>JAUPMV010000019.1:3473113-4097825 GCA_030848855.1 Branchinecta sandiegonensis
CAAATGAAACCAAATTGTTGTTTTGCTCGAAGCCAGTCCTGTGGTCCACAGTCGATTCCTTGTTCCTCCGTTAGTCCTGTAGTTAATTTACCCCATCCCAGCTACCCTTGTCCACCTCCTATCAATGAAAGTGATGGTTTAAAATCAGAAATTGGGTTAGGAAAACCGGAGGTCGAATCGGCGAAATCGCCGAAACGCATATATAGGCTTCAACTTGTGTCTAGGGCTAGTGTTAATGCCAAGACCAGTAAGCGGTGCGTGTTATCTACTAGTAGGGGGCCAATAGATACGGACGGTTTATTTTTGGTTTCACCTACAAAAGAAATGAGCGAAAGATTCCCAGACTTAGTCCTACCGGAACAGCTTGTAACTACTCAGGATGGCATGTTTCAGGTGTTCATAGAGAACTATTCGGATAAAACTTTGAAAATTCCCCGGTTCTACATGGCAAATGCCGAAGCTTGGGTTCCGGAAGAAAACGTTTGCATGAGTATTTCTGAAACATTGAAACCCACAGAGGTCATTTCGGGTTCTGGTTTACTGCCGAACAATGAAGTGGATGGGTTTCTTAAAATGTTCAAATTAGATCATCTTGCAAAGAACCCAATCCGAAAACAAAATGTTGAGAAACTTCTTATTGATAATCATGACGTGTTTGCGAAAAACGATTTTGATTTGGGCACTTGTAATATTGAGCCGTTTGTAATTGACGTTGGTAATGCTCCCCCACAGAAAATCCATCCTTATCGCATCCCAGTCCACCTAGAACCAATTGCAAAGGCAGAAATAGACCGTATGTTGGCCTGTAAAGTCATAGAGCCAGCAGCTTCACCGTGGCTGGCTCCACTGCTGTTAGTAGGGAAAAAGGATGGATCTTATCGGGCCGTTACAGATTTTCGTCGACTGAATGATGTGACTGTCAGCGATGAGTTTCCCCTTCCCCATATTGCTGCTATTTTAGACAAACTGCATGGTAAAAAGATTTTTTCTGTTCTCGACTGTTTAAGTGGCTATTGGCAGATGACAGTTGACCCGGAAAGTCGAAAATATACAGGATTTTCAGCTCCCGGCTACGAGCAATTCGTATATGCGAAACTCGCGTTTGGTCTAAAAAACGCACCCGCCGCTTATAGTAGAATTATGCATCGAATTTTAAAACATCTGTTTGATGAAGGGGTCGCCGTTTATCTCGATGACGTGATAAACGCCTCCGATGACGACGATTCACACATGATTTTGTTGACTAAAGTTTTTGCAGCTTTTCGCAAAGCTGGTTTGAAGTTGAAAGCGCGGAAATGTGATTTTTTCAAGGAAGAAGTTATTTTCTTGGGTCACCGTGTCGATAAAAATGGAATTCGTCCCGACCCTAATAAGTTAAGTGCCGTACGTGACCTCGCGTATCCGAAAGACGTCAGTGAATTGCGATCCTGCATAGGTCTATTCTCATATTTCCGGAAATTTGTTCCCCAATTTTCGGCCATAGCGTCGCCTCTTATTAAACTCACGAAAAAGGAGGTATCTTTTGTTTTCGGTGATGAAGAAAAGAAGGCTTTTGAACAGCTTCGGTCTAAATTATTGGAAGAACCTATCCTTGGTCTTCCAGATCTTAGTCGAACAGCAAATCCGATGAAAATTTATTGCGATGCCAGCAACAAGGCGTGTGGGGGATTTTTGACACAAATTCAAAATGGGGTACAAAAGGTCTTGCAGTATACATCACGTACGTTCAATGACGCAGAGGTAAAACACGCCGCGGTTCAGAAGGAGGCCTTAGCCATTACGCACTGCATTAGGTCGTTTCGCCCTTACTTGCTTGGTAGAAAATTCATTGTCGCCTCAGATCATAAGCCTCTTCAGTGGTTGATGAAGAGCACAGGGAAGGATCTCACCGGGAAGTGGGCTAGAATGCAGATGGAACTGCAGGGGTACGATTTTGAGATTACACACATTCCGGGGGCCCAAAACGTTGTCGCAGACGCATTCAGTCGCCTTCCGACGGCTGATTCAAATCTCGATATAATGGCCGTGGTACCAGGGGCGGACAGCCAGTTCTCTTCACAGGAAATGCGTAATTTACAAGGGAAAGACGGGTTTTCGTCTGCGGTACGTAACTACCTTCAGCATGGTAGTGAGTTGCCCTCTCAAATCGAAAATCAAGTTTTGCGCGAAATCGAAAATTTTGTACTAGATGATGGCTTACTTTGTTACGTTTACACCCCGTATCAAAACTGCCGTAGATCGGATCTGCGGGTAGTACCGGTTTTACCCCGCTCGCTTATTCCGGAAGTGCTATTTGATTGCCATGATTCTAAAATATCGGGTCATTTTGGGTTCCTCAAGACATATGAACGCGTGCGCAACCGTTTTTACTTCAGAAACATGTACAACGTTGTCAAACAATACGTTCAGTGTTGCCTTGACTGCTGTCAACGAAAAGGTCTTAACCATTTACCTAGGGCACCTTTGGGCACCATTCCCGAATCATCGAGACCACTCGATATGGTAGGCATTGATTTACTAGGTCCCTTACCTGTGTCCAGGCAAGGATCAAAGTATATAGTCGTTATCACTGATCACTTCACGAAATACATTGTTCTTACGGCCATAGCGGATAAAACAGCAAAAGCTGTTGCCAGAGCGTTCGTCGAGAATTTCATTCTGGTTTACGGAGCGTGTGAACGTTTAATTAGCGACCAGGGTTCAGAATTCATAAATGCGGTATTCAAAGGCATCCTTGAACTTCTAGACATTAAGCAGCTTCGTACATCTGCTTACCATCCAATGTGTAACGGGGCGGTAGAAAGACGGAATAGGGATATTGCAAACATTTTAAGCCTTTATGTCAAAGATAGGGGACACTCTGATTGGGAGGATCAACTTCGTTATGTCCAGTTTGCTATGAATACGGCTTTTCATGAATCCATCTCAGATAATCCGTTCTATGCTATGTTCCTTCGCGACGTCCGTTTCCCGACGGACACTGTCATAAACAGTAGAGTTTATTATAATCTGGACACCGATTACAAATCAGAGATGATTACCCGACAAAGAACTGCGTACCAAATGATCAGAGAAAACTCTGACATTGCTCGGGAGAGGCAACGGTTTTATTACAACAGAAATGAGAATCAGAAACCTATAAAGGTGGGCGTTCTCGTCCTGTTGCATACTCCACCCGACGCGCGGCTACGAAAATTAGACAAAATACGATGGGCGGGACCGTACCGGGTATCGGCAATTTTAGAGAATGGGTTAAATTTTGAAATCACACGACTATCAGACGGACGGGTGGAAGTTGTCCATTATAATCGTTTGAAGACGTACGTTCCCAGGAGTTTGTGGGAAAAAGACGTCGTCCAGGATGAACTGATCATACCCCCTGATTTTGACGAAATTCCGCTACCCACACCCATAAATCTCCCGTTATCCCCGCCCACTACTGATCCGTTATCCCCGCCCACTATTCTTCCGTTACCCACTCTCGCAAAAGAACCGGCCGGGGGTAAACCTGAAAGTTCGCGCACCGGGAAAACAGTTACTTGGTGGGACAACACACCTTCGGCTCAGAAAGCTATTTCAGGTTGCGATCCACCAAACCTGCTTACTGAGGAAATGTATGATATCGGCACGGGTAATTTTACTTCTAGACCGGAATCGCCGGTCTCGGGTTCTGAACCGGGTGAGGATTTTCAAAAATTTCGTAAAATTCCTCTATTGACCCGCCCTTTAACATTACAACCGTATCACACCGATCAACCAAATGAACATGGGGACTGTAAACGACGTTATTCGGTGGGTTCTGAAGATATGGCTTGGGATGACCCCTACACAGAAACGCCTCTTCGGCGTCAAGGTTTAGGAAGTTCTTCAAGCTTCGAGAGTGAGTCACTAGATGACGCACTAGTGAAAAGAGAGCTTTTCACACCGGCGAGAATTAGATGCTCCACGCCAACTTTTGGCGAGGAACCAATGTCAAGGCCAGGTATCACGCCATCTCATGATTACTACGAAAATCTGGAGGGTGCTTGGTTACCGTCACTAGATCCACCTAACTATCGCCTCCAGTTCGAGAGCCCAGTTGTTCCGGATCAGCGTAGTGATCCTGTTAATATTGAGGGTCCATCCGGGGTTATTAACTTTCCCCAGTCCAGTTCACGGGTTGACGGGTCCCCTAAATTTTCCCCTGTCCGACCGGAAGAAGAATCACCTAATCAGACGGTGATCGAGACACCTCAGTCTCGTAATAGTAAAGTGCCACGATTACAAGAAGCCGGAGGGACAAGCCCTCAGGACGAAGGTTCTGGTAAAGACTCGGGTCAGTCCGGACTCGAGTTAGAACCCGGCGTTAGGGTCAATAATGAGGGTAATTGTTCTGGGAGTATGCCTGAATTGAGAGGACCGTTTGGAGAACTCGAATCTGACCACCCATGTTCGGAATGCCCTATTGATCTTAATAGCCCCCCACCAATTTTAATTCGTGACAGAGCTTTAAGCCACCCTACGGTTCGTTCGGAAGCTCTCAGACTACGAACGCAAGCTGCACGTCGAGGTGCACTTCAAGGCGTTAGGTTTGATCTGGCTACGAGAGGGACCAGCCAAACGTCCAGAGAAATTCGCCCCCCAAATAGGTTAGGGTATGGTAAACTTGGAAGCCCTTATTTACCGGAAAATCATAGGCAATAAATAGAAGGGTAAATTAGTAAAAATGGATTCTACGTATAGTAGTTGCAGTGTTTTATTCTAAATTGAAAGAAAAATAAATACGATCAGACAAACATGGAAAGTTAACGAGAGGGATAAGATGGAGGCGCAGATAGCGCTTCAGAAGGAAAAGCTGGAAAACGCGTGAACAAAAGATCCAGTTAGCAATATCAGCAGAAAATCTTAGGTCTAAAATAAAATCTAATAAACGTTAGGCTGAATTAACCAATAGTTGAACTCCGGGGCGTAAAAGGTCACCTTGCAGACGTGCAAGAGCTGCTCTTTGAAGCCCAGGATAAACTCGTTGAGCTATTGCGATTTTTGTTCATATGAAAGATAATAGAATAGTCGTCAGTGGTTGCTAAATTAAATTAGTAATGTTGCTGTTTTACTGCGTAATCGCTTGGCTCATCATAAAATTTAAGTTAGTTAGTAATAGACCCAGAGTTATAACATTAAAGGCCAAATTATGTTTTTACTATTGGTCTATTGTTATGCGACACCCTGGAAAAGTGTTTGAGACAGGCTCGAGCTGTCTCGGCACCGAAGACGGGTACAGTCTAAACTTTTCTAGTCGACCTAAAAATCTAATAAAATAATTTAGAAGCAGTAGGCCTAATTAGTAGGAAGTTTCAAACTCTTTTAATCCGTTTCATCGACGTTAAGTTAATTAAATCCGTCACGAAATTTGAAATTCATGTGTGACGTAGTATAGAGCATGACGAAGTGTGTATGACATAAAAGAAGACCTGTAGAGCTTGTGAAGCCAAGATTTTAAATATTGCTACTCCTGATGTAGATCTGCGGTTTGGTTTCAGCCAAACGACCTAGCGGTTTAACTGCATATCGCAACTTTAATTTAATTTCAACTCGATTCGTTTAATGGTCGATTGATCTTGCTTAATTTGTTGTTCTAGTTTCAGTTTGAGACTAACAGAGAAAGCCCATTAAGTTTGAATGGATTACGTCACGAGTTGAACTATCAAAACTTGCGGTAGAGTTATCATTTGCGTTCTTTTAACGACAAACGAGAAGTCGAGAGAATTTTAAACTGCCACGTAATTTGCGGTCTTGGCATTTGCTATATTTTAAATATCAAAGACGTGGAGTTTTAAATAATACCGAAACACGTGAACAAGTGAAACGTGAAGAAATGAGAAAAATTTGAAAGAAATATGGATTATGAAATTATCACAAAGAGAAGACGTGAGGATATCGCGAAGTAAGCGGTTAAATAACTGTTCTAGATATAATGCGTTTACTATTTTACAGATTTTAATTTAAAGTAGAAGTGAATCCAAGGATTATCAGTGTGTCGCCGTTGTAAGGCGTGATGGAGGAAAGACACAGTCCACATACAATACGGAGAAAGACGGACAAGCGGAATCACCACCCCTCATTGGATTGGGAGTCAACCTGTATGTGGACGAGGAGTTGTCTGCACCGCCAGAGGTTCTTAATGAAGAACCCAGGAGAAACGTAGCTATAAATCAATTTTATTACTATTTCATGTCAAAGTGCGTTTTTATCGCGTCTTTAGACTGATTACGTCATCGCGACACAGACGTCTATCGATCTAAAAGTACAAGTATCCGTTGACCAACTATTGACATTTTCTCGCACACTCCCAGGTAGACTAAGAACAACTGTTTAGAACCGTACCAAGGAGACTGCAACTGAGCAGTTAATCGAAATTCTGTCACTACCCGAAAAACACTCAAGTTAAAAGGGAGATGATAGTGCGACTGTACCATGTTGAGACATCGAATCATAGGTCACTCACAACAACAAGCCTAATGAAAGTAAGAGGTTACGACAACCTATATTAAGAAATTGCGTATGAAGTATGAACTTCATCTGTGACATATTTGTCAAAATTGCCATACAGTTCTAACGGCTAAGAGTAAGCCAACTTCTAAAGACGCCTGTGTGTACAGAAGCATGTATATAAGCGAAACTATTTATCCAGCGAAATTATCGAAATGGCCATACCATTATAATGGCCAAACGCCAGCCAACTATTATGCAGTCCCTTGTGGCTAAAATCGGGCGTCAGAGGACAGCCGATTCTAGCCAACGGCTAGTGAAGTCTTACTAGCCGGCTTTTATTGTATGCTAATTGCTCATTTGTTGCAGGAGCTGACATCTGGTTGTATAAAGAAACGTCGTTGCAAACTCATTCAGCTACGCTGGCATAGAGGTCATGGAAGATGACCGCAAGGAGAGTTCATCATCATGGCCGAGTATCAAGAGCCAATGGAGGAGAATACGAAATTAGATATTGATGATTGTAAATTTGACAACAGCTTTGGCAAGGCGAATTTCAGAATCGTGGTAATGTAGTTCTCGTTCCTTGCATCGTGACCACAGCTTCCAAGGTTGCACATGGTTTAAGTAGAACTTTAAAAGGAAAAAAGTTTATTCCTTCTTTAATTCTGGGAGGTTGGTTCGAAAGCAAACTATTCCAAATAGTTGATATTTTAAAAAGTAATTGTGTCGATTTTGCTATATATCTCATTAGATCTACTAAACTTATAAAGTAAAATGGAGTGACCAGACGTTTGTGATACTAATTCTTCTTTGTTGGTAGTTGAGATCGGAGAATCAAAACTTGATTTCGTCGAAATAAAAATAAACCCTACCCCGAACGAGATTTTTCGAAAGGGGGGAGGGATGTAGAATTTATTTTATTGTTTTGAATATTTTATAAAATATTACGCTTTGCCAGGAGAGTAGACAGCTAGTAGTGCTGGAGCACCGACTTCGGGTCCATAAAACCCGGTAGTCACCGCTATGAGAACCCTCAGGCAAAGCAAGAGTTGAGGCTGTTAAGAATTAAGAATCTTATTTTTACAAAGCCGATACTGCAACTAGGTTGTCCTGTTGTAACCTAAGGTTAGACAGACTGACCGATTGGTAGAGTTAAAAATAATTGAAATCAAAATGAAGCTTAAACAGTAGAAAGCTAAGTAGAAGATATCAAGTTTTGACGTGGTTCTGTTTTGTCGGAGACAAAACTTTTCAGGGAAGGAAGGAGTGTTACATTGGGTTGGTCATTAATAATTAATTATCGGAAGCGTTTTATTCGTAGTTCAGAAAATATAAAAGACGTAAAAGAATATTCCATTTCCCCTTGGAAACGTAGATTTTGGGTGGAACTTCCTGGAAATGGTGGTTTTGAATATCCTGCTAAAAACATAGATTTTGGTAAAGCATCGTGGTTTCTGTGGGTTTTGGAAGAACCGCGATTGTGCAAGCTAACGGAAGTGGTGGTGGTGGAAGCAGGAACTGGAGAGCGGTTTTAGAAACAGATACGTACGAGAGGCGAAGGAGATACGAATTAGAAACAAGCCGAGAAAAAGCTGTTGTGCATTGGACTATTTTGTGACCAGCAATTTATAATACAGTAAGTCAGCTCGAACCACCGAACGAAAGACTACGATCCCAAATACGCCTTTGAAGAGTTGAACGATTCCCCCGTTCGCACGCTACCGTTATGTTCGCAAGTCGGGGTTAGCTCTCGGTCAGAGTATCGACATTGAACCAGCAACGAAAGGTCCATCGCGGGAACTCGGAAGTAAAGAGTAATAACACGAGTAATAACCTCTTCGGTTCACCCAATTACCGAATTCGGTAAAGAATGAGACCAAATAAACAGGTTAAATCACCGAATTTAGGCAGTGACGGACCGAATGCGGCGAAATCGATGCGGACTTAACAAAAGTTGGATGAATTATCAAATTCGGTCACGAATCAGAACCAAATGAATCTGATTAATGACCGAATTATGAAATGGACTGACAGAATGCGATAAAACAGATACGGACTTGAGAAAAGTCCGGTGAAATACCGAATTCGCTAACGAATGAGTCCAAACAAACAGGTTAAATCACCGAATTTACGAAGGGACAGACCGAATGGGGTGAAATTGATGCGGAGTGAACAAAGTTGGGTGAATTAGCAAATTCGATAAAGAAGGAGGAACCAAAAACACGTTAATCACCCAATTTCGAAATGCGGGGACAAATGATTTTATGAAAAGGGCATCACGGCTACGCCGCGATGCCCAACACGGCGGGGGGGGGGGGGGGCGCTACGCCCTCCCCCCTCGGGACGCCCCTGGGGGGAGTAGAGGGGTGGGGAATCCGAAAATCTAGTGACATTCACAACTTTGGAACGGATAATCGGATGTGCATGAAAATTGGTAAGTATTAAATAAGTGTATCGGATGTTCAGATTCAAATCTGGACCGGATGTTATCACTGTAGGGGGGGGGGGGGGAGGCACCGGAAATCTTGTGAATCGCTTAAAGTTAAGGGTTCGGAGTTGGACTTGGTTGGAAGAACAAGCGTAAACGCTAGATACATTCCTGACAAAACAGGACCGGATCGTGTCACGGTGGGGGGAGTTGGAGAGGGTTTACCGGAATTCCGGTGGTCTCGAGCTAGGGTGCTTCCACTGCTTCCAGATGTACTAGGCTAGGACCATGAAACTTGGCAGGCGTATTTGGGAATCTAGCATATTGACTTGAAAATAGTCCCTTCCCTGATCTGACCATCGGGGGGGGGGGGGGGGGGGGGAATCCGCAATCTGGAGACATTCATAACTTAAGAACGGGTGATCGGACTTGCATAAAACTTGACAAGTGTCAAGAGTGACTGTCTCAAATATTCAGTTTCAACTCCGGAGTGGGTCTGATCACTGGGGGGGGGAGCTGGAGGGGGTCAAACTGACAAACATGCTAACTGTTCTGATAAGTGCCATATGAGCTTTCTGCTCTTGTTTTTTCGGTTGTAGTTTCATATACTTTGACGTACTTTTGTTTTAGTTATGAAACTACAGTGTCTGGAATGGACAAATAAAAGGTACGAAACCAGTACTAAAGAAAACTTTTGGACGAAGTAAGAAAACAAGAGTGGAACTCAACCGAAACTAAATCCAATAAAACGCGACGTAACTGTCAACATTTTCTTTAGATCCGAAACAGTTGTCTTGTGTATTCGCAGGAGCCAGAGCCTCGTTTTTGTTGCACGCTGCACGTACATTGCTCGGCCGCTTCCGGACTGATTCTTTCTTCATTCGTATTTGCTCTGCAGTGCTTCCGAGGAAGACGGCAGCGCTTCTCTAGAATCGCGGACTTGCTTACCGGCAGGTCCGTGCTTCCCCGCAAGGTGCTGCTACTGCCGCTTCTACCAACAAGAAATGCTGCAGGCAGTGAATCCAAAAACCATCATGTGCAGAAGCAAAGAAGTGCTGCTGCAGCGATGCGGCAGCACTATCGCAACAAGAACCAGGCTCAGATATATGGTAATCCGGAAGGTGAAGCCTGGCGTTTACTAAAGTCAGACATTTCCTTTTGTGCACATATAATTTTTGGTGTTGCATGTTGCTTCTCTGGTTTTAGATGACTTCCTCATGTCTGCACCTGCTACCAATCCAACGACACAGGCCTTCGGTGACTTTAGTTTCGATCCTGAACCGCAAGTGAATGGCGGCATGGAAGAAAACCTGTGTAAGCATGGCTTAACTCTTGTGCTTTGCTTGTTGTAACATATTTTTTTCCGAAACCTCACAATTTCTAATATGAGAGAAGACTCCGCTTTTCATCGTAAGGATCTCCGGTTCCTTCCGGTCTGAGCTATCTCCGTGTCGAAGAGCGTGATCCAGATGTAGACGCGACTAAAGTGGGTCCTCCACTAGCAATCTAACAGAGCAAAATAAAACTAGAGGCCTTTTTCCGCGACACAGTTGTGGGCCCCACACTTCTGAGTGTTTGTCGCGGAAACACGATTGTGTGCCACAGTCGAGCCACTGGTTGAAACTCGCGGAAACGGCGTTTTGTCTATTTTCTTGGCGGTAATTTCAAATACCTAAAAATAAAAATAGAATTCATGTAGAATCTCAATAAATAGAACTCCTTTATTTCATTACCATTCTGTACAAAAAGCATCCTCAGTTTTGAGTGAATATGCTTGAAAAAGAAGTTAGCTTTATTGTTTAGACACTATTTTGCCGCTTAATTTGAATTTCCCGCGAGAATCGAGCCACAAAATCGACAGTCACCTCGCCAGTTGTTTGTCGAATTTGAGCCACAAAGCGAGCCACGAAAATCTTGTTGGTCGCGGAAACACACTTGTGGGCCGCACGAAAGACCGCGGAAACACTCTTTTCGAGCCACAATCGATCCACAAACTGTTCGTGGGAGTACGGAAAAACGTCTTAGGGAGTAGCGTGAAGACCAATACAGTACAATACAATAATTTTAATCCACCCAAACGACTATAGAAAAATAACACAAAAGGAACAGAAGGAAACAAAAACAAGTTAAGCAAAGTAAAGCTATAGTCTAGCCGATATCATGAGGCTCATACAACTTTTGCCATATTGGCAATCAAAGGCGTAAGAGAGGGGCACATAATACTTCAACAAGCTCATTATCAGATGCCAGGAGACGCTCACGCAAAGAACAACGAGCAGAAACGTGGAGCTGATCAAACTTTGGCAACCGAAAATCAGTACACAGCTCAGTAGCACTAACATAACGAGGCAGCTTATGCAGGAAACGTAGGGTATCATTGTACGCCACTTTACTTTCACATAAACCACGGATCGTGTGACAACAAACAATAGACAGCCCGAAAATATTAGTGCAATAAGCCCGAAAAAGAAAGTTCTTAACCTCAACTGAGCAATCACAGAACCGACGGATCAGGAGGTTACCTCTGAGGTACACTGACCTCAGAGCATGGCGAATGTGAGCATCATCAAGCAAGTGCTCATTAAAGATAAACCCTAGGTAACGGAACTCCTTCACAAATGTCAGGTTATTTCCGCATAATCTAACAGCTCAATGCTTTCCTTGCTTCGCAAACGGGCAATCCTCATAGCGGTGCCCACTACGATTGCAACATTGAAAGCGCCTCCCAAGTCCTCCGTCCTTTCTGCTAATTTGACCGTTTTTGGCAGAAAGGAGTCAGGCGTCGTTTTCCTACAGATAGGGCAACTCACCTTGGACTTGTCAATGTCCTTTCTCCGCAGGCCTGGGCAGAAAGGATAAAGGCCTTGGTCCAAAACGGTCAAAAGAGCAGAGAAGAATAAGCGCTTGGTGAAAAAACGGGAAAACGAACTAAGGCCTTGGTAGATAGGTGGCCAAAAACGCGACTATCGTTTCCGAGGACCTCTTTCCGTCGGAAGACCGGTTATGCACATTTTCCCAAGATTGGGGGCATAGGGCATGGAAAGAGGCTTAGAAACGACCGAAGCAATGTTTAATTTTTTAAGCACAGTTTTGCTGTAAAGTGGTCAGATATCTCAGAACATCTGAGCAGAAGTACTATGCAGTGCGAGGTGTCCTTAAAGGACCTGTCCTACCTATCATACTAACGCAACCTACTTCCATAATCATCTTAGAATCGACCGAAGCAATGTGTAATTTTTTAAGCACAGCTTAGCTGTAAAGTGGTCAGATATCTCAGAACTTCTGTGCAGTTGTACTATGCTGTGCTAGGTGTCCTTTAAAGGACCTGTCCTACCTATAATACCAACGGAACCTACTTCCGTAATCACTCCATATATTTCTAAACCCGGAGACCCCAATTTCATACGGTACATTCTAACCCCTCTAACAAAACCACGCTGATTTTCTCACTTGGTGTGTTTTGCTACCTTCGATGTATATCACGCTGTCGACGGTTGTCTGCGAGAAGTTTTTCCGTCAGAAAAAATGGTTATGTAAATTTTCTTCCCTGTTTTCGCTGTAATTCAACGGGTCTCGGAAAAGGCTTAAAACATCAAAAAGCGTGGGTTATTCGTTGAAAGCGCAGCCTAGTTTTAAAGTATTCAAATATTTTAAAATACTGTAAGTTGAGTAGTAAATAGTGCCAGGGGTCCTTTAAAAGATCGGAACGGAAACATCCGGTAACACTTGCAGATAAGTGCCTTAAATCCCGCATCGGTCTTAACTGTTGTAAAACTTCTGACAGTATTGACAATGATGATGATGAAGTTTTATTTACGCACTTAAGAAGAGGAAAATACGTCCCTCATAAAATCCGATGTCGAATTGCCGCCAGACGCGCTAGAGGAACAATAACAATCACACGTGAGATCTTGGTATAAGATATATGAAGGGTGAATAAGCGATTAGGCTTTCGCTTAATATCGAGTTGCGTATTAGCCCCGTGGAAAAGTCAGCGAGCACTCAGCATTGAGGCCGGAAGCCAGAATGACAAACTTGATGACGCTTGGCAGAACAGAGTTGTGTAAAGCAAAAATAGAGGAAGAGGCGTTTTAAACAGTTTTGAACATGTCTAGGCCTAAGAGGATTTGAAGAAAGCCAAACAACCTGGATAAACGTACACCAAGAAGTAACGTGTTATTGTTTTCTTTACGATAGCGCACCTAGCGGCCAAAAAAGAACTAATCTGAGAGGAATTTTTGAAGGGGCGTATAGCGCAGTACAGACAAAGAAATTGCAATTGCTAGCTCCGCTTGCAGCTTTGGCACACTGTTTGTTGTGCCCACTTTCGCTAACTTTATGTGCTTGCAGCATTTGAGACGAGCTTGGCCAAACCTGTGTATGACCTCGGTGAAGAGGAGAATGACTATCTTGGTGGTGGTGGCTTTGAAGGTGAGCTTGAGCTTTCTCTGATTCAGGGACTGTCGCGGGCAGTCCTATCAACTTTCAGGCAGCGTTCAGACCATCGCGGACGCAACCAAAGTGCCTCATCTGTATGAGCGTTTGGAGTGATGCATTTCCCAATTTTATCTCGGTCTGAATAAAAAGTCAGTAAATCAGTAAATGAACGTCAGTAAATGAACGATCACTGGACAGGGTTAGAATTTTTAACTACTGGGAAGGGTACATCGGGACACATAAAGTCTCTTTTCAGCGGGGACCTGTGACTTTCGGATATTAAAACTAAGATCGTACTCGGTGCACTGATCAAAAAATGACTTAAAGTTCAACTGAAAAGGGCTGAGATAGGACATTCTAGTTACCCATCACTTATTCACTTAAAGAGGCTTGAAGACCCGATGAAAATGCGTTACTTCGTTGCGCCGCTATTCACGGTTAATGGATTTTCAGATAGTAGAATTTCCCTGTAAGGATTTGTGGTACCTCTATGCGCGTGTACCTGTGTTTTATGCTTGACGAAAGGATACACGAAAAATAAGTGTTCGCAGTTAGCTACCTTCCGCGAGCTGATCACTGGCCACTCAGAAGCCGCGTTTATACTGAGGTTCAAATTTTCCGCGTCACAGTAGAATTTCCGCTGTGGAGACGGCCGTAGATATTCTGAACCTCACTACTAGAGCATATGGTGTAAAATCAAAAAATTCGTAGCAGAATCCAAATAATTCAGTGTATTCAGTTAGATGATACAGAAATAAGTTGGCTTTTCAGTTAAACTCTAAATAGGCATTCCGCGAATTGTGGCCCGGCGATCCTGTTCACAACAAGGTGTTTTAAAATAAATGACAGGTCATCAAAAAATTTAAATCGCTCTTCAAATGATGAAAGCAGAAAGTTGATCAGGCATATGAAGATAAAGCCTGCGAGTTTCTTACCGTGGGGGGGGGGGGGCTCCGCACGTGAGCTTAGACCACTCAGAACACACGTCACCGTCAAAAAGGGGGGAAACGTACTACTTCCGGTCCTTCGGAAAGTCCATAACTAGCGTGAGCAATCGCTTTTTAGGCCCCCATAAGCTTCGTGTTTTTTCCGGCGCACAGGTGGTTTAAACATTAGTTGCGTTTTTGCAGATACCATGGTATCTGATACCACGGTCTAAAGTCGTTTTCGCAGTTACCGTGGTATCTGGTACAACGGTCAAAAGGCGTTTTTGCAGTTATCGTGGTATCTGATATCCAGATACCACGGTCCGACCGTGGTAACTGATCGTGGTATCTGAAAATTCATCTCACTATCATCAAAGTTTGTCAAATTGGTCGGAAAGAAGCTTGGCATTTAGTGGTGTAACTGGATATCAGTTTTTCTTTTGGGATCACTTCGATAAGTGCAATTTCAACAAGGTGTTTTAAAATAAATGACAGGTCATCAACAAATTTAAATCGGTTTTCAAGTAATGAAAGCAGATAATTGATCAGGCATATGAAGATAAAGCCTGCTACTTTCTTACCCTGGGGGGCTCCGTACGTGAGCCCCAGATCACGCATCACCGTCAAAAAGGGGGGAAACGCACTGCATCCGTTCCTTCGGAAAGTCCATAACTAGCGTGAGAACTCGCTTATCGCGTTTTTTCCGGCGCACAGTTAAACATTAACAATTGGAAACAGTTGTTTCCGATCGTAATTTTACAGTTGTTTTTTTCTCGTCTATTCAAAACGATCGTTTTCACTTGTTTCCAATCTTTTTCAATTGTTTTCATCGGAAGCAGTTGGTTTGGTTTTCAAGCCTTGAAATACAGACCTGATTTTTAAAGGACACTGAACAATGAAACCATACTTGAACACACCATGGAGAATGCATTTACAGACATGGCCACGGAGAGCATTCTTCTCCGGAGCGTCACGTTTTCAAAATAGGGATGTTCGTTTCTGGAGGTTTGCACATGCAGACAAAAAGCGCAATTCATTCAAATCTTGTACAGCGCTGTCCGGATCGTACTGGAATTTCATCTAGATATACGTTTGGGCTTAACTGGTTAAAAATTGTTCCAGAAGAAGGATTGATTGGAGACATTTGTTCATTTCTAAAATTGTTCGGTACTGAAATAAGGACAGATGCAAAATGGAGCAAAAATCATAGCTTGGAAACACTATTTCGTATTTGGATTGGGTTTCCTGCAGGCAATCTTAACGGAAGTCATACAGATAGGGATGATACTTGGTATTCTTCATTCAGGTGTCCTTTAACAACGGTAATAGGGAAGTTGAATTTTTTTAAGTTGTAATCGATCAAAACAGTTCAACTGAAACGGTGACTCTGAAACCCCAACTGTGAACGATTGTAAACTACTGTTTCCAATTGTAATTTTACCACTGTTTACGTTTTTTTTTCAAGTCTCATTAAACAACTGTTTCCGATCGTTTTCAGTTGTTTTCGATCGGAAAGAGCCTCTTTTGTGAATGTTCAAAATTTGCCAGCACAAACTCTTTTTTTCGTAATCACTAGCTGCGTTCTTTGTCACGGGAGTTTTCACCGGTTGTCTCCGGTTTTTCTTATAAGCCGTTTTTGCATCCACCCGTGACTACTCACCAGTCTTATAACCCGTTTTTGAACTAACTGGTGTTCGGTTTTACCTCACCGGTGCGGACTAACCAGAACCTGCTCGGGAGCCCGGCTTCAGCGAGGAGTTAGCAAGTTCGCGTCAACTCACCGGTGAACCAAAAAACGCGTTATAAGAGAAGAACCGGACACTGATGACTAAACACCAGAGACAGCCCGGAGTTCAACGAACGCAGCTACTCTTGACGAACTGGCCTCTTCGAAAGTTGACGGAAATTACCGGTTCTGGAAATACTGGCAGTCGTGTCGGAAGCTAGTAACAACTTTTACTTATAGTTGGTAGCCAGCTTTCCTCGACGGTTCCGACGTCGGTTCCACGTGGGATTAGCCCCTCCCTCTTCTCGCAAGCCCCACCCCGAGAAGAACCGGAAAAAATAAAGAAGTGGAGGGAAGAATACCAGAAGAAGTTGGAGGAAAAAGATAGAGAAGAGGAAAGGAAGATTACCGAATTGAAGGAGCAAGCGAAGAGGGAGCTGGATGAGTGGTACAAACATCATGATGAGCTAATGGGAAAAACAAAGTCTGCCAACAGGTGAGTTCGTTCAATCAGGGGCGTCACGTATGGTGAAGTGTGGAAACCCTTCCCCCCCCCCCCCCACCAATGTTGCCAGCCAGTCGGTAAAAATAACTGAGTTGGCGCGAAGCGCCGACATTTTTCGTATAAACAGTCGATTTTTCTTAAAAACAGTCGGTTTTTCGTAAAAATTGTAGATTTTTTCTTTAAAACAGTCGCTTGTTTCGAAAATCAGTCAATTTTCGTCAAAACAGTTGTTTTACTGCAAAAACAGTCGGTAGAAATTACCAGCCAGTCGGTAAATACCTTGCACCCCCCCCCCCCCCCCAGACATTTTGGCTAGTAACTCCTCTGCGTTCAACGTCCATACGTTATATAGCGGCTGCTGTGAGAAGCGGCCATTATTATTATCCAGGGGCAAGGTCGTCATTTCGTGGAAAGCTAGTCGAGGGGAGGGGCAGCGGCATCGTGTCGTGTCCTTTTCCGATTCTAAAATTATTTGTTATTATTTTATTTGTAACCCGCCAAATACACAAGGTGGTAGCGGAGTAAAGAGAATAACGAAAAACAACACAAGATAAATAACAGTATAAACGCACAAAATTTAGACATGATTTCTAACTGGGCCTGAAAAATTCGTGAAAAACATCATGTTCTCGATGACCAGGATGTACATAGTAGTGATACTGACGTTTTCTCTAATGAACGAATGAGATCTTGGACGCCGAATTTTTGAAGTAATTTGTGGTTGCGGCAAGAACGAGGAAGGCACATCGAAAATTGACAATGATTATAATGAGCGTGTCCGAAAGCTCGGAAACGAACGAAAATGGTGAATTAATTCAGCATTTTATGCAGCATTTCGCTTTCGGACTTAATTTTTCGCTCAGTTAATGCAGCATTAATTCAGCATAAAATTCATCGAAAAATTCAGCGAAGATGCTAAATTTTACGCTGAATTTTCCAGAAGAAACTGGGGAGCTGGCGATTAAGGCTAAATTTCGGAATTAGAAGTATCAGAGAAGAAATAAAGAACGTGTCCGAAAGCTTCTACTGCTGTAAATGCTGCATTTAATGCTGCATATAAGGTAAGAGCTTTCGGACGAAAATAAAAATAAAAATGCAGCATTAAATGTAGCATTTACAGTCCTGAAAGCTTTCGGACACGCTCAATAACACATCATCGTAGTACATAAGTAGGCTAATTAACAGCATATTATTCGAAAAATAAACGATATAAGCACGAAGAATTGTATCGAAAAACGATTTTGTATAAGGAATACATACATACTTTTGATGTTTTCAAGGTTTGAATTAGTTTCTCAAGTAGTCTACGTAATTAAATACTTGAACGGAAAGAACATTTGTGTTTAATTAGGGTATGTGGATGGTAAGTGCACGCGTGATTCGGAAAATGAAGATTCGGCTTGGCAGGCCCTTAGGATAGTCCGTAAGATACGGTTTCATTTATTTCCCTCAGAACTGGGGAGTACAAAATAATGTATAAAACAGAACTATGCCTAAACCATCTTGTCCATTCAACGTCACATAAATACTATAAAAATGAAAATACGTTCGGGACAGAGAGGCAAATGCCCGGTGCGGTGCAGCTCGCAGGGAAAATACAAGAACATATAACTGGTTCACGCTGTTGGCGTTACCGATTTACACGATCTACGCTGGCCGAGTGAAGTAGAATATATCTACTGTCTTGACCTTTTATTTCTTTTCTTTCATGCTAAAGGGAGGCATCAGTGTGAGTACTTGTGTTTTTTACTGTTACACTTCTTTCATTTAATCGATACCACAAATAGATATATCATAAAGAGTGCCGTTATTACCTATAATATTTCGTTGAATGAATGAATTTATTACATGCAGCCTAGTAATAAGGCATTTGCACAGTACATACAAAAAAGGTAAATGAACGCTTGACAAGAAATACAGAGGGTACACAAAATCTACTACAACAGCAAAAGATAAACGAACGCAAAACAAGAAACACACAACGGAACACGAAAAGAGCAATAAATTTACTGCATTAGCAGGCGCATTGGGCAATGGGCAGGAAGGCGGTTGGATGGTGGCATAAGATGTCCACTTATTTCTTTTAGCTTGACAGTTGGGTCCAAGACAAAAAACTTCTCCATGATTCGATGACTGCGCATGCGACGAGGAAGGTACAGAAGAAAACGAAGATATTGGAAAAAACATGACCGCATTCGACTGGTGTCTTTTTTCCTGAGAATCGGGTACAAACCAGCGAGGAAAAGCACAGAGGGGGAGCAAAAGCTTGTGTAGATTGTTGCTAGACCTCGTCGGTTGTACCTGGCTCTGTTTGGAACGATTTTCCCATGACCCATCCTCGTCGCATTTGCAATTGACAGAACAGCTGCTTCGCACATTTTTCTGAGGGTTGTTGAAACTGATCTGAATTGCACTTGCAAGCAATAAGGATATGGCATCCCGACAAGTAGCTGCGGTTAGTCATGCTGACCATGTGTATGTTATAGGCTACAGCTTCAAGGGCACTCAAGCTTATGCTTATAATACTTGTTTGAGTTTGGGCGTGTTCCACCCTTCTAACAGTAATAACTATTAGTTACTATTTCCGTTCCAAACTCACGAAAAGTTACTACGCTGAATCCAACCTCGAAATAGTAACGATTTGATTACCATGCTCGGGAGGGAAGTCAAGCGTCGTAACTACGGATCGCTGTAACGTGATTGGCTGGATTACCCCGTGGAGTGACATTTTGCCGAAAATAGAAAAATACCTTCCAGCCTTGACGCCAAGAAGCGAAGATTCGTGACGTCATTAAGATCAAGATTTCACAAGGACGTTTTTAAGTGGGGTTTTGGCAACAGAATTGTTGGTCCTTGGAACAGCCTTACCAAAGATGCGGTTAATGCTGAATCGATCAGTAGTTTCAATCTATTGTTGACGGGATTTTTAACTCAGATCAGTTTGACTACTCAAAGTTTCTTAGTGTTATTTAAAGGCGAAAGCCTTTTCTCTTGCTTTGTATTGTATTGTCATGCGTAGTAACTACGGTAAGTAGGGTGCAACACGCTCTTTGATTCATGTTGCCATAGGATAGGTGCATCATGGAAGCAAAGGTAGCGGACGTCTGATCCGGGTAGCAAACCTGTCCGTACCCTTTCATCTTTGAAGTTTAGCCGAAAAGGCGCAAGACCCGACAGTCTAGTTACGTGTTCACTTAAGGAAACACGATTGTGTGCCACACAGTCGAGCCACTGGTTGAAACTCGCGGAAACGGCGTTTTGTCTATTTTCTTGGCGGTAATTTCCAATATCTGAAAATAAAAATAAAATTCATGTAAAATCTCAATAAATAGCATTCCAGGCTTATTTCCTTACCATTCTGTACAAAAAGCATCTTCAGTTTTAAGTCCTATATGCTTGAAAAAGTAGTAAGCTTTATTGTTTAGACACTATTTTGCTGCTTAATTTGATTGTCCCGCCAGAATCGAGCCACAAAATCGACAATCACCTCGCCAAATGTTTGTCGAATTTGAGCCACAAAGCGAGCCACGAAAATCTTGTTGGTCGCGGAAACACAATTGTGGGCCGCACGAAAGACCGCGGAAACACTCTTTTCGAGCCACAGTCGACCCACACACTGTTTGTGGGAGCGCGGAAAAACGCCTTTAAGTAGGCCTGAAAAACCGATAAAAATTCTTTACTCCGTTTGTCCACTGTCCACAGATAACGGATTTCATCAGTTGCGTTTTTGATCCGAATTCTCCTCGCGATTCTCCTCCGAATTCTCCTATTTCGCGTTTTTGGACTATTCAGATGAAGTGAATTCTCCTTTTCTTACGTTTTTGTCAGAATCGAGAACGGGGAAAGCCTCTCGATTCTGCAGAATCGAGAATTTGCTCCGATGGTGAATTGTCGATTCTCCTCTCTCCGTTCTCCTCCCTGATTGGTCAACAGATTTCGGGTGCCCAATATGCATATACACGTATACCGGGTTGCTGACGAGCTGCCAAATTAGTGTTTTTGTCAAAAGCGAGAATGGAGAAGTCAGAGGAGCAAAAACGATAATTTGTACGAGAATCGAGAATTCAGAAGCGAGAATTCGGAACGGAGAATTCGGATCAAAAAACGCAACTATTGAATGAACTTACCTTTCGGATTTGTGGTACCTCTATGCGCTAATATTTACCAACGACAAAGGTAAGCCATTGCCGAAAAATAAGCCGGCACTAGTGTATGATAATCTTCTCGGCAGCCTATGCTGTCCAATGAATAATTTGGTATAAATAAACGATTGACTGATTGATTGATAATCGACGCTAATCGGCAAATGCAGGCTTGTTTTTGAATTCAAAATCCCCGCGTCTTGGGTTGTCGTCACCAGTATCTGACACTGCCATTCTGAGCGTCATTACTAGTGTCTCTGCCCTCTGATGACAAAATACAAAATCCCTTAGATGAATCAAAATGTTTCAGTGTAAAAGTAAGCTGTTTTTTTAATTATACTTGAACACTCTAAAATAAACAGCGGACGAAATTAAAGGAATCTGATTTCATTCCTGACTTCGAAAAAGCTGAAAATTTGTCTTGTCAAAATTGTTGCCCCTACAGTGTCTCATCGATGCAAGACCCTACTGTGTTCTTAAGTTTAACTGAAAAGGGCTGGGATAGGACAATCTAGGTACCCATCACTTATTTACTTAAATTGGGTTGAAGACCCGCTGAAAATGTGTTACTTCGTTGTTCGCTATTCACCGAATAAACGATTTTCGAATGGTGGAATTTCCGTGTGATTCGTGTGGTACCTCTATGCTCCTGTATTTCTGTTGTATGCCTTACCTATGTGTTTTTTTTTGTTCAGGCACTAAGCAGTCTTCACCAAGCTCATCACTGCCCACTGTAAGCCACGTTTATGTTGAGATTAAAATTCCCCGCGTCATAGTTGAAATTACGCTGTGGGACGGCCGCAGATATTCTGAACGTCATAACTAGAGCAGATAGTATAGAAAACGAAAAATCCCTTTGCAGAATCCAAATTATTCAGTGTATTCAATTATGACACAAAAATAAGTTGGCCTTTCAGTTAAACTGTAAAGACCTAATCCAAACATTATGTTTACCTTCTCTTACTGATCGGAAGCCACCAGTTTATTTAGATTTGAACTTGATTGCCGGGTTGCTGTTTTGGCTCGAGAAAAAACCCACACAGAACGTATTCTTTTTCAGATGACGAAATTGTCCACGTTTGATAAGCAAAGAGTTATAAGACTTAATTGATTATTTTTTTTATGTCTTCAGGAGTACCACACTGGTGTTTTTTTTTAATCTATTTGTATTTGTAATAAACATTTGAAGTATTAGATGAAAATTGCTATTTTGATCCTTGGCTCCCTATGTGCCATAACGGATGTCCCTGATAATCGGCTGAGATTTAGTCCAGACCGAATTATTTCAAACCTAGCAAATTTTTTGTTTTGTTTAATTTGCTCTTTGTTTGACGGAGTTCTTTGTGGTTTGAACATTCATAGCGGCAGTAGGGATGGGTTATCATTGTGTGTGTGGTAGAAAGACCAATTTTTTTGATCCGCTTTAATATTTACGAAAACAGCTCATTGCGACCGACTTGGTTCAGCTCGCTCACGAAATGATATGTTTTAGGGTTGCTGAGAAAGAGTTGGTTGCGGAAGTCAACGGTGCTGCCACGCCTGGCCAGGAATGGGAACGAATTGCGAAACTCTGCGACTTCAATCCAAAATCCTCCCGGAACGCAAAGGACATCTCGCGCATGCGTAGTATCATCTTACAGCTTAAGCAACATCCACCAGTGAAAAACCTTTAAGGACCTTGAAAGTGCATTTTTCTTTCGCTGAATGCAGACCCAGTTGAATAATAACACAACACCTTACAGTGAACCCAGCCGCCGTCTGGGTGACAGGATGCAGACTTCGTTCCTTTTGTCTTAGAAGATGGCAAGGTAGGATCTGGCGACTATACGCCCCTCATAAAACTCCTCTCAGATAAGTTCTTTTTTGACCGCCAGGTGCGCTGTCGTAAAGAAAACAATGACACGTTACTGCATGGTGTACGTTTATCTAGGTTTGTTTCGCTATTTTCAATTCCTCTTAGGCCTAGCCAGGTTTAAAACTGTTTAAATGCCTTTTCCTCTATTTTTGCTTTACCCAACTCTGTTCTGTCAAGCGTCATCAAGTTTTTCATTTCTGGCTTCCGACTTCAGTGCTGAGTGCTGGCAGACTTTTCCACGGGGCTAATAAGCGACTCGATATGGAGCGAAAGCCTAATCGCTTATTCACCCTTCAGATAACTTATACCAGGATCTCACGTGTGATTGTTATTATTCCTCTAGCGCGTCTGGCGGCAATTCATCATCGGATTTTATGAGGGACGTATTGAGGGATGGTTGGAAATTTGGTATTAGGCTCTACCCCCGACCCGCAAATTTACGCGGAATTCTCAGTGACTAGCGACGCAAAACTGCGTCCGTCTTCCGACTACACTGTAAAATGTTTCTACGATTAAGGATTAAAGTTAGCTGCAGTATTTGCTACTGGGATTAATTTTATCTCTACTGAGATAAGATTAATCCGAATCGGAGATTTTTTTAGAGACAAGATTAATCCCAGTATCAAATACTGCAAGATTTTTTTTACGGTGTACTCTGATGCGAAACTCGGGACTCAGCACAGTGTTGTTAGCAACGGCTATAGGGTATGTTCCAACCTCTACTAATGTTTACGGAAAGCTGTAGCAGAGGTATGCTTCTTTGAACAGTTACTTTACTTTGAACAGCGCCACTTCATCCACTTGCTGCGGTGATAATAAAATACTGTTCAGTTCAAGGAGTGCCTTAAAGGACCTGTATTAGCTTTAATAGTGACGCAACCTACTTCCATAATCACTCCTTATATTTCTGAATCCGGAGACCCCAATTTCCTACGGTACATTCTAACCCCTCTAACAAAACCACGTTGATTTTCTCACTTGCCGTGTTTTGCCACCTTCGATGTGTATCACGCTGTCGCCAGTGGTCTCCGAGAGATTTTTCCATCAGAAAAACGGTTATGTAAATGTTTTCCCTGTTTTCGCTGTAAGTCGAAAACTTACTTACTTCGCTGTAAGTAAGTAAGTAAGTGGGAAAAGACTTAAAACAGCCAAAACCGTGGGTTATTTGTTGAGAGCACAGCCTAGTTTTAAAGTATTCAAATATTTTAAAATAATAAAGTTGAATAGTAAATAGTGCAAGCGGTCCTTTAAGAGCTCCTTGGAACTTGCCATGTTTTTTTTCGTTGTTGTTTATTGAGCAAAAAACTGCACTGTTCAAAGACAGCAATTCTTCGAACTTCCATACCTACTGTATAATTGTCCTTCCAACATGTGATGGTATCAAGGTTGGACAGAAGGTGGTAGCTTTAAGTAATTATTGTTAGGTGATGTGATGATGTGGTTGTTTATAGTTTTTGTAAAATGGTCTTTCACTAGCCAGATTTCTTAGAGATGTTCTTCGCGAACAAGTTTCTTCGCGTGAAGCCTCGCTCTTCTTTGGAAAGACAGAAAATCTCTTTGATTTACTGGATTCAAAACCGTATAAGAAGACTTCAGTGAACGAAGTAGGGCAGATACTCGAATGCAGACTGCTCCAGTGAAGGATTGGTAGTTGAAGGCCTTTGTCAATAACTAGTTAGGAACAACATCTTCCTTGATAGCGTGGAACTACACTGTAAGAAGTTTCTCCGAGTAAGGATTAAAGTTAACTGCAGTATTGGCTACTGGGATAGATCTTATCTCTACTGAGATAAGATTAACCCGAATTGGAGATACGATTCTTTTTAGAGACAAGATTAATCCCAGCAGCCAATACTGCAAGATTTTTTTTTACAGTGTAAGAGCATACTACTTCCGGGTACAGTATCAGCTTTCATAGGAGTTAGTAGATCGGCTCTCACAGCTTTAGTAGTAGTTGCGTTTTTGATCCGAATTCTCCTCGCGATTCTCCTCCGAATTGTCCTTTTTGCGTTTTTGACTATTCAGATGAAGTGAACTCTCCTTTCTTGCGTTTTTTGTCAGAAGCGAGAACGGGGAAAGCCTTGCGATTCTGCAGAATCGAGAAGTTGCTCCGATGTTGAATTCTCGATTCTCCTCTCTCCGTTCTCCTCCCTGATTGGTCAACAGAGTGCGGGTGTTCATTATGCATAAACATACATACCGGGTTGCGGACGAGCTGCCAAATTAGTGTTTTTGTCAAAAGCGAGAATGGAGAAGCCAGAGGAGCAAAAACGGTAATTTGTACGAGAATCGAGAATTCAGAAGCGAGAATTCGGATTAAAAACGCAACTAGTGTATGCCGTGACGGACGAGGTATGTAATAAAGAATGTCACACTGAATGTTTGGCATGTTCCCTCGTTGGAATCAGCCAGGAAGACGTTTTCCGCGAGAATTAGAGCTGATATTTGGTGTAGTCCCTCCCGGTTGTCAAATCCTGTCAGATATGCCCCCGATCGATAGAATAAGAGCCTGGTTTCACAGGGCTTTCCCGGCCGCTCGGAACTGGTCATTAGCCGCTCGTTAGTTAAGCTGCAGTCTACCAAGAACCCGCCCCTGCGCCGCGATCGTGTTCCGTTAACACTGAGCAGGCCTATACCCAAGTAGCGTTCTGTTCCGCGCACCGTCCGTAGAGCTGGTGTATCGAGCGTTGCATTTACGGTGGATTTAACCAAGAGCAAATAATCAGATAGAACCTCAGTATTTAGTCCCATGCAGCGAGTATGAATACCCCGACAAAACTGAGCGGACCTAGAGGTATTTACTCTAGCTTTGAGCTCATGTTGGTACCCGTTTACTCATCTTTCGTCTTCGCCGTTGCTCATCGCAGTAAAAAAAAAAAAATGCAGGAGGCGTACCCCGCGCGCTGACCCGCTCGTGAGAACGTCCAGAGAACCAATCAGCTTTGTCCTCTACTTTTCCTCAAGGCGGCTTCACAGCGATATAGCTAATGGTAACGAAACGTGATGTGGTGCGAAGCTACTAATCTCCGCTCGTTCGCAGCGGACAAGGTTCGGGGAAATATTCGACTCCGCATAGTCATAGTACAGAGATAGGGAGACGGAGGTTCTATCTGATTATTTCCTGCGCAAATGTGAGTGTACGTGCGTGTTTTATGCTCGTTTTTAAGGGAATCTGTAGCAACAAACACGGACGTACATGCGGTCGGATTTTGCACAGTGTGTAAAATGCACCAATAACAAACTTTGGTTACAGTAGAGTCCATTAGGTTGGGAATTCTCATAGCTGGAGCATTGACGCTTTGCGAGAGGGGGAAGATAACTGTTCTACTGCACAGTAACATTATAAGAGAGCGGCTCATGACGACGGTGAGGAGGAGCCCTGTGGAAGTAGGCTTTTTTTTTTTTAGAAAATTTGTCATAGCTTGAGAATCAATGTTGTATTTTGTTGTTGTGTGTTGAAGTTAGACTTGGTCTCCTCTTGAATTCGTCAGTTATCCTAACAGCACTAGATTTAGGTTCGTTTATTTGCATTCCAATTTTGGTTAAGAGTGAGTTGGAAATATAGTTGAAAATTTCTATCCGGATTGCTTAGAACTTTCTATGTAGCAGATGTCAGTTCCATGATCAGTATCAGTGAGGCTACAAAGTCCGTCTAAGAACCAGACCTGTACTTTGGTCCAAAGAATCCCTATACCAAGTTTGAACAAAAAATCTCAAATCCTGCGAGAGTTATCGTGCTAACAGACGGACGGACGGACAAAATTTTGCGAAGTCATAAGTTGCATTTTTGCAGGTACCACGGTATCTGACACCACGGTCAAAAGGCGTTTTTGCAGTTAACGTGGTATCTGGCCAGTTATTGTGGTATCAGATATTCAGATAACACGGCCCGACCGTGGTAACTGGTCGTGGTATCTGAAAAAGTCATCTCACTTTCATCAAATTTTAGTCAATCTGGTGGGAAAGAAGTTTGGCACTTAGTGATGTGACTCTGAATATCAGTTTTTATTTTGGGATGACTTTCGAAAAGCGCAATTTCGGCAATTGTCGTCTTGCAGAGCAACCGTATATCAGATACCACGGTTACTGCAAAAACGACTAATTGCATATCCAGTTACCGTGGTAACAGATACCATGGTATCTACAAAAACGCAGCTATAGTATCCCTCCACTTACGTGAAAAAAGGTGAATTCGCCGCATAAAAGAATCCATGGAAATGGGTTCAACTTTCCGAGATTTCTTTCCATTCTCGTCGTCGAGATGTCGAATCACTTTCTAGGACAACTCGAAGCACAACTCTTACTAGAAATGATCTTTTCACTATGAAATGGACCAGAAAAAAGTTTTTCGAAAATGCCATTCATTTTCATCTGAATTTAGCGATTTTCTTGTTAGCGCTTGTCCATTCTAACCAGCCTTCCTGCTCTCCGACGCGGCGGCTGGCGCAAAACATTTGAAAACTGAAGGCGCCGGGGTTATAATGTAGGAAAACTAAACAAACAAAAGAAGTCAAAAGCGGAAGATTCTCCCATCCTTGTGTGTGAAAGAGTTGTCAGCGGACAATGAAGATTCCGGCAAACTTTACGTTGGTGACGGGAAAACTCGGCAAGGCCGAAAAAGCGCTAAAAATTCGTAGTTACGAAACGAAACAATGGAGAAAGATGGGGATTTTAGAAGCTTATAATTCCATATGGGAGCTAAGTATATTATAAAAGGCAGAATAAGTAAGAGGGGTCCTTTAAAGAAATAGCGGACCGCCAAATCAGCTCTGGAAGGTGAAGCGAGTTTTAACTGAAGTCGCAAAAACAGCCGGCGAATAAACTAGCGGAGCTTTTCAGACCGCCAGAATACTCTATATGACAAAGGCGTATTCTCGCTGGTCCTCGGGGAATCAAGGGGAACGGCGAGAACAGAGGGAGTCTCACCAAGCGGACTCCGCGTGCAGAAAACAACGAGAACACGGGGAATGCTCCCAAAATGGATTTTGTTCGAAAAACAAAATGGGATTAGCCTGGATCCCCTTTTTTGGTTCTGTTAATTCTGATTGTTTTTATTAATTTTACATTGTTAATACTTACAAAAACAAATCGTAAACACAGTGAAAAAGATACTTTTTCTCAATATCAGTTTTAAACTCCCGAACTTAATTCTTACTAACCATCTCTGATATCTATCTTTTCAAAAAACAACAACACCATCAACTCCCAAAATTTATTCCCTTCCCAAAGTGAAAGGGAGCCCTCTTTGATGATGGTGATGATAATCGGAGCATTCCCCGTCCATGGGGACTCGCGAGAAGACGAGGAGTGAGTCCCTGGGACAAACAAAAACGCGAGGACTCAAGTCCTCGGGGAAGGCCGAGAATGCGCCTCCAGTCCGAAACACGGCAGTGATCCTAGCGAAGAACAAGAAACGTCACCCCGACGACCCTTCAAAATTGATTTAAGTCTATACAAACCAGTGAATGAATGATTGAAGGATTTATGACGCACTGCCCAAGGGCGTAAGTGCATTAGAAAAGGACAAAGAAATATAAAATATCGCGAAACACTAAAAAAATATTTTCCATAAAGTTCACTAACTTAGCATCACATTGATGGGATCGCGGACAGGTAATCAACAACGTTCGTTTGCGTTTGTTGTGATGACGTTTCTGGCTCTTCGCTGGGTACAAGGCGACTCGTCATCGGCACGAAGAGTTACTCATCAAGAATATCGCCCTTGAGTGGAATGACAAATTTTGGGAAAGGCACACAGAAATAACATTTTCTGTGTAGGAGGATAGGAGCTTTCGTGGGCTTGTACTTTCCGTCCCAATTAACCTCCACCATTTTCTGGCATAAGGACCATTTATAACGCCTCCATCATTGTACTGCGTCATAGCAACCACAGTGCTTACCCTGTCCTTACGACAAAGATCGTGTCAGTGCTCTCAGTATCTTTGCTGACTGTTGTCGGACTGGCTAATCCACTCCGAGTCAACATGCCCTGGCAGCGGAAATTTCTTCCAGGCAAACGAGACTGGTGCCTAGGGTCATCAACCCCGGAATGGGTCGACGAAGTGTAACAAGAAAACGATTGGTTTGACGAAAAATCGACTGATTTTAAGAAAACCGACTGTTTCCAAGACAATATCGACCGTTTTTTCCGAAAGATAAAATATCCTTATATTCAAAAATATAAGGAATATATATTTGAATATAAGGAAAAATATCCTTATATTCAAAAATATAAGGATATTTTTGAAAAGAAAACTCCCTGAACGTACGCAGAACAAATTTATGCGAAAGGTTTTCTAGACGTACACAACAGAGGCCAATGGCTTTTGTATTATATTTTGCTATTAATATTATTCAAACTTAAAATATCCTTATATTCAAAAATATAAGGATATTTTTGAAAAGAAAACTCCCTGAACGTACGCAGAACAAATTTATGCGAAAGGTCTTCTAGACGTACACAACAGAGGCCAATGGCTTGTGTATTATATTTTGCTATTAATATTATTCAAACTTGTGAACAAAAGTACCTCGCAAAGGATCGTCTAAAAAACGGTCGAAAGTGCGAGCTTTAATAGTCAAAGAACTGTGAAGTTGTCACGTTCTGTGGAGGCTGTCACATTAGAAGAAGTTTCATAGCATTTAAAAATATCTGCGCACTCTAAACAGATGTGAGACAACACACTGCCTAATACCATAAAAGAAAAATTGCGTTAGGCTATGAGCCTTTAAGTGTGATGTTTCTGTGAAACACAGCAACGAACATGGTTTGCAACGTTACTTTTAGAAAACATAACACTTCTAACGTCAGTGTTACTCAGACCTGCTGATATGGCGCATCCCTGTGCAAATTTTCCAAAACTTCCTACAATGCAGTCAAACAAAGATCTGACAAAAAGAGTATTTTAAGAGACTAATTTATTTTACAATTAACATACCTACAGACCACCTCTTTTGGTTATGAGTTGGGCAAACCTGTTCGTAACTAGCAGTGTAACATCTATAAATCGCTCAGTACAGTTAGCTAAGCAGGATTCTGTCCGACTGTCTAAGCTTGATTTCGGTTTATCCACGCACAGGTCCCAACAGGCATCGGTCAGTTTGTGCACCTTAAAATAAAACTGCATTTTAAAACATCATTCTCGGAATCTTTAAAGGACCCCTCACACTGTTTACCGTTCATCTTCCAGTATGAAAATAGCTGATTACGTTCAATCAATCAATCATTTATTTCCAAATACCTCTTAAAAGTGATATAGTAGGATTGTCAATACAAGAACAAGGTATAATACACTTGCAAATTAATACACTTACGAATATATTTATATACAATTAGAAGTCAATCAATCAAGTAGTCGAATTGTAGTTTTTCACGAAGTACGGTACAAAGAACTCGAGCAATCTCTCTGAAGAGGCAGCTGGGGGTATTTCTAGCAGCTGATGTCCAATTTCTTTCGAAGATCGCGTTTTTTTCTCGTGATTTGGGCTCTGGGAGTCTGGTAGAATTCCTCTGTGGTGCTCGGAACACAATAGTGACATCCCAAATTTCATCAGTAGCTGATGTCTGCGCTGGCTAAGTGACGTTAGGTCCAGTTTTGAAAGGCTGGACTCGTAGTCAGTGCATGATGGTCCGAGGATTTTCTTGCATGCTCGCTTCTGAATTGTCTCGATTTTTATCGGCCTGCTCTGCAGTCAGCGAGGCATAACAAAGGCTGCATGCATGCTTAAAACTAGGCTCTGCTTTCAAAGTGTTACCCAAGGCTTGGCAGTTTTAAGATAAACATTCCTTCAACCCAAGCTGACTGCGAATCATATTTTTTTTTTTATTTATGACCCGCTTTTTGCGTAACAGCGGAGTATGAATTACACAAGTAAAATATACATACTAAAACACTTAAACAAAACAATGTAAATAAACATGACAACATTATTTTCATAAAGATAAAAAAAAACACACTAAATAGATTTAAAATTTGTACACAGTGACAAGCACATTAATCGGGTTCAGGAATGAAAAACTGGCTAATAATTTCAGTAGCTGATGTCTGCGCTGGCTAAGTGACGTTAGGTCCAGTTTTGAAAGGCTGGACTCGTAGTCAGTGCATGATGGTCCGAGGATTTTCTTGCATGCTCGCTTCTGAATTGTCTCGATTTTTATCGGCCTGCTCTGCAGTCAGCGAGGCATAACAAAGGCTGCATGCATGCTTAAAACTAGGCTCTGCTTTCAAAGTGTTACCCAAGGCTTGGCAGTTTTAAGATAAACATTCCTTCAACCCAAGCTGACTGCGAATCATATTTTTTTTTTTATTTATGACCCGCTTTTTGCGTAACAGCGGAGTATGAATTACACAAGTAAAATATACATACTAAAACACTTAAACAAAACAATGTAAATAAACATGACAACATTATTTTCATATAGATAAAAAAAAAAACACTAAATAGATTTAAAATTGTACACAGTGACAAGCACATTAATCGGGTTCAGGAATGAAAAACTGGCTAATAATTTCATGGGCTGAGAGGGCAGGATGTTTGTGGAGGGAAAATAGATTTGAATGCGATAGTGCATATTTGATAGTGCAAAACGAATACGTCAGCTGAATTTTTTTAGAGCTATATTTCGGCCCTTCTAAGGGTCAGGCTCAAAGCCGCTTAAGTTGGAAAAACGAACTTGTGGGAAAACAAACTAAAGATTCTAGCTTATCGTTAAATATTTGACTTCGTGAATTCCTTTGTGAGAGTTGCTTGGAGTTAAAAAGGTTGATGTGATTTCATTTTGGACACGGCTGCTGTTTTTGCTGCTCGATTGAGTCGTTGATCGGGTAGAGATTTTTCTGCATTTCGGTTGACTTTCATTTTGTTGCAGAGAAGAGCTTGGGGTCTAAATTTCCTTTCGCTGATGATGCCGTTCCATTTTTAACCCTTGGACCCTTGCCAAAGAAAGGCCGCAATTTAGCTCTAATAAAATTCAGCTGACGTATCCGTTTGGCACTATCAAATATAGTTTTGAGATTTGTTTAATGTCCGTAATTAAAAAAACAGAGACAAATTTACATGACCACTTTATCTGATGAATAAACTTCTCGCAAAAAACGAAGACAGCATGATACGCATAGAATCGGAACAGTGAAAGTGAGGAAATCAGTGAGGTGTCGTTCCGTGTCGTCAGGGGGGTTAAAATGTACGTTATGAAATTCGGGTCTCGGGGTTTCATAATGGATGGAATGATTACAGAAATAGGTTGCATTAGTACTGTAGGTAAGACAGGTCCTTGAAAGTACAAAGCCGCAGTGGCTACAGTTTCTATTCCAATATTCTAACGTGTGTGACTCCTTTGGAACTGAGCTGGGTTTCTCAAAAGGCAGTGTCTATCGTTCCCGGACCTGCAACTGATACCTCAAATGCTAACAGTACCCGACCGGTCGAGTATGCTGCCACACAGGAGCTAATAGTACTCGACCAGTCGAGTAAAAAGGGTCATGGGAGCTATTAATACTCGACCAGTCGAGGCCTCCAGTCGCCTACCGGCTGTTTTCAGCCTCCCATGAGCTCCCCGGAATTGGTGAGAAACACGGAAGAAATTGCATAGCCCGTATTTCTGACAATCGAGCTCCTAGGTCAAGAGATGGGCGGCAGGATGATCAGCCTCTACAAGCGCCAAACACGTGCATGAATCAATCTAGGGGGGGGGGGGGGAGTAAACAATACATAGGAGTTTATGGAGACTGCGGCTCAATCGCCACATCCCCATTGCTTTTCTGTCGATCCGTCGGTCCGCTGAATGCAAGTAGGATACTTCCAGATCGGCTGGGAGGATGAACACTGCTAGAAACCATTTTCACTTGAAAATAGACGTTTCCCGGATCCAAGCACCCATAGGGGATGGGGAATCCCGAATTTTGTACATGCATAACTCTCGGACGAGCGATCTAATCCGGAAGAACACTTGATAACTGGCAGACTCGGACGTGCATACGGCAACTGTGGGGGCGCCGGAAATCTTGCGACATGCGTAACTCTCGATCGAGCGGTCCGATTCGGATGAAATGCAACGATTGGCAAGGGCATGTGTCCTAGTTGTTCTATATAACGGCCAGGATCGGATCTGCCAACTTCGGGGGAGTTGGTGAAGGGAGAGAGAGATCGGTATATTTTGAAACTATCGTAGCATAGCCCAATTCAGTTTCTTGCAAAAAATAGAGAACGAACGGACACTACGATTCAGCGTTGAAAACGGAAGTGAAAAATGGCACAAAAGAATTTCCGTAACGATTTGTCCGGGCTTTAGGGGGTTTAAGTCTATTTTGCAACCGGGTTCGATTATTGGGAGGGGCTGTTTCCGGTAATAATGACCTGTGATTCGTACTGGTGAGGACAGATTTGCCAAACTGCAGAATCAGGTGTTCAAGCCGGACTTTATTCAGTTTCGCAAGGGCTTGTTCGTATGGTATGTCGCGGTTTCGGAGTATGATTCTTGTTGCTCTTTTCTGGACGGACTTGATGTCCTGTAATAGGTACGGCTGTACGGATTGCGGATGAACCCCAAACCGGGCACGCGTACTCGAGCAACGGGCGAACATGACACAGGTCTGGGAAGGGGGTCCCGGAAATCTTTGCAGCACGTATGAAGTGTTGGGACTGAAGACGGAACTTAGGAGGCAGGATAATCATAAACCCTACAAGTGCCATTACAATCGAGGGGGAGGAAGTTCAGAGAATCATGTGCAACGCTTTGGAGGGATCGAAACTGAAATCGGCGGGCATGAATGTAACAAACCACAGATACACCATTTACAGATCCAGATTGGATCCGGCTGTAGGGGGAGTTAGAGAGGGTGCGGAAATCTCGGGGCGCGCTTAGAGTGGAGGGATCGGGTCGGAGCTGGCGGGCAGGACGTACAAGAGCCATAAATATAGTATTTTAAAATCCGAGCAGTTCTAGGGGAGCTGAGAGAGGGTTCCGGAAATCTTGTTAGACCTTGAACCGGTTGATGGAGGACAAAAGTTGGTGGGCACGGCATGCCATCAGCCCCATGTACAGTCAAGCGTTGACTCGTCAGAACTCGCAGAAATACCTTTTCACCGATCTAGATTTTCAGACTAGACTAAGAATGATTAGATCCGGCCACTGCGGGGGGTCGTAAGGTGTTTCAACAGGCGCTACCCTTGACAACGGGAACCTTGGCTGATATAGCCTACATGCTAACTATCCTTGCAAGCTCTCCATGATCCTTGACGACAGCGACAGGAATACATGTGATCCCAGACACCACACTAACCTGAAACCGGGTCCATAACGACTGTGCTGGCCCCATCCAACAATGACGGGATACGGGATTACTAACAACGGTGATGGGATCTGCATAAGCAACAGCGACCGGATACCTAACGGCAGTGACCGTATCTCAAACCACAGCGACCGGATCTCAAACCATACTAATGGGAGACCGGATCCATAACAACAGTTTCTACCAGTGGACCCTGACTGCATTTATACATTTGAGAATAGGACTTGCCTGGGCAGTCAGCTGTGCTCTTTGCTGCTCAATCATCAAGATTCTCTCTAGCTCTGCATCTCCACCACCTGAAGACTCCTGTGTTAGGTCTATTGGAGAACTCATATATGAATTACCAAAGCTGCTCAAGTCCGTTTCTGTGGAGCTTGGTTGTTCAACCTTGTCTGGAGAGCTACTTCCTCCAAATCCGAACATTCCTTCTGGAAATTGAATAATGTAAGGTAATTTGGTTTCTGCTAGGATTGCCTCCTAGCAACCCCTCCTATTACGATGACTTTATTTGTATGTGAGGAAGAAGCACTCTCAACCTGATGTTATGGCGAGGGGTGTAGTAGGCCGGACATAGATGGTAAATGTCCTTATATACAGTCATCGGAGTCAGGACAGCCTAGGGCGTTGGGTGGCCTACTACACGTGTAGACTTCACGGGTTCATTGTGGATTCCCCCGCTCGATTCATACTAAGGTCTGCGTACCGCAACACAATAGGTTAAAACCACCCATCATACACTAGGCCTTACAGGCCAGCCCACTCTAAGGAGCTTTAACCAAGACTCATAATAATGACCTATGGTCCGTAAAATAAACAAAAGGTTTTATTCTCTGGTACTTACAATATAAAAACAACCTTTATCTAAAATGGCTTGTTGCCCGGTCGAGCCCCGGAAAAGAAATATCAAGATGATTCATGCTCGCCGGATGAGTCATGAACATGAGTTAATAAACAATGCAAGAACCGCGACGGTATAAAAGATTAAACAAATCGAATGGAAAGGGAGTAACGCTGGCTAACGGCGGCATAAGTGAACAGTGCGGGGTGCTGATGGCACCACCGTAACACTCCCTAGGAAATCCTTCTAGTGAGGAGAATTCTTTCAACTAACAGGTGTAGTCTGAGCTGATCCTTCCTGGGAGAAAATTTCACTACTAGCGGTGTCATACTGGCGTCATAGCATCTTAGGAAAGAGGGATAAAGTTTTTTCATACCTTTCATGAAAGCAGATGGTCGGTAGAGTTTTCGTGGGTCAAACCGCCCGTCTAACTGGTCTTTTTTTTTATTTTTATAAAAGTCATAATAGATAAAGTTGTTTTCATTCCATTCATGAAAGCAGATGGTGGGTAGAGTTTTCGTGGGTCAAATCGCCCATGCAACTGGTCTTTCTCCATAGAAGTTAGGTGATCTAGATCCAGAACTCTTATCCAAAAAGCTGTGCTGAACTTTCAGCTGACAAAACTTTTTGTTTCTCACATATTTTTTTGTGGTTTCCTCTCAAGAAGAGGGGCTGGAGTCTAGACTAAGCCCTTTTCTGAGCACTATACTCAGACAGTTCAGATTACTAGGACATGCTGGCAGAGGTGTGAATGGTGAACACATGCAATGTGCCCCATAGCACTTTCTAAGTCAGAGTAGAATGCTAGTCAGTTAGAGGTACAACAGGTCCAATAATACAGCAATTAGCCTTGCTTCATATAACCAATTTTTTTCCTTTTTTTTTTTTACCACCTGACACTTATTTAGTAGCAACTGATTGCAACCACGGCTTAGGTCTCGAGCAATTGCTCCTTCTAGGGAAGCGAGAAGCGGAGTGTGATCACACACAGAGCACTATCTGAATTTCTCTGCAACAAAATCTCATCTAGACAGAGGCCTTTCTAGCTAAAACGTCCGAGAAGGGCATACTGATTGTTTGGTCATTTTCAGCTGCAGGCGTCATTTGACCTTCCTGAGGTGGTGGGGGGGGGGGGACTGCATATGAAAAATCATTAAATCCTTAACAGATCCTTAAGAAACAAGACCAAAGTTTTCGATGGGATCCCAAAAATTCAATATCTGATCCAGACAACTGGGTCTTGTCTTAGCCAGATCCAGTCATCGCCAGAATCCTTGAACATTCTTACAATTAAAATTCAGAAGCAGATTAAGGCCAAATAGCTAATCATCTGACAAAACCAAGTTCAGATATGGATTCAGCATGTGTGTTTACCCGTATAAGTCATATCTGTTTTGACGAAAAGTTCCTGCCACTTCTGCCAATTTCCCGGTTTCGGCCGAACTCTAGAACTACTTGTCCGGCGAAAAAAGAAAGCTCAAAAACGAACTCAGGGTATCTTCTTTCCCCAATAATGAACATCTAATCAACTTCAAATAAAAATTTAACTTATAACAAATTTTCCGACTCCAGCCGGATTTCGGTCAAACTATATGTCCAGGTAAAATATGATTGTCACACACGGATTCAGCGTCTCTTCTTACCCCTAAATCGGTTATCTAATCAGCTAGAAATAAAACTTTAACTTCTAACAATTTTCCGGTTTTGGCCGGATTCCGGGCGAACTACATGTCCGGGTAGAGAATTGTTTTCACATAAAAGTTCAGCATGTCTTCTTGCCCTAAGTCGGACATCTGATCAACTCCAAATAAAACTTTTAATTTTAACAAACTTTCCGGTTTTGGCCGGATTCCGGGCGAACTACTTGTCCGTCGAGAAAATGGTTTTCACCATCGTCTTCAGCATGTCTTCCTACTTCTAAATCGAACATCTAATCAACTTCAAATAAAACTTTTACTTTTAACAAACTTTCCGGTTTTGTCCGGATTCCGGGCGAACTACTTGTCCGATTACAAAATGGTTTTCACCATCGTGTTCAGCATGTTTACTTACCCCATAATCGACTATCAGATTAGCTGTTTCAAAATATTTTGTTTGCCCCTTAATTTGATCCACCTCCCCCACCCCCAAATGTAGGGCTACAAAGCACATTTACGAACTCGACTGGTCCGCCGACCCAACGAATCCTCACACCAAGTTTCATCAAAATATCTCATTCCCTTCGAGAGATATCGTGCTTACAGACGGACGGACGGACGGACAACTCACTTACGTTTTGGGATCCCAAAAAGTGATTAACATTACGGTACTTAGGACAGGCAGTCACACTAAGTGGATTTTAATTTATTTATTTTTATTATTAAATTTGGCGTTAAAGTTTAACTGAAAAGGGCTGGGATAGGACAGTCTAGTTACCCATCACTTATTGACTTAAAGAGGCTGGAAGACCCGATGAAATTTGCGTGACTTCCTTGTTCTGCTATTCACGAATAATCGATTTTCAAATAGTGGAATTTCCGTGTGATTGGAGAATGCTTGTATTTTCTTGTATGCCTTAAGAGAAGGATTTTTGTTCAGGCACTACGCAACCTTCACCAATCTCACCACTGCCCACTGAAAAGCCGCGTTTGTGTTAAGATTAAAATTTCGCGCATCATAGTAGAATTTTCGTTGTGGGGACAGATGCAGATATCTGAACGTCATAGTGGAAAATTAAAAGATCCCTTTGCAGAATCTAAATAATTCAGTGTATTCAAATAAATGACACAAAAATAAGTTGGCTTTTCAGTTAAGCTTTAAGCTTTTAGCTTGTCTCCACAAGGTCGTTCACCAGACTTTGACCTTATTAGAATAAGCTAATGATCCGGAATTATGACAATGCCTCCCCTAGGTTCGTCCTAGGTTTCCAAGAAATGACACCTCTGTTTTAGCAGCTGTTCTCTTGAGAAAAATCAACTGTTTCTAAAAAATCTACTATAAAAGTCTACTATTTTAAGATATAACCAGCTGTTTTATGAGAAACTGTGGTGCATTGCTTCTTTTAAATCCTTCCTGTATGTTAAACCTCTGCATCTAGGCTTAATCCATGGATCTAATTGGATTGTAAAAATGCATCTTATTACATTTTAGTTGATTCAGGAATACTCTTTATGCAACAATACTTCTGTACTAACTGCACTACTTCTGTACTTAATGTACTTCTCTAAAATGCAGGATTCATGTAATTTAAGGAATAAAGTAAAGTTGAGGCAGCATGATGAAGAGCGTGTTCCATCCTACTTACCGTAGTTACCACGCATGACGTCACTAATTCTGCCTTTTTGTCGTCAAGGCTGGAATGATTTTTCTATTTTCCAGCGGAATATCATGCCACAGATGAATCCGACCAATCATGTGACAGAGATTCATGGTTCCTACGCTTTACCACGCTCCCATAAGCAAATAGTTACTGTTAGTTACTATTTCGAGAAGGATGGTACGGACAGCATAGTAACTTTTCGTGAGGTTGGAACCGATTTAGTAACTAATAGTTACTATTGGTACGAGGGTGGAACACACTCGAAATGGATAAGAAATTAACCAGTTTTTTTAGTAACAATAGACCTGAAATAAACAATAAAAATATTAAAACAACAGAACAAGAAAAATATATTAATCTTATCTTGTCAACTTCAGCATTTTCTATCTGACGTGGTTTTCTGATCAATAGAACAAGAAAAACATATTTTTTCTTGTCAATAGCACTCTTTTTTTTTAATGGCTTACCTGGTTTTCTGATTACTAATCTGAGAATCAGTAAAAGCTTCAGTCACTGCCAAAAGTCACGCCAAAAAGGGTTTAAAAATATTGCGTGAAAATTTACTCTGAGCGTGTTCCATCCTACTTACCGTAGTTACCACGTATGACGTCACGAATTCTGCCTTTTTGTCGTCAAGGCTGGAACGATTTTTGTATTTTCCAGCGAAATATCATACCACGGGTGAATCCGACCAATCACGTGACAGAGATTCGTGGTTACTACGCTTACCACGCTCCCGAGCGTGGTAAGCAAATAGTTACTATTGGTTACTATTTCGACAAGCCTGGAACGGTCAGCGTAGTAACTTTTCGTGAGGCTGGAACGGGTTTAGTAACTAATAGTTACTATTGGTACGAGGGTGGAACACGCTCTCTGTTGATTTCTTTTGACTCTGTGCCGGAAAAGGAACCCCAAGAATTCAAAACTCAGTAATGAGGTCTTTTTCTGGTGACCTGTGGCTTGTTTGCCTGTTTTAGTAGCATCATGGGTTTTGAGAGTCTTCCGCTTGAGGTTCTTGTTCAGATATTTAGCAATTTGCCTACGTGGACGCTGTTCAGAATGATGTCGGTCTGTTCCAGGTGGCGACAGATTATCAAACAATTCGGCTTTGAATCAAAAGAGGTAGGGGTCTTTTTTGATGTCTCAAGACAAAAGCAGACAATTGGCAGCAGATTTAAAAAATGGTAGGTTTATTGGTAAAATATAAAAATAGTTTTGTTTAAAATCACAGTTTGATGGATGGGTATTAAGTATTTAAGTCCGGTCTTCACCTCCCAGAACTTCCGGAATCTGGGCTTCCAGATTATTCTTTGACGTTTTCTGTAAATTGCATCTGGAATATGAACGGTCAAAAATTATATCAAAATAATCCGGAAAAAAGGGGCTTTTGAACTTCCGGATTTCCGGATTTTTTAAGTATCGCAGAAGAAATTAAAAAAATCTCAGAAAATCTGGGAACCCAGATTCGGGAAGGTGAAGACTCACCTTTACCTTGTTACAAGGCATGTTGGCTGTTATGTTACAGGAGGGGGATATATGACCCCGAATTTGGCACACAATCCTTACAAGAAAATTTCTGTGCAGTCCAAAACAGGTCCTAGGTCACTCAGGTTAGGACTGGACTGAAATTTCCTTCCAACCTTTTTAGGCCAGGTTCGAGATTGCATATATTTGAGGTTGGATACTCCTCCTATATCAAACTGTCTAACCCAACAGCAAGGTATGGGTTCCTCCTGAAGGCTAAACTTTGCTGATTGGTTCGTTGATATTGGTTACATAAGATTTTGGACTGTTTAAGTTCTGGTAGAAGATCTCAGAGCCAGTCTAGTACACTTCTGAGTATACTAAGCCCTTTTTTGATAACCATGATAAAACACTAGGCCTAGAGGGCAGATACAGTAGAGCTATGTTTATTTGAACAGTTACTTTAATGTGGACAGTGCAGTTTTGGGCTAGATGGTAAATTGAAGATCCAAAATACACCTATTCAGGTATTTTCAGAGGCTGTTAATTACCTACTTTGGCTATCTGATAGTTGGCTTTAGTGACAACAACTGCATGAAAATGGCAAAGTCTGAAGTCAACAAACATTCACATAAGCATACCTCTACTGCACTATGTCCTTTCTGCAGGAACCCCTCTGAGGAATAAAGGGTACAAAATGGGTGAAGTGTACTAGACTGCCTAGGGCATCCTACTCATATTACCAGGGCTTGGATTCCAACACCTTGTCAACAGAGGCGTTACTAGCCAAAATGTTTGGGGGGGGCAAGGAATTTACCGTACCAACTGGCTGGTAATTTTTACGGACTGTTTCTGCAGAAAAAAAGAATGTTTTCAAGAAAAAAACAACAGTGTCGGAAAAATCGACTGATTTTCAGAAAAACGACTGTCTTGACGAAAAATCAACTGTTTTAATGGAAAAAAACAACTGTTTTGGAAAAAACAGTTTTACCGACTGGCCGACAATATTGAGGGGGGGGGGGCTCCCCCCCGCCGGTTGTGACGCCCCTGCTTGTCAAGCTTATGTTTTGTATGACTCCACTGTGTGTGGACTGACTGTCCCTTTACAGGGTGTTCCAGTTTTGCATCACTCTGGATGTAGACGTGAGGCAGTATTCTAAGATTGATTAAATATTCCTTGAGCCCAAGCTGACTTTGAAACATATATTCAAATAATATATACAATGGATATATCAGCTACGATGCTTCGTCAGCTGCTGATGAAGCATTGTAGCTGACATATCTGTTATTTGAATATAATAAGATTGAATGTTTGTATAATGTCACCTTTATGTCACCTACATTCCAGGTGGAGTACACTGTCAGAAGCTTCATAACAGACAACACAAGGATGTGCAGTTTCAACCGACAACATTCACAGACAATACTTGGGATCTGTTGTTGTGACAAACATTATGCATGAAATGTCATGCATACCAAGCATTGCAAGGGAAGAGCCGGAAAACTGTCAAAAAAGCATCTGCTTAATTTTCTGATATCATGACGACAAACAAAAAGTCAGCAGGTCTTTTTTTTTTTTTTGCTCTTCCTGGTAATGCTTTCATGCATTATAATGTTTGTCACAGCAACAGATAACAACCCAAGTGTTGTCTGTTGCGTGTTGTCTGTTGAAACCGCGCATCCTTGTGTTTTCTGTCATAAACTTCTGACAGTGTAGTTTCAGTTGTCTTAGTTGCTCTCCATATGAGTAGTAAAGAAAGGGGGTGTCTACTCCACCCAACCCCAAATAAAATAAACCCCTAATTACATGAAATTTACCAATTTCAATGTACTATATATCAAATTAACCCCCTTTTCAAAGAAATTTATATTTTCATAATTTAAAAATAAAGGCCCCAGAAATGAAAATATTGCCCCTTAATCTCAATAAACTATTGATATATATATACTATAAAAAAAATAACGGTATCCTATACACTACTACTGAGTAAACAGTTCTAAATCCACGTATGTTTCTACCTTGCTGTTTTCCCGTACAATCGGTAGCAAAACTAGATTTTTCATATTTGACGGTGCACAACGGATAAGACAGCTACATTTTATTCGAGCTATATTTTGGCCCTTCTTGGCAAGGGTCTTCTTCAGGCTCAAGCCGCTCAAGCTGGAAAATAAACTTGTGGAAAAATAATTGAAGATTCTTCCTTAAATATCTGCTATTTTGACCTTCTTCTGTGAAAATTGGTTGGAGTTAAAGCTGGTGCTGTGATTTCATTCTGGACTCGGCTACTGTTTTTGTTGTTCGATTGGGTCGTCGAAAGGGTAGAGATTCTTCTGTATTTTGGTTTTGGAGTCACCTGTCTCTTCTTCTTCTTTCCAGCTAAGATTTGGTGATAGATGTTCCTTCAGCCCAAGCTGACTACGAATCATATTTGACGGTGCAAAACGGATAAGTCAGCTAAATTTTATTCGAGCTATATTTCGGCCCTTCTTGGCAAGGGTCCTCTTCAGGCTCAAGCCGCTCAAGCTGGAAAATAAACTTGTGATAAAATAATTGAAGATTCTTCCTTAAATATCTGTTTTTATGGCACTTGCCCTTCGGCCAAGTGCCGTATAGCGATCGCTATTTCTGTCCGTCCGTCGGTCTGCCGGTCGGTCGGTCTGTCGGTCCTGGTTTTGCTAGTTCGGGTACTTCCACATAAGCTAGGACGATGAAACTTGGCATGCATATCAGGGACCCCAAATGATTAAGTTGGTAATAGTCACTTTCCCGATCCGAACATCGTGGGGGGAGCGGAGGGATGGGGAATCCGGAATATTTTGGAATTTATAATTTTCCAACGGGTGATCGGATCTTAATGAAACTTGATATTTGGAAAGAGCTCGTGCCCCAGACGGTCCGATTAAAATCTGAACCGGATCCGGTGACTCTGGGGGGAGGTGGAGGGGGGGGGGCGGAAATCTTGGGAAACGCTTGGAGTGGAGGGATTGGGATGAAACTTGTTGGGAAGAATGAGCATGAGTCCTAGATAAGTCATTGACTTAACCGGACCGCATCCGGTCACTATCTGGGATTTGGGGGGGGGGTCGGATTTCTAGTGATCCCCTGAGTTTTGTACTTCCTGATGTGCTAGGACGATGAAACTTGGCAGACGTGTCAGGGACCCAAACAGTATGACTTGAGAATAGTCGTTTCTCGATCCTATCATCTCGGAGGGGGGTGGAGGGAGGGGGAGTCCGGAAAAGTGAGATATTTTTAACTTACAAACGGGTGATCGGGTTTTAATGAAACATATATAGAAAGATTTCGTGTCTCAGATTCCCCATTTTAAATCCGGACCGGATCCGGTGGCAGTGCGAGGAGTTGAAGGGGAGAACCGGAAATCTTGGGAAGGCTTATAGTCGAGTGTTCGAGATGGACCGGACCAGATTAATTTTTTAGAAATAGTCACTTCCCCGATACGACCATCTGGAGGGGAGAGTGGAGGGCGGGGGAATCCGAAAAAAAATAGGAAGTGAGGAATTTTTAACTTACGAACGGTTGATTGGATCTTGATGAGATATACAATGACCTATTGTCTCGCACGTTTCATTTTCAATTCAGACTGGATCCGGTTACACTGAGGTGAGTTACGTGAGTCCGGGAAAGTAGTCACTAGGCAAAATGTAGCGATCCCGGTTTTGCTAGTTCGGGCACTTCCAGACAAGCTAGGACGATGAAACTTGGTATATTTTTTGTTTTTTATGGCACTTGCTTTATTTTTTATCCCTGAGGTATGGCAACAATGACGTAGTTTTGCAATTTAGTGAGTTGCATCTTTTAGAATATGGTCCTGAAACGTTTCGGATAGCTTTGTTATAATAAATAGTTCTGTAAGAAAATGTCTCAGGTCTTCATCAGTCCCGATGTCTACGATTGAAAAGGATAAGTTCTACTGTCTGTAAAGCGAATTTAGACCTTACTTCCGATATTCTGTTTTCCCTTAAAACTTAAGGTAGCCTATAGCCATCGATCTTGGAAAACTAATAACAAGGGTAGCAAAAGAAATGACATGTCCAACAGTGGTATCGAACTGGGGACCTCTTTGCTCTATGCGAGTCGCTAAGTCACTCGACAATGAAGACTTGTTTGTTGTTTCGCAGATGATGTAATATCCTAGGCGCCTTGCGACATTTCTGATCGTCGTAGAGGTTCGTAAGTGATACGTTGACTTGTCTTGGCTCGCTAAAATTGTTGTTGTGCAATTTTAGTCTTGGCCCTCCCATTGCTGAGTAAAGTGAAGTAAGCAGTGTTGACCATTAACGTTGTTGGAAGTAGAAAGTGAACAGTCTTTCATTTACATGTATGATAAAGACAGTGGAGATTCTTGAGATTTCTATATTGTATTGAGAGAAGTTTTGTATCGTAAAAGGTAAGGTTTGTGATTTATAATATCTTTTTACCAGGTGCAGTGAAGTTAAGGTATTTTTCTTGTATTCGGTTTTGACCGGATTCTGGATGAACTACTTGTACGACAAGAAATAATGTTCGAACTAAATTCAGCATGTCTCCTTACCCCAATACCGAATTTCCAATTGACTTCAGAAACAACTTTCCAGTTTTTGCTGGATTCCGGGTGAACCAGGCTAGGACGACGAAATTTGGCGGGCATACCAGGTATCCGACCATATTAACTTGGAAATAGTCCCTTTCCCGATCCGACCATCTGGGGGGAATTGTGGGAATTGTCCGTAAAATTGTGCTATGTATAACATTCGAACGGGTGATTGCATCTAAATGAAACTTGATTTTTGGAAAGAAATCGTGTCTCAGATGAAGCACTTCAGATCAGGACCGGATCCGGTGACTTTGGGGGGAGTTGGAGCTGGGAACCGGAAATCTCGGGAAATGCTTAGAGTGGAGGGATTGGGATGAAACTTGGTGGGAAGAACACCCACAAGTCCTAGACACATTATTGACTTAACCGGATTGGATTCTCGGGTGCTGTGGGGGAGTTTTTTTTTTTTGGGGGGGGGGGGGGCAGTAACCGAGTTTATGCGGCCTAGATCTTTTAAGGGCCTAGATTTTGGGTGCATAAAGTTGAAATCAGAAATTTGCAGATATGCTCCGATTCGAATCAAACTCTGATGGACGAAAGCCACATTTATGTGTCCTAGTCTTATTCGGCCACAGTGGGGGGAGTCGGAGAGGTAGTCCCGGAAGTTTTATGGCTCGCATAGTGGTCAAAATAGTGGATTGATCTGAATGAAAGCTGAAAAGTAGAGACTTCATATACCATAGATAACATGTTTTAAAATCAGGCCGGATCGGAGTACGGTGCGGGATGACCGGAATTTACCGAAAAATCCTCAGATTCGAGCGAAACTTGATGGGTGGTAAGATAGGATGCTTTCGGTGATCCATTTATGATTCCGAACCATGGTTCGGCGCAATTCGACCGCGGTAAGGAGAGCTGGAAGGGGGTACCGCGGAAACAGTGTGACACGTCTAGGGATCAAACGAGTGGATCTGAACTTGGAAGGTAGAAAATTCATTTGCCCTAGCCCCAGGTGATCCGACGCTGTGCCCGAAAGGCTCAGAATCGAGTGAAACTAAACTAGATAGCCTAACCTGTTTCTAGGTCCGAACCTAAGGAGATCGAATGGGGTATTTTCTGACGTTCTCATCGACTTTTTTTGCATCTTCTACTCGTAACAAGTGCCATATGAGCTCGTAGCTCTTGTTTTAACTTCTTCTGTGAAAATTGGTTGGAGTTAAAGCTGTTGCTGTGATTTCATTCTGGACTCGGCTACTGTTTTTATGGCACTTGTAGCCTCTGGCTCAAGTGCCATATACCGATCACAATTCCGTCTGTCGGTCTGTCGGTCGGTCCGAGTTTTTTGTCCCACATATCCGAGTTAGGGTACTTCCAGATGTGCTAGGACAATGAAACTTGGCAGGCATATCAGGGACCCGACCAAACTAACCTGGAAATAATCAGTTTCCCGATCCAACCATATGCGGGGGAGTGCGGGGCGCTGGAAACTTGAAAATTTAGGGCATTTTGTCACTTTTTTCCGAGTTAGGGTACTTCTAGATGAGCTACGACAATGAAACTTCCGCGGAAACAGTGTGACACGTCTAGGGATCAAACGAGTGGATCTGAACTTGGAAGGTAGAAAATTCATTTGCCCTAGCCCCAGGTGATCCGACGCTGTGCCCGAAAGGCTCAGAATCGAGTGAAACTAAACTAGATAGCCTAACCTGTTTCTAGGTCCGAACCTAAGGAGATCGAATGGGGTATTTTCTGACGTTCTCATCGACTTTTTTTGCATCTTCTACTCGTAACAAGTGCCATATGAGCTCGTAGCTCTTGTTTTAACTTCTTCTGTGAAAATTGGTTGGAGTTAAAGCTGGTGCTGTGATTTCATTCTGGACTCGGCTACTGTTTTTATGGCACTTGTAGCCTCTGGCTCAAGTGCCATATACCGATCACAATTCCGTCTGTCGGTCTGTCGGTCGGTCCGAGTTTTTTGTCCCACATATCCGAGTTAGGGTACTTCCAGATGTGCTAGGACAATGAAACTTGGCAGGCATATCAGGGACCCGACCAAACTAACCTGGAAATAATCAGTTTCCCGATCCAACCATATGCGGGGGAGTGCGGGGCGCTGGAAACTTGAAAATTTAGGGCATTTTGTCACTTTTTTCCGAGTTAGGGTACTTCTAGATGAGCTACGACAATGAAACTTGGCAGGAATATCAAGGACCCGACCAAACGAACCTGGAAATAATCGGTTTCCTGATCCGACCATATGCGGGGGAGTGGGGGCGCTCGAAACGAAATTTAGGGCATTTTGTCACACTTTTTCGAGTTAGGGTACTTCCAGATGAGCTAGGACAATGAAACTTGGCAGGAATATCAGGGACCTGACCAAAGTAACCTGGAAATAATAATTTTCCCGATCCGACCATATGCGGGGGAGTTGGGGCGCTGGAAACTTGAAAATTTAGGGCATTTTGTCACACTTTTTCGAGTGAGGGTACTTCCAGATGAGCTAGGACAATGAAACTTGGCAGGAATATCAGGGACCCAACCAAACTAACCTGGAAATAATCAGTTTCCCGATCCGACCATATGCGGGGAAGTGTGGGCGCTTGAAAATTTAGGGCATTTTGTCACACTTTTTCGAGTTAGGGTACTTCCAGTTGTGCTAGGACCATGAAACTTGGCAGGCCTATCAGAGACCCGACCAAATAAACTTATAAATAATCAGTTTTCTGATCCGACCATTTGGGGGGGGTGGAGGGCAGGGGAATCCGGGAAATTGAGAAGTGTCTAACTTTCGAACGGATGATCGTATTGTAATGAAACTTCATAACTGAATAGAATATATATCTGTAATGTCCCGTTTAAAGTCTTGACCGGATTCGGTAGCCAGGGGAGAGTTGGGGGGGGGGGGAGACCGGAAATTTCAAGAAACGGTTAGAATGGAGGGATCGGAGTGAAACTTGCTGGGAAGAACAAGCATCTGCTCTAGATAAGTCCTTTAGACCATTGTACTGGATCCGAACACTTATGGGGGGGGTTTCCAGAATTCCGGTGATGGTGGTTTTGGGGATTTTCACGATAAAACTTGGCAGACATATCAGGGACCCAATCAAACTGACTTCAAAATAAAAATTTTGTCGATCAGATAATGGTGGGGGGAGTGGAGGGAGGGGCATCCGCAGGGGAATTCGGGAAATTGAGAAGTGTGTAACTTTCGAACGGATGATCGGATTGTAATGAAACTTCATAACTGAATAGAATATATATTTGTAATGTCCCGTTTAAAGTCTTGACTGGATTCGGTAGCCAGGGGGGAGTTGGGGGGGGGAGACCGGAAATTTCAAGAAACGGTTAGAATGGAGCGATCGGAGTGAAACTTGCTGGGAAGAACAAGCATCTGCTCTAGATAAGTCCTTTAGACCATTGTACTGGATCCGGACACTTATTGGGGGGGGGGGGGCCGAAATTCCGGTGATGGTGGTTTTGGGGATTTTCACGATGAAACTTGGCAGGCATATCAGGGACCCAATCAAAGATAATGGTGGGGGGAGTGGAGGGAGGGGAATCCGAAATTTTCAGTCATGCGTAATTTTGGAATGGGTGATCGGATTCGAGTGAAATTTAAGAATTGAACAGAGGACATTTCTCCGATGATTTTTTTCATATCCGGACCGGATCCGGCAACTATTGGGGGGGGGGAATACGTGACCCGTTTAGAATGGAGGGACCGGGATGGAACTTTGTGGGAAGAACAAACAGATGCTCTAGGTAAGTCATTTGCTGAATCGGATTGGCTACGTGCACCGCGGGGGAGCTGGGGGGGGGGGGACCGGAAATCTCGGGAAACGGTTAGAATGATGGTATCGGAGTGAAACTTGCTGGGAAGAACAAACATCTGGTCCATGTAAATCTTTTACATAATTTGACTGGATCCGGAAACTTGAGGGGGGGGGTTCCCGGAATTCCGTTTTTTGGGGGATTTTCACGACGAAACTTGGAAGGCATATCAGCGACCCGGTCAAACTGACTTGGAATAAAAAAAAATCCTCGATATGATAATCTTGGGGGGGGGGGAGTTGAGGGAGGGGAATCCGGAATATTGAGTCATGCGTAACTTTGGAACGGGTGATCGGATTCGAGTGAAATTTAATAATTAAACAGAGGACATTTTTCTCTTGTGACCTTTTTCATTTCCGCACCGAATCCGGCAATAATTGGGGGGAGGGCGGAAAATACTTGACCCGCTTAGACTGGTGTGATCTGGATCGAACTTCGTGGGAATGACAAACAGATGCTCTGGATTAATCATTTACAGAACCGGATTGGCTCCGGTTATTGTGGGTGGAGTTGGAGGAGGGGGGGGTCTGGGATTCCGGTGATCGCGCGTTATGGTACTTCCAGATGTGCTAGGACGATGAAACTTCGCTGGAATATTGGAGACTCAACAACATTTGCTTAGAAATTGCTACTTTCCAAATCCGATTATTCCTTAAAGTACCAATCTTGACCGCAAAGTAAAAAAAATACTTTTAAGCAATAAATGCTTTTTCGTGATGCCCATCAGCCCATTAGCAGTTTTGCCTCAAGGGTTTTGCTTACAAATGAAGTTCCAGCTCCCTTAGAGCGCGCATCTCAACCGCAAAGTCGAAACTTACTTTTGATCAATCAAATCATCTTGACCCATGCAAGTGCCATATGAGCTTACAGCTCTTGTTGTTGTTCGATTGTGTCGTCGAAAGGGTGAGATTCTTCTGCATTTTGATTTTGGAGTCACCTGTCTCTTCTTCTTTCCAGCTAAGATGGATACTTGTTGGCGGCATGTATGGGCGATTAGTTCCGTACTTCGGTGATAGATGGCCGAAATATAGCTCGAATAAAATGTAGCTGACATATTTGTTTCGCACCGTCAAATATGATTCGTAGTCAGCTTGGGCTGAAGGAACATCTATCACCGAAGTACAGAACTACTCGCCCATACATGCCGCCAACAAGTATCCATCTTAGCTGGAAAGAAGAAGAAGAGACAGGTGACTCCAAAACCAAAATGCAGAAGAATCTCTACCCTTTCGACGACCCAATCGAACAACAAAAACAGTAGCCGAGTCCAGAATGAAATCACAGCACTAGCTTTAACTCCAACGAATTTTCACAGAAGAAGTTCAAAAAAGCAGATATTTAAGGAAGAATCTTCAATTATTTTTCCACAAGTTTATTTTCCAGCTTGAGCGGCTTGAGCTGGAAGAGGACCCTTGCCAAGAAGGGCCGAAATATAGCTCGAGTAAAATGTAGCTGACTTATCGGTTTTGCACCGTCAAATAAGATTCGTAGTCAGCTTGGGCTGAAGGAACATCTAGATTTTTCTTTAAAAGCAATTCGTTAGCAATAGCATTATATTTCTGAGTTATAAACAAATCACACAGTTTGTCATTATGGTTAATTACTACAACCAACTTATCACCGTATTTTGTTTTAGCAATTCTCATTTTATATACATTATATTTCTTTCCTAATACTAATGCTTCTTTTTTGATTGTCTCATTGTATTTGTTTATTCTAATTGTATTCAAGACTTCCTTCGTTGACTCCATTTATTAGTGGATGATTTTATTATATAAAAAGTCGAAATCGCTTATAAATATTTGATAACAGAAACCGAGCACTTAAGACTCATAAATGGGAGAGATTAATTCGTTATAGACGTGGTACTGAGTTTGCGTGATAATGTGATGATTACCGATTTGGGAATTAATAAAATATTTTTGCAAAACCCCACACCCCCAGACTTTGTAAAATTATTGCGTTAATCACACGCAAAGCAAAATATTGTGATGGCTATTTGGTTTGGGTGGTTTTTTGAATCGCTACCAACAGAAGCTGCCGGCAGTAGGATTCGAAGGTCTGATAGATGGTAATTAGCACGGGCCAGTGCGCTAACCAACAGAGCTACCGGGGTCCTTGTCTAAATCGCTAAGTTTCCGATTTAAGATGAGAATGCGTTAGTCATGCTGAAGACTGAAGCTACGTCACAAATTGGTGGAGTTATCTGTGAATGACGCAGATCATTAATACGCGTAGGAAATAAAGATGATTTTATTAAATAAAAATCCAAATCGCTTATAAACATTTGATAACACAAACCTAGCACCTTTAACAAATAAATGGGGAAAGACTAAATCATTCTGAAAAATTTATAAAATATTTTTGCAAAACCCAACACCCCCAGACTTTGAAAATTAAGAGGTGTGATGTTGATACACCCCGATTGGTGTAGTGTTTGTGGTGATGTGACCTTAGTCTGGGGGACCGTGATCCGGGAACCCGCAAGTTTTTACGATCCCACTATCGACCAAACAGAAACTGCGGTCAGTGGGATTCGAAGGTCTGAATGTCGATGAGTCAACGCTCGGCCAAGCGTTAAATTAAAAGTTTTTACGATCCCACTATCGACCAAACAGAGACTGCGGTCAGTGGGATTCGAAGGTCTGAATGTCGATGAGTCAACGCTCGGCCAAGCGTTAAATTAAAAGTTTTTACGATCCCACTATCGACCAAACAGAAACTGCGGTCAGTGGGATTCGAAGGTCTGAATGTCGATGAGTCAACGCTCGGCCAAGCGTTAAATTAAAAAAGAATTCTGCAACCCATTTTAGTACTTCATCTTGGTTTCCACTCGTGGAAAGTTTTTTGTTTTTTAGAAATATTTTTTTAAGGGTCCTTGTCTAATTCGCAAAGTTTCCGAGTTAAGATGAGATTGTGTTAGTCATTCTGGAGACTGAAATTACGTCACAAATTGACGGCGTGAACTGTGAATGACGCAGACAATTAATGCGCGTAGAAAATAAAAGATCTGTTTGACATGTAGGAAAGAATATTCAGTATAGCAATAGACTGCGTTTTTGGTAATTTCTCTTGACTTTTTATAGATTAATTACAATATTTATAACCATTCAAACGGACTTGTTTCATGTATTTTCCGCGAGGAAAAAATCCAAATGTTTTACGCATTTCGGTTCACGCTGAATTGCTTCCTCAATTGTTAATTATCCGCATTTTAGCATTGACAACAGTTCAGTATAGAAATTCTAGCTAGTTCTATTTTCTGCTTTTCTATCAGCAATGCTTGACTGCTTTTCAATTATTTCAGTAATGACAGCACCCAGACTTAACGATGCAAGAGGTAATAGAAGAAACGCACTTAGACCAGTGGTTGAAAAGAGGAATTTGGATAAAAGTAAGCAATTACTAACATTATTGTAATACTTGTAGCTTCGGCGGTACACAAACATTTTCTTTTCTAATTCTTCCATTTGTAACATAATTAAATTGTTCATAAAATTATTTATTGAGGGTAGCTCCAGACTAAATGACTTCGAAACACCAACCTTGACGCCTTCTAGATAACTTTTACAATATGATTTTCTTGTTCTTGTGCGTCAAAGTTGTAAATATAGATAGCGTCTACCTCGTGTAATGCATGCCGATCAAATGATTTTAGGCTATTCACATCTAAGTTTTCTCGATCGAGAGAAATTCATTTATAAAAATATTTACCTAATAAATGATGATCATTGCAGAAGAGATTCGACGTTTCAGAAGGATTAAATCTAACAACGAATCCATTTTACAGAGGTTACCGCAATACACGCATAATGAACTGCAAACATATGCGAAACTTAATAATATCAACATAAACGGAAGAAAGAAAAATGAAATAACAAATAGTATTATAAATCACCTTAATAAAAATATTTTACTATCTGAAGATTTTATTAATATTCTACGAAGAGACTAAAGGATCCATAATAAGAATAGACCATCCGACTATAAGCCAGAACCGAAATAAAGAACAATTCTGGAAGATGAGATAAAAGAAAGTAATATCAAATAAAACAAGAGAAAACAAGAATAAAAGAAAAAGATACAAGTGAATTAAAAATATTTCTAAAAAACAAAAAACCTTTCCACGAGTGGAAACCAAGATGAAGTAATAAAATGGGTTACAGAATTCTATAAGAATAATATTAAAAAACGAAGAATCTATCAAGAAAAATAGAAAATTCATAAGAAATCAAGTAGAAAGGAGTGATCAGAATAAAGACAAAGTAATCGATTTATCCACTCTCTCTATAAATAAGAAACAAATAAAAGAAGAAAAATCTATTCCTGATTATTTGTTTAAAACGGAAGAAGAACAACAACCTACTATGTTTAGCGAAAGTGCAAATATGTATACTGTGAATGTTTCAGTTCAAGGTAATGGAGTTGATGAACATACTCTTATTGATTTTACTTTCGCAGATTCACAACGAAGAATGAATGAAAGTTATCAATATAGAGTTCAGTTTGTAACTCGTGTTATTCTCTATCGACAGGAAAATGATGAAGAAGTAGAAGTATTTTACAACAGCACTTCTTGGATTCTGAATAAAAATAGTGTACTTCTGCATAGCCATCTAGATGATAATTAAAAGAGACTAAGTAATACCCCTCGATCCGGACTACGATTCCGTCTATACGAAAGAATTGATTATCGGATGACTCGAATAGAATCTTACATGGGTGGAACTTTTAAAACACTACCGGATTTCGTAAAAAATAAAAAAGCGTGTATAAATATAAAAAATAAAGACCAGAAGTGTTTCCTTTGGTCCATCTTAGCAAATCTATATCCAGCGAAAACTCATGCAGAAAGAACTTCCAAATATAAACAATATGAAAACGAATTTGATTTTAAAGGGATTACCAACTTCCCAATGGATAGAAAAGATATACAAATTTGAAAATAGATACAATATTAACATTGTTTATTTCAGATTGAAAAAGAGAAAATTATCAGAAGTCATAAATTAAAAACTGAAATGAATGGGAAAACAGCAAAACATATCATTTATTTATTGTATTTCGATAATCATTATGGACTGGTAAAGGATCTGAGCAGATTTGTTGGTACTCAAATCTCTAAAAAGAAAACTAAAACATACCTCTGCACTTATTGCGGTAGGCATTTTAAGAAGAAAGAACACTTTGAAAAACATGAAAGTAAAAATAATTGCAAAGATCCTGATATTATCATGCCCCCTAAAGGTTCAAGTATACAAGATAAAAATATTGCAAAACAAATGAAAGTTTTAGTCTTATAATGAAGAATACAATCAAGTACACGGAAAGAAAACAATAAAAGTGGCTGAACAAAAACCATTTGCATACGGATTACAAGTTTGCTGTTCGTTTGATTCAAACCAGAACAAATACTATGACTATTTCGGCGAAGATGCTGCAGAACATTTTGTTAAAACGATTACAGAAGTATCCACAGAAATTGCAAACAAATATGAAAGCAGACAAAGAAACCACAGTTATACAAATGCAGAAATTGCAGAAAAATGGAATGAACTAATTAAAAAGACTCATATCTGTAAAACCAAATTACTGAAAATCCTCACTTTGATCACGATCACATGACAGGAAAGAATAGAGGATTTGCACATGCTGAATGTAATATGAAATACAGGATTCCCAAGCATATCCCTGTAGTAATGCATAATTTATCAAAATACGATTCCCATTGCTTTGTTAGAGAATTGATACCTGATAACGGAATTTTTGAAAGTGCAGAAAGTTTCAGCTCATTCTCGAAATCAATAAGTTTGACAAAAACGGATACAGAATTAAAATATGAGATTCGGTTTATCGATTCAATTAGATTTATGGCTTCATCTTTAGACAAACCATCAGCAAATTTAGCGAAATGTGATTGCAAAGTATCCTGTAATCATCTAAGAAAGAATTTCAAATTCACATCTAACAGTTTCAAAAATGACGATGAAATGATGACGACGATTAAACAATTCAAGTAAATATAGTTAAGAAAATAAAGCACATAGTTAAACAATTCAAGTATATAGTTAAAGAATTCAAGTATGTAGTTAAACAATTCAAGTATATAATTAAACAATTCAAGTATATAGTTAAACAATTTAAGTATGTAGTTGGTAAATCTTATAATAAAAGTTTTTGCTTAATAAATGAGTGAAAAGGCTCCGATCAAAGTGTATGATTTTAGTGAAAAGAGTAGTTATCAGAACAAACACAAACTTGCACCTCAGTGGCCATTTAGATTATTAATTTCTGGAACAGGAAAAACCAATCTACTCTTGAACTTAATTTATGAATACGTTTGTTTCAACCGAATATACTTGTATGCAAAAGATCTTGAAGAAGATAAATATAAGGACCTTATAGACAATTTAGACACTTTGGAGTCACACTGTAAAGCCAATATTTTATCAGTAAATAATGACCTTAATGAGTTGTTGATAGTCCAGTAGACTGGACATCAGACTGGATGTAGTAGACTGGATCCAGTAGACTGGAGCTAATCCAGAAAAGAGCACTTAAGATTATCCTGGGGCCAGTGTACGTTGGTTATGAAGTGAGCCTTTCAAATCTCGGTCTCCCTTCCCTTGAGCAACGTAGGCACCATTTAACAATAAGTTTTGGCCACAAATGTCTAAATTCTGAACTTCACTGATCAATGTTGCCTGAGTATGTAGAACAAAATAAAAACAGGCCCAACACGCGTACTCAAACCCACTCAAACAAAACTAAATTAACAAGTTATCCAGCGGATGCAACTGAAAGATATGTTAACTCGTGTGTGCCGTACTTTGTTCGTTCGTTTAATAGTTCTTAGGCGTGTTTATCTTGTATTATTTGTCATTTGTCATTGGTCATTTTATATCCCGTTGAGCGTGCTATGTTGACTTACCTTTGCTAGCTATCGTTGCTATTTTGGTGAATAAACGATATATATATATATATATATGTCGACGACCTAGACCCTAAATACCAAAACTTGATTATCTTTGATGATTTTGTTACTGGAAAAGACCAGAAGAAAATAGAAGACTTATTCGTAAGAGGAAGAAACATAAATACCTCAATTGTTTATTTTTCACAGAGCTATCATAAAACGCCTAAAGTGGTAAGACTTCAATGTAATTATTTCGCATTCTGTCTGTGTTCTAATCCAAAAGAAATAAAATTAATCAGACAAAATCATGTATCTAATAGAGGCAATATGAACTTTCTCAAACAATTCGAGGTTGCAACCAAGGGTTACGGATTTGTCTTTATTGATTTAAAAACAAAATATAAAGATTTGATTTATAGAGAAAAACTTTGAAAAGTTTACTTGATAATTTGTTTCTGTTATAAATGAATAAATTCGGCAGTGTTGGGAAAAGGTTAGTAATTAATCGAATGAAAAGAGAGTTACTGATGACAACGGTAATCTTAACCTACAAGATAAGAGAATTGTTAATTTAGGTGATGCTAAAGCAGACCAGGACGCTATTAATTTCAGATCTATGACTATTATTTTGAACCAATTTAAAGAACAAATTACCGCAGAACAAGTGGGGGCAAATCAGTATTTTAGCGAAGATATCAACAGATTAACTGCTGTATATGATTCTCCTGATAATTTATTTGTAAGGATTAAAGATAAAAGGTTATTTGTAAAAGAAATAATTCGAGTTTATGAGAAAGAAATTGATGCTGAAAACGAATTGATAACAAATGTTCAAAACCCTAGAAAGAAAAATTATGCTGTTAATTTAGCAACGTTAACTATGAATCTTTTAGAGTATGACAAAAAGCTTCTTGGTCAACATACCCATAACAATGTAATTGAAACAAAGATTGCTGACCAACAAGTCCGTATCAATAATATTGAAAGAGCAGTAGTAAATATTTTAAAAAGGCTTCTAGAGCTAAAACCTGTTGACAAACCATTCGTTTCCATAATAGAAAAAATGATGGCTGATGAATAAATTTTATAAGATAAACTAATTCTCTAATACATGGATGGAACATTTGAATATACAGTTTATTTATCAAGTCTACAAAAAGCGAAGCTAAAGAAATGTTTTGACGCGAAACAAAAATGTCAGATTCGTGTTAGTCATAATAAACAGAATGAACGAGAACCAGTAAAACTGCTTTTACGTTAACGACAGATAGAAAAAATTGAAAAACTTAAAAGTGATGACAAAGGTTGTGATATTGATATATCGTCCAAGTAGATGAGGGAAGCGACTCAAAAAGGTGGATTACTTCCATTTTTAATACCGCTAGCAATTAAACTTGGCAAGGCAGCTTTAACAAGAGGTGTTGCTGCTTTAGATACATTAGCAGGTAAGAAATAGCGGATAAAATAACCAACACTGGTGGAGCGCTAAAACTTCCCGGAACTCAGAGAGTTGTGGGTAATGGAGTACGTGGTAGACAAACCCATTCAAGAAACGGGGGAATTAAAAAAAAAGCAAAAGTAAAGCAGGACCTATAACTAATTTTGATATTATCAATGAACTAGGAGATCTACCGTATTTTAGAGGTGTTTTCTCTGTAGATACGCTACCCAAACAAATAAATAGTATAGAATGCGGTGTAATTAATTATGATAAACGTGGAATGCCTGGAACTCACTGGGTTGCTTATTGTAACCTAACCGATAGCCCTTATGTAGAATTTTTCGATTCTTTCGGTATTCCACCAGGAAAAGAAATAATTAAATATCTAAAAACTTCAAAGAAAAAAAAAGATAATGAAAGTCTTGCAATTCAAAATATAGATGAGTTAAACTGTGGATTTCATTGCATTTATTACATTAAAAACCGAATGACCTCTCTCGGTAAAAAATAAATTTCATTTATAAAAATTGTTTTCTAATAAATGGAGATTTATTGTTTGAAATATAGAAAGATAACTGATACTGAATCAATATTTAATACAGTGTCGAAGAATAACATGCCTATGTAAACTACAGTAAGGTGATTATAATTCAAGAAGACGATTTGTCACATTAGTTAAACATTTAACAGCTTTACAGATACCAGATTCAGAAGAAGCGAGTCGAGCACCAAATCCTGCTATAGAATCCAATCCAGAACAATCATACGACGTAAATGTAAACTTGACTATTGATGTAGAAATGTTAAATAAAATTAATTTAAAACATAAAGAAGACTGGAATGAAACCGATAATTATTTTAAAATGCCTCATTATTACCTTAAGCATCATAACGAAATAGATGAGGCTCTGAATTATTTAACAACTATAAGTCAAAGTTATGGTGGTCTGAAAAGTAAAAGTGGTTCTAGTAGGTATGATAAACAAATTGATTTTATAAAAGAATACAAGAATAGGTTAAAAACCGTTCAATTTAATATTTCATTAGTCAAACAACAAGGAACTGGTATATGTATGAATCAGGATGAAATGAATAAAAATTTATACACTTTGATTGGTAGTAAAGCAAATGGAAAGACATCTGATGAGGTGAGGAATGAGGCGATTGATATCATGGATTCGTTTTGCGAAACATAATTTATACAAAGAAACAATATAATTTATTGTATATAAAAAATATTCTAATCAATGGTGTTGTTAAACGTTGAAGGTAATGAAAGTATCATTGATACAACATTTAGTCAACCAATCGAATTGAATCGTCATTGCGATTATGAAATAGGTATGAATCAATGCACTTTGTGGTATTCGTGGCTTAATATAAGTGATAAATTTGAAAATAATACATTTCAGTATAGGAAATCTGAAGAGGATGAATGGATTAATGTTCAATTCCTAATGGGATGTACAATGATGATTGTTTCAATTATTTTTTCTGTCAGTACTTTGATACTCCAAAAGATAAATGTCCTGTTGTAATTTCATCGATTCCGGCAACTATGAGATTTGTAATTGTATTACAAAAAAATATGTGTTTAGATTTAATACTTGTGTCAGATATTAGGATTTGAGAAGGAAATTGAGTTTTTCAGGAAAATCAATGAAGGTACAAAGCTTCCGAATATTACAAGAAGCGTTGATAAAATTCAAATTCATTGCTCTCTTGTAAACAGTTCTATATATCAGACGTAATTTGGACATTTGTTCCAAATACAGAACCGGGTTGTCAAATTGTTGAAAACCCAAGACAAGTAATTTATCTTCCTATCAATACAAAAGAGTATATTTATTCCTTGAATATGATAATTACTGATCAGTTAGGAAGACCGATTGATCGGAATGGAGATAACGTTGGATACGTATTGCATTTAAGAAAAGCTTAAAGGATTATTGAAATAAATTTATTTACTTATAAATGTTGATTAATAATAAGCGATTACTTTATAAAAAGCAGTATGGAAGTGGAATGGGTAGTATATTCAAAAACATTGCTAATTCTCAATTATTTCAAACGTCTGCAAAACAAATAAAAGATGGTGCATTATCGATGTATAATAGAATTATTAAACCGATATTTGACTTGTTGAAAAATAGAGCAATAGAATATGTTAAAGATTTGATTGATGTAAACAAGAAAGAATTAATTGATGTAATTCAAAACAAAAAATGTGTGAAGGATCTTCTAGATGCAAATAAAAGAATTTTAAATCAAAGAAGCCAAGACTTATTCAAAACGTTAATGACTGGAAATGGTTTGAAGATTTTGAAATAGTTTTTATTTAATATTTTCCTTTTCATATAAATGGCAGTAAATAAAACTATTAGTCCGCAATGGAACACATTTGACGAACCGCTTGTTTATGATACAGAGGTAAAATATGAATTTAAAGAAATTCGAGAAACAGATGTGAACGTATCTAATAAATCAGAGTTTGAGTTTGTGACAAAGAAATTAGATTCCTGGTTCTATCCAAGTAAAAGTTATCTTGATGTTAGTGTATGAATAGTCAAAGAAAATGGAACTAATATAGCTGCAAACGATGTTGCTACTTTAACGAATAATGGGCTTAATTTATTCAGTACCGCTGAGTATGTAATAAACGATGAATCGGTTGAAAAAATTAATCATGTTGGTATTACAACTACCGTTACAAAGTTGATTGAATACTCTGATGAGTATTCTAGAAGGGCAGCAAAAAATCATTTCTGGTGTAAAGATTATAATCAAGGAAAAGATACCAATCCTGTAGTTGCTTCGTTTACTCCAAATGCAGCAGCAGCAGGGACTGGAACAGTCAATTTGACAAAAAATAATAATTATAATAAAGGGTCTGGAAAAAGATACGACACAACAAAGAGCAGTAAATTAGTAAATATGTATTTACCATTATCAGAATTGTTCGGATTTTGGAAAGGAAACAAACGGTTCTTCAGAGGTGCATCGCTTTTGTTCGCCTAGTATTGAAATGATGAGTGAAATGGAAAAGGGTGTGGTAAAAGACAGAAAGCATAATCTGATGTGGGAAGCATGTAATACTTATAAAAGCGATGTTAGTCAAAATAAGGAACACACTTGGAAAGTTATTTCTGAGAGAAACAATCCAACAAAAGTAGTTGTAATGTTACAGAAAAATGAAAAGTATAACAATCAATTAATGGGGATAAATATCCTGAAGAACCACTCAAATGTGATTTTAGCGATGAGAAATGCAAATACTCGAATCTCTACAGTAGATTCATACAGATGGGTTATGAGCAATTAGCATTTGATACTGGTAGCGTTGTTAGTATAGAAGACTTTAAAGAAGTGTATCCGCTATTCTGCTTCGACGTTTCCAGACACGAATCAAGTATATAAAATGGAACAACTGCTGATATCGAAATAAGTTTAACATTGAAAGACGCTCAATCTGTACCGTATAATGTTTACTGTGTTCTATATTATGAAAGAAAAGCTATATTAGATATTATCAATAAAAATATGTATGTGAGCTTGTGAGTTTGGATTTTTATATAATAAAATCATCCGCTAATAAATGGAGTCAACGAAGGAAGTCTTGAATACAATTAGAATAAACAAATACAATGAGACAGTAAAAAAGAAGCATTAGTATTATGAAAGAAATATAATGTATATAAAACGAGAATTGCTAAAAAAAAATACGGTGATAAGTTGGTTGTAGTAATTAACCATAATGACAAACCATGTGATTTGTTTACAACTGTAATACTATATAAATATAATGCTATTGCTAACGAATTGCTTTTAAAGAAAAATTTTCCGATTGTACGGGAAAACAAGAACAAAGAAACATATGTGGATTTAGAACTGTTTACTCAGTAGTAGTGTATAGGATACCGCTATTTTTTATAGTATATATATCAATAGTTTAAATAAATAAATAAATATATTCTTTATTTCCATAATAGCACAACATAATATGGCTAGCAGAGGATCGTCATGACGTAACACATGTCAAAGCAATGACGTACAATATATACAGTATATGATAATAATGAATAGGCCTACATAATATAATACATGTCACACGACAAGAATTAAAATGGTAAATAATAAAATAAAATATCAAGCGTTAAAATGAGAAATAAAATAAGGTACGAATGATGATAAATATCGGTCAGACGAATTTACTAGGGGCGGGGTAATTTGAAGCCGATTTTTGTTTTCAGTTCTTAGTCTAGTGATGGGCCGATTGGGGTTGGGCGATTGGTAATCAGGTAGAATGGATCTGTGATTATCTGAAGATAGACATTTCATTCCAAAATCCATGGTGAGCTTGTGTCTACGGCACGCTAAAGTGGGAAGACTAAGTTTTGTGAGGCTATCTTCATATGTGGAATAATCTTGCCCAAGAATAATCTTGCAAGCCCGCTTCTGTACCCCCTCTAGTTTCTCCGTCTGACTTTTGGTAAGGCCAGGATGCCAAACAGGACACGAGTATTCCGTTGCAGGGCGTACATACGTGCAATATAAGGATCTCATGAGTTTCGTTGGTATTCCAAATCTCCGGAGCATCGCAAGGGATTTCAGAAGTAGAGAAGATTTGTGTAGGATAGTGTCAACATGAGAATCCCATTTTAAATTCTTGTCAATCGTGATTCCAAGGAGTTTCACCTTTTCGCGGTAAGCCAAACCGACACTTTCTTGATGTGGTAATTCTCTCTTTAAAAAAGAAAACCTTATGATCACGCTCTTCGGGAGGCTGACTGACAGCTTTACCTCCGACAACTCATTTGTTAAAGTTTCGAAAATGTCAGTCAAACTTTGTTCAGACGAATTAGGAGGTACATTCCGCAACGATAAACTTGAGAGATCGTCCGCGAATTTATACCGGTTAGGATACTCACGTAAAACTTTGTTAAAAACAATTAAAAATATCAGTGGACCTAATTTTGTTCCCTGTGGTGTACCACACAAAATTTCTAAAAATTCAGACACATCATCTTTACTAAGCACAACACATTGGGTCCGTCCCGTAAGGAAGCTTGCTACTATACGGATTAAAAACGTACGCGCACCCATTGATCTCGCTTCGGCTATAGCTACCCCATGATCAATACTGTCAAACGCCTTAGTAATATCACTTAAAAGTACTTCAGCAAATGAATTTTCAGTGTCCAAGTGTCTAAGTATATCATCAACTAATTTTACCATGTAATGAGTTGTACTGCACCCAGGCCGGAAACCATACTGCCTTGGGTCCAGGTTTGACTCTATATCTTCATACAACAATTCAAAAATGTAACTTTCTAGAACCTTAGACAATACAGGGGTTTTAGAAATCGGTCGCAGATCCTTCACTGAATTCACATTTTTGCTCTTAGGAATAGGTGTGACATAAGCTTTCTTAAAACATGTGGGAAAAATTCCCTGAATAAAACACTGGTTAAAACAAGCAGCTAAAATTACACTCAACTCATCCGCGCATTCAATAAAAAGATTTGTAGGAATTTCGCCGGGACAGCAACTTTTTCGAGGATCTAGTTTACGAAGTTTTTCAATCACGCTCGAAGGTTCAATTGCCGGAATTTCATTCAGCTCACCCAGTTCAGGCAGGTTAGACAATGGTGGGTGGAGCCGACATATAGATACAAAATGCTCATTAATCTGAGTAGCAGTAAGAGGGTTTCCTTCTTCATTATAAACACATAGAGGTTTTACTTCACGGCCCATCATCTGTTGCACTTTTTTATGAAATTTGCTAGGATCGGATTTAGCTACAGCCGAGACATTTTTCGCACCATAGACTTTCCGACACTTACGAATCTTCAAAATAATACGGGTACGAAGCTTTTTAAATTCACTGTCCCGACCCAGCTTATGCATCTTGTCTCTTTCAACAATTAGCTGCCTAACTTCACTAGTGATCCAAGGTTTGCATTGGGACCTGACAACTGACGATTTTTCTGGAAAGAATTCTTGGTATTTTGCATAGAGTTCCTCGGAAACGGATTCAATCATGGCATTCCCGTCGCGTAGTGATAGAACACTATGCCAGTTTTTATTTCCTAGCCACTGCTTAAATGCTATTATCTGCTCAGGGCTTTGTGGTCTGTAACTAACCGTTTTCTGTGACCTCATTGGCTGTTTCCTGTTCGGCTCCCAAAGGACGGTCAGATGGTCACTGAGCCCTGTGGCTGGCATGGTATAAGGAGGTTTGTAGAAGTAATCACAGTTAGTAAATATGAGATCCAGTGTCCTGTCATTACGTGTGTGGACTTTGACAACTTGTGTCAGTGACAAGGTATCTACCAGCCAACTATGCCGCAAGTCGTTAAAATCACCCAGTATATTGATGGCTGCGTATGGGTGTTTGGCGCGTATGAAGTCAGTACACTGCTGGAGATACAAGACTAGGTCTTTTCGGAAGGGCCCATTTGGAGGATAGTATACCACACCGAATACGATGGAGGACACTTCTTTCGGCAGTGCTACTGGTCTAGTCCACAACCATAACACTTCAAACTCAGGTTTCCGGGAAACACCGACATTTAGGAGGCGGTTGGGGATATCGGAAGAACAAACTATACCAACACCCCCTCCATGGCTAGCAGGGATTCCGTTCCCATCTAATCTGGGTAGAAAGTAGACGTCATATCCACTAAAAGTTACAGTGGCTTCCGTTGCAGACCAGGTTTCGCAGAGACACGCCACATCAATTTTGTACTGTTTCAGAGTAATTTCAAATTCCTCGCATTTGTTGGATAAGGATCTTACATTAGATAATAAAACCTTTGGGAAACAGTAAGATGGTTTTCTGTTCAGATTACTGACTCCAGCAGGGGGACGAAACGGTTCTGCGTTGGGATTGAGTACGCTGGTGGTGGTTGAGGAATATCCAGTGGGTATCCGGGGGAACTGAACTGATGAGCCTTCCATCCCGGTTGAGGGAGGGCAGGCCATTGGCGGTTGACAACTTGATTGATGATAGGGAGGCAGGGGGGAGGAGGGTGCCACTGGGGCCGGATCTGCTTGCACGATTCCCACTGGGATTTCAAGTTCCAGGAGATCCACTGATTCTTGCCAGGCCGTAAGACTGTGCGGCAGGACAAATTGTGGATTGGGATTAACGGGCAATATTTTCATTTCCGGGGCCTTTATTTTTAAATTATGAAAAGAAATATTTCTTTGAAAAGGGGGTTACTTTGATATATAATAAGTTAAACTTGGTAAATATCATGTAATTAGGGGTCTATTTTATTTGGGGTTGGGTGCAGTAGACACCCCCTTTCTATACTACTCATATGGGACAACCTTCACGTCTGAGACCACTTTTGTGGCTCTCCTTTGGACTTTTTTTTAACATTTTGCATTCTTAATTGAAATTGACACACCGTAAGGTCTGAGCTTTTCCTCTTCTCTCACTCCCTTTCCATCCTTAGCCTTTTTCCCATTTGTCCCCCGGAAATTTGTCCTTAGTTAAAAACATCCGATGGCATCTAAACTCACCTAGTTGCTGTCGAAGGGTCACGTTTTATTTTATTATATTGCCAGACATGATTCACACATACGTTGGACAAGCACTGCATAGAAAAAAACTTCGTACATAGGCTACGGTGCTTTTCTAATAGTTTTACAGTAAACTCAACAAAATATTACCCTCTAAAACTAAAACGCAAAATTTCTACTTCCAAATAAATTGAAGAGATTGAACACCTAAGCGAGAATATGTACACTAACAACAGTAATATATAATGTGGTATACAGTAACTGTTAATTTTTCTGTATTTTCCAGGACCTGGAGCATTGGAGAGCTGTTTGTGAACGTTACATCAACCACCACCATATCTCTGCGTATCTTCAACTAATACCATCTCTCGAAGCTCCTCGAAAATACGTACCGTCAAGTGTTGACTGGCCAGAACTTGCAGAAACATCTTTTCACCGATCTAGTATTGGGGACTGCAGACTAAGAAGGATTGAAACATACTTGCCCAAATTCTCAGTTGTGAAAGTATCGGGTGACGTCCTTCTCCTGTACCTCCCTAAACTGTTCATGTTGGTCATGAGAACGTTCAAGAAAGGCCTTGGAAGAGATGTCAGGGAATGTTTTCAAGAGTCGGTGAAGCTGATAGAGCTAGCTCGAGTCAAGAGAGGTCTTGTGAGAGTTGAGAGTGAGACAGAGTTGGAAGAACCCCTAGCATACCATGATTATTTGTTTGTCCTCACCGATAATGGCCTCATCAACCTGTTGGACATGACTAATTTGGAAACTGTAAATGTCCTGACAATGTATCACGGACTGGAACTGTCGTCAATCTGTTATGATTCCGAGCTGCTCTATGTTTACGATGGGCATTATGCAGTTTCAGTGTTTTCCGTCCCAGACCTACAGAGACAAGAGAGGATATCCGTTGATTTGCTGAGCTCATTTCACGTGTCAAATGGAACACTAGCCTATATTAGTGGTTCGGGGAAGTACCAGATCCCAGAAGAGGAAGTTGGGATTACGCCACTGTGTGATGGAAACCCTTTGGAGCTGAGTGGTTCTTACAACTCTAAGATTTTTCACTTGGACTGCATTTTGATTTCAGGTATAGTAGAGGTATGCTTATTTGAATGCTTTCCTAACTGTTTCACTCACTACCTTGGCTTTGTTGTAAAAATAACAAACTTTATATCAGCTAATATCCAGCTATTTCCGGGTTATCCTGGCACAAACTTGAAGTAGACTTACTCTCTTTGATTTTGAATTTACTAAAAAGATCCTTCCTCTTTTGAAGGCATCTGCAGGTTCGGACCGCCATCTTCTCTATTGATGGTGCGCTCCTCCTCCAAACCATGTGTTTGATTGGGGCCTCCATCACACTCTAGACTGCAGACTCTGCCACCACCAGGATGAAACGGCGCAGCACATCCTCTTCGAGTGCTCAGCAAACACCTTAGCGACCCGAAGACTCCGAAGAGCCTGCCACTGTCTTAAATTGCCACCCTCCCTCCAACAAATCGCAGCCACCAACAGTCTGAAGATACGAGATGAGGAGCTACTGAATGGGAAGATGATCAAAGTCGTGCAGGCAGCAGGAGCGTCTTAGCATTCAAGAAGGATAGCGGATGAAAAGAAAGGTAGAAAGGGACCGACAGCAAGTTGCACCCTCCGTCTCCCCGACAGAGACCCGATACGATCTGTTTCTGTCAATCACGTATCTAGGGTTAATGCTTGTTCTTCCCACCAAGTTCCATCCCAATCCCTCTACTCTAAGCGTTTCACGAGATTTCTGGTGCTCCCTCTAATCCCCCCCACAAGTATCGGATCTGACCAGGACTTGGCATGGGGCATCTGAGACGATAGCTCTTCCCAGCCCTCCGACTCCCCCACAGAGCCCCGATACGATCTGTTTCCATCCCAATCACTGGACTCTAAGCATTTCACGAGGTTTACGTGCTCCCTTCTAATACCCCCTCACAAGTACCGGATCTTGGCACCGGACATCTGAGACGATAGCTCTTCCCACCTGCCAAGTTTCATTCAGTTGCGATCATCCGTTCAAAAGTTATGCATGCTACTAGATTCCGGATTCCCCATCCCTCCAGTCCCCCATGATGGTCGGATCGAGGAAACGATTACTTCTCAAGTCAGTCTGTTCGGGTCCCTGATATGCCTTCAAGTTTCATCGTCCTAGCACATCAGGAACTACCGAACTCGTGGGATCACCAGAATTCCGTACCTCCCCCCCCCCCCAACTTCCCCACAGTGCCCGAATCCTGCCCGGTTATGTCTACGATTTATCTAGGGCGTATGCTTGTTCTTCCCACCAAGTTTCATCCCTATCCCTCCAGTCAAAGCGTTTCCCAAGATTTCCGCCCCCCTCCAGCTCCCCCCCAAAGTCACCGGATCCGGTCCGGATTTGAACTGGGTCGTTTGAGACTCGTGGGTCTCACGTCTCAGTCAAGTTGTCAAAGTTGTTTCTGAAGTCGATTAGAGATTCGGTATCGGGGTAAGGAGACATGCGTAAAGAGAAGAAACATGGCAAGCTAGAGACGAGATAGGATAGAACCTCGGGACGAGCATGGATGTAAATAATACAGACCATCCCTGTCATCACAGTTCCCCAGGTCCAGGAAAAACTCGAAAACCTAGATATTAGGAAAGCCTCGTACCCCGGCGAAATTTCTATAAGGCTGATATATGCATGCTCCTCCTCCTTGGCCACGCCATTGGCTATGGTGTATAACCAGTGTCTACTGGAAGGAGTTTTTCCAGATAAGTTTAAAAAGTCGTTTATCACACCGGTTCCGAATAAAACATCACCTACCTCAGCATCCGACCTCCGGCCGATTTCGAAAACGCCCATCATCTCCAAAGTCTTCGAAGACTATTCTACAGTGGCTACTAGCAGAAGTAGAACATATGCATTTCGGTTTTCGTCGAGGACACAGCACAACACACCATCTGATCAGATTGCTTCATGATCTACTAGATCACCTAGAAACTTCGGAGGCCCTTGCAGAAATAATTGTTTCTGATTTCGTGAAAGCTTTCGATCTGCTGGATCACGAGACTGTTATCAACGAAGCCTGTGTCCTGGAAGTCTCGCAGTTTCTATGTATCATCGTAAGTTTCCTTTCTGGTCGTCAACAGTGCGTACAACTCGAAAACGGGGAAGTATCCAACTTCCAAGACATCACCTGTGGAGCGGCCCAAGGAAGCAAGCTAGGTCCCATCTTATTTGTCATAGTCATTAACCGACTGATGAGACAACACAAACAGAGGTATAAGTTCGCAGATGATCTTTTGCTAAGCTGCTGTGATTCCTGCCACAAACACACAGCCAACTTGTACCCCTGATTGCAGAGCTTCAACATCAAGCTGATCAAGTGAAGCTCCAGCTAAGCCTCGAGAAAAGCTGTGTGATGCGTGTCAACTTCCTAAAGAAGAAGAGCATTGACGAATCTGCACCTCTCCAAACAAAGAAATACTCGGCATCACCTTAATTGACGATCTCTCGCTCGGAGATCACATCAACCAGATCACAGCTAAAGCAGCTGGTCTTCTAAAATCCTTCGTAAATCTCAGAAGGTTTGGAATGTCAGAAAAACTCCTTCTTTCGTGCTACAAAACTTATGTCATGCCCATAGTCATGTACGGCTATCCTGTCTGGCACCCGTCACTCACAGATAAAAACAGAAGTTGGAAACAATTCAGACGAGAGCCTGCAAATAATTCTTGGGCCAAACTACAACAACTACGAAGAAAGCTTGAGCGAACTCAAGCTCCCAACCCTGGATGAACGGAGGCATGAAACCTTGATGAAGTTTGGAAGTGACATCCTGAAGTCCCCAACGCACCGAGATATCCTGCCCCAGTTTACTTCAGTACCCCACACACACAAGACGAGGTTGGCAACTCTGAAAGAGGGAAAAGAACTGTTAAAATCCCCGCCTACACACTGGACGACAAGATTTTTAAACTCCTACGTGCCATACTACGTGAAGCATTACAACGACAATATCCTCAAATAAAAGTGATAGCTTATCATGTGTGTTCTTCTTGTTGCGTCTTTTGATGTCTTTCTCTTCTTACTTGTTTGACGTTACCCATGTTCTTGTTTGACGATACCCATGTTATTGCTTTGTGATAAAGGGAAAGAATAAAGATTATTATAAGTAGAATGAACTACGGTAATAAGTACGACCTGTCCTTTAATAATAGTCATGCTAAAAAAAGCACACGTTGTAAATTATTTCGGCAGACAGATTGTCCAAAGCATTGATAGAATTGCTCAACACTGATACTCTTGATGACTATAGGGCGATTCTGGCGGTCTGGAAAGCTCCGGGAGCTTATGCGCCGGCTGTCGCTTCGCTTTCCAAAGCTCTTCTTGCGCTCCGCTAGTTTCCGCCAGCACTTGGAAAGCGAATCCACTTCGCGAGCGGAAAGTGATCTTCGGCAAGTCAGCGAGAAGTTGTAAAGGCGCGACGACTTTCCGTTTGTTCTTGCGCTCGGCGGATTCTCGCTTTGCTTTTCGGAAAGTGAATCCAAGAGATCGCCCTTATCTCTCCTTGCCGATGCAAAATCCCCGGCCTCTCCGGGTACCTAGCGGAAGAAAGGCAGAAGTGGTGTCACAGCTGCTCCCAAAGATCGCCGTGATTGTTTGACACAGGATTTGAGTCGTTGAGTTTGAGTCGTTACGGACACGCTTACTCCTTCTTCCTGAGGATCACTGGCGTCTTTTGGACTTAGTCATAGGGAGTATTAAGCAAACGGTGAACTCCGACGGCGTTTGAAACGGAAATTAAGCAACCTGCTTTGCTAACAGCGAACAAAACTTCGATGAAAAACGCAACTAGTGTCTAGTCTAGAGAATCGACAGTCATGTCCTCGTAGACCATTGAATTGTTTCAGGCTACGAATATTTATAGAATGAAGGCCTAGGAATTATTACTACAACTATAGTTGTTCATATTCATGTATGTAATGAAGTATATATATGTAAAGTATATATGTATGTAATTCATGTGATGAAGGGAATGATGACTTAGAGCACTTTTTGCTGAAGTGTCATGAGCTTTATAATCGTATTCAAAGCCAAAGGCCATGTACAAGAAAATACATGTAAAACAACAAAACAAACTAACTTTACATGAACTAAACGTCGCCAACGCTGTCTCGAAATTTCACCACAACATCAACAAATCTGCAAATTTTACATATAACGCTTGGCGTCGTGCTCTTTAAGATGTGAGGAAGTAACATAACCTCACCTCCCAATAATTCCCTTCTTAACCCAGAAAGCTCTGGACGCCGGCACAGAACATGGACCAAATCATTAACTCCATTACCACATAGAGGGCAAGCACACTCGGGTGGCTGGTCTTCATCTTCTCTCTTCAAAAAATAACTATGTCTATGCACTGATAGACAGTTGGCCCGCAACTGGATCCAATACCGCAAATATAACTGAGGCAAATTTAACTTAAATTATACCTCTTCACCAAAAACTTCTTTTACTTGTCTATAGTATTTCAATGGCCCTGACCTACTTACCAAAAGTGCAAAGTGTGTAGATTTATCGATGAAGGAGTGAAGTTTCGTGAGAATAAAAGTTGAATTTTTGTTATGTTTTGTTTAATTAGTGTATAGTCTGTTCATGTATAAGGCCTCTGGCTTAGAATACAGATTATATTATATTATTAAATGAATACCTATTTCTTCCAGATTTATTGGATAATTTCCTGACAGTTGATGGGGAGAATTACAGGAGTCTTGTCTTGAAGGAAATCCCAGGGAAAGTCACGTGTGTTGCAGTTAGTGGACCGACACTCGCTCTGGGCCTTGAAACAGGTAATATGGCTGATGAAGTGGGTTTCTGGTCATTTTGATCTTTTCTTATCAGTAGCCTATCCCTTCGCCTCTGGACTAATGCATTGTACAAATATTCGCCCTCATAAAATTCCTCTCAGATTAGTTTTCTTTTGTCCGCTAGGTGTGCTACCGTAAGGAAAACAATGACACGTTACTTCTTGGTGTACGTTTATCCAGGTTTGTTTTGCTATTTTCAGTTCCTCCTAGGCCTAACCGTGTTTAATACTGTTTAAAATGCCTCTTCCCTCTTTTGCTTTACCCAACTCTGTTCTGTCAAGCGTCATCAAGTTTGTCATTCCTGGCTTCCGACTTTAGTTCTGGCTGACTTTGCTGGCTGAAGAATCCAAACTCAGCCACGTGCGGATTTTCATCACGTGATGGTGCTCGATAAGGATTATAAACCCTTTGGGATGATCAGCAGACTGTAATTTAGGGTTTTCAATCTAAAAGCTTGTTGAAACGGGACCGAAATAAACGCGTAAACAGCGGCTGACCTGTTCAATACGACGGATCAGTTGTTGCAAAACTGCAAAACTTCCGAAATTTCGAATATTCTCTTTGTTTGTAACAAAATGTATGAAATTAACGGGTGCGCGCCCCTACATAGACACGACGCTACGTAGACAGGTCAGTAAGTGGACAAAATCCGACGCTACATGGACAAATTTCCCGACACTACGTGGACAAAAAAAAAAGGACACTACGTGGACACGACGGTACATCGAACGACGCTACGGAGACACGACGGTACATCGAACGGTTTTGACCTTGCTTCATTCATTCATTTAAGTTCAATGGGCAGATCAAACAATCATGATGCCACATTACCACCCCTAGAATACAATGTTACATCCCAAATCAGCAGGTTCTAGACAACCTATTTTCGCTAATATATCGTTACGGCGTTTTTTGCTGACTGCCATACTCCGATTTACTAGCTTCGACAAATATAAGCGGAGTTTCTTTTTTCTTATCTATTCGTTGTTATTATATACTCCGGATCATTTGTATTGTTGAAAAATATTCATATTAACGGTGTTAACTGGGAATTCCTTGTAAGCTCCAGAACCAGCAGCAAGTAAGTCGGTTATATTTGTACGTTTTTGGCAGTATTGTAACTTTACATGCAGAACACGAAACTTTTCTTCGATACTACAAACAACAGAAGTTTCATCAGATAACACTAGAGCAATGTGACAGCAATAGAGACGGTATATTTTAGCAACCATGGCATAGAGCATCACTCAGCTCATCAAAATCATTGATTTTCGTACATGGCCGGGAGTTTTTGAATTTCCGCGTCTTGCGTCCGCGTCGCTCCGCCGAGACGCCGAAGAGGTAATGACAAGCGATAACAAGAAAAAGGCTTATTTTTGAAGCGCTCTCTAATGGAAGTCAGAAATGTGTGTGTGTGAAGCATTTTATAAAAATTAGAGCATAGTTGGTGCCCATTGTGCTTAAGGTTTAACCGAAAAAGGGTGAGATGGGACAATTTAGTTACCCATCACATATTCACTTAAATAGGCTTGAAGGCCCGATAAAAAATATGTTACTACGTTGCTCCGCTATCACGACAATTGATTTCAAAATAGTGGACTTTCCCTGTGGAATTTGTGGTACCTCTATGCACTTGTACCTGTACTGTATGCTTGACGAAAACGATTAATGCAAATAATGCAGCGTTTACAAGTACAGGAAAACTTGAACAGAAACCGATCTTGGTGACAAGATTATGAGCGTGTTCCATCCTACTTACCGTAGTTACCACGCATGACGTCACGAATTCTGCCTTTTTGTCGTCAAGGCTGGAACGATTTTTCTATTTTCCAGCGGAACATCATGCCACGGGTGAATCCGACCAATCACGTGACAGAGATTCGTGGTTACTACGCTTACCACGCTCCCGAGCGTGGCAAATAGTTACTATTAGTTACTCTTTCGAGAAGGCCTTTTCGTGAGGTTGGAACGGATTTAGTAACTAATAGTTACTATTGGTACGAGGGTGGAACACGCTCTATGTGTACACGCAGAGGGAAAAATATTAATTCTCCAAACCAGAAAATCTGACAAAAATAAATTCACTAACCAATAAAAAAAAATGTTTTAAGAGCATTATGACATCAGTACTGATGATTGCTTCTCTCAGAAGCTACTTTGACTTTTTTTTGTCTTTTTACCAGCGTCGCCGACGAGATTCCTTTCATCATGAAAGGATTCTCGTCCCGCTAGACTTTTTTTCTAGTTGTCTTCACGACCGGAATTCCTTTCTACTCGACGGGATTTCTTGTCCGTGTAAACGCTACATAAGTGTTCACGCAGTGATCTCACCTGCAGCAAGCTGTATGTTCCGCAAATAATTTGTTACGACTCGTTAAAATTTTGTCATTTACTGGAAAACCTGCTGTTATTTTGTAAGTGAATTTTGTAACTGTAGTTGCATTCCAGAAATTGTATTTCTTAGAAATTTTGCAGCAAGCTTTTGTCTTGAGATTCAAATTGTTCGCGTCATGGTAGAACTTTGCGAGGTCGGCCGTAGATGTTCTGAACGTCATACTGGAGCATATGTTGAAAAAATAATCCCATTCCAAATAATTCAGTGATTCAAATAATGCATAAAACGTCAGCTAGGATGCTTTGGCAGCGTAGCTGACATATCCTTTTTATGCATTATTTGAATATATGTTTCAAAGTCAGCATGGGCTGAAGGAGTTTTATAATTCAGTTAAATGACACAAAAATAAGTTGGCTTTTTAGTTTAACTTTAAGTTAATAAATAAGTGATGGGTAACTAGACTGTCGGATCTCTCACCTGTTCGGTTAAACTGATAAAACTAGCACGTTGTCATACTACCACCCCCTATGATGCAATGTTACATCAGAAATCAGCCGATTCCTACACAATTTATTTTCGATGAAATACCGTTACGGCATTTCCTGCCGAACTCTTGCCAAATACAAGCGGAGTTTCTTTATACTTATCTTGTCTTTGTTATTTTACTTTTAAAACTGTTCTTATTCCTTTGGAAAGTTATTTTATAGAGATTATCTTATAAATTAATGTATTTTCTTAACTTAGTATCGACTCAGCCACAAGGAAGTCTGATATATATGTACATTTTTGTATCATAACAAATTTCGCCCTGTAGCCATCACATTATGCAGGGTTTCTTTTTGTAGGAATGGTTCTTCTCTACCATGTTCGAAAGAACGACCTGCTCCACTGCAATCTTGACGAGCCAATGTTGTCTTTTCCTGTTTTGAACGGTAAAGCAATCTGGTTCCTGGAGCTGTTCGATACTCATGAGGGTTTCGGGTTCTTCGCATCTGATGGTGCTCAGGCATCAACGTTTATGTTTTTTAGGCGAGACGGCGAAAGTAGTTTTACATTCTAGTGAAAATGATTTGTTCCAACTCGTTAAATTTTTGTCATTTATTCGAAAACCTGCTGTGATTTTGTAAGTGAATTTTGTAACTGAAGTTGTATTCAAGAAATAGTATTTCTGTAATGATAGAATACCTGGAGAATTAAAGTTTAACCGAAAAGGTCTGGGATATGGCAATAGAATAGAATAGAATAGAATCGTTTTAATTCTCCACAATAGCATACAGCTAGCCTCGGATTGTCAACACTACAACGGATTACAATCATAATACAATACATTCAAAGATTTGTCGAGTTAAAATGCTTAATAAAATAAGGGACAAATGAATTCAGGTACCTCTCGGATGATTTCGTTGGCGGGGGCTTAAGTTTTTGAAGTCCCAAGGACTTTTTTCTGCCCTCTTGTACCGAGTCGCACACACTTCCCATTTTCGAACTCCGGTAGAATATCCCGAAGTTTTTCTGAGTAGAGGCATTTCAAACCAAAATCCATGGTCAGCTTATGCCTTCAGGGTCGTCAGAGATGAAGTCCTTAGGCCTTCTTCATAAGACGTATAGCAACTCCCAAGGATAATTCGAATAGCCCTTTTCTGGATCACTTCCAACTTCTCAGATTGCGATGCTGATAGTCCGGGATGCCAAACTGGACATGCGTATTCTGCACTAGGTCTGATATAAGTACAATAAATAGACCTCATTATTTTTTTAGGCAACGCAAACCGGCGGAGAACTGAAAACGAACGAAGGAGTAAAGAACACTTGTAAATGATCTGGTCAACATGAGAGTGCCATCTTAGGTTATCATCGATCGTAACGCCGAGTATTTTCGCTACGTTCCGTTCACAAAGACCAACATCTTCAAGGTCTGGCAATTTCCTCTTCAGAAACGACACTCGCATAATAAAACTCTTTGGGCGGCTGACAGCTAATTTTAACCTCATTAAGGTCATGTGCTAAAATACTGAAAATTTGTGAAATAGATAAATCAACAGAATATGGGTTCAAATTCCTCAAAGCAACACCACTCAAATCGTCAGCGAACTTATAACGGTTCAAGATTTCAACTAAAACTCGATTAAAAACAATAATAAACAGAATCGGCCCGAGTTTCGTTCCCTGTGGTGCACCACAAAAAATTCGAACAAACTCGGAAATTTTATCTTTTGTGAGCATAACACTTTGTTTTCGACCCGACAGAAAGCTTGCAACCATCCGGAGAATAAATGTACTGGCCCCCATCTCTTTTGCTTCACGAGTCGCAACTTTATGATCTAAACTGTCAAACGCTTTAATTATATCACTCAATAAAATTTCAGCATATGAATCCGGTAACTCGAGGTGCTTTAAAATTGTATCAATCAAACGAATTAAATAATGAGTTGTGCTGAAACCGGGCCTAAAACCGAATTGTTGAGGGTCAATTTTTTCCTCAATATCATCCAATAAAAGTTCAAAAATAAAGCTTTCAAAGACTTTAGATAAAACCGGTGTCTTGGAAATCGGACGTAGATCAGACACAGATTGTGCTTTCTTCTGTTTAGGTATGGGTGTAATGTATGCGTTCTTGAAACAATCTGGAAATACCCCGTCGACACAACACTGATTAAAGCAGGCAGTAAGCACAGGGCTGATATCCACAGCACACTCTACAATAAGGGAAACTGGAATTTCTTCGGGGTAACCACTTTTTCGTGTATCAAGCTTTTTTAGCTTTTCCAGCACTGCTTGGGGCTGAATGATTGGGATTTCAGACACTCCAGGCAAATCAGGCAACGAATCAAGAGGTTGGTGCAACCGGCAAATCGCAGCAAAATGATCGTTTATTTGATCAGCTGACAATAAATTACCCGACTCATCATAAATTGTCAGCGGCTTCTGCTCACGTCCCATTATTTCTTGGACTCTTTTGTGGAACTTGGGCAGATCCGACGACATGAGCTTAGCTACGCACCTTTCTCCGTTCTCTTTGCGCGCTTTGCGGGGACCCGTCCATTCCGACGACATGAGCTTAGCTACGCACCTTTCTCCGTACTCTTTGCGCGCTTTGCGGGTTGCACTCACAATCCTGTTCCGAAGCCGTCTTGCTTCACTCTTCATGTCCCGTTCCCAGAAACTATCACGAACTTTCATCAACTCTTTCATCTCTTTGGACACCCATGGTTTGTCTTGCGGTTTGCATACAATAGACTTTTCCGGGAATAACTCAGTATACTTCTTGTAGAGTTCGGAAGTAAGTGATGACACCATTTGGTTGCCATCACTCAGCTTCAGGACGTCGCTCCAGTTCTTACGCTGTAACCAGTCCTTGAAACAGGCAACTCGCTCGGAAGTAAAAGGACGATATGTGATGACCTTCTTGTCTCTGATTAGCACTGTGTTAACCGGTTTACAGATTAGAGTATCATGGTCACTCATGCCTACGGCTGGTAGAACATATGGAGGCTCGTAGAACTGGGCTTGTTCACTTATATTGGCTTGAAGACCCGCTGAAAATGCGTTACTTCGGTAAGAAAGAAATAGAAAACCGTGATTTTCGGGTTACTTCGTTGTTCCCCTATTCACGAACAATCGATTTTCAAATACTGGAATTTCCGTGGGATTTGTCGTACCTCTATGCGCTTGTACTTTTGTTGTATGCCTTACGAGAAAGATTTATTATTATTTTTTTGTTCAGGCCCTAAGCAATCTTCGCCAATCTCACCAGTGCCCACTGAAAAGCCGCGTTTGTGTTGAGATGAAAATTTCCCGCGACCTAGTAGAATTTTCGTTGTGGGGGACGGCCGTAGATATTCTGAACGTCATAACTGGAGCAGATAGTGGAAAAGAAATTCCCTTTGCAGAATCCAAATAATTCAGTGTATTAAATTAAATGACACAAAAATAAGTTGGCTTTTCAGTTAAACTGATAATAAGACGGAATCTGTCTATCTGCATTTTTACTACCGGGTAAATGGCACGATCAGAATCGGATATATACCGGACATTTCTGAAACAACGAATTACTCTGATAAATTCATAATGTGGTGTTTATACAGATAAACAAAATGTTTTGTCAGTGTATTAAATTAAATGACACACAAATAAGTTGGCTTTTCAGTTAAACTGATAATAAGACGGAATCTGTCTATCTGCTTTTTTACTACCGGGTAAATGGCACGATCAGAATCGGAAATATACCGGAAATTTCTGAAATAACGAATTACTCTGATAAACTTATGATGTGGTGTTTATACCGCAAAATGTTAGGTCAGAATATTTTACGGGTTTTAAACTAGCATTTGGATTCTGGTCATAATCTAACCATAAGCTGGGTAATCTGACTTGGGGACAAATAGCATGTTTACGGGAAGGGAGGCGGAGCAGACAATTTGCAAGACCCGATTGTCTGGGTGAAGAAGTCCCATGAATATTCACCTTTGGGATCCCGTGCGAATCGAACCTGCAATACATAACTGAAGCTTCTACCGACTATAAATATCTTACCGCTTGAATTACTTTTAGATACCATTGTAGGGAAACAACTAGTTTTGAGATTTCATTCTTGACATGGCTGTTCAATTGAAAGGTTTCTTTCCACATTTTGATCAAATTCTTTTTGTTATTAATAAGGGCCTGAGGTTTATCCGATGAAAATTCATCTCAAAATAGTAGTATGAAGTTGTAAGAAAAAGTAGCATGCAGTACCAACTGATGCTACTACATGCTTCTACTTCAAGGCTACCGTGTTACTGCATGCTACTATTAGCAAGACTGGATGCTCTGTGGCAAGACAGGATGCTACTTGATACTACTACATATGATTGGACCAGTCTGAGGCACATTAAATGATAGTATTCTTTGCAATTACATAGCATTACATGCAACTTATTAGTAACAGACCAAAGTTATCCAAAAGTAATTTACCAAGACAGGATGCTACTGGATACTACTACATATGATTGGACCAGTCTGAGGCACATTAAATGATAGTATTATTTGCTATTACAAAGTATTACATGCAACTTATTAGTAACAAACCAAAGTTATCCAAGAGTAATTTACCAAGACAGGATGCTACTGGATACTACTACATATGACTGGACCAGTCTGAGGCACATTAAATGATAGTATTCTTTGCTATTACATAGTATTACATGTAACTTATTAGTAACAAACCAAAGTTATCCAAAAGTAATTTACCCGAATAGGATATTGACAGTCAGTAGAAGCTCTGGTTATTTAATACAGGTTAATTTCTTCCACTCCCTAACGTTTGACAGCTTGACGAGGGCCCTTGCCAAGAAGGGCAGAAATATCGCTGCCAAAGCATCGTAGCTGACGTGCGTTTAATCAATTGTTTGAATATATAATAATGCTATTGCGCTGGACTAGATCGAAAACGACTAGGTCGTTCCTTGGCAGATTTTCCGTTGACTTTTAAATCTGCTACTTCTTCCACTGGGGTATGCTGGTTAGTTTGAACGAAGAAATTTTAAAATCCAGCTGACATGTTAAACTGGACTCGGAAACAGTTTTCGGCAAGTGTTTTGCAGCATAAGTTCCGGGTATAAGTTGCAGTGTATATGGGTTGTACTGTATAACGTTCCCACAAAACGGAGATGCGCCTACGCTAATTCGGCATTGTTAGCGGAAAAAGTCGCGTCTCGCCATTTCAAAGGTTTCGCGTTATGTGGACACCAAGCTTAAAGGACCCCTCCTGCTTATTCTGCTTTTTACAATACACCTAGATCCCTTGTTGAATTATTAGCTTCTAAAATCCCCACTTTTCTCCATTCTTTCGTTTTGTGCCTACGAATTCTTTGCGCTTTTACGGCTCTGCCGAGTTTTGCCTGTCACACAACGCGAAGTTTGCCGGGATCTTCAGTGTCCGCTGACAACTCTTTCGCATAGAATGATATGAAAATCTTCTGTTTTTTACTTCTTTTAGTTGCTTAGTTGTCCAACTTTTAACCCACGTCGCGTTCACTTGTCAAACGTTTTGCGCCCAGCCGCCGCATCGGAGAGCAGGAAGGCTGGATGCAGTCGACAAGCGCTAATGAGAAAATCGCTAGTTTCAGGTGGAAAGCAATGGTATTCTCGTACGTTTTTTCTGGTCCGTTTCGTAGGGAAAAGATCATTTCTAGTACGAGATGTGCTTAAGGCGACGTTCAAATAGGCTTATCTCTACTGTACACGCCCTTAATAAAATTCCTTCCCGACTAGTTAGTTTTGACCGCTAGATGCGCTGGCATAATGTAAACAATGACACGTTAATTCGTGGTGTACGTTTATCCAGGTTTGTTTAGCTATTTTCGGTTCCTCTTAGGCCCAGCAGTGACAAAAATGTTAAAATTTTCTATTTTTGGTGCTATACCCAGCTCTCTCCTGTCAAACTTCCTCAAGATCGTCAATTTTGGCTACCGACTTCAATGCCGAGCGCTGGTTGACTTTTCCGGGGGGCTGATGCGCGACTCGGTATAACCCGAAAGCCTGATCGCCCATTCACTCTTCAGATAACTTATATCAAGATCTCACGTGTGATTGTTATTGTTTCTCTAGCGCATCTGGCGACAATTCGTAATTGTATTTTATGAGGGGCGTATACTCTATATGACTAAGTCCAAAACACGCCAGTGATCCTCAGGAAGAAGGAGTAAGCGTCTCCATAACGACTCAAGACTCAAATCCTGTGTCAAGCAATCACGGCGATCTTTGGGAGCAGCTGTGACACCCCTTCTTGCTTTCTTCCGCTAGGTACCCGGAGAGGCCGGAGATTTTTGCATCGGCAAGGAGAGATAATCATCAAGAGTATTTGGAGCACTCGAGCGGATTCGCTCTCGTCTTTCCGCGATCCTGTACGTAGTCGTCGTAGAACCCAAGCGGTAAGAGCACAGCAGGTACGCGGTTCAACAGTGGGAAGCGGTATCTGGGCGGTAGAAAAGCAGTTACTCCGTCAGTAGCGAACCCTACCGGCTCATGCGTTTGACAACGAGAAAAATTAGCTAAAAATCTGATTCTGTATCAAACAAAACCAAACAAAACATAAGCGCAAGCTTAATTCATCTTTGTAGGATAGGATTTATTCGTCATCCTTAGCCTTCTTCTTCTTCTTCTTCTTAACAGGCTCATCCTCGACGGCGGGCTCTTCAGCGACAACCTCTTCTGAAAAAATGAATGAATGAAGGATTTATGACACACTGCCCAAGGGCGCGAGTGCAGTAAAAAGGACAAAGAAATATAAAATAATCACAAAACACTAAAAATATTTTCACTAATTTAGAATCACATTGATGGGATCGTGGACAGGTAAGTTTCCAATCGGAGAACACAAAGTAGAGGAGAGGGCTTCGAGCGTCAACAGTGGGTCGGAAATCAACAAACGGCGGATCAGGTAGCGGTTCCGCGTGCGCCGTGGTAGGTAGAGAAGAAAGCTCAGATATCTGAAGTATGTCGAGCGTATGCGTCGAAGGTCCTTTCTTCTGAGTATAGAATGCAATCCAGCAAGGAAGTTAACATACGGTGCGCAAAAGGCAGTATATAACTCTGCTATACCTGAAACGGTTCGGCACAATTTTGCAGTAACCAAATCTGATTCCTTTAGCGGCTGATTTGACTGCTTCCTCGCAAACCTTTCGCATAGTTTGCCCAATTGTAATCCCTAGCCATCGAATTTTTTCCTCAGTTATGAGAACATTGCCTCCAACATTCAGAGAGGGTTTCCGAGGAGTAGCAGGAGCATTCAAACAAACCTACTGACATTTACTAGCGTTGACTGACAAATGAGGTCATCTGAATGGCACATAAGGCTATTGCACAAGAGCTTCATGTTTCTGACCCCCATACTTTATTCTTATTATTAATATTACTAATAACAAAACCGAAGATGATCAAAATTCAGAAAAAAATGACTTCCCATCATCGCCCCAATCGTGCAGCGCCCGTGTCAAAAATTAAATCTCAGGACTAGTTTTTTTCCTGCAGTGGTACTTGAAGGTAATTTGCCTGAATAAGATAATTATAGCCGGTAGAAGCTTCAATTATTTCTTACAGGTTTGTTTCCTTCCCCGACGTTGACCCTGAAGATTGACAGGCTGACGAGGGCCCTTGCCAAGAAGGGTCGAAATATCGCTGATGAAGCATCGTAGCTGACGTATCCGATGTATACATTATTTGAATATATTTATTCTTATTCATTTATTTTGCTTCCGCATAAAGCCATATACGTTTCATATATACCAATAAACATACATACTAGTGAAAGAACTACAAAATTAACGAACGACAACTTCGCCATCTACTTTTTCCACCAAGTCGGGAAAAATTCTTTCAGTTGTTTTTATGGGGGAATATGAGAGGGGTAACCGAAAATTGTCCAGAAGTGCTCCGATTTGAGTGAAGCATGGCGATAGGTAGGAGACAATGCATGTGACATTTATGTGTCCTGATCGCACGTGGAGTGTGGACACGGTGAGGGGAGTTGGATGGGGTCCCGGAATTTTGTTATACGCTTAGACGGTACAAAAGTTATGGGATCCAGATGTGCCCTCTGTGTTTTGGACCGGATATGACGTCTGTTGGGGGTAGCTATTCCTTCAGCCCAAACTAACTGCGAAAGATATTTGACGGTGCAAAACGGATAAGCCAGCTACATTATATTAAAGCTATATTTCGGCCCTTCTTGGCAAGGGTCCTCTTCAGGCTCAAACCGTTCAAGCTGGGAAATAAACTTGTGGAAAAACAATCGGATTCTTCCTTAAATATCTGATTTTGTGACTCCAATCTATGAAAACTGGTTGGAGTTAAAGCTGCTCTGATTTCATTCTGGACACGGCTGCTATGTTTGCTGTTAGATTGGGTCGTCGAAAGGGTAGAGAAGGGGGGGGGGGGGCGGAAGTTCTCAGATTTGAGCAAAACTTGATGCGTGATAGGGGAAACGTTTTCTACATGTCGAATCTAGGCGTCTGCACCAGATCCGACCTCAGTGCGTCGCGTTATGAGAGGCGGCATCGAAAATTTGTGGGAATCTTGTGGCAAGCCAAATCTCTCGAAATCTTTTGCTTCGCCTGGAGTGGAGGGAGGACGGGACTAGGCGGGCGGGACTGTCACAAGCCGTAAGTATAACTTTAAAGATCCGGACTGGCTCTGGGCACTGTGGGGTGAGTAGAGGGGTGTTCCTGGAGATCTTGTGACACGGACAACTCTTGAACGCGTGATCCGAGAGCACATGTCCTAGATGTTCCCTGTGTATAACAGGACCGTCTGCGACTCTTAGTTGAGATACATGTAAGGTTGTCACATCAAAAATATTTAGCGACTTAATGGCCCAAAACAAAGGGTGAGTTGCGAATGAAATCTATTTTCATGAAATGCTCACTTTTGGTCGGACTCGACTCTGTAAAAACGACACATCTAAATTTTACTTTCATGAAAAAAACTTCTTGTCGGAATCCCTGCTGCAAAAATGACACATTTGGTAATTTTCTGAAATACATTGTTTTTTATGTCCTACGTAGGACAAGAACGAGAAAAACAAAATAGAGTGACAATTCACACTATCGTGCGACATGTGGCAACCCTTGATACATACTACCTATCCTTGCAAATGCCATACGAGCTTTCAGCACTTGTTATATTTAATTTTGTGAGTTTTTAAGCTGAATTATCGGTTTATTTTTTTTACATCTTATTACGATCGTACTTTGTCTCTTTATCGTATATTTTCCGTTTTTTAACATACCTTGTAACTTGAACGAATCGTAAAGAGCGACATATCTTACCTTCGTCCTGTGTCTCTCGCTTCTTCTTTTTCTTCTTCTTTGCCGGCGTGTCATCGGCGACCATAGACTCGTCCACTGTTGTATCGGCCATCGTGGTATCGCCGTTAGTCGCGGCTTCACTGTCACGATTCTTGTTCTTCTTCTTCTTTTTCTTCTTGGCGGCAGCCTCGAGCTCGTTTGCCTAAACACAAGAAGTTCGAAATTTATCGAAATAAGCATACAGATATGAAGAGTACACTGTCAGAAGTTTCATAACAGATAACACAAGGATGCGCGGTTTCAACAGATAACGCGTAACCGATAACACTTCGGATGTTGTCTGTTGTGTTTCAAAATGTTATGAATAATAAGCGTTACCATCAGGAAGAGCCAAAAAACCGCCAAAAGGTTTTCCGACATCCAAGTTTTCCGACATCAGAACGATAAAGAATAAAGTCAGTAGATGCTTGGTTGGCTGTTTTTGGCTCTTCCTAGCAAAGCTTGTTATGCATAACATTTCATGCATAACGTTTTCAAACACAACAGATAACATCCCAAGTGTTATCTGTTACACATTGTCTGCTGAAACCGCGCATCCTTGTGTCATCTGTTACGAAACTTCTGACAGTGTAGAACTAGTTTTAAGTCAGAAAGATTACCTAACCTAGATGTTAGCAAGAGCTAAGCAGGCAGCCTCCAAATCCGAAGTCCGTTTTTCGCCATACGAATCAACTCCTTAAACTTTAACTGATAAGCCAACTTATTTTGTATCAATTGACTGAATCCGCTGAATTAATTGGATTCTGCTAAGGGATTTTTTGATTTTTCAAAATCTACTCTATTAGTGATGTTCAGAATATCTACGGCATTCCTCACAATGCAAAATTCTACTATTACGCGGAAAATTCGAATCTTAATGTAAACGTGGGTTTTCAGTGGCCAGTGATCAGCTGGCGGCAGGTAATTCACTTCACGAACACTTATTTTTTGTAGATCGTTTTCGTCAAGCTTACAACACAGGTACAAACCCATAGGGGTACCACAAATCCGAAAGCGAAATTCAAAGTTCATGAATAGCGGAGCAACAAAGAAGCATATTTTCATCGGGCCTTCAAGCCTCTGTAAGTGAAAAAGTGATGGGTGACTAGACTGCCCTATTTCAGCCCTTTTTGGTTAAACTTTAAGCTTTCTTTTAGCTAATCACACCAAGGGCGAGAGTAGCAGAGTTGTTCCGGCTGCGACTTCAGTACAACGCGGGGCTCCCGCACAGTTAAGCCAACCTTCCAGATTTGCATGATAATAATGAAAATACACTTTAGCTACTCTTCAAAATTTCCTAGATGCCTACTTCGAAAAATATATCTCTTGCATCCCAATCACAACTGTCAATCTCTCCCTTTCCTTTCTACGTGCATATTTATTAGCTGCGTTCTTTGTCACGGGAGTTCTCACCGGTGGTCTCCGCTTATTCTTATAAGGCGTTTATGCATCCACCGATGACTACTCGCCTGTCTTGTAACCCGTTTTTGAACTAACCGGTGTCCGGTTTTATCTCATCGGCCGCGGACTAACCAGAATCTGATGTCCGAATCAGAATCCCGTAACGTTTTCATGATGCCATGAAAGAAATATGAAAATTCAATCAAATTAACGTTGTAGAATAAACATTTGTATCTGTATATACAGAGTCGAGCGGCCAGCGAGCCATCGGACGCGTTTACACTTATAAACCGTTCTAGGGACAATCAGTTCCGTTAGTAAATGGAAAATATAGACTTTTCGTGTGACGTCACGACCCATAGATAACCGGCTAAACTTTAGTCAACGCACTGCTCGGGAGCCCCACTTTCCCGAGAAGTTAGCAACTTTTCGTCAGTTGACGGGGTTTCGTGCAAAAACCAGAATTTAGGCCGTTTTTGCACTCACCGGTGAATACCCACCAGTGAACCAAAAACGCGTTACAAGAGAAGAACCGGACACCGGTGACAAAACACCAGAGACAGCCCGGAGTGCAACGAACGCAGCTATTATTTCTCTCGAACGGTTGCCTTTATGGAACGGTTGCCTTTATGGCACAACGGCACCTTCCAAACATCTGGAATCTGGAGTGTCCAACACCCCAGACTTCCAGACGTGTTTGGTCTGGCTGCACCTTCCAGATCCGTCTCGACGAAAACATCTGCCTGGAATCCGGAAGTGGAAACCTGGCTTTCACTGTTTCGGTACCTCTTCAAGTTTTCAGCCGGTTAACGGACAAATTCCGGGATTCGAATCCAGGATTCGGATTCGAACTCGGATTCCAAACCCTCAACGAATCCGCTCAAATTTTCTAGTCTTCATCCTTTTCCCGAATTTTACAGTGTGCTTAAGCAATCCAACTTTTTGGTCTCCACCACCAACCATCCTCAGTATTCTATCGCGTTATCTGATTATCTTAGATATCAGTGCTTTTTTGTCACGTCTGATTTTTAAACTATAAGACATGTACATGATTTGAAGTGGCGGATTCGGAATCAGATTCGTACCTAGGCCTGGATTCGGATTATCCTTTCGTGATCGGTTCGCCCACCTCTGCAAAGCATCACAAAACAAAATTCAGGGAAATAAACAAAACTAGATCAAACAATACTCATAAGACGAGACTTACGTCTTTCACAGCTTCGCTCATGACATCCACGTTCTTCCTAGGGAGGTCGCCAGTCTCGTAGAACTTCAGACGTTCCTCAACTTGGTCCCTTTCATAAAATAGAAGGTTAACAATAAACCTGAGGAAGACAAACCTGGACGGGCGAGAAGAACAATTGATTCTCGTCACCAATGGAAACGTGCGGAATCAAGGCATCAATGGGATATCACTGAGCCGATGTAATAACGACATCTACCAACTAAGTCATGTCGGCTACACTGGGATGCCAGTGTGCCGATTCAGCCAATATACCAAGTAAAGAGAGTTGATAAAAATGGATGTGGAGCGTCACGGGGAATTGCTGTTTTGGTTGTTTTTTAACAGTTGGCGAGGTTCCCAGAGTAGTCCTCAAAGATGGGGGAATCCGGATTCGACCGGGATTCGTCCTTTTGGACCGTTTCTTATCTTCTTCTTGTCAGGCTGGAAACTTCAATCTTACGAATCCGCTAAAATCTATAGTCTACATCCTTCCAGTTTCCGTTTTCCAAATTTTTACACAGTGTGCTTAGGCAATTTAACTTTTTGTCTCCGCCACGAAACTAGTAACCGAACCTCAACACCAACCTACCCAACCTCAGTAACCTATGACGTTATCTGATTACCTTAGATACCATTCCTTTTTGTCACCTCTGATTTTTAAACTATAGCCTATGTACATGATCTGATTTTTATTAAGGTCGGATTCAATTCGGAATTCGAATCCTCGGCTAGAAATGGTTGATTCGGAATCGGATTCGTACCCAGCCCTGGATTCGAATCCTTTCATGATCGGATTCCCCAATCTCTGGTAGTCCTAACCCACAGGGATAAGTGCTTATGGGGGACATTAGTTGCGTTTTTGATCCGGATTCTCCTCGCAATTCGGACTATTCAGATGAAGCGAATTCTCCTTTTCCTGCGTTTTTGTCAGAATCGAGATCGGAAAGCCTCGCGATTCTGCAGAATCGAGAAGTTGCTCCGATGGTGAATTCTCCTCTCTCCGTTCTCCTCCCTGATTGGTCAACAGAGTGCGGGAAAGACCGCGGGTGTTCAATATGCATAAACACGTATACCGGGTTGAGGACGAGCTGCCAAATTCGTGTTTTTGTCAAAAGCGAGAATGGAGAAGCGAGAGGAGCAAAAACGGTAATTTGCACGAGAATCGAGAACGGAGAATTCAGATCAAAAACGCAACTATTGTTCTGGTTTGTTTGTGTTTACTTTTTCATTTCCCATGGCCGTCGGCTCTTGGTGCAAACAAATCTTATCTTACCATCTACCAGCCAAGCTACAAAACAGCGAGGGACTCTAGGGTGGGATCATCCCACCGAATCTTGCTGGAAGCACGATTTATGGTAATTCAAGGCAATAAAATCGATTTATTGATTTCTAACATCCTCTTAAAGGACTCCTACCTGAGAGCCTTGCCAAACACATCCGTCTGGGTCTCGTTGAAACAATCGATCCTCGATGCAATGGAGCATTTGTTGGCGAGGTATCGGCTGATCCGTCCTTTATTCTTAGCTCCAGCACGGCCGATGAATGTTGAGTGGAAAATGAGACCATATTTCGGAGTGTTGCCTTTAGTCTTGAGAGCTCTAGAAATAGATACAGTGAGAAAACTTTTTACAGATCTACGTCATCGTTTTTGTCCCTGTTTGTTATTGCTTATGCCCGTGCTTCTCTTGCATAAGACCCAGCGTGACCTGAGATTTGACCCTACTTGTTCTACGTCTCTTAGGTACATGCTGTAAAGTTCTGGCCCTCAGAAAACGCTGATATTTTTTTCTAGCTGTTTTCAAGCTTGTCTTAAATAAGACAATGGGCCCAACGTGACCTGAAATTCGACCACACCTGTTCTAAGCCACAACGTCTGTCTTATATCCATGCTGTGATGCCGGGCACCACTACAGACACACCTGTTCGTTCATCGTTTTTTAGACATTTTAAAGACCGGTTTTTAGCGGTTTTTAACGTTCCTCCTTCAACCCGTTCATAAATCTGCGGATGGATAAATCCATCTCCCATTTTTAATTTGTTATGAACAACCAATAAGAGAGGAGCGCCATAAACGTCTTAAAACAAGAGCTGGAAGCTCATATGGCACTTGCAAGGCTGGGTCAGATGGAAGTGATGGTCAAAAGTATTATTTTCCCTTTTCCGTTAAGATGCGCCAAACAGTTCCTCAAGGTACCTTTGAGTTCCCAAGGTTCCTTCAAGGTTCCGTGGTGGTGGCAACCCTGGTTGGATTAACGCCATTTTGAGATAGTCGTTGTTTAGTCGTTTTTGTGTTGGATGAAGCTGGAAAGTAAGATTTTTTGTTAGTGTATTTTGAAGTAAGATATTTAAGTGTAGTTTGTGTGTGTTTGGTTTTTTCGAAAAAGTTGTTTCTATAATCTTTAGTGTTGTTAATTTTTTTTTGTTAAGGTGCAGTGTTGCCAGAGAGTACGTTAGTTTTTGCTGGTGACAGGTGCCAAAAAAACAAAAAAAAACTGTTCGTGATATAAATTTTGTTTTTTGAAAATATGAGGTCCGTAACAGTGAACGGAGCTCTGAGATACAAGCGAAAGGAGACTGCGTTTCTTAGTTTTGCAGCGTTTAGGGACGACGAAGTCCCGTCGGAACTGGATGTCCATAGATGGCTAAAAAGCCTAAATGTAAGTAAGGAAAAACTGGTATGTATCGACGCAAGTTTCTTGCGATACAGAAAAACCTTATACGTGAAATTCACGACTGCCCATGAGCTTGAGAAATTCTTAGCTGACAGTGATAACGGATCGTACGTGTACGCAAAAGGGGATCTGGAATGGAACATTCTGGTAGAGAGCTGCGAACGGCAGACGACCCTAGTGAAGATTGATCGCGTCCCGTTCGAAATGGACTGCCAAATGGTGGAAAATGAGCTTCAGAAATACGGCAAAGTGCGATCATGTCGACGAGATTTCTACCGGGGAGCGGATTACATTGAAACCAGAAAAAATAAGGTAAGTGCATTCATGCAGGTAGAAGAGAACATACCACCGTACATCTATGTCGACGGAATGAAACTCCGAGTGTTCTATGAAGGTCAGATAAAGACATGTGGAACCTGCAATGAACCGGGACATATGGCAGCCCAATGCCAAAAGCCTCCAAGAAATTATAGGGGCCGAACCGATAGTATGGATGTGAACATGCTATTTGGTTTTTCCACAGGAACTAACCCTGCGAAAGAAAACGGAGGAAAGAAGACGGGAGTCCAGATACAGCAAGTGCACACTGGGACACAGGATGAGATTCAGGTATGGAACACTGAAGTTTTCCCCCCACTGAGACATGGAACTGAAAGCGAATCAGAGGAAAGAATCGACAAGGAGATAGAAAAAATGAGGCAGGAAATGGGAAGCAAGAAAACGTCAAAGGTAAAAGTCACAAAAGAGTTTAAGGACCAGGCTAGAAAGAAAGGTAAGAAGGGACTGTAAGCGGCGGATGAAGAGAACGACATGAGAATGATACAAACAAGAGAAAGAAGTGAGTCGGCCCCTTGCGTGAACGCCAAAAAAGAAATCGAATCGACAAAGAGAAGGCAGGTGCAAAGATGATGACTGAAACTGCGTCGTCGCAAGATGCACTCATCACCAGAATAGACAGCATCACCGACATGGTAGATTTGGTGTCTGGTATCGTGGCTAATAGCCATAACACGCTAGAACTACATGGGGCCATGGAGGCAGACTACTTAAACACCTCAGACCTATCCGTAGAGTCGCCAGAGGACAAAAGATCAAAAACGAATGAAACTGAAAAGACATACGATGGTCCAAAAAATTGATGTCGTTAAATACAAATGGGATTAAACAAAGAAAAAGACAAAAAAGGCTGAAGGATTTCCTATGGGAAGAAGAAACTGATGTCGCATTTATACAAGAAAATGATTGTGATGATTTGAGAGAATTAACCCCAGATTACAAGTTCATAACAAATACGTCAAAAGGAAACGGAAGTGTCGCAATAATTTTCAGACCGAATTTCACCGTCACTGAAGTAAAAACTGACGATGCTGGGAGGATCATAGCAGCAAAAATAAATGGATACAGCGTTATAAATGTGTATGCACCGTCAGGATCACAAAACAGGAAACAAAGGGAGGAGTTTTTCATAAATGATATAGCCCCCTTTATGCCAAGAAAAACGGAGAAAATTATACTTATAGATTTCAACTGTATAATAAATAAGCGAGATGCAGTAGCGAGGGTTGATAACACGTGTACATCTTTAAAGGCACTAGTAAAAGGTATGGATTTAGTTGACATATGGGAAAAAAGAAAAATAGAGGTAAGTTTTACAAGATACACATGGACTGGAAGTCACGGGGGAGGAGCCAGACTAGACAGATTTTATACAAGTAATGAAATAACTAAGGCTGTAAAAGACATTGAACATAAACTATGTACTTTTACAGATCACTATGCTGTGATTCTCAGGATGAAAGGGTCCGTGAAAAAAGTGTATGAGCCAAACAAGGTATGGAAGCTAAATACAGCAGTTCTAAAAGTTCAAGAATTCAACGAATGTATACATAAGAACTTAGAAAAAATTAAAGAAGAAAAAGACATTTGCAAGTCTTGGCTGCAAGAAATAAAACCGGCAATCGTCTCTGCAGCAAAAGAAATATCACGCGACGCTTACCAAACCGTGAAGCAACATCTAAAATTTCTATACGATATTTTGTATCAGCTTAGAATAGAGATCAACGAAGGAAAAAACTCAAATGGAGAATATTTTGAGGTGTTGCGAGAAATCAAAGAAATTGAAAATAAAAGGGCAGAAGGAATTAAAATAAGGGCCAAAGCAGATCAACAGATACAGAATGAACAGATAACGACGACGCTTCTATGCAAAGAGAAAAATAGAGCAAGGGCTACAGCGATACAAAAACTAAACAGTAAAGATGGAGAGCTGATCACGGAAAAGTCGGAGATCCTTACAGAAGTGAGAAATTATTTCCAAAATGTATTCAGAGAAAAAGAAACCGAAGATGGGCAGATCTGCATCCAAGTGAAATGTTTCTTAGGAAACCTAAATATCCCGAAACTTGAAAAAGAGCAAAACGAAATGCTGACCCAGGATTTCACGCCGGAAGAAGTAAAGAGAGCCATAGAACAGACAGAAAACAACAAGTCTCCTGGACTTGACGGTTTGCCTTACGAAATATACAAAAAACACAAGACGGATTTCTCGGAGATATTTGCGAAAATGTTTAATCAAATACTAAATGATGAAGAGATGATAGGTTTAGACTCAACAGGAGCAATGAAACTCCTACCAAAAAGCGGTGACCTACACGACCTAAGCAACTGGAGACCTATAACCATCACACCGTGTGACTACCGAATTTTGGCGAAAGTCCTAGCAAACAGGTTAAAGAGGGTACTACCCAAAGTACTGAGTAAGCACCAACATGGAGGAGTAGCTAAACGAAAGACTTCGGATATTCTAGCTTCCATAAGAAACGTGCTTATCCAGAGCGATAAATTAAAGAAAAAGCAAAAGGCAAGACTATGTATTACAACCTTCGATATACGCAAAGCATTTGATAAGCTAAAACGAATCATCCTTTTTATAGTAACGGAATCATAGATCCGAATAGGCATAGATCCGAAATTTATAAAATGGATCGAAAAACTGTATGAGAAAGTACTACAAATGATAGTCATCGGGAGTCAAGTAGCCGAAGAATTCGAAGCAGAACTTGGAGTAAGACAAGGTTGCCCCCTGAGTTTACTTTTATTTGAACACTTCGACCCGTTGCTGAGAAAATTGGAATCAGAGATGAAAGGGATAAAACTAGAGGACGTAACGCTGAAAGTAAAAGCTTTCGTTGACGATCTTAATACTTTTACAAGCAGTGACGAAGATCACAAAAAAGCAGTCAGCTGCATTGGTGAGTATTGTGGGATATTTAAGCTTGAGCTGAACAGGAACAAATGTGAAACATTATGCATTGGAGAAGAGAATAGAATGGACATTAATAACATAAAGCGGGTAGATGAAGTAAAAATCTTGGGGGTTAGATTCCAGAAAACGTGGGCTGGGACCGAGAAAATAAACTGGGATCTCACTATTGGAAACTTCAGAAATGCACTGAGCTATGGATATGGAAGGGGCATGACAATCTTCCAGAAAGCCCAATATGTGAACATATATGCATGTCCTATATTGTGGTATTTCGCAAGCATTTCGATTCCCAAGAAAAAGGACGTCAAGAAGCTTAAGAGTGCAATATATCGTTTTGTATGGCACGGGATCGAGCCACCCCGAAGCAAAATCACTGAAATATTTTTAAAAAAGGAAGATGGAGGGCTCCAGATAATAGAAATTGAATCGAAATCTAAAGAAATTTGCGTAAAAACCCTGGCAGAAAGAATTATCAGCGACCAAGAATCCGAACTGAAGACCTGGTTTTCTGCTTACAACGAAAAAAAGTGTTTCCCAAAAAAGCTGGAGAACCTTTTTAAAGAAGCTCGTGACCTGACGGAAAATAAAATAGTAGACCTCGAAAAAGGAACCCTTGATAGGAAGGAAATGAAAGAGTACTATTTCAAAAAGTCGAACCTACCTAATTTAAAGATGGTACAAGATGGGGAAAAGACGGAAAAAGAAGTAAAAGAAATTTTCAGCATTTTGCATGGCCTTATCCTTGCTCCGTAAGTTAAACAACATTTGTACCAACAAATAAATAATCTACTACCAACACGAGAACGAAAAAAAAGAATAAACGAGAAAGAAACAGATGTTTGCCAAAGATGCAAGATAGAAATAGAAACAATCTTGCATGCTTTGATAGAATGTGAAGCACTGAAAGAACAAATAGAGCAACTAAAAATGTGCTACAGGAAACTACAGGTAGCAAAGTTGCCCTCGATAAGCTCCTAAAACTAGAAGGCGACAATGAAGAAGAGAAACAAGACCGATCGGCCGTATCCATAGTGGCAATCTATAGCTACTACGCATGGAAAGCGAGGACACAAGAAAAAGAAGAAAGCTATGTTCTGGAAAAGACATTGGCAGCATGGGGGCTGTTGAAAGAGCTGACAAAAGAAGGTATGGTAGGTAAATAGAGCAACAATTGTAAATAAATATATGTTTTAACAGTAGTGACTAATTTTATTCCGTTGTTTTTTTTACTGGAAATTAAAAAAAAAACATTTTTTTTTTTAAGGATTAAAAAAATGCCCAATAATGCAAGGCCCAGTGAAGGTATTGATTTGATTATAATTATTGTTTAGTATCAGTGTATTTTAAAATATGTTGGTGAAATGATTTTTTATTTATTAGTGATGTTTTTTAGTTGAATATGTTAAAGATGGGAGCAGCCCCTTGCAGTCGTGGGCGTTTTGTTTTTTATCCTTTTGTACCGTTTCCAGTAAAGTAGTTAAATTTGAAGAGTTTGAGTGTATTTTGAGTAGCCGGAACGGAAGATGGAAATTTGTATATATAATGAAAATAATTTTATGTTTTGTCGTTTTGTCCTTTGCCCTTGTTTTTGTGCCAGTAAAACAGCTGGGGTTGATGACCTGATGTGTGAAGGTGTGTTTATTGAGGATCTTTTATTTTAATGTTTACAAATGTTTAATACCGTACTTTAGATTTAGTTGTTTAAAGAAAATTGTTGTTGTTTGTAGTTATACAAATTATTTAAAAAATTTAAAAGAGAGAATTAATTTCCAAATATTAGAGGGGAAGAATAGTAAATACAATATGGGTTTATTTTCAAAAGTTAGGTGACGTGAATAGTTAAAAGTGGGTAAAAATAGATTAAAATTAACGTCACTGAGGGATGGAGGAGTAGCCACAAAAAGTACGATATCTGATTTCTTAGTTTTTCAAACGATATAAAAATAAGTAAATGAAAAAAGATGCTACGGGAGAAAAAAAAAAAAAAAAAAAGGTTCCTTCAAGTTCCTCAAGGTACGCTTTTGGGTCCGCTGCTGTTTCTAGTTATCTTCAATGAGCTTGCGACATCGATGGATGGTCGTTGGAAATACGTATATGACCTCTCCTTGTTAGAAGTCTGCCGAAGAAATGTAAAAAGCAAAGCACAACAAATCATAGATGATATTTCTGATGAAGTATCTGCAGACCACATGGTTGTAAACACGGAAAAATCAGTGGTTCTAACGATCTCTTTTCAAAAAAGGGTACCCAAATTTTGTCCCCCAATCCCCAGTGCGCAGCATGTTAAAGAAATAAAACTGCTGGGTGTACACATCACGAATGATATGAAGTGGGAAAAGCACGTAGATTCCGTTTTAAAGAAGGCCAATATGGGCCTTCGGGGACTCAAACTTCTTTCCCGTCATGGTGTCCCTTCCGAACATCTATTGCGTATTTATTTTTCGTTCATTTGCCCAGTCCTAGAATACTGCTGCCCTGTATGGCATTTTGGTGTGACTCGCGAGCAATCTGATGCTCTAGAGAGGATACAATACCGAGCTCTCCTAATAACGGATAAATCTCTGAAAGTCCCTTATATTTATTTTCTGAAAAAATTTAATCTGACAACCCTGTCTCACCGTCGCGAAAATTTGTGCTTAAAGTTTGGAGGGCAGACTCTACTGAACCCAGTCCTCCGCGACACCCTGCCCCCCAACTTTACAACAGAAAGGGAGAGGCCTCAAAGACAAGCTTCCGAACCAGTCCCTACCCTTCAACCAGTGTTTTGCCGACACGTGAGATACAAGAATAGCTTTGTCCCCTCCTTTGTTTCCCTACGTAACAGAAATTAATAGATTATTATTTTACCCCTCGTTTTCTATTTCCCCAATCGTTACTTTTTATATTGTTTGTTCTCAGTATTTTATATGAAATTCGACCACTTTCTAGTATATGTTGACAATTTTGGTTAGTTTTAAATGTATGTTGACTTTACCACCTGCTATTCGGCTAGTCCGTAATTGGTGTTGAAATAAAACTGATTTTTTTTTTTTTTACTTTTCGTTTGAGATGCGCACTTTAAGGGTGCTAAAAATTAATTTCTAAGCAAAACCCTTGAGGCAAAAAGGATCATGTGCTCATGGCGACCGTGAAAAAGTAAATTTTGCTTGAAAGTTTTTTTGTACTTGGCGGTTAAGATGAGTTCTTTAAGGGATGGTCGGATCGGAGAGTGACGATGTCTAACCCAGTGATGTCAAGTTTCTAATGCTCCAGCATAGTTTTATCGTCATAGCACATCTGGAAGTACCTTAACTCACGATCACCGGAATTCCGGACACCCCCTACAGCTCTCCCCCCCCCCCACCCTTGGTACCCGAATCCGGTCCGATTCTGACACTGATGCACCTAGGACCTGTGCCTGTACTTACCACCAGGTTTCATCCTGATCGCTCCCCTCTATGCGTGTCACAAGATGTCCGGTTCTCCCCTCCGAATCCCCCCTCCCCCCAGTTCATCAGATACGGTCCGGACTTGAAATGGGACATGCTGAGACATGAGGTCTTTCAAGATATCAAGTTTCGTTAAGATCCGATAACCCATTCGAAAGTTCTGCATGCTACCAATTTCCGGATTCTGCCGTCTCCCCCTCCCCCCACGATAGTCAGATCGGGCAAGCGCAAGCGAATCTGGCCGGGCTCCTGAGATGCCTGCCAAGTTTTATCATCCTAGCCCAACTCGAAGTACATTAACTACGGATCGCCGGAATTCCGGAACCCCCCTCCGCCTCCCCCCACAGTGTCCGAATCCGGCCCAGTCCTGTCAGTAATGTATCTAGAGCGTGTGCTTTTTCTTCGCACCAAGTTTCATCCGGATCGCTCCACTCTGAGAGGTTCACACGATTTCCGGTTCTCCCCTCCGAATCCGCCCCCCCCCCCAGACTCGTCGGATCCGTCCGGACTTGAAATGAAACATCTGAGGCACGAGATCTTTCCAAATATCGAGTTTCATTGAGATCCGATCACCCGTTCGAAAGTTATGCATGTCCCTATTTTCCGCATTCCGCCACCTCCCCCTCCCCCCACGATGGTCGGATCGGGCAAGTGACTATTTCCAAGTTAGTTTGGTCGGGTCCCTGATATGCCTGCCAAGTTTTATCGTCCTAGCCCACCTGGAAGTACATTAACTACGGATCGCCGGAATTTCGGAACCCCCCTCCGACTCCCCCACAGTGTCAGAATCCGGTCCAGTTCTGTCAGTGATGTATCTAGAGCTTGTTTTTTTTTCTTACCACCAAGTTTCATCCCGATCGCTCCACTCTGAGAGTTTCACACGATTTCCGGTTTCCCCCTCTAACTCCCCCCAGATTCACCGGATCCGGTCCGGACATGAAATGAGACATCTGAGACAAGAGGTCTTTCCAGATATTAAGTTTCATTATGATCCAATCACCCCTTCGAAAGTTATGAATGTCCCTATTTTCCGGATTCCACCACCTCCCCCTCCCCCCACGATGGTCGGATCGGGCAAGTGACTATTTCCTCCAAGTTAGTTTGGTCGGGTCCCTGATATGCCTGCCAAGTTTCATCGTCCTAGCATATCTGGAAGTAACTCGCAAACACCGGACTAACCGACCGACGGAAATGTGATCGGTATATGGCACTTGGCCGGAAGGCAAGTGCCATAAAAACTGTTTTTAAAACGTCTAAAAACCGAATTACGAACAGGTGAGTCCGTAGGGGTGGCCGGGTATCAAGTTCTGGCCCTCAAAAACGCCCATGTTTTTTTCCATTGCTTTTTTCGTTCTTTTGCTATCTAGCCAAACCCAATCTTCCCATAGTCACAAGTAGTTCCTTTCACAAGACTTGCCACGCCTCCCGCCATTTGTGATTGGTGCAGTCGGAGGTAACTGGAGCGCATCAACTGTACGCACGTGGTGAGAAACTGCAAGGCTAAGCTCGTCAGCATTAGCTTTATGTTAAGACGACATAGGCTTAGTAAGGATTGGCATACTTTCATTCAAAATGTGCAAAGCAACTGTTCTGTGCGACGAGGATGGGCTATGGGAAAATGATTCCAAACAAAGCCAGATACAGCCGACGAGGTCTAGCAAAAATCTACAGTTTTTGCTCCTTCTCTGTGCTTTTCCTTGCTGGTTTGTACCCGATTCTCAAGAAAAAAGACACCAGTAGAATGTGTTCAAATATCTCCGTTTTCTTCTGTACCTTCCTCGTCGCATGCGCGATCACCGAATCATGGAGAAGTTTTGTCTTGGACCCAACTGTCAAGCTAAAAGAAACAAGTGAACATCTTCCGCCTTCCTGTCCATAGCCCAATGCGCCAGTTAATGCATTAAATTTATTGTCCTTTTCGTGTTTCGTTGTGTATTTCTTGTTTTGCGCTTATTTATCTTTTGCTGTCGTTGTAGATTTTGTGTACCCTCAGTATTTCTTGTTTAGCGTTCATTTACCTTTTTTTCTGTATGTACTGTGCAAATACCTTATTACTAGGCTGCATGTGATAAATTCATTTATTCAATCAATGTTCTGAAGGGGTAGCAGGGTAGAAAAGGGTAGAAAAAACGTACCTGAAAAGCGCCTTTTCGGCACCAAGAATCTGCACCGTCGACGCCGGGTATTTCGCCAAATTGGTCAGAGAACCAGCATGAGAGATGAGTCGAGCACCAACTTGTTCACCAATCAGAACGGAAAGATTTGGCGCGACTTGGTGCATCTTGGATTTCAAATATTCGTGGAGTTCGCGACGGTATTCGGCGAGTCCGATAACCCTCTTGGCGAACCGCTCGATGTTGATCAGATCAATGGGGGAGATGTCCATACCTACAAAGAGAATGAGTTTCATGACATTAAAGGACCTGTCTTACCTATAATGGCTATAATTCTAACGCAACCTACTTCCATAATCACTCCATATATTTCTAAACCCGACGTACGGTACATTCTAACCCCTCTAACAAAACCACGCTGATTTTCTCACTTGCCGTGTTTTGCTACCTTCGATGTGTATCAGGCTGTCGACGGTCGTCTGCGAGAAGTTTTCCACCCGAACCGCTTTTGTAAATTGTTTCGCTATAAGTCAACGGGTCTCGGAAACGGCTTAAAACAGCCAAACCGTGTGGTATTTCTTGGAAGCACAGCCTATAGTTTTTAAGTATTCAAATATTTTAAAATACTGTAAGTTGAAGAGCAAATAGTGCGAGGGGTCCTTTAAAGGCAGGCTATTTTCTGGCAATAATCTACCAATGCATTTCAAATCTCACGGATTCGCTTTCAAAACAAGACCAAAGGTTTCGATGGGATCCCAAAAAGTCAATATTTGATCCAGACAGTTGGGTCTTGTCTCTGGCAGACTCCTTGAACATTTTTACTATTAAAATTCAGAAACTGATTAAGGCCAAATAGCTATAATCATCTGAGAAAAGCAAGTTCAGATATGGATTCAGCATGTGTGTTTACCCCTGTAAGTCATATCTGTTTTGACGAAAACTGACACTTCTGCCAATTTCCCGGTTTCAGCCAAATTTCGGAACTGCTTGTCCGGCGAAAAAAAAAAAGCTCAAAAACAAACTTAGCGTATCTTCTTTCCCCAGTACTGAACATCTAATCCACTTAAAATAAAAATTTAACTTATAAAACAAATGTTCCGGCTCCAGCCGGATTCCGATCGAACTATTTGTCCGGGTAAAAAATGATTTTCATACACGGATTCAGCATCTCTTCTTACCCCTAAATCGGATATCTAATCAACTACAAATAAAACTTTAACTTTTTCCGATTTGGCCGGATTCCGGGCGAAGTACTTGCCCGGGTAGAAAATTGTTTTCACGCCCGGGTAGAAAATTGTTTTCACACAAGTGTTCAGGATGACTTCTTACGCCTAAATCGAACTCCAAATAAAACTTTTACTTTTAACAAACTTTCCGGTTTAGGCAGGATTCCGGGCGAACTACTTGTCCGGCGAGAAAATGGTTTTCACCATCGTGTTCATCATGTCCTCCTACCCCTAAATCGAACATCTATTCAACTTCAAATAAAACTTTTACTTTCAACAGACTTTCCGGTTCTGGCCGGATTCCGGGCTAACTACTTGTCCGGCACAAAAATAGTTTTAACCATCGTGTTCAGCAGGTTTTCTTACCCCTAAATCGAACAACTAATCAACTTCAAATAAAACTTTTACTTTTAACAAACTTTCCGGTTTTGGCCGGATTTCGGGTGAACTACTTGTCCAATGACAAAATGGTTTTCACCATCGTTTTCAGCATTCCCGCCACTTACGTTTTGGGATCCCAACAAGTAAATTTGCAACAAATGGCTTTAAATCAATGCTTTCCCGCCTGTATCTAAATAATAGGTTCTTGTGGACCAGGTAATGGACTTCGACAAGATTAATCTTGGATACAGCAGTTGTTCTTCACAATATCCACATACGTAAAAAACTTTGCTCTTTTTCCATTTTAAAAAAATGTCGCCACTGAAACAACTTCAGACCGTGCTCCACACTCCTTACTGTTATTACAACTGTAGTCACCGTGATTACAATACTAGGCTCGAACGCTTTTTTCGGTCAAATATCAGGCCCCGGTCTGATTGAACCAATCACATTACAAAGATGCGTAGTCACTACACTCCCGATTTTGGTAATCAAATAGTTACCAATAGTTACTATTTTGAGAAGGTTTGATAGCGTAGTAACTCTTTTTTTAAGGCTGGAACGGGAATGGTCACCACTGATAGGGGGTGGAGCACGGTCCATGAGAACAGCGCTCCGTAGCAATTAGACTTGACACTACAAAATTGGCAAGAGATGGCACGTTAATCACTTAAATCTGTAGAGAAACATTTCACAGCTTCTTCGCACGGGACCAAAATAAGCGCTTAAACAGCGTCTGATCTGTTCAGACGACGGATCAACTGTTTGGAGTTAACGGGAGAATTAAAAAGAAAAAACCTCAATCCGAATGTTTTTTGTTTGTAACAAAATATGTAAAACCAGGGACCCATCAATTTCCTATAATGACTCGCCATTCAGGGGGCGTGTCAATAAGAGATTTCTGATGCGCTCTTGGCCGAGCATCAGATAGTTCGAGAAATACTCACGGGGATAAAATACCCGACTATTCAGATAGACAAAATTTTTCGCAGCCGTTGTGCTGAACTAGGAATATTTCTCTGTAATAGAAGAGCATCCTGGATCTTTTGTGATAGCTTAGGTACTTGGTGGCATGCTGAATAGTCCCAACAAATTTTGTCTATCTGAGCAAGAACGCCGATTCGACCCAAGCGGAATTTTTGGAAACTAGGTGAGGCTCGGGCAACATAGCAACATAGAGGCATAGGAAGTGGCAAGCCCCCTGAATGGCGAGTCATTACAGGAAACTTATGGGTCCCTGGTAAAACTAACATAAACATCTTGTGAGTTCGTCAAAGTCAAATATAGTTGATGTGCAGTCTTCAGACAAGGAAAAAGTCACAATTTGAATATTGACAAATTTCAGCCGACTCGGCAGTTTTAAGTTTCCATCCGTTCCATCCACTCTGAACATGCCACACGATTTCCGGTTCCCACCCTCCAACTCGCCCCAAAGTCACCGGATCCATTCTCGACTTGAAGCTTTCCAAATGTGGAGTTTCAATAAGATCCGATCACCCTTCCAAAATTTGGACATTTCTCAAGATTTCGGACTCTCCTCGCTCCACTCCCACCACGATGGTCAAATCGGAGAAACGACTGTTCTTAAGTTAAAATTGTCAAGTCCCTGAGATGCCTGCCAAATTTCACGAACTACCATACTTCTCCAGAAAAAAAAAAGTTCAGAAACGAATTCACCATGTCTCCATATCCGTATAAAGAGCATCTAATCAACTTCAAGTAAAACTTTAACTTATAAAACTTTTACTTTTAACAAACTTTCCGGTTTTGGCCGAATCCCGGGCGAACTACTTGTCCGGCGATAAAATGGTTACCACGATCGTATTCAGCATGTCTTCCTACCCCTGAATCGAACATCTAATCAACTTCAAATAAAACTTTTACTTTTAACAGACTTTCCGGTTTTGGTCGGATTCCGAGGTAACTACTTGTCCGGTGAAAAAACCGTTCTCACAGTCGTGTTCAGCATGTCTTCTTACCCATAACTCGACCATTTAATCAACTTCAAATAAAACTTTTACTTTTAACAGACTTTCCGGTTTTGGCCGGATTCCGGGCTAACTACTTGTCCGGTGAAAAAATGGTTTTCACAATCATGTTCAGCATGTCTTCTTACCCATAATTCGAACATTTAATCAACTTCAAATGAAACTTTTACGTTTAACAAACTTTCCGGTTTTGGCCGGATTCCGGACGAACTACTTGTCCAATTACAAAATGGTTTTCATCATCGTGTTAAGCATGTCTTCTTACCCCATAATCGACTATCACATTATCTGTTTAAAAATATTTCATTTGCCCCTTAATTTAAACCCCCTCCCCCACCCCTAAATGTAGGGCTACAGAGCCCATCTACGAACTCGACCTTACTCTTGACCCATAGAATCCTCACACCAAGTTTCATCAAAATATCTCATTCCCTCGAGAGTTATGGTACGTACAGACGGACAACTTTTGCGATGTCATAGGTATCCCGCCACTTCGTTTTGGGATCCCAAAAAGCAAAACGAGAATCCGCCAACCGCCAGAACAAGCGGCAAGTCGTTTCGCCTTTAGAACTTTTCGCTGGCTTGACGAGATCACTTTCCACTCACGCAGTCCACGTCACGTCACTGGCGAAAATAAACGGGGAGCAAAAACAGCTCTTGAAAGCGAAGCGAGTTTTAGCCGAAAATAGTAAACTTCCGGCAGTGTAGTTGCGTTTTTGCAGTATCCTATATAATCCGATCCCATGGTCTGAAGTCGTTTTGCAGTTACTGTGGTTACTAAGAGCGTGTTCCATCCTACTTAACGTAGTTACCACGCATGACGTCACAAATTCTGCCTTTTTGTCGTCAAGGCTGGAACGATTTTTCTATTTTCCAGCGGAATATCATGCCACGGGCAAATCCGACCAATCACGTTACAGAGATTCGTGGTTACTACGCTTACCACGCTCCCGAGCGTGGTAAGCAAATGGTAACTATTAGTTACTATTCCGAGAAGGCTGGAACGGTCAGCGTAGTAACTTTTCGTGAGGTTGGAACGGATTTAGTAACTAATAATTACTATTGGTACAAGGGTGGAACACGCTCTAAGTATCTGGCCAGTTACCGTGGTCTCTGATATTCAAGTATCATGGTACCAATCGTAGTAACGGACAGTGATATCTGAAAGTCATCTCACTTTCAAAATCGCCAAAACAATAGCCTAGGTTTTTGTCTAATTGGTGAGAAAGAAGTTTGGTACTGGTGACGTGAGTGGGTTTAAAAGTATTTTTTGGGGGGTTACTTCTAAAAGCGCCAATTTGACAATTTTCGTTTTTGCCTCAGATACCACGATAACCGCAAAAACGACAAAATGCAGGTACAGATCAGTCTACCATAAACCCCTGATTCTGGGAATGCCTTTGCCAAACTCTGGTTATATCTAGCGTTTGGTATACCGTATGCCTAACGCTGGATACACTATGCCAAATGCTGGATACTGAGACCCAATAAAATATTGATGATTTTAGTGAAGCTCAGAAATCAAGCAATCAGAATTCATCTATAGTAAGGTAGGTCAGAATTGAGGTGCCAACAGCTATCCAGTGTTTGGCATAGGCTACTCCGATGAAAAATTTGTAGGCTGCGTAGTTCTGTGATAGTTGTACGAAAAAGTTGCATGTACTGATATGTAATAGTAAAGAATACTATCATTTAATGTGCCTCAGAGTGGGCCAATCTTAAGCAGTAGTATCCAGTATTGCTAATAGTAGCATGCAGTAACACGGTACCCTTGACATAGAAGCAAGTAGTAGCATCAGTTCGTACTGCATGCTGCTTTTTGGTACAACTTCATACTACTATTTTGAGATAATTTTTCATCGGGATGCCAAACGCTAGATATACCCAGCGTTTGGAATGGTATAAAAAAATCTGGGGTTTGTGGTTGACTGCTCCAGATACTGTCGTGTCAGATACTACAGTATCTGCAAAAACGGAACCATCGATTAGTGAAACAATTTTCTTCTATTGCAAGTGACCTTTTCAAAACTGAACCAGAAGTAGTTCTTACCCATTGACATCATAGCAGCATCAACAATTGCTCTGGCTTTAGTGGAATCCATCAGTAATTCTTCAAGTTGAGGGATGCTTTCTTCTGACAGAGTCTTTCTGTCTTTGATAAGCTGGGCAACTTGGGCATAGGCATAGTTGTCGGGAACGATTTTGACCAACTCTGGGAAGTGGTATGAGTACCATTCTCTGCAAAAATTAGGCTTATGTATTGGAATATAAGGCGTTGCTACCACAGCAAAAATCTATCAAATGCCTTTAGGCCCATTAAAAAAAAAATATGTTTCAAGCCCACTTTTCAGGGATTAAGAATGGGTCAAGGTATTAGATGACCAGCAGCATAGCTGGTGCACGCCTCAAATTAATCCTGTATTTCTGTTGAGGCCAATGGCCTATTTTCAATGAATGAATGATGAAGAATTTATGACGCACTCCCTAAGGGCATAAGTTCAGTAAAGAAATATAAATAAACTTCAACAAAGAAATGTAAATAAACACAAAACAGTCACAAATATTTTCCATAAAGGTTATTCACTAATTTAGAATCAACATAGTATTATTGTTGATAGTCCAATAGAGGAACAGCTAATTACCTGATCCGCATAGAGAACGTATTGATATCCTTGTCTAACTGATCTAGCAGGGCGATAGACTGGATAATCATATTATCAGATCGATGCACGTTGAACTTCACCTTCGCTCGGGAATAGCTGTGACCCAAACCAAGCTGAGCAATTGAGGCAGACTTTGGTGTGAAACCCTTGACCATGGTGCCGAAGTGGTGCCTGATACCTCGGATGACCTCTGGAACTACACCAGTGTGTTGGCTTGTGACATTTAGAGCTTCATTGACAGCTGCACCAAGTTTGGGTTCAATGACGCCAAGGGTTACATCCTTCTTAGGGAGGTATGTCTCAAGAAATAGACGCAGGTCGTCAGTCAACACACCTATAAGAATGGAATAGTTAAAACAACCACCCGTCAAGGCATCGACAAGATATCTCCACTCGTTTGTACATTATTTTGTTCAGCACTATAACGACGCTCTAAAAACATATAACCGATAGGCCTACAGACAATATAATGAAAATTCGACCATGTATTTTTGTGTTTTATCGTATATCTAGCAATGTATTTTAATTAATTTGACAAACCAATTGTATACAACTACTCTAATTGTTTCTTTTGTCGTGTAGTGTACGATTACTTTGACGTCAGCCTAAGCTATCCAATGGATAATTTGGTATTAATAAATGACTGATTGAAATCATCATCATCATAAGGTTTGAATGGCGTTGAGTTCCTCTTCGTGTAGATCTCTTTCTGCCTTCTCGGTTGATCGGCGGTGGTTGCTTTCGGTCAGACGTTTTGCTTAGTAGACTCTGTTCTTCACTAGCATCTCAATCAAAATATTGAAAACTTTAAATTCTGGCTGGGCAGGGAGTTTGGCACTGGTGATGACTCGAAATTGGTTCGGGAGTTTTAGCTCGTTGCACAAGCTTCTCAGTTGACGACTTCTTCGTTGGGGGATGCGGCATTCGAAAAAGAAGTGCTGGGGTGTTTCTTCTTCTGCCTGGCACATACGGCAGTTTGGGGAGTGGGTTGTGCCCCAATCGAATAGGGTTTTGTTCAGAATGATAGTTTGAGACTTCAGTCTGTAGAAGATGCATGTTCTCAGTCTATATGAATTGCCTTCCTTCGTTCAACTTGAATTGGCGTTGGGTCCAACTTGCTGTCGGTCCCTTTCTGCTTTTCTTTTCATCGATATCCTCCTTGAATGTTAGGACGCTCCTGCTGCTTGCACGACTTTGATCATAGACGAACGGAAATATTATACAATATAAGAATGGAAATATGAATTGCTTTTTTGAAGTAGAGACAATTAGTGGAGACAAATTTAACATTTTCATTCATTCATTTAATAATTTCCGTCAAAGAATATATAATGAGGAGTACTGAAATAAATTTAAAAAACACTGTCACAAATAAGTTTCAAAACATTAAATAACAATTGACGTACTTCAAACAACACACTGTACTTACTTAACTATTAACTTTTATCGAAAAACGGAAACAGATTCTTCAGAGTCAGAATATTATTAGCTTTAGCTACAAAATTACCAAATTTCTGCTGAATTGCCAGGGCAGGATCTTTAACTGAAGGGGAATTAATACAACTAAAATGGAATTTTACAAATAAAATTCAATATCATAACAGACCTGCCACGTGAAAATAGATACTGATTTTGTTTGTGACAGGACTCAATAATTTAATCACTTAACATAATCATATTGGGAACAAAAAAGAAAAGGGAAAAAATAAATGCAATACTCTACATAATCAACTATTTACAGAAAAAAATATTCAATATTATAGATAAATAGAAGAAACCTCGTGGCAATCCAGAACCGATTCACATCCAAGGTTACCCTCTCTCCTCGCCCATCTTTACTCATCAACAAACTTTAATTGAAGGGCTTCCAGACAACTCCTTTGCTGACTGCGGTGAACCGTGTAACATGTCATTTATATAAAGAACTCCTCAAACCAATACTTTCTCTGTTTAGCGACAGATTGAGCTTCCCTAGGACCAAATGTGGACTGAATGAGGATCATCTAATAACAAAACGTTTTATATAGACTATGGTATCAATTTCAGATATCTCATAAATTGCCTGTCAGTGATATTTTACCTTTAGTTAATTACCGGGCAACCTCGCCTTAAAGGACCCCTCGCACTATTTACTCGCCAACTTACAGTATTTTAAAATACTTGAATACTTTAAAACCAGGCTGTGGTTTTAACAAATAACCCATAGTTTTGGCTGTTTTAAGCCTTTTCCGAAATGCGTTGACTTGTCGCGAAAACAGGGAAGCAATTTAAATAACCGGTTTTGGGGATGGAAAACTTCTCGCAGGCAACCGTCGACAGCGAGATACACATCGAAGGTTGCAAAACACGGCAAGTGAGAAAATCAGCGTGGTTTAGTTAGAGGGGTTGGAATGTACCGAACGAAATTGGGGTCTCCGGTTAAGAAATATATGGGGTGATTATGGAAGTAGGTTGCTTTAGTATTATAGGTAAGACAGGTCCTTTAAGCCATCCCGCCACCTCGAGTGTCAACCAAATGAAATGACTATGTTGGATTCATTAGTTGCGTTTTTGATCGAAGCTTTGTTCGCCGTTGGCTTAGCCGGTTGCTTAATTTCCGTTCTTAAACGCCGTCGAAGTTCACCGATAGCTTAATTTGTGTTTTTACGACTCAGGCGATCCTTGCCCGGTCGCCGTTTCTTCAACATTTCAAGGGAACATCGAGCCTGCTAGCTCACGAAAGTCCGGCGGTCAGAATTTGAAGGAGAAAGAAAATGTGACCAACGACCAAAAACGGTATTAAACTAACAGAGACCTTTGAGTTCGAAGGTAACTTCAAACTTCGACCAAAAACGCAATAATTAGCGAGTCGACGGATTAGCAAAGCATTGAGTTTTTGTTTGATTGACTTTTGGAACGTTTGGAGAATGTGTGAGAGTGTTCGATGAGAAATGGATGTGTAGTACGATTGGTAGCCATCAGTCTCATGATGTGAGGAGGCTGGCAAGATTCCTCAGAGTCGCTTTTCAACACCGAAAAGTATGCCTAGAGTAAGTAGGTTACTGTATAGATCGTTGTCTTTTGTTTTGTTTTGTTTATTTTGTTGGCTTTTTTGTGCAAGTAAGTTTTATCTTATCTTATCTTTGCAAAATAAAGGGTGAATCTACAGATAGTAACAGAGAGTTCTTTGCCCATTTAAGACCTTCACATCAAGATAGAAACAAGCAAGCCATTCCCGTAAGTACTTGGCCACCCAATCAGTAGCTTATACAACTCGGGCAATAGGGGTCCAGCCCAAATACTTTTTTTCTCAACAAAATACTCTATATGGCCGATTCCAAAAAACGCCAGTGCTCCTCAGGAAGAAGGAGTAAACGTCTCCGTAACGACTCAAACTCAACAACTCAAATCATGTGTCAAACAATCAAGGCGATCTTCAGGAGCAGCTGTGATACCCGAGGTGATACTGCTACTGGCTCTTCCGCTAGGTATCCGGCGATTTTGCATCGGCAAAGAGAGTTAGTCATCAAGAGTATTGATGGATGGTAATGCATGGTTATTCAACTTCAGATGGCAGTGTTTTAGCGAAAACCAACACCCACTCAGGTGTACTTAATAACTGAAATATATCATGGCAAAAGGACAGAAACGGTAATGTTCAAAGTTAATTGGAACAACATTAAACATGCCTCTGCTGCAAAGAAGATCTATAACAGTAACTAACCCTTGAGCCCAAGCTGACTGGGAAACATATATTCAATCAATGGATAAAACGGATGTGTAAGCTACGGTGCTTTGGCAGCAATATTTTGGCCCTTCTCTGCAAGGATCCTCGTCAGGCTGTCAAACATCAGAGATAATATTGGGGAAGAAACGAACCAGCCAAACAGTTCTAAATGATTGAACTTTGACAAACAAACTGATGGTGCACCAGAAGACATGAGATTACTCACTTATCATCAAAAACAACACACTGTCTGCGGTTGAATAACATCTGTACGTATACCTTTGCTGTAAACAGGATAACAAAAATTACAGAGCAGTTTCCAAAAGATTTTCTCAAAAATATTCAAGTTCATTTAAAACATTTGACTGAAAATAAGCACAAGTTCCAAACCTTGCAAGAAAGTGGCCAAATAAAAACAGACCCTTACCTTCAGACACTGCATTCATATTCTCAAGGGCATGAGCAGCCGACTTGAAGGGTGAAAACCCAACAAGCTTGACTATTGCATTGAATCGAGACAGGTCTGTCACAGACTGCTCAACTTGTGGCAAAAATGTACCAGCTTCTTCAAACTCTCGAACTTTGAACAGGGAGTAGCCAGCTGCATGTTCGTAGAGAACATACATCTGAGCCTGAAAAGGAACATTTCTTTATCACTAAAAGAGTACGGTAAATGTTAAGTTTTTAACCGCAAACAAGCAGGACATACCAACATCCAGCGGGGGGAGGGGGGGGGGAAGGAACACTTAAGCAACATATTAGGTTCCCAAAATAGGAGTAAATTTGACGGATGTTGTTGATTCTTTGTTTTGACGCAGATGTGTTCTTGTGGTTTGTTTTGTTCCATCCAGTATTGGTGGATATTCACTTGCTACAGTTTTGCAACTTTGATCAGCAGATTTGTTGAGCCTGCAAATTTCTAAACAGTAGCTTCCAACACCGGTTCCTGTTGTCAGAATTCCAACATACATGCCAATTCCCTGCCAACCCTAGCCCATACTACAATGGAGGAAGTTGAAGACTACTTCAAAAAGATGAAGAAGCTACTAAAATGTGAGTACAGAGCAATTTTGCATGGGCAGCATGGGAAGACCAAACACTGCAAAACTGTTTCAATATTTTAGCTGCTTCACCCTCGACTTGAACAGTTGGCAGCCAGACATAGGAGAGCAGGAAAATATTCTGGTCTGGTCAAAATAGGTCCCCTATTTATGACAGTTCTGTGGGGATGGGACAATTCCCTGAATTCATGACAAAGTTGGCATCATTGTGCATAACTGGTAGATGAAAGAAAGACTCCTGAACTGACTTGTTGTTTTGACTTCCTGCTTTCTTATTTCTCCATCTATGCTGGGACAGAAAAAGCCCCCATAGACAGGACGATCCTTCCAGCTTTGGAATATAAAAAATGTGCAGCTCTACGAGAATATGGTAAAAATTACAGGAGGGTACTTGACATCCTTTTTACACAACATCGAATTTGGCCGCAAAAATATTAAAATGAAATTTCTGTTCTGCCCTAACAGTCAAGATGCAGGATCTGATTTTTTTTTTTAACAATTAAAAATACAAAAATATTTGGATTATTCACTGTTTCTATGTTTTGAACCTGCTTTAAAAAGGGATTTTCTGGATATTAACTTAAGTACAGGAGGGGTATCTCAGTCATACACAAATCCTCAATTTTGGGGCATGGTGCCCCAATATCTGGGCATGCCCGAATCTATGGGTTTGGTGCCCATACGTTGGGGCACCACACTTTCAGAAGTTTCATAACAGGTTGCACATAACACTTTCAAGAATTATACCTTTTCACTTAGAAATAAAGTGTTATGACCAAATAAGTTTACACTATTTCGTGCCTAGATCTCCAACAACACCTTCAATTGGTAAAACTACTAACGGGAACAAAAGAAACATGACATATAACATCCCAAAGTGTTATCTGTTGAAACCGCACATCCTGCTGTTGTCGTTATGTAAGTTCTGACAGTGTAGTATTTTTACCTATTGAAGGTGTTGTTGGAGACCTGGGCACGAAATAGTATAAACTTAATTGGTCATAACACTTTTTTTAAGGGATAAGGTGTTATTCTTGAAAGTGTTATGCGCAATCTGTTATGAAACTTCTGAGAGAGCATGCCCTGAAATTTCTTTCCAACCTAATTAGGCCAGGTTTAAGGTTGTGTAAATTCAAGGTTGGATACCCCAGTCATACACAAATCCTCAATTTTTGTGCCTGGTGCCCATACGTTGGGGCACCATGCCCTGGAGCATGGGCATGGTACCCCTGTGAAATTTTGTTAAACTGAGACTGGTTTCATACCTAAATAGGGTCGCCTTCCTGTCCTAGATAAAAAAATACCTGATTTTACTTTCTATCCAACCACATTTTCCAATTTTCAATATGTTAGAGCAATTCCAAGATACATAGTTTTTTGAAGGCCACTCCTCTTCTAGTCGGTTTACTCTATCCTTTTTCAGAAAATTGCTGCTAGGTAGCATGGATGAGGCTAAGCTTTTCAATCTGTTCACTGGAGCAAATATTTCCTTTAGATGGCTTGCCTTTTATTGTATTTATTTTGAGTCATTTTTTTTTCCTATTTGTTCAACCTGGAAAAGGATTTAGTAATCTAGTGGCAACTACCTGGAAAAGGATAGAGTAAACCCACTAGGAAAGAAGTGGCCTCCACAAAACTCTATGTATCTTGGAAGTGCTCTAACATTTTGAAAATTGGAAAATGAGGTTGGATAGAAAGTAGAATCAGGTATCTTTTGATCTGGGACAGGAAGACAATCCTATTTAGGTATGTAGCCAGTCTCAGTTAAACCAAATTTCATAGGGGTACCATGCCCTTGCTCCACGGCATGGTGCCTCAACGTATGGGCACCGTGCAGAAAAACTGAGGATTTGTGTTTGACTGGGGTATCCAACCTCGAAAACACTGAACCTGGCCTAAAAAAGTTGGAAAGAAATTTCAGTCCAGTCCTAAAACGATCCTAACTGTGCCATGAGTGACCCATGACCTGTTTAGGACTGCAGAGAAATTTAATTGTAAGGTTTTCAGGCCAAGTTTGAGGTTATATAAATTCGAGGTTGGATCCTGAAACTCTGTTAGTAAATCACAGCAAGCAATTTGAACTTGGAAAAGGACTTTAACATTTCCACTCTTGACTGTTTCAAACTGAGATAGGCGATTCAGTCCTGAGCCTCGTTTTTGTTGCATGCTGCAGGTCCACTTCTCGGCTGATTCCGGTCTGATTCTTTCTACATCCGTTTTTGCACTGCAGCGCTTCCGAGGAAGACGGCAGTGCTTCTCGAGAATCACGGACTTGCTCACCGACCAAGTCCGTGCTTCCCTGCAAGATGCTGCAGCGCTGCCGCTTCAACCAAGAAGAAAGTGAATCCAAAAACGCATATTGTGCAAAAGCAAAGAAGTGCTGCAGCAGCGACGCGGCAGCGCTATTGCAACAAAAACGAGGCTCTGAATGCAGTACAGATGCAATGGTGTAGCTACCAAATTTGTAGAGAAGTTGTTGCAGATCCAGACTCAAAAAACATTGAAGACACTTAGCAGCAAGAGGCGTTACTAGCCAAAATGTATTTTTTTTTTGGGGGGGGGGGCAAGGTATTTACTGACTGAATGGACATTTTTACCATCTGTATTGCAGAAATTTTTTTTTTAATATAAAACAACTGCTTGGACGAAAAATCGAATGATTTTCAGAAAAAACAAGTGGTTTGAAGAAAAAATCAGCAATTTTCAAGAAAAATCTTTGTTTTGAAGAAAAATTGACTGATTCCAAGAAAAAAGTGACTGTTTTCACGAAAAAATAACTAATTTAAAAAAAACTGCCTGGTTTTAAGAAAACACTGACAATGTTTACGAAAAACCTACGGTTTGAAGAAAAAATTGAAAATGTTTAGGAAAAACTGACAGTTTGAAGAAAAATTCACTGTGTCCAAGAAAAATTAATTGACTGTTTTCACGAAAAATGGCTAATTTTTAATAGGTTGGCCTACAATATTAGGGTAGCTACTAAAAAAAATAACTTTCAAATTCTGATCTTTGGGTCAAAGGATTATGATTCTCCTGAACTTTAGCTTTGGTTTGAGCTCAATAATACCTCAATAGCTTGCTGCCAAGTATCCCAATTCTTGATTTGAAAAACACTAATCACAATGGGAGCTTGCCGGCCGCATGCCAACACATGTTCAAAAATCGCATAATTTCGCGCTAAAAATATTCTGAGAATGATGAAATCACACATCAAACGTTGGTCTGGCCGCCGTATTGTTTTGTAATTTTTATTGAGACTGGGTGTTGGTTTTTTTCATTGGGAGCAGATTATGGTGGATTATAAGAGAAACTGGGAATAAGATACAGCACAAGCTCGAAGAACCAGCTATTTACTGGTGTAGCAGGTTACAGATATTAAGTCCTAGGGTCACAGGACCAGTAATCGGACAAACTTCCTATTTTTCCGACTTAGAATACTCTAGAACTCGCAATTTTCAACTTACAAACTCCAAATTTACACCGTTAGAAAGCGCACCTGGGGATGCTGCCCCCCCCATGTGTGATGGCCCTGATTGCAGCACTTTATCTTTTGACTAAGCACATGCAATTGGCAAACATGCATCACTACAGATAGCAACAGATAACGCTCTATGTGCTACACCACCATACAAAAAAGAATTGACAGGAGAACTCAAAAATCTGTACGCTTTCAAAAGCATGAGAGACAGCTTGTTCTCAAACAGCCTATGCTGTTAAACATAAACTATACATCATGGCCAAACACACAAACATCCCCCAGAATGTAAGAATTAATCAAGACCAGGCTAGCCAAATGAATGGCAAACAGTAATCGTCCATTCAGCCAAAACTAATATGGAACATCAGTCAACTGACTAATATTTTATTCAACTGAATATTAGGACATTAGTACTTACCATTTTCAGGCAAATGAGAAGGTACTTCCTTCTTATAAGTTCAACTAATATTATTCAAGAAATCCAGCATTGCCGCATGCTTTCCTCTTTTCTTTAGTGAACGTGTCGGCGGCCACGAGGTCCTGTCCAGGGTTGCGACCACATCGTTTGAATTCTCCGTACTCCGAAAGATCGGGAAAATGTGTTATTTTCCTCCAAAATTGTTATTCCATTAAATTTTAACCGAAAAGGGCTGAGATAGGACAGTCTAGTTACCCATCACTCTTACAATTAAAGAGGATTGATGACGTGGTGAAAATGAGTTACTTCGTCGCTTCGCTATTGAAGAATATACCGATTTTCAAATAGTGGAACTTCCCTATCGGATTTGTAGTACCTGCATGCGCTTGTACCCGTATTTTTCTTGATGAATACGAATTATGAAAAATAAGTGTTCACGCTTACTTTACGTTCACGGAACTAATTTTTCTGGCAGGCGGTAAATTCAAATTAAGGAAACGCGGACGGAAAGTGCTCTGAAAAATTTGAAGAAAACGGATGGAAAGTTTGGATTTAGTTTCAAAGTTCCAGAGAAGTTTCTACCCGCCCCCAGAGTTAAACCCTGCTGTATTCGATTTCCTTTTGGAAAACGCTCACTCCTCCCATACTCCTCCTGATAGTGTTCTCCCGGAAGAGGGGGAACACCCTGGCGAGTGACAATTTCTCCTATTATGAGTAACCATCAGAAAGTCCCTGGGGTAAGGCCCCTGATGGCCCAACGCCCAACATCATCCCCAGCTAACCTTACAAGCCTTGTTTGGGCAGGACCCAAAAACAGGCTATCCCAACCATTAGCAACCAATCCAGTTGCAACCACCACCCCAACACACTGGCATGAGGGATCGCAAACACCAGGAAAAAGGAGAAGGCTCAGCGAAGGAGATCCCATACAATCTAGGGAGGCAGGTTCTCCCCAGTTAGGGATGGCTAATGCTATCCTCAAGTCGTCGCACGAGGGTAACATCACTCCTTCGACAAAAGTATCAACTCCACCAATCCAGCTACCTCATGCTGTAAACCTGACAGCATCAGATGGATCAAAGTTTGATCCCAAAACAAGCCAGAAACTGCGCGCGGAAATCTTCAAAATCGTGAGATCAAACTTTGAAATACATATTCTCATTTCAGGAGGAGTGGAGGTCTACTGCTCTGATGAGAACGCAACAGCCAAGCTGACCGCTGCATCAAGCTCAACCATGCTCCTCCAAAAGAAGTTCAACGCAAAACCCATCGAGAGAAAGACATCTCATCAATATGTAGTGTACGGAATCGACCCGTCGATCGAGCTATCAGAACTCCAAGATGAGCTCCTGAGTTCCGAAGGAAAGAAACTTCAGGTGGAATCTTTGGTTAGGCTGAAACAGAAAAATAGTGATGGGACTTACAGAACCAGCCAATCGGTCCTAGTGAAATCTGTAGAAAATATTCCAAACAGTGTATTCCTATATGGTGAGAGGAAACTTCACAAACAATACAAGCCGAAACCCCTTCAGTGCCTCAAGTGCTTTGTCCACGGCCACTCAGAATCAAAATGCATGCAGTCTGAAAAGTCATGCGAAAAATGCAGCGGTACAGGCCACGTAGCAGCAACCTGCCCATCAGAAACATTCTGCAAAAACTGCAGGCAAAAAGGTCATTCAGCACTGCAGAAGGACAAGTGCCCAACCCACAAGAAGAGATCGCAGATACTACGAATATCCCAAGAAACCAAACTTCCGTTTGGGGTGATCAAATCGAAATTCCAGATTCTGGAACAGGAATCCAAAAAACAAAACCAACTCCTCCAAGCAGCCACCACACCAAGCCGCCCAACACCCCCATCCAGACAAACAAGCAGCCCAACACCCCCATCCAGACAAACAAATCAGCCCCGATCATACTCTCAGGTGGCGAGAAACAGCGGGTACTACAAGCCCCCCTCAGCTAAACCGGACCAGAGGACAACCCCACAATACCCAGTCTCCAGACCAGCAAACCAGCAGCAACTCACAAGACCAGCCCCAGCCCAACAAGCCGCAGGCCCATCAGAATTCACGAAAATTGCCAAATACTTGGCAGTCATGCACCTCATCAACACCCAAGCCCATTCCGAGCAGGCGAAAGCCATCTTAACCAGAAAAGCCATCACAACTCTACTTGGACAAGACATCTGGAAACTAGCATACGATGAGATGCAAACGATAGCAAAAGATGTGATCTTTCCTCCCACATCACCCACCAGCCAAAGCTTCAGCACAAGGAAAACAGCCACACCCAACACATCAAACACTAAGGAAAACCAAGAGCATATGGAACTGAGCTTCCACTCCCCAGATGAAAAAAAGCAGGATGACTAGCACGACCAACCTACCCAGACCCCTCGCATCAAACAGAAAAATAAAACTCAGTATCCTACAGTGGAATATAGTGTCGTTCAGCAGGCTAAGACAAGCAGAACTAACAACATACGCAGCTAAGGAAGCCGTGGACATAATATGCCTACAAGAAACCAACCTGCACGACCAAAAAAAGGTGAAAATCAATGGATTCAAAATCTATAGAAAAGACAGATCGAGTGGGAAAAAAGGTGGTGGAGTAGCAATCCTAGTAAGAAGCTCGATTGTGCACTCCCCAATCAAACCAAAAGAATACCCAAACGATATTGATGTGATATCCGTAAAAGTCAGTCTGATAACTGGTAAAGAGGTCAAAATCTGTTGCATATATAACCCAAAAGGAGAAAACGAGATATATGCTACAATCGAAGAAGTCATGGACAAAGACACGTTCATGTTCGGAGATTTCAACGCCCACAACCCGATATGGGAACCAGCCACCCACACAAATAAGGCAGGAAGAGACATAGAACGTTTCCTCACAGAATCCCACTTTTCCACCCTGCTGACGCCCTACAACCTCCAAACCCACTACGATCTTCATCGACAGCAGTATTCAACCATTGATCTCCAACTCGGCCCATTATCTCTTCAGCACTTGTGCACTGTCTCAAAGGTAAAACAACTTCAGACAGATCACACTGCCATCCTCACATCTCTATCCAATGTGCAAACTTCAACACAGCAGATCCCAAGTTACTTTAATGAACGTAAAGCAAACTGGTCTGAATTTGAAAAACGACTGGAGAAAGCAGAGTACAAGGACATACGAGATAACGACGACGCCAACGTTAAAGCCGCCAGAATCACAGAAATCCTATTACGCGCCGCCCACCACACGATCCCTAGGACAACTGAGAAGCCTAGACCCCTCAACATGAAAACTCAAAAGCCATGGTGGAATCCCAGCTGCGCCGAGGCAGTCGCCGCAAAACAAAAAGCCAGACAAGCATTCCAGAAGACTCCGTCCCCGTCATCATTCCTCGAATTAAGAAGAGCGGAAGCCAAGGTAAAGAAGACAACACAAGCTGCAAAAAAAGCATCATGGCTCCGATACTCAAAAGATGTCGACTACAAAACCGCAATTTCGAAAATCCACCGTCAGATAAACAAAATGTCAGGGAAGGACCCAACTATCGACGACATGAGACACGACCTATGTGCAAACGGAAGAATAATCAAAGAAGACAGCCAGAAAGCCGAGATATTCGCAACGACATACCATAGGTCAAGGCCACCACAACCACCCCCATTACCACCATACTGCGTCCTACCAACCAAAGCAAAACACAAGGAGTCCCTACTCACCCCTTTCACCAGCATAGAACTAGAAGAAGCCATTTCCAGCATGAACCAGCAGTCAGCCCCAGGCATGGACGAAATCCGCATACCATGGATAGTGAATTCTGGCAAGTCCTTCAAATCCCACCTCTTAGATACGTATAACTCGGCATGGATCCAGAAAATCTTCCCCAGAGTGTGGAAAACAGCCATCATCAAGCCCATACTCAAACCAGGGAAAAATCCAGAAGAACCCAAATCATATAGACCAATCTCCCTTCTCCCAGTTTTGGGAAAGGTTTTTGAGAAAATGATCTACAGACGACTAGAATGGTTCATCGAGATCAACAACATCATTCCCTCGTGTCAGACCGGGTTTAGAAAAGGCCACAGTACAATCGACAACATTGTCATTCTGGAACAAACGGTGAAAGAGGCTTTTGAAAACGGGGAAATTGTAGTCGCCGCGCTGCTCGACTATGAAGGAGCCTACGAAAATGTCTACGAAAAGAAACTCAAGGAAGTAATGGACAACAAAGACTTTCCGAATGAGGTCATCAGTTTCATCGAAGACTATCTTCACGATCGTGAGTACGTTGTACAGATAAACATCAGCTCATCAAACCCAAGAAAAAACGAGAGTGGATTCCCGCAAGGAGCCATATTAAGCCCACTCCTATTCCTCGTCTATACTTGCGAAATCCCATCACCAGAAAACCCATCAGCGATTGGAATGTTCGCAGACGACCTCGGCACATGGGAAAAAGGAAAGAACCTAGCACTTGTCTGTTCCAACGTGCAAAGGACGCTCGACCTCCTAGCAAAATACTCCAAAGCACACTCGCTTCCGATTTCAGCAGCAAAGTCCAAACTGATTGCCTTCCATAGAAAGCGTTCGATAAACCTTCCACCAATAAGAATCGAAGGACAACTCATACCATGGGAGAACACAGTACAAATGCTAGGAATAACACTCGATTACAGACTCTCATGGAACAGCCACATATCAGGAATCCGCACTTCATGCATGAAGAGAATTTTGATTATGAAGCGTTTGGCCGGGAAAAAATGGGGATCTTCCCCCAAAAGTCTTATCGAGTTTTACAAAGCATACGTCAGGTCGAAGCTGGAATACGGGCTGATCGTGTACAGCTCGTGCAGCAAAACCCAACTCGCATCGTTGGAATCAATCCAAAACACTGCTATACGCATTGCATACGGTCTCCACCGCCACACCCCAATCCCCACACTGAGGAAGATCTCCGGCCTTCCCTCAATCCAAGAGAGGTCAGTCTTTCTGTCTACGAGATACTTCTCAAAAATCCAGTTTTACGGCCCCCTTCACATTGTGAACAAGTCACTGATGCAAGGAAGGAATTCAACACAACCAGAGATAACCTCCGCCTGGCAAAGATTCATCTCAAGAGTCCCCAACTGGAGAGACTCCAAAATCGCAGTATTTCCATTCCCTAACACACCACCATGGGAGTTCAGGAGCCCACCAGTCGAGCTTCAACTACTCCCATTCAGAAAAGACAAATACTCTGACTTAGAGGTCCAACAGATGTTTCTCCACAAGATGCACACTGACTTCCCAAACCACACCCAAGTATACACAGACGGTTCTGTGAAGGAGGACAAAGCCGGCGCAGCAGCATCCATCCCTGCATTCAACATGATTGCCACCAGAAGAATAAGCAACCACTCCTGCACAATGTCAGCAGAATTAGAAGGCATCCTAATGGCAGCAGAAGTCATTTCCCGAAGACCCCCTCCAACACGGAAGGCCATCTTTCTCACGGACTCGAAGTCCTCGCTCCAAGCGATAAAAGAAATTCACAGATCCAGCACAGATGTCGACCTGACCAAAATCCGTAACCTTCTGCTGTCATTACAGTCAATCGGTATAGAGTGCGCCTTCCAACACATCCCAAGCCACAAAGGCATCTATCAAAATGAAGTGGTCGACAAGCACGCCGGCAAAGCCCTAGCCAGTAACCGATTCCCTCAACATCCAACAACAGCGAGAGACACATCCAGAGCGAGAACCTCAACACCCAACCTCCGACCATACTGCTCACCATTCAAAGATAGACTGAGATCATGCATCTTCTACAGGCTCAAGTCTCAAACCATCATCCTGAACAAAACCCTATTCGATTGGGGAACAACCCACTCCCCAAACTGCCGTATGTGCCAGGCAGAAGAAGAAACACCCCAACACTTCTTTTTCGAATGCCGCATCCCCCAACGAAGAAGTCGTCAACTGAAAAGCGTGTGCGACGAGCTAAAACTCCCGAACCAATTTCAAGCCATCACCAGTGCCAATCTCCCTGCCCAACCAGAATTCAAAGTTTTCAAGATTTTGATTGAGATGCTAGTGGAGAACGGAGTCTACTAAGCAAAACGTCCGACCGAAAGCAACCACCAACGATCAACCGAGAAGGCAGAAAGAGATCTACACGAAGTGGAACTCAACGCCATTCAAACCTTATGATGATGATTCACGCAGTTAGCTGCCTTCCGCAAGATGATCAGTGGCGACTGAAAAGCCGCGTTTCGACTGAAATTCAGATTTTCCGCATCATAGTAGAATTTTCTATTGTGAGGACGGCCGTAAATATTAGGCGTATTCTCGCCGTTCCCCGTTCTCCACTTGAGGAGTCCCCGCGTTTTTGTTTGTCCCGGGGACTCACTCCCAGTATTCTCGCGAGTCCCCACGGACGGGGAATGCTCCGATTATCATCACCATCATCAAAAAGGACTCCCTTTCAAATTCAGAGGGGAATCAATTTTTGCTGTTGTAGGTGCTATGTAAAATTAATTAAAAAGAATCAGAATAAACAAAACCATAAATAATGTGGATCTAGACTACTTTTTTTATCGGCATATTCATTTTTCGAACAAAATCCATTTTAGAAGCATTCCCCGTATTCTCGCTGTTTCTGTACGCGTGGAGTGACTCCCTCTATTCTCGCCGTTCCCTTCGATTCCCCGAGGAGTCCTCGAGGAACGGCGAGAATACGCCTTAGATTTTAATGAGACCCAGAGGAGACCCTACTTTTTGAGAAAATAAGCACTTTCAGGATACCTCTGGCAATACCTGTTGCCACCTGGTGGCAACACTGATCCTGCCTGAAAAACAATCAATCACGGCAACAGATCAGAAGAAGAAGAACAGAAACCGTGAATTAGGTCATGATGATGCTGTAGAAGAGTCTCTTTTACAAAACAAAACACAAACAAGAGAAGACTTGTTGCAGAGAAGGGTAATTTTTACTCTGCCACATTCGAGCAAACCTCTGATTTTATATACGGTACCCTGTAAAGAGATTGCAGCCTACCCAACGAATACGAGAGAAGCACACACAATTAACATTTTTGGATACCCTCCCTATGCCAAACGCTGGTTGTCTAGCATTTGGCATAGCCTATGCCTAATGCTGGATACTCTATGCCAAACGCTGGATAGCTGTTGGTACTCTAACCCTGACATGGGAAGTTTCCATCATGTTTGAAATCTGCATGTGTTATTGTGCCCGTATTGTGCTGCACAAAGTAGAAGACCCCAAAGACCCATCAAACTTAGACCTATTTCAATACTTTCAGCGTTTGGGAAAGTTATAGAATGGTGTTTAAAAGAGAGTTATTAATTTCCTGGAAAAACACAACTATTTTAGCGAGTCACAGTTCGGTTTTTCGTAAAAAGCCATTCAGCAGAGCAAGCTATTCTAGCGGTCACACAATATATTCATGATGCTCTTGATCGAGGTGACATTCCAGCATCCATATTTGTTGACATAAAAAAGGCATTTGATACAAGATACAATTTGTCGTTAGATTTTACGGAGAAAACTTGGGAATTGCAGCATTCGAGGCCCTGCCAGTAACCTGCTCATGTCATTCCTATCTGGGAGAAGCCAATATGTGGATGCTGATACTGCGAGATCTGAACTGATTTCTTTGGATGGACAAGCCGGAATCCTCTGCCCACTTTTATTTTTAATTCATATTAATGATCTAGATAATTCTGTCAAAAACTTCGGTCTTACAGTCCAGTTTGCTGATCATACAGCCCTCAATGTTTGTGGTCCTACTGAACTTGTTCTACTCTAATGAATGATGTTTTTACACATTTGCTTGAATGGTTTGAAGCAAACAAATTGTGTATTAATGCATCAAAAACAAAATTCCTAATTTTCTCTCGGATTTCTAAAGTACTGCCTACTTTTAATTCTCTAACAGTTTAAAAGTATGGTACAAGAATCAGTCGAGTCCACCATCTTCTGTACTTAGGGGTAGTAGTTGACTCCAATTTAAGTTGGAAGGAACACATAACTTACCTGAGGGTTAAGGTTGCATGGAACATCGGTATGATCAGGCTTCTTCAATATTACCTCCCTTATGATGCCCTACAGTGTATTTATTTTGCCTAATCCATTCTTACTTAAATTATTGTCCTCTTGTGTATTTGAATACGTTTTGATCAAATATATTACCATTGGTAAGGTAGCAGAACAAAACCCTAAGAATTCTTAAGCTTTTTGTACCGTCTCCTGATTCTTGCCCTAGTAAGTCACCAACGAATAGTCTTCCTCTATTTTTGAATATATTGCCCCTCGAATCTTTTGTCATTTTCCATTCTATTTTATTCAAGAAAAAACATCACTCTAATTCCCTACCAGAACATTTTTATGAACCCGATTTATTTTCTGGAATGAAATCTCATCACGACCATAACACATGCGATCCTTGTAGAGCCAGGCACGGCAACCTTGAATAATTTCCGAAAGATCAAGATTTTCACTGAGAAATACTATATTGAGGGTATGGCATAATTATCGTAATGAAGTTAAGCTTGAACTTTCTGTAAATAGTCTAAAAAATAAAGTTAAATCAATGCTCATTGAAAACACTTGAAACATAAATAATAATTAAAAAATGGATTAAAGGTAATGTTGCGGGTGAATGGTTTGTCGGGGTTAATCCCAACTCATCTTGGTCGTTTGAATCTCGAAACTGGATGGATTATGGTTTATTTATAACTTTTGAGTTGGTGTTCTTATAGTTTGTTGTAGAAGAAAATGTACGCCATTTGGCCTCGAGCCTTCTCTCTGCCAAATTGGCTCTTTATGTTGAATTTAATTTGAAATAAATAGAACTTGAACTTGAACTTGAACCTACCTCACTACAGACGAATTCTGATTGGTTGATTTCTGAGCTTCACTCAAATATATGAAAAGAATGTTGTCATGTTTATTTACATTGTTTTGTTTAAGTGTTTTAATATGTATATTTTACTTTTGTAATTCATACTCCGCTGTTACGCAAAAAGCGGGTCACAAATAAATAAATAAATAAATAAAATAAATAAATCATCAATATTTTTATTGGGTCCAAGTATCCAGCATTTGGCATAGCCTAGTGCATCCAGCGTTAGGCATGGGGTATACCAAACGTTAGATATACTTAGCGTTTGGCATAGGCTTTCCCAAAATCAGAGGTTTGTGGTAGGCTGCACCCTCCCCCCATGAAAATGGCCTAGTTTCGCCACTGCGTAGGGGCATGCCGGACGTTGGGTTACCATATCAAAAATTTAATGATTTGTGTATGACTGGGGTAGCGTACGGAGGGGAACAGGTGTTTATTGTTAATTGCTTGCCAAAATAGTTTGTGGTAGACTGCCAAGCATCACCTAGCATAGGCTGAAGAGTGCATCTTACCAGGGGACATTATTATTGGGCACAGATAATTATAAATGTACATATACACTAAACAATTGTAGAACATCTACAGAATTGTGTTCATACACAAAACCATTTTGACATGCACATTTTAATTTTCTTCATTTTGTTTCTATTTTGCATTTTGCTTGTTTATTATTTTCCAATTCTTTCTTTATTCATTTGTAGAGTCTGCTCTGCTTGTGTTAGAAATGAAGTTAGTTTGGTTCTTTGCAGAGGATGGTTGCTGGACGAGAAACCAAAACATGAAGTTGTATTTATCCCTCAAACAACATCTTAGAGGGATAATTAGCTGATCAGCAAAAAAATTAAAAGAATCTTGTTTTTGTTCTTGTAATACCTGTGGTCAGCTTAGCTTTAATCCTTATATTACTGCATGTTATCCACATTAGATCTAGGCTAGCTCTGATATAACTGTGGTTGTTATTGGAATCTCAGACTAGCAGTATGCAGAGGTGTTACTAGCCAAAATGTTTTTGGGGGGGGGGCAAGGTATTTACCGACTGGCTGGTCATTTTTACCGACTGTTTTGGCAGATGAAAACGAGTATTTTTGAGAAAAAACAACTGATTTTAAGAAAAACTACTATTTTTAGGAAAAAGTAGACTATTTTTACGAGAATCGGACTGTTTTAAAAAAACAACTGTTTCCAAGAAAAAAATCGACTGTTTTTACGAAAAATCGTGGCGCTTCGCGCCGACTCGGCTATTTTTTACAGACTGACTGACAACATTTAATTTGGGGAGGCGTCCTCCCCTCCCCCCCCCCCCTAGTCGTTGCAGCCCTGGCAGTATGAAGGTCAAAAAGTAGGCAAGAAAGAGCTTCTGTACACTTTGGAAAGAGAAGATGCATCGGAGAAAGCATTTCTACTAGAATAATAAGTTTTGATTTTTTCCTATCTGAGCCCTAAATTTCCATTATACTGCTGATGTATTTTTACTTCATTCTAACCCATCGTTCTTATAGTATCTTTCTTATATAGTTTTCTTAAATAGTTATATTTCTATATATTTCTTATATATGGTAGTTATTCTTATATTGTTATATCTTTCTTATAGCAAGTCTGCAAAGTGCAAGGAGGAAGTAATGGAGAGGAAAGTCAAGTTGAAATCCCTGAATGTCCACATTACCTGCAAGATCTGTGGCGGGTACCTGATTGATGCCACAACTGTAATTGAATGCTTGCATACATGTAAGTCAGACAATCAGTGTTTATTCTTCAAAAACATTCCTTACAGTATTAACAAACAAGACCAATGGTTTCGATGGGATCCCAAAAATTTAATATTTGATCCAGACAATTGGGTCTTGTCTACGCCAGATCCAGTCTTCGCCAGACTCCTTGAACACTTTTACTATTAAAATTCAGAAAAAGATTAAGGCCAAAAAGCTAATCATCTGAGAAAACCAAGTTCAGATATGGATTCAGCATGTTTGTGTTTACCCCTATAAGTCATATCTGTTTTGACGAAAACTTCCTGCTTTACTTCAGCGAATTTCCCGGTTTCGGCCGAATTCTGGAACTACCTGTCCGGCAAAAAAAAAAGAAGCTAAAATCGAACTCAGCGCATCTTCTTTCCTCTATATCGGCCTTCTAATCAACTTCAAATCAAAATTTAACTTAAAACAAATTTTCCGGCTCCAGCCGGATTCCGGGCGAACTATATGTCGGGGTACAAAATGACTGTCATACACGGATTCAGCATCTCTTCTTACCCCTAAATCGGATATCTAATCAACTACAAATACTTTTAAAAATTTTCCGGTTTTGGCCGGATTCTGGGCGAAGTACTTGCCCGGCGAGAAAATGATTTTCACCGTCGTGTTGAGCATGTCTTCTTACCTCTAAATCGAACATCCAATCAACTTCAAATAAAACTTTTACTTTTAAAAAACTTTCCGGTTTTGGCCGGATTCCGGGCGAACTACTTGTCCGGCGAGAAAATGGTTTCCACCACCGTGTTCAGCATGTCTTCTTACCCCACAATCGACTGTCCCATTAGTTGTTTGAAAATATTTTGGTTGCCCCTTAATTTAACCCCCCTCCCCCACCCCTAAATATAGGGCTACAAAGCCCATCTACGAAATCGACCTTATTCTTGACCCAAACAATCCTCACACCAAGTTTCATCAAAATATCTCATTCCCTTCGAGAGTTATCGTGCTGACAGACGGACGGACGGACAACTTTTGCGATGTCATAGGTATCCCTCCACTTCGTTTTGGGATCCCAAAAACCGAATATTTGTTATCTCGTCAAACACAATTATGGCGGGGTACCATGAACCACGGGGCACCATAAACCAGGGCTGTATCACCCACTTCCTGTTGTTGTGATGACTCCTCCCTTTCATCCAATATCGACCCCTGGTACCTCTAGGTTCTGATGTATTTCTGTTCACTATGGACCAAGGCTCCACTTGTGACGACAATAAGAGTATTTTTCGGGTGACAAAGTAAAAATTTTGTTTCAGACTATTTGTTTACTTTTAAGGTGAAGAACCTGTCAGATCAGGATAATTGTTGGGTTTGTAATGGAATAATATTATGGCTTTAAGACTATGGATTTCGTGTTACGTTCCGTTTATTACTTTTTTAGTTAGCCATTTCTTAGCAATTCTTATGCCATAGGGGATGAATGAACCACTTGCCATGGGGAACAATGAACCAGTGGTTCACCGTACCCCGTTATGGACCATGAAGCGCCAATCGTTTTGTTTGCCTACTGCATATTTACTGATTTGATTACATACTGCTTTACTTACTACTATTAATTATCTGAATCTATTTGACCGGTTGGACAATATTATATCGTTTCAATACCTGTTGATCCTATGATGCGAAATCCGGCAAGGAAAACTATTAAAGGCTTGACTCCTGCAAATGTGATGAAAAAGACATCCTAGAAGTTGAAGGGGGAAAAGTACGAGAAACAGCTCGTTCATATAGCCCTCTTTCGGTACATTTGGAATCACAGGGAAAAAAGAGGTCAGCGCCTGACCATGGAAAAGGCCACGGGATCTTCAGCAAAGGGCAAGAGCGCTTGCTCTGCAAGTAACTGATGTCAAAGTGCATCCCAAAGTTCTTCGATAGATGCCAAGCCGCTTGGACAGACCACCTCAGCAGAACGTAGGACTCTGGTTAACAGTCATGGCTGGCTGCAATCAGTGCACTCGGGACTCGTACCCCCCCCCCCCCCCCTCCCCCTCTCTGTTGGTGTTTCCGCGGGTAAACTTTAAGTCGGCCATGCTCAATGGGCCCCACCTGGGTCGATCGGCGCAGCACATTTGGGGACGTTGAGGATTAAGGCATAGACACGAGCTTGCGAGATGGTGAGATAGAAGAAGAGAACCATTGGCTTGTTGTTCCTCAGAAGAGTCACGCGTGGCACACTATGTTGCTGAGGGGATGTCCAGATTGACAGTTTGGACCTCGAAGTGGAGTTCTGGAAGCATTTGGATAACGAGGAATTTGTTTCTACCGATGATACGCAATTCATTTTGGAGTTCCAACTGGCGTTTCGCCTCCCAAAGCCAGTCCCTGTTGGTGGAAAATCCCGCCAAGCAGGGAGGCATGTTTTTGGAATTAACCTTGGGAGGTTTCCACTTGGATAAGATATAGTTGGTATTTTAACTTTCTACTGTTTATCTTCATATAATACACGAAAATTGCACAGTAAAAGAAGATCAATCACACTGGTTCATCGTGCCCCGAGGGTGGTTCATGGTACCCCGGGGGTGGGGTAGGATGAACCAGCTGACCAAGTTTTCTAGAACCGTCGGTGTGCTGTACTCGAACAAGTTACATGTCAACGAAAAATACTCGGAGACGAGCCGATAAATAAGCTACATTCTGAAGCGAAAAAGACGCTGAAAGCTCCTTTGGTTTGCCTGGAAAAAAAAATCAAAACACAAATGTGGTTCATGGTACCCCGCTCTCCCCTACAATTGTGCTTTAACATGTGCTTTAACAGTTTGTTACTGTCATTGCTTTGTCTATCTCACGCTTCATTTCTGGACTTTGCCTTCACTTAGGTGAGATTCCAAGCAACATTAATTTAGAGTCCGCACTGCCGCAACACATCTGCAGAAAAATTCCTGGACAATGGGCACCAGTTGTGCTTTATTTTTCGTAAAATGCCTTACAAACAAAAATGAGCAGCTTACCATTACCTGCTTCAAAAATGAGTCGTTTGCTTGTTATCGCTTGTCACTACTTTTCGCAGTTGTTGTTGTTGTTTGTAGGTTGACTGTTCTGGAGCTTCAGCTCATACACGCTCGTACCACTGGGTACACAATTAAAGATGTCTCCTTAAATATCTGATTTTTCGAAGATTTGTTAATTAAAGTATCTGACAATCGAACAGCGAAAACAGCAGCCGTGTGGAATCACAACACCAGCTTTAACATTTTTCAGAGAAGAAGTTCACAAAATCAGATATTTAAGTTTTCCAGCTTGAGCGGCGTGAGTCTGAAGAGGACCCTTGCCAAGAAGTGCCGAAATATAGCCCTAATAGAATGGAGCTGACTTATCCGTTTTGCACCGTCAAATATGATTTGCAGTCAGCTTGGGCTGAAGGAATATCTACCAATTGTCTGGATCAAATATTGAATTTGTGGGATCCCATCGAAATCTTTGGTCAAATAAAATAGAAAAAAAACGAGATTTTCGGTTTTTTTTTCTTGATCAGTTACCCCTCCAAGATAATGTAGCGTTTTTTTCTATTTTATTTGAAATGAATGGTCAGCTTGGCTTCAAACCTTATAAACCTTTGGTCTGGTTGCCTTAAGGGTTTTGATTTCAGATGAATTTCTATAGCGCCGTTAAAGTGCGCATCATCACAGCCAAGTGCAAAAATAAAATACTTTTTGCCGAACGATACATTCTTGTAATTTCCAAGGGTCCATTATCATTCTTATCTCAAGGGTTTCGCTTACCATTGCTCACAACAAACCCACGAATTGGCAAATTCATACTTTCTTCCTCTTACCCAGCCTTGCAAGTGCAATTGTAGTACGAAAGAAAAGTTTGATTTCTGAATGTGAACTGAAGTCATAGCAGTGGCAAAAATATGCAAATTTAACAAACTTACTTCCAGCCGAGTCCAGAGTGTGCAAGAAAACCTATAATAACCTAAAACCTATAATACTAACGCAACCTACTTCTATAATCACTCCATATATTTCTCAACCTGGAAACCCCAATTTCGTACGGTACATTCTAACCTCTCTAGCAAAACCACGCTGATTTTCTCACTTGCCGTGATTTGCTACCCTCGATGTATATCACGCTGTCGACGGTTGTCTGCGAGAAGTTTCCCATCAGAAAAACAGTTATGTAAATTGTTCCCGGGTTTTCGCTATAAGTCCGTAGGTCTCGGAAAAGGCTTAAGACAGCCAAAACTGTGGGTTAATTGTTGAAAGCACAGCCTAGTTTTAAAGTATTCATATATATGGAGCTCCATGATTCTTGCCTACACCTACAATGCCACTGCTTTTCCACACGTTCTGTATCTTTCCCCTTTCTGGACCATCTTTAGTAACGAAAATCTTCGTGAAATTCGTTCCGTTTTCTTTCGGTTTTCTAAATATTTGCTAAGCCTCCCCCCCCCCCTGGACAAGGAACAGCCATCTCATGGAAAAGTTCCTATAGCTGATCCGCCTGCGGCTGTCCTGAGATCCATCAGCAGGATGAAGGAAAACTGTAACCACCCATGGAGCTCCATGATGTTCCGGTTTCCTGAATTTTAATTATTATTGGTTGTCATTGATGTTATGTTGTTTATCTCTCTTTTATTTTTTACCACACTCCGTCTTTACCTAGACGGGTTACAAATAAAAGTTGATTTAAATACTAAAAGTTGAAGAGTTTTAACTAATACTATTATTGTAATTACTTCTCAATAATACAGATAATTCGGAGTGTATAATATCAGTGAGTGGATAAGAAAAAGAGAACCATTTTATAAGTAGTGAACTGATAGACAAAAATGCTCCTCAGCCGGGATTTGAACCCAAGACCCTCTGCTTACAAGGCAGTCGCTCTACCAACTAAGGTACCGAGGGGCTTGCGAACAGAGTTCGCAAACCACTACAATAGTCTGGTAAAGCCGGCCATAGGAACAGTGATCCCCGCCCGAAGGCAAATTCATCTAACCAGTTCACATCCCCATGTCACGGAAATTAATAATATAGATGGCACTTTACACAAGGGACTTGTACCGTGACCAGTAAACCATAAACAATTTCTTCCCCATTAAAAATTATATATTTGGTTTTACTTGGTTTTCGCCATGAGACCCCGTCTTGTGGGTCCTGGTTTGTCTACGTGGCTCCGACAATGGAGTCCTAGACTTCTAAATTATATTCGAAAAATTGTTTATGGTTTATTGGTCACGGTACAAGTCCCTTGTGTAAAGTGCCATCTGTATTAAAAAGAGAACCCCGCTTAAATTTGTTAAGGCTAGTAAGTCGGAGGATGGCTGGCAGCTATAAACGCGGCAACGATACACATGCGAAAATAAAGGGCGGTTCTCCGCGGTCTAGAAAGTTCCGCGAGCTTGTGCGCCGGCTATTTTCGCGACTTCGGCTAAAACTCGCTTCGCTTTCTAAAGCTGTTCTCGCGCTCCGCTAGTTTCCGCCAGCACTTGGAAAGCGAATCCACTTCGCGAGTGGAAAGTGATTTCGGCAAGTCAGCGAGAAGTTATAAAGGTGCAACTGAGGCGCAACTACATTTCAATTCATTTTTTCCCAAAAATTCTGATAAAACAAAATGCACGGGATTGTCAAATTACAAATTTCTTCTGGCCTTCGCCATTTCATGGGATGTTGTTTAGTGTTGGTTTGTTTTTGCGTATTCATATAATCACTTATCTTATTATCATCAATTTTGGTGGATCAATAAAACATCAATCATTTGGTTAATTCACATAAAATTGTGGATAAAAAAAGGCAGAAATGAGTTCAAATAGCGTTCAGTGCTATGAGCGGGCGGGTTCATTAGCTGAGCTTTCTTAGCTGCCCTTGAAATACTCCTTGTTGGGCGAGTGTCCATTCTTTTTTCATCTTTGGGTGGCAGGATCTCACGGTGCATTTCCGAGGCAAGGCACTTTAGTCCGAATTTCATTGTGAGATCGTGCCGACGCGAAACAAGGGTTTTCATCCCTCTTTGTTCCAGTGCGTGTTGATAGGATTTGTATTTATCCGCGAAAATAATTTTTAAAGCCCTTTTTTGAATGGTTTCCAGCCGGTCGGTTTGCTCCTGGTTCAGCCCTGGATGCCATATGCTTTCCCTTTGTTTTTGCGCTTGGCGGATTCTCGCTTTGCTTTTCGGAAAGTGAATACAAGAGATCGGCAGAATCGTCCTTAAATTGTTTAGGAATCGGCTGATTTATGATGTAAAATTGCAATCTAGGGGTTGGTATTATGACGCTATGATAGTTTAAAGGACCTGTGATGTATTTTAAAGGACCCCTCTTGCGTTTTCTGCCTTTTAGATTATCCCTAGCTCCCTTACGGAATTATAAGCTTCTGAAGTCCCCGCTTTTCGCCGTTGTTTCATTTTGTTCCTGCGTCTTTCTAGGGTTTTTTCGGCCGTTTTGCCAGTCACGTAACTCAAACAAAAGTTTCAAGGTTCGCCGATACTCTTTCACTCATAACGACATGGGAAGCTCCAAAGTGTTCGTTTATATTTTGGAAGACATTGTAGACCATCAGGTCCATCGTCCATCTCCTGTTTTGTACTTACTTTGGTTTGCTTGGTTTTTCCCACTTTTAACCATGGCACGTTCAGTTTCTGAGTATTTTGCTTGCGGTCGCCTTGTCGGAGAGGGGGAAGGCTGGATAGAGTCGACAAGCGCTAACAAGAATATCGCTACTTCCACGTGGAAAATAATGGTATTTTCGGAAACAGAATTTTTGAGTCTTTTAATCGTGAACAGATCATTTCCTGCAAGAGTTGTGCTTTAATGGTGTGAGCATATTTTGGGAGATGGGCTACAAAAGCTTGAAGGACCCCTCTTGCTTATTCTGCCTTTTATAATACACCTAGCTCCCTTATGGAATTATAAGCTTTTGAAATCCCCATCTTTCTCCATTGTTTCGTTTTGTGCCTGAATTTTAGTGCCTTTTCGGCCGTGCCGAGTTTTGCCCGTTCACACAACGCAGAGTTTGTCAGAATCTTCAACGTCCGCTGACGACCCTTTCACACACAAGGATATGAGGATATTCTGTTTTTGACTAATTTTATTTGCTTAGTTTTCGTACTTTTTTATCCACGGCGCGTGCAGTTTTTAAATGTTTTGCGCCCAGCCGCCGCGTCGGAGAGCAGGAAGGCTGTGCAGAGTCGTCAAGTTCTAACAAAAAATCGCTAAATTCAGATGGAAAGTAATGGTATTTTCGAGAAAGTTTTTTTCTGATCCATTTCATAGTGAACAGATCATTTCTAGTAGGACGAGACGGACGAGTTTCTAGAAGATGCCCAAAGATACAATCTGGGACAAGAAAGTGCAATAGCCCCCCTTTTGACCTCCAACATGTGTGGGTTAGGAACTTCAAAACTTGGAATCAGGGATGCATATCTGGGAATGGGATTCATCTTACAAAAAAAAACAGATTCTTCCCCATGTTAGACCAGTCTTCCAGTCAGACAAGTTTGTCTGATAGTTATCTATTAGTAAAGTAAATAGTTGATTAATTTTCTGCTAGTGAGGTTGTTATGTATTAGTATCTGTCTTAAGATTCTCGATAGTCATTAATCCTTTTCTTGCAGTTTGCAAAAGTTGCTTAGTGAAGCATCTCGAAGAAAAGAACACATGCCCGGAATGCGAAATCGTAATTCACCAGTCTCATCCTCTGCAGTATATAAGTTTTGATAGGACAATGCAAGATATAGTCTACAAGCTTGTGCCCAGTTTACAAGAAAGTAAGTTGACTGCTATGTTATCGAAATTAGTTTTCTAGCTTCTCTAGTACACGTCTTCCATGATTTACGGTGCCTTTACACACTGTGTGAAATCCGAGTGTATTTGAAATCCGAGCGTATTTTACGCACGTATTTGGGCTTGAAAAGATCTCTTGCAGTACGGACGTATTTGAGAAATCGGTCCGTTTTCTATCTAAATACGTCCATATTGCTAGAAATCTTTTTAAGTTCAAATACGTTCGTAAAATACGCTCGGATTTCAAAATTCGCTCGGATTTTATGCAGTGTTACTAGAGTTACTTCTAGTGTTACCAGAGTTCCTGTAGTTTAGTGCAAGTGGTTAGGAATAAAAACAAACAAGTTGTGGCTCTGGCGGAATCTTTAGAAAGCTAATTATGATAAATAAATAAATAAATAAATATATTCTTTATTTCCATAATAGCACAACATAATATGGCTAGCAGAGGATCGTCATGACGTAACACATGTCAAAGCAATGACGTACAATATATACAGTATATGATAATAATGAATAGGCCTACATAATATAATACATGTCACACGACAAGAATTAAAATGGTAAATAATAAAATAAAATATCAAGCGTTAAAATGAGAAATAAAATAAGGTACGAATGATGATAAATATCGGTCAGACGAATTTACTAGGGGCGGGGTAATTTGAAGCCGATTTTTGTTTTCAGTTCTTAGTCTAGTGATGGGCCGATTGGGGTTGGGCGATTGGTAATCAGGTAGAATGGATCTGTGATTATCTGAAGATAGACATTTCAGTCCAAAATCAATGGTGAGCTTGTGTCTACGGCACGCTAAAGTGGGAAGACTAAGTTTTGTGAGGCTATCTTCATATGTGGAATAATCTTGCCCAAGAATAATCTTGCAAGCCCGCTTCTGTACCCCCTCTAGTTTCTCCGTCTGACTTTTGGTAAGGCCAGGATGCCAAACAGGACACGAGTATTCCGTTGCAGGGCGTACATACGTGCAATATAAGGATCTCATGAGTTTCGTTGGTATTCCAAATCTCCGGAGCATCGCAAGGGATTTCAGAAGTAGAGAAGATTTGTGTAGGATAGTGTCAACATGAGAATCCCATTTTAAATTCTTGTCAATCGTGATTCCAAGGAGTTTCACCTTTTCGCGGTAAGCCAAACCGACACTTTCTTGATGTGGTAATTCTCTCTTTAAAAAAGAAAACCTTATGATCACGCTCTTCGGGAGGCTGACTGACAGCTTTACCTCCGACAACTCATTTGTTAAAGTTTCGAAAATGTCAGTCAAACTTTGTTCAGACGAATTAGGAGGTACATTCCGCAACGATAAACTTGAGAGATCGTCCGCGAATTTATACCGGTTAGGATACTCACGTAAAACTTTGTTAAAAACAATTAAAAATATCAGTGGACCTAATTTTGTTCCCTGTGGTGTACCACACAAAATTTCTAAAAATTCAGACACATCATCTTTACTAAGCACAACACATTGGGTCCGTCCCGTAATGAAGCTTGCTACTATACGGATTAAAAACGTACGCGCACCCATTGATCTCGCTTCGGCTATAGCTACCCCATGATCAATACTGTCAAACGCCTTAGTAATATCACTTAAAAGTACTTCAGCAAATGAATTTTCAGTGTCTAAGTGTCTAAGTATATCATCAACTAATTTTACCATGTAATGAGTTGTACTGCACCCAGGCCGGAAACCATACTGCCTTGGGTCCAGGTTTGACTCTATATCTTCATACAACACGTTAGCTGTGAGTGGGACGTCGCTATGGGTGGGGGGGGGGGGTACCACCCTCTCTCGAAGAAAGAAAAAAGCTAAAGCGAGCGCCTAGTCAAAATAAAATAGTTAAAGGCACAGAAAACTTGACTACGCAACTTTCGGCCATCAAACCGACCTGGGGGGCTTAGATCAGTGGTTCCCAACCTTTTCCATACCGCGTACCCCTAGTCAAGGTTCAAAAGGGTCGCGTACCCCTAATCAAGGTTCAAAAAGGTTCCGTACCCCTTTTCTGACGAATTATTGTTTTACTAACTTTAAAAACCACGATCAGAACGTCAAAAAAAACGATATTTAGGCAACTGTCATCAAAGACAAGGCGTGTAAATCTGAAATTGCGTACGATGGGATGAGGTATATCATTTCGAGGACAATAATGAAACTGAGATAGGGGACTCGAAAACGACTAAAGCGAGGTATTAAAGATGTAGACTATCTTTATTTTGGGACCTTCACGTACCCCTTGCAAGGGTTTCTCGTACCCCTTTGGGTACGCGTACCACCGGTTGGGAATCACTGGCTTAGATAAAGATACAGGGACTTATTGTCGACAGGACCCCCCTTCTTTGTTTTCTCGAACTCCCTCCTTAGTGTTCCCGAAGCTAGCTGGCAGGTCCTTGCCCCTTATGCACTGTAATTATGCACTTATGCACTGTAAAAGTTCATCTTTGGCCGTGTTGACTACCATATCGGGATGGTAGTCAAGAGGTCGTGCGTTCGATTCCTACTCCCGGCACACAAACCTTTTGCTTTTTTTGTTCTACTAACTCAAAAGTCGAATTCTCGGAAACTGCCCGGAATGGTCGTAACGAGAATTTTTCTTACTCTCAATATCGACTCAGGGTACATTGTTGATATGTCAGCTAGCTCCCCGAGTCAAGTTTGAGTCAAGTTTTCTGTTCCTTTAAACTGGGCGCTCGCAGAAATGAACTAAGCTGGGCGCTCTGCCACAAAAATTGAGGTAAACTGGGCGCCCACCCAGGAAACGCAAATGGTGGTCTGGCAGTGCGTCCGATAAAGTGAGTAAGACTAGCTAAGGGCACCAAGAAAGTAAGTTGACATCCAGCTTGGACCTCTAGCGTTTCAGACTCGAAAGAATTGCTTTCCCAGTCGGGACATTTCGAGCTTGCAAGATTGACATAAAGAGGTGGGCTGTTTCTAGTCGTTTGGATACGAAGAGATATGTTAGTCACATTTTGTCCGTTTGTCAGAATGAGAAGAATGACTCAGATTTGATCTTCCAAGATCGACAAAAGGCAGTTACCAAAATCATGACTCTTATGGAAATAATTCGGTCATTGTATTATGGGACATTTCTCCAATCGTAAACAATTGGAAACGATCGTAAACAGTTGTTTTTTTTTACGATTGGAAACATTTGTTTACGATTGGAAACGGTTGTTTACGATTGGAAACAGTTGTCTACGATTGGAAACAGTTGTTTACGATTGGAAACATTTTGTTTACGATTGGAAACGGTTGTTTACGATTGGAAACAGTTGTCTACGATTGGAAACAGTTGTTTACGATTGGAAACAGTTGTTGACGATTGGAAACAGTTGTTGACGTTTGTAAACAGTTGTTTACGATTGTATTTTTACGATTGAAACAACTGTTCCCAATCGTGAAAGATGAAATTCGAATTTGCCTTGCAGCGCACAGTTTTAACATGGTCCACGTTCAACATGACCAAGTTTTACCAATATCTCTAGTTTTTATGGCACTTGCAGCCTCTGGCTCAAGTGCCATATACCGATCACAATTCCGTCTGTCGGTCTGTCGGTCTGTCGGTCGGTCCGAGTTTTTTTGTCCCACATATCCGAGTTAGGGTACTTCCAGATGTGCTAGGACAATGAAACTTGGCAGGCAATCAGGGACCCGACCAAACTAACCTGGAAATAATCAGTTTCCCGATCCGACCATATGGGGGGGGAGTGCGGGGCGCTGGAAACTTGCAAATTTAGGGCATTTTGTCACTTTTTTTCTGAGTTAGGGTACTTCTAGATGAGCTAGGACAATGAAACTTGGCAGGAATATCAGGGACCCAACCAAACGAACCTGGAAATAATCAGTTTCCCGATCCGACCATATGCGGGGGAGTGGGGGCGCTCGAAACTTGAAAATTTAGGGCATTTTGTCACACTTTTTCGAGTTAGGGTACTTCCAGATGAGCTAGGACAATGAAACTTGGCAGGAATATCAGGGACCTGACCAAAGTAACCTGGAAATAATAAGTTTCCCGATCCGACCATATGCGGGGGAGCTGGGGCGCTGGAAACTTGAAAATTTAGGGCATTTTGTCACACTTTTTCGAGTGAGGATACTTCCAGATGAGCTAGGACAATGAAACTTGGCAGGAATATCACGGACCCGACCAAACTAACCTGGAAATAATCAGTTTCCCGATCCGACCATATGGGGGGGAGTGCGGGGCGCTGGAAACTTGAAAATTTAGGGCATTTTGTCACACTTTTTCGAGTTAGGGTACTTCCAGTTGTGCTAGGACCATGAAACTTGGCAGGCATATCAGAGACCCGACCAAACAGAATTAGGAATAATCAGTTTTCTGATCCGACCATTTTGAGGGGGGGGTGGAGGGCAGGGGAATCCGGGAAACTGAGAAGTGTGTAACTTTCGAACGGATGATCGGATTGTAAGGAAACTTCATAACTGAAGAGAATATATATCTGTAATGTCCCGTTTAAAGTCTTGACCGGATTCGGTAGCCAGGGGGGAGTTGGGGCGGGGGGGGGAGACCGGAAATTTCAAGAAACGGTTAGAATGGAGGGATCGGAGTGAAACTTGCTGGGAAGAACAAGCATCTGCTCTAGATAAGTCCTTTAGACCATTGTACTGGATCCGGACACTTATGGGGGGGGGGGGGCCGGAATTCCGGTGATGGTGGTTTTTTGGATTTTCACGATGAAACTTGGCAGGCATATCAGGGACCCAATCAAACTGACTTCAAAATAAAAATATTGTCGATCAGATAATGGTGGGGGAGTCTAGGGAGGGGAATCCGCAGGGGAATCCGGGAAATTGAGAAGTGTGTAACTTTCGAACGGATGATCGGATTGTAATGAAACTTCATAACTGAACAGAATATATATCTGTAATGTCCCGTTTAAAGTCTTGACCGGATTCGGTAGCCAGGGGGGAGTTGGGGGGGGGGAGACCGGAAATTTCAAGAAACGGTTAGAATGGAGGGATCGGAGTGAAACTTGCTGGGAAGAACAAGCATCTGCTCTAGATAAGTCCTTTAGGCCATTGTACTTGATCCGGACACTTATGGGGGGGGGGGGGTCCCGGAATTCCGGTGATGGTGGTTTTGGGGATTTTCACGATGAAACTCGGCAGGCATATCAGGGACCCAATCAAACTGACTTCAAAATAAAAATTTTGTCGATCAGATAATGGTGGGGGGAGTGGAGGGAGGGGAATCCGAAATTTTCAGTCATGCGTAATTTTGGAATGGTTGATCGGATTCGAGTGAAAGAATTCAACAGAGGACATTTCTCCGATGATTTTTTTCATATCCGGACCGGATCCGGCAACTATTGGGGGGGAGGGGGGAAATACGTGCCCCGTTTAGAATGGAGGGATCGGGATGGAACTTTGTGGGAAAAACAAACAGATGCTCTAGGTAAGTCATTTGCTGAATCGGATTGGCTACGTGCACCGCGGGGGAGCTGGGTGGGGTGGGGGGGGGGGTGGACCGGAAATCTCGAGAAACGGTTAGAATGATGGTATCGGAGTGAAACTTGCTGGGAAGAACAAACATCTGGTCCATATAAATCTTTTACATAATTTGACTGGATCCGGACACTTGAGGGGGGGGGGGGGAGGGGTCTCCCGGAATTCCGTTTTTGGGGGATTTTCACGACGAAACTTGGAAGGCATATCAGGGACCCGGTCAAACTGACTAGGAATAAAAAAAAAATCCTCGATATGATAATCTTGGGGGGGGGGGAGTTGAGGGAGGGGAATCCGGAATATTGAGTCATGCGTAACTTTGGAACGGGTGATCGGATTCGAGTGAAATTTAATAATTAAACAGAGGACATTTTTCTCTTGTGACCTTTTTCATTTCCGGACCGAATCCGGCAATTATCGGGGGGAGGGCGGAAAATACTTGACCCGCTTAGACTGGTGTGATCTGGATCGAACTTCGTGGGAATGACAAACAGATGCTCTGGATTAATCATTTACAGAACAGGATTGGCTCCGGTTATTGTGTGTGGAGTTGGAGGAGGGGGAGGGGGGTCTGGGATTCCGGTGATCGCGCGTTAAGGTACTTCCTGATGTGCTAGGACGATGAAACTTCGCTGGAATATTGGAGACTCAACAACATTTGCTTAGAAATTGCTACTTCCCAAATCCGATTATTCCTTAAAGTACCAATCTTGACCGCAAAGTAAAAAAAATACTTTTAAGCAATATATGCATTTTCGTGACGCCCATCAGCCCATTAGCAGTTTTGCCTCAAGGGGTTTGCTTACAAATGAAGTTCCAGCTCCCTTATAGCGCGAATCTCAACCGCAAAGTCGAAACTTACTCTTGATCAATCAAATCATCTTGACACATGCAAGTGCCATATGAGCTTACAGCTCTTGTTCGTAAAACTCAGGCTGATATTTTTTTGGTGCAAATTTTCAAGAATTTTTGTCTCATTGAATTTATAAATAAATTGACTTCTTGAGCAGTGAGGGAAGATGTAATGACAGGCCTCTAAGATGTATATCTATTGGCATCACTGATTTTTGCGTTTGTCGTATTTGGCTCTTTTCGACTGACCAAGCTCCCGCACATTGCTTCCAAGGAGCTCATTGGTCAGAAATACCCGTTGTACAAGTTTTTCCGCGGGTCTCGCTTCAAAGTCCACGGTGTCAACTGGGGCTAATATCGGCGGAGATGGGTTTGTATCTTTGGAAACACAGTTGAGTTTCAAAGGAGTTATGGATGTTAGAATATTGGGATATGAACTATATCTACTAATAAGTAAGTAAGTACCGTAAGTAATTTATTTGTAACCCGCCATTTCGAAAAAGCGGAGTAAATGATAGAAAATAAATAAAACACATAGACATAGAAAAAGAGACTAATTTTCAATCTTCGGCCAGGAAGCAGTGGACAAGGTCGTGCGCTGGTTGGGCGCTGTTGTCCATGATTTTTGTTAGCGACGAAGAAACATCCGAAAGGGCAACACTTGCATCTTGAATTTTGAACTTCTCCATCAGTGTATGGTTACGACTTAATTTCGACAAGTGGAGTTTCAACAAGTGGTCTAATGCTTGTGCATTAAATATCTTATGCCTCTATGCTCCTCTGAATATTTTTTTCTTATCTGCCATTCTCTTTGAAGACTGTTTTTGTTTCGTTAGACGAGTTAAAAGCTGAACGTGAATTCTACCGATCCAGAGGTCTTCCCTGCCCGAAAGACCTACCTAGTCAAAACCAAGAAACAGAAACGAAAGAAGATACAGACAGAAATGCCAACTCGGACTATCACCGATTTGACGAGCAGGTATTTTTTTTATCTCCATTCCCCTCACCCTTCACCGCTCTTGTGAGCCTTAAGCCGCTTTCACACTGACGCGTTGAGTCTTTCACACTGAGCTACGCAACCTCTGCGTCGCGCTTGCGGTGACGCAACGCAGAGCTTACGCAGGATAATAGTTTAGATAATAAACTTGATTGATTGATTAAAAAAAAAAAATTAATGGATAAGGAAACTATTAGGGAACAACCCAAGCAAGTAAAGTAGCCAGATAAGACCAGATAAGAGCCCGAACAAAGTTTAACTGAAAAGCCAACTTATTTTTGTCATTTAACTCGATACACTTCGTTTTTGGGATCCCAAAACGTAAGTGGAGGGATACCTATGACATCGCAAAAGTTTTCCGTCTGTCCGAGCGTCCGTCCGTCCGTCTGTAAGCACGATAACTCTCGAAGGGAATGAGATATTCTGATGAAACATGGTGTGAGGATTGTTTGGGTCAAGAGTAAGGTCGAGTTCGTAGATGGACTCTGTAGCCCTGTATTTGGGGGTGGGGGAGGGGGTTCAGATTAAGGGACAAACAGAATATTTTTAAACAGCTAATGTGATAGTCGATTATGGGGTAAGAAGACATGTTGAGCATGATGGTGACAATCATTTTCTCGCCGGACAAGTAGTTCGTCCGGAATCCGGCAAAAACCGGAAAGTTTGTTAAAAGTAAAAGTTTCATTTGAAGTTGATTAAATGTTTTTTTTAAGGGTAAGAAGACATGCTGAGCACGATGGTGAAAACCATTTTTTCGCTGGACGAGTAGCTCGTTCGGAATCCGGCAAAAACCGGAAAGTTGGTTAAAAGTATAGGTTTCATTTGAAGTTGATTAAATGTTTGATTTAGGGGTAAGAAGACATGCTGAACCCGACGGTGAAAACCATTTTCACGCCGGACAACTAGTTCGCCTGTTATCCGGCAAAAACCGGAAAATATGTTAAAAGCAAAAGCTTTATCTGAAGTTGATTAGATGATAGATTTAGGGGTAAGAAGAGACGCTGAGTCTGTATATGATGATCATTTTTTACCCGGACATATAATTAGTCCGGAATCCGGTTGTACCCGCCTTTTTTTTAAGTCAAAATTTTATTTAAAGTTGATTAGATTTCTTTATAGGGATAAGGAGATACGCCGGTTTCGTTTCTGATTTTCTTTTTTTTTGCTGGACTAGTAGTTCGCTCGGAATTCGAGCGAAACCGCAAATTTGGCAGTAGTAAAGCAGGAAGTTTCGGTCAGTATCGTCAAAATAGATATGGCTTATAGAGGTATAAATAGATAGGTAGATAGAAGATCTGAACGTGGTTTTCTCTGATGATTAGCCTGGCGAAGACAAGACCGAATTGTCTGGATCAAATCTTAGATTTTTGGGATCCCATCGACACCTTTGGTCTTGTTTGGATTGTGTTAAGGGATTTTTTATTTTTCACCATTTGATCTAGAATGACGTTCAGAATATCGACGGTCGTCCTAATTTCTACTATGACGCAGAAAAATTGAATCTCAGTACATACGTGGCGTTCAGTGACCAGTGATTACGGAAGGTAGCTCACTGCGCCAACACTTATTTTTCGTAAATAGTTTTCGTCGGGCATGCAGCACAGATAAAAGCGCATAGAGCATACAAATCGGACAAGGAAATTCCACTATTTGAAAATCGGTTATTCATGAATAGTGGAGCAACGAAGAAACGCATTTTCGCAAGGCTTTCGAAGTTCTTTCAGTGAATAAGTAATGGGTAGCTAGATTGTCGTATCTAAGCCCTTTTCAGTTGAACTTTAAGTCTTCTCCCGTTGTTTAAAATTAGGATCATGATTCTGACCAACATCCGTCTCAGTTCTGCTGAAATTTGAGTGGAAAGAATGGCCGTCTACTTTTTAGCTTTAGCCAGTCCAGACCCCCCCCCCCCTCCCCTGTTTCCGGAATTCTCATGATTCAGGATTGTTACCTAATCGATAACCTGTCTTTCCCGATAATAACTTTTATCAGCGTGTCAGGTTTTTATGGCACTTGCGGCCTCTGGCTCAAGTGCCATATACCGATCACAATTCCGTCTGTCGGTCTGTCGGTCGGTCCGAGTTTTTTGTCCCACTTATCCGAGTTAGGGTACTTCCAGATGTGCTAGGACAATGAAACTTGGCAGGCATATCAGGGACCCGACCAAACTAACCTGGAAATAATCAGTTTCCCGATCCGACCATATGCGGGGGAGTGCGGGGCGCTGGAAACTTGACAATTTAGGGCATTTTGTCACTTTTTTCCGAGTTAGGGTACTTCTAGATGAGCTAGGACAATGAAACTTGGCAGGAATATCAGGGACCCGACCAAACGAACCGGGAAATAATCAGTTTCCCGATCCGACCATATGCGGGGGAGTGGGGGCGCTCGAAACTTGAAAATTTAGGGCATTTTGTCACACTTTTTCGAGTTAGGGTACTGCCAGATGAGCTAGGACAATGAAACTTGGCAGGAATATCAAGGACCCGACCAAACTAACCTGGAAATAATCAGTTTCCCGATCCGACCATATTTGGGGAAGTGGGGGCGCTGGAAATTGGAAAATTTAGGGCATTTTGTAACACTTTTTCGAGTTAGGGTACTTCCAGTTGTGCTAGGACCATGAAACTTCGCAGGCATATCAGAGACCCGACCAAACAAACTTAGAAATAATCAGTTTTCTGATCCGACCATTTTTTTTTTTTTTTTTTTTGGGGGGGGGGGGGGGGTTGGGTCCCTGATATGCCTGCCAAGTTTCATCGTGAAAATCCCCAAAACCACCATCACCGGAATTCCGCCCCCCCCCCATAAGTGTCCGGATCCAGTACAATGGTCTAAAGGACTTATCTAGAGGGGAATCCGCAGGGGAATCCGGGAAATTGAGAAGTGTGTAACTTTCGAACGGATGATCGGATTGTAATGAAACTTCATAACTGAATATAATATATATCTGTAATGTCCCGTTTAAAGTCTTGACCGGATTCGGTAGCCAGGAGGGAGTTGGGGGGGGGGGGGGAGACCGGAAATTTCAAGATTAGATTTTTAGATTATATATGGGGTTTATTGGAAAAAAATACTAAGAACTACAAAACCCTCTAGAAGTTTACACTTGTTAAGAGGTTTAACAAACCCCCTTTGAGAGATTAACCTACATAACACTATAATAAAGAAAGAAATAAGAAAAAAGAGAGGAAGAGAAAAGAAAAAAAAAATAAACAAACTTATACACTTACTCGGTTCTTGGTCCAACACCCAACAATAAAAACTGTACACTCCAAAATCCGGTCTCCAAAAACAAACAAAACCAAATAAATGAATAAAATATAAATGATTAAATAAACATTACGGAATCTGGGCCAACCTGAGAACGACTCAAATCAACATAATGACAAATTAAAACTCATATTGGTGGAGACAAAGGGTTTTAAGATCTCGGCGGAACTCACACAGATTCTCTGACCTTCTTAATGATTCTGGCAACTTATTCCATACAATCGGCCCAGCATGACGTAGTGAAAATAGTGACCTTGTACTAACAACCTGTGGTATTCGTATGTCACTAGCGTTACGCGTTGGATAATTATGTACAGCACCTCCAGAAATAAACATATTCGAGAAACAATTGGGAACCTTGTTTGAAAAATACTTAAACATAAATAATGCACGGTAAAATTTTCCAAGCCCAGACAAAGGAATAATATTTAACTGCACATATCGTGATCTTACCGACGTTCTATTTCTATCCCCAGATAGCACGCGAAGTGCCATATTTTGCATCACACGTAACTGCTGCAAATGAACAGAGAAAGTACTGGACCAAACACTCACACAATACACCAAGTAAGGGTGAACTAAAGAGAAATAAATTAATCTCATCACTGAATTAGGAAACATGTTTTTTAACTTTCTCATCATTCCAACATTTCTAGCTATCTTACTACTTATAAACGAAATATGGTCTTTAAAACTAAGGCATTCATCCAAAATAACTCCGAGATATCGTATAGTATTAGTACGCTTAATGACATAACTATCCATGTGTACATCTACAATCCAAGGATAAAAGTTAGAAGATCTACCATACAGAACAAAACCTGATTTACTATGATTTAACAAAAGTTTATTTACTCTCATCCACTTATCTATACATACCATACCCTTTTTCATTGTTGCTATTAAATCGGATGCGGTCTTAGCTGCCACGGTAAAATGAGTATCATCAGCAAAACTCGGGATAATCACCTTACAATTAGGAAGTGATCCATCTATCAGATCCGAAACAGAAAAACGGTTAGAATGGAGGGATCGGAGTGAAACTTGCTGGGAAGAACAAGCATCTGCTCTAGATAAGTACTTTAGACCATTGTACTGGATCCGGACACTTATGGGGGGGGGGGGGGGTCCCGGAATTCCGGTGATGGTGGTTTTGGGGATTTTCACGATGAAACTTGGCAGGCATATCAGGGACCCAATCAAACTGACTTCAAAATAAAAATTTTGTCGATCAGATAATGGTGGGGGGAGTGGAGGGAGGGGAATCCGAAATTTTCAGTCATGCGTAATTTTGGAATGGGTGATCGGATTCGAGTGAAATTTTAGAATTGAACAGAGGACATTTCTCCGATGATTTTTTTCATATCCGGACCGGATCCGGCAACTATTGGGGGGGGGGGGGGAATACGTGACCCGTTTAGAATGGAGGGATCGGGACGGAACTTTGTGGGAAGAACAAACAGATGCTCTAGGTAACTCATTTGCTGAATCGGATTGGCTACATGCACCGCGGGGGAGCAGGGGGGGTGGGGGGGGGGGACCGGAAATCTCGAGAAACGGTTAGAATGATGGTATCGGAGTGAAACTTGCTGGGAAGAACAAACATCTGGTCCATGTAAATCTTTTACATAATTTGACTGGATCCGGACACTTGAGGGGGGGGGGGGAAGGAGGGGGTTTCCCGGAATTCCGTTTTTTGGGGGATTTTCACGACGAAACTTGGAAGGCATATCAGGGACCCGGTCAAACTGACTTGGAACAAAAAAGAATCCTCGATATGATAATCTTGGGGGGGGGGGGAGTTGAGGGAGGGGAATCCGGAATATTGAGTCATGCGTAACTTTGGAACGGGTGATCGGATTCGAGTGAAATTTAATAATTAAACAGAGGACATTTTTCTCTTGTGACCTTTTTCATTTCCGGACCGAATCCGGCAATTATTGGGGGGAGGGCGGAAAATACTTGACGCGCTTAGACTGGTGATCTGGATCGAACTTCGTGGGAATGACAAACAGATGCTCTGGATTAATCATTTACAGAACCGGATTGGCTCCGGTTATTGTGGGTGGAGTTAGAGGAGGGGGGGGGGGGGGGGTCTGGGATTCCGGTGATCGCGCGTTAAGGTACTTCCAGATGTGCTAGGACGATGAAACTTCGCTGGAATATTGGAGACTCAACAACATTTGCTTAGAAATGGCTACTTCCCAAATCCGATTATTCCTTAAAGTACCAATCTTGACCGCAGAGTAAAAAAATACTTTTAAGCAATATATGCATTTTCGTGACGCCCATCAGCCCATTAGCAGTTTTGCCTCAAGGGTTTTGCTATAAATGAAGTTCCAGCTCCCTTAGAGCGCGCATCTCAACCGCAGAGTCGAAACTTCCTTTTGATCAATCAAATCATCTTGACCCATGCAAGTGCCATATGAGCTTACAGCTCTTGTTCAGATTCATCAGTCAGGTTTTTCCTCAAACAGTTTTCGTGGGTTTGCACTGCTGGAATTCTTCCTACCGATGATCAGGCACTGTGCCCTTACCTTGCTACCCCACACTCCAAGCATAGTGCCTCAAAATTGGGGGCTTGTGACTTGCTGCATCCCCTCAAGAAGAATTTACCACTGACTAACACAAGGAGCGTGTTCTACCCTTCTAACAATAGTAACTATTACTTACTATTTTCGTTGCAACCTCGTAAAAGTTACTACGCTGACCGTTCCAACCTTCTCGAAATAGTATCTAATAGTAACTATTTGCTTACCATGCTCGGGAGCGTAGTGAGATATTCCTACAGCCTAAGCTGACTGCGAATCATATTTGACGATGCGAAACGGATACGTCAGCTACATTTTACTAGAGCTATATTTCGGCCCTTCTTGGCAAGGGTCCTCTTCAGGCTCAAGCCGCTAAGGCTGTAAAATAGAACTTGTGGAAAAACAGTTCAAGATTCTTCCTTAAATATCTGATTTTGTGAACTTCTTCTCTGAGAATTGGTTGGAGTTAAAGCTGGTGCTGTGATCTCATTCTAAACACGTAAGCGTGGTAACTCGCATTTCTGTAACGTGATTGGTCGGATTCGCCCGTGGTATGATATTATGCTGGAAAATATAAAAAGCGTTCCAGCCTTGACGGCAAAAAAACAGAATTCGTGACGAAATGCGTAGTTACCACGGTAAGTAGAGTGGAACCCGCTCAAGATATCCCATTTTGACCACCTTTTTCACTGTTTTAGGTTAGCCTATGTTTGGAATGCTTAGACACAGACCCAGAAACCAGTCTCGGTCAGTTGAAACGAAAATTCATCCGCTGTTCTGCACAGGCTACTGTCACCCACTTGAAAAAGTTCATTGCCTATAAACTGTTGAATAACATTGACAAGTATAAAGATGTAAGTATTCGAATGTCTACTCTCGTATTCCAACATAACAGTTTCTACTTGCTTAGAACCTCAGTAGCCAAGAAGATTAATTTGCAGCTTGTAATTGGGGGATGCTTGGTTGCTTGCATGCCTTATGCAGCAGCTTGTCAGCTGATAGTAGAGCATACATGAATCCAGTATCCCGATGAAAAATTTGTAGCCTGCGTAGTAGTATGGTAGTAGTACGAAAACGTTGAATGCAATACTATGTAATAGCAAAGAATACTATCATTGAATGTGCCTCAGACTGGTCCAATCCTTTGTAGTAGTATCTAGTAGCATCCAGTCTTGCTAATAGTATCATATAGTAGGATGCAGTAACACGGTAGCCTTGAAGTAGAAGCATGTAGTAGCATCGTTAGTGCTACTTGCAAATTTTTCGTACTACTTCATAGTACTATTTTGAGATAAATTTTTCATCGGGATGGCAATGGTCCTATTTAAACCCAAGCTAGAAATTCAAATTCAGATTCATTATATTCTCCAAATATTCTTTTACAACGAATAGTATAGGACGTCAACAAAAATAATAACCCTTTTTGACTTACCATTGACTTATGGCGGTTACATTTAAACGATACGTACAAGTATAAATGAACTTCTATAAAATAAATATAAATAAAAAGTCATCAATTCATAAAATATTAAACTTATCGGTAAATATATATCTACAATTATAAAATGACAATATATACAATTAGCCTATGTCAACAATACCTCAAAATATTTACAGTTGGAAGTCATTTTGTTGTATCGAATTGAAATGTTTCACGAAATACGGCACGAAGGCTTGAGAAAACGATCCGAAGAATTTTAATCATCGATTATAATAGTTGCGTTTTGGCTGATACCATGGTATCTGTTACCACGGTAACTGGATCTGCAACTAGTCGTTTTTGCAGTTATCGTGGTATCTGATACACGGTGCTCTGCAAAAACGACTTTTGCCGAAATTGCACTTTTCGAAGTCATCCCAAAAGAAAAACAGATATCCAGATATCGCCAATCTGACAAAATTTGATGAAAGTGAGATGACTTTCCAGGTACCACGGTCGGACCGTAGTATCTAAATATCTGATACTACGATAACTGATAACTAAAACGCAACTAACGATTTTATGACAAGTGAACTGAAAAACAAAAATGCTCGTCAGGAGGGATTTGAATCCGTTAACGTCGGCTTCATTCGCCGACGCTCCTATAATCGCTGTACCACCTGGAAGCTTTTGAGGATTTTTTGTCTTTCAGTTCACTCACTAGGCTGTCAGAAGTTTCATAACAGATAACACGAGGATGCGCGGTTTCAACAGATAACAATTGTGATGTAGAACGTGTCCGAAAGCTTTTTGGTGCTGTAAATGCTGCACTAATGCTGCATTTTCTTTTCTTTTTTTGTCCGAAAGCTGTTACCTTTTTTTCTTCTCTGACACTTCTAGAAGACCAAAACTTAAGTAAGGAAGAAGAAGAAGAAAAAATAATTAACTGTATAAAACTGACAAAATGGATCAGTTACTGATATCCAGCCTTCTGATCTTCTTATCTTTCCTTTCTTCGTTGGCCATGATCGCCAGTTGTCTTGGAATTTGGAATGTTTGCCGAGTTGTCAGTTGTCTTTTTGAATCTGTTATGTGTGACGCCGAAAACATGAGAGAATCGCCGTACTCCCCAGTTTCTTCTTGAAAATTCAGCATAAAATTTAGCATTCTTGCGGAATTTTTCGATGAATTTTATGCTGAATTAATGCTGCATTAATTGAGCGTAAATGTAAGTCCGAAAGCGAAATGCTGCATAACATGCTGAATTAATTCAGCATTTTCGTTCGTTTCGGAGCTTTCGGACACGTTCGTAATCTTTTGTCGCGACAAACGTTATGCATGAAATGTTATGCATAACAAGCATTGCCAGAAAGAGCCGAAAAAACGCCAAAAAAGCATATGCTGACTTTTGTTTGTCGTCATGATATCGGAAAATTCAGCAGATGCTTTTTTGGCGGCTCTTCGGTGACAATTAACTATATCCCAAGTGTTGTCTGTTGAAACCGCGCATCCTTGTGTTATCTGTTCTGAACTTCTGACAGTGTACTTATAATGTTATTATATCGACGGCGCTTTTCCCATAAAATAAAATCTTTGGTTTTCACTTTGAGACTCTGCTATTAGAGCCCTGGACCGTCTGCGGCTGTCGACTAAACCTTAGCCGATTAACTTGGCTCGTGACGTCACACGAGAAGTCAATATTTTCCATTTACTAACGGAATTGATTGCCCCTACACTGTAAAGAGTTTCTCCGTATAAAGATTAAGGTTAACTGCAGTATTTGCTGCTCGGATTGTTCTTATCTCTAATGAGATAAGATTAATACCAAATAGAGATAAGATGAATCCGAGTAGCAAATACTGCAGTTAAAGACCTAATCCAAACATTCTGTTTACCTTCTCTTAGTTATCGCATGCCACGGGTTTGTTTAGATTTGAACTGGATTGTCGAGTTGCTGTTTTGGCTCGAGAAAAAACCCACGCGCAACGTTTTCTTTTCTAGATGGCGGAATTTTCCAGGATTGATTAGCAAAGAATTAGAAGACCTAACTGATAATTTGTGTATGTCTTCAGAGGTACCGCACTGGTCTTGGTTTATAATGTATTTGTGTTTATAATAAACAGTTGGAGCATTAGATGGAAATTATTATTTTGACGCTTGGCACCCTACGTGCCGTAACAGCTGCCCGGGATAATCGGCTGAGATTTAGTCCAGACAGAGTGATCAAACCTAGGAAATTTGGTGTTTTTTTTTGTTTTAATTTGCTCATTGTTTTACAGTGTTTTAAGTTGTTTTTGAACATTCATAGTGACAGTAGGGATGGTTAGCATTGTGTGTGTGGTAGAAAGACCATTTTTTGTGGACCGCTTTAACTTTAATCTTTATACGGAGAAACTTTTTACAGTGTGAAACGGTTTTTAAATGTAAACGGACCCGGCGCCTTGCTGGCCGCTCTGCTATACAGATACAAATATATATTGGTTGCGTTTTTTATCTGAATTCTCAGTTCTCCGTTCTCGCGTCTGAATTCTAGGTTTACCGTTTTTGCTCCTCTCGCTTCTCCATTTTCGCTTTTATACATCCTCGACAAAAACACTAATTCGGCAGCTCGTCTGCAACCCGGCATACCTGTTTATCCATATTGAACACCCGCACTCTGTTGACCAATCAGGGAGGAGAGCGGAGAGAGAAGAATCGGGAATTTACTATCGGAGCAACTTCTCGATTCTGCAGAATCGCCAGGCTTTCCCCGTTCTCGATTCTGACTAAAACGCAAGAATAGAGAATTCGCTTCATCTGAATATTCCAAAAAGCGAAATAGGAGAATTGCGAGGAGAATCGTGAGGAGAATTAGGATCAAAAACGCAACTATTCTGCAGCGTTAATTTAATCGAATTTCCCTATTTCTTTGAGGACGTCACAAACACGTCACGGGCCTAAGATAATAAGCTAAGGTTCGGTTTTCACCCGTCTGTGGGGTTCTGACGTCGGAGTCCTAGACTTCTGGATTTTATTCGGAATTATTTCAGGTTTATTTTTCACGGTTAAAGTCCCTTGTATAAACAAATAGAAATCCATCTTTGCTTTAAAAAACGACCAAAAAGAGGGAAAAGTTTGGTAATATTTTAAACCAGTATCTGGCGCTGCATTTCCGTCTAGGAATTTTAGGTTCAAGGTAAAGGTAAGGTAAGGTACAATTTTAACGGCAAATATAAATAAACCTGGTGTTTCTCAGAAGCATCAGACATGCCAGTGGCATAAAAAACGACGCTTCACTAATTCTGATGGTTTTGTAAAAATTATTAATACAATTCTAGCCTAAGGCATTGTAAAGAAAAAACAAACGAACAACTATCACACATCAACACTGAAATTTAAGGACAACACGAGAATTTACGACAACAGACATATGACTAAAGAAAAAATGAAACATAAAAAAGGTTTCGACATGGGTCTGATCTTCCTCCGAGCACAAGCGAAAATGAATCAATTAAATCAGACAGAAGAAATATAATTGCTAGATAACATAAATCTTTTTAGAGCTCTTTTAAAAACTTCCTACAGTTTCAGGCAATTAATTCCATACTTTTACACCTGTATGGCGAATAGAAAAGCTAGACCTTGTAGAAGGGTAACAAATGGTAGAAAGATTTGACCGCCGTACTGTGTTATAGTCATGAAATTGACTGTTCAGGCAAAAAAGATTTTTGAAATCAGCAAGTAGTGAATCTTCTAGAAGATAACGGTAAACAAGTGTTGCAATATTCCAGTCTCTAATCTGACGGACATTTAAAATAAAAAGACGAGGCAGAATATGAGACCTGAATATGAGAATAAGGGACCTGTCTTACCTATAATACTAACGCAACCTACTTCCATAATCACTCCATACATTTCCAAACCCGAAGACCCCAATTTCGTACGGTACATTCTAACCCCTCTTACAAAACTACGCTGGTTTTCTCACTTGCCGTGTTTTGCTATCTTCGATGTGTATCACGCTCGCGACGGTCGTCTGCGAGAAGTTTTTCCATCAGAAAAACCTGTTATGTAAATTGTTTCCCTGTTTTCGCTTATAAGTCAGCGGGTCTCGGAAAAGGGTTAAAACAGCCAAAACCATGGATTATTTGTCGAAAGCACAGCTAGTTTTAAAGTATCCAATATTTTAAAATACTGTAAGTTGAAGAGTAAATAGTGCGAGGGGTCCTTTAAAGAACCCCAAGAACCAATATGCAGCTGCTATAGAATGTTCTTGTGCACAAGTTTTATTAACACGGCTCTGGCTCGATTGAAACGTTACGTGTAATGCGCTCGCTCTCTACAACGGTTCTGAATTCATTCCATAAGTTTCACTCTAGTGCGCTTATAGTGCCAGGGGTCCTTTAAAGAACACCAAGAACCAATATGCAGCTGCTGTAGAATGTTCTTGTGCAAAAGTTTTATTAACACGGCTCTAGCTCGATTGAAACGTTACGTGTAATGCGCTCGCTCTCTGCAACGGTTCTGAATTCATTCCATACGTTTCACTCTAGTGCGCTAATAGTGCGAGGGGTCCTTTAAAGAACCCCAAGAACCAATATGCAGCTGCTGTAGAATATTAATGTTCTTGTGCAAGTTTTATTAACACGGCTCTAGCTCGATTGAAACGTTACGTGTAATGCGCTCGCTCTCTACAACGGTTCTGAATTCATTCCATACGTTTCACTCTAGTGCGCTTATAGTGCCAGGGGTCCTATAAAGAATCCCAAGAACCAATATGCAGCTGCTGTAGAATGTTCTTGTGCAAAAGTTTTATTAACACGGCTCTATCTCGATTGAAACGTTACGTGTAATGCGCTCGCTCTCTACAACGGTTCTGAATTCATTCCATACGTTTCACTCTAGTGCGCTTATAGTGCCAGGGGTCCTATAAAGAATCCCAAGAACCAATATGCAGCTGCTGTAGAATATTAATGTTCTTGTGCACAAGTTTTGTTAACACGGCTCTAGCTCGATTGAAACGTTACTTGTTATGCGTTCGCTCTCTACAACGGTTCTGAATTCATTCCATACGTTTCACTCTAGTGCGCTTATAGTGCCAGGGGTCCTTTAAAGAACCCCAAGAACCAATATGCAGCTGCTGTAGAATATTAATGTTCTTGTGCAAGTTTTATTAACACGGCTCTAGCTCGATTGAAACGTTACGTGTAATGCGCTCGCTCTCTACAACGGTTCTGAATTCATTCCATACGTTTCACTCTAGTGCGCTAATAGTGCGAGGGGTCCTTTGAAGAACCCCAAGAACCAATATGCAGCGGCTGTAGAATGTTCTTGTGCAAAAGTTTTATTAACACGGCTCTACCTCGATTGAAACGTTACGTGTAATGCGTGTAATGCGCTCGCTCTCTACAACGGTTCTGAATTCATTCCATACGTTTCACTCTAGTACGCTAATAGTGCGAGGGGTCCTTTAAGGATGGACGTCTTGTGACGGTTGAGTCGGTGCCAGACGTAGTCTGCTGGTCTGCTTAGCTGATTCTAGTTAATGTTTCAGGTTGACATAATTTGCAGCGAAGAACCTCTAGGTAAAGACCACACCCTGAAGTTTATTTACGTGACGAAATGGAGGTTTAAGGAGCCACCCCTTATGCTCCAATACCGACCAAAAGCTGAATTTATTTGAAGAGATGTTACACTGACCAGCCAAGAGTAAGTGCACCTGTTTCATGTTGGTATGTTATAGTACTTGAATAGAAACTGTACCTACTGCGGCTCCAAGCTGACTGCGAATCATGATTAAAAGCGCTAAATTGGCAAGTCGTCGGCCCTTCTTGGCAAGGGTCCTCGCCAGACAGTTGGGGGGGGGGGGGGAGTGAGAGTCACCGCAAGTTCAAAAAATGCTCGGTATCGAGTGAAACTTGATAGGTGGTACGAGAAAATGCCTCAGATGATCCATTTAGGAGATGAACCTGATTCGGCCGCGTGCGGGGAGTTGGGAGGGGGTACCGGCGCGGGACCAACCGAGTGGGTCTATTGGGTTGAAACTTTGAAGGTAGAAACGTCATTTGCGCAGGCAATGCCAGAAATATTCAGACTTGAGTGAAATTAGATATTCTATTTCTATGTCCAAACCGCATTTTTGGATGGCGCGGTATTTTGTGACGTTCTCATCAACTTTCTTTACCACCTACTCGTAACAAGTGCCAAATGAGCTCGTAGCTCTTGTTCTTCCAGTGGCAAAACAGCGGCAAATCAGCTTTTGTGGTCAAACGCGTTGCTGTTAATACGCTAGATGGACTTCACGTGAACTAGACCACAGTATAAACATTATGACGAATTTTCGATAAGTTTCAGCTAAAATCTAACAAGAGCAACGAGCTCATATGGCACTTGTTACGAGTAGGTAGCACAAGAAAGTGGATGAGAATGTCACAAATCCCCCCTTCAACCCCTCCTAGGATCGGACCTAGAAATAAGGTATCTAATTCCTGATATCCTGAACTGAGGAGGAGAAACATTCTTTCTTTGCAGAACAGTATTCTCAAATCGTCTAATCCACTTGTGCGGGCTGCATCTGCCCCGCTTTTGAGGTTGTCTCTGCTTGTGTGGCTGGAATGGGAGCGGTCTCTGCGGGTGACCCAGGTTCCACCCGGAGCCCGTCCGACTTGATTGTTTTAGTTAAATAACTAAAACAACCGTTAAATAAAGTAAATTGAAATTGAAAGTAATTTCACGAGAGCCTGAGCATTTCTGGCATCGCCTCGGATAATCTAGGGCGAATGTTTCAACATACTAGTTTGATTCCTGTGAGGGCCGTACTACTGCCAGTACGCCTCGCCCTCAAGCTTCCGTACTAGGGCCAGATTCGGTTCAGCCACAAATACAGACCATCTTAGGCAACTTCTCGTACAGGCTATCAAGTTTCACTCAGGTCAAAGCTTTTTTCGGGAACTCCGGTACCCCCCCCCCCCCCCCCCCCCACCGTGTTCAGATCCGGTCCGGACCCTAAAACATGTCATCTAGGACTCATGGTCTCTATTCTTTCCAAGTTTTCAATTCAATTTCAATTCAGTTTCAATTTAGTTTATTCATTAAAAATCTTGAAACGGCGGTAAGCCGACTAGTTGATTTTACGTCAACAATGTATACATTAAAGTTATAATATTTAAACTGAATTATATATATAGAGCTAAATCGCATATCACACTATGGCCCATAACTGGCCACTTGTCTGTCAGGTCACTATTCCCAGGTCAGGTTTTATTCCCAGGTTGCAACCTTTTTAAACTCCAAGCTACTCTCACAAAGGAATTCACGAAGTCAAATGTTTAACGCTAAGCTAGGATCCATAGTTTGTTTTCCCACAAGTTCATATTTCCAACTTAAGCGGTTTTGAGCCTGGAGAGGACCCTTGCGAAGAAGGGCCGAAATATAGCTCTAATAAAATTCAGCTGACGTATCCGTTTTGCACTATCAAATATGATTCGCAGTCGCTTGGGCTGAAGGAATACTTTTTTTTTTTTTTACTTTCTAGCAACTAAAAGAATCCATTTGATTATTGAGACTGTACTAAATGACTTTCAATTTTAGGAACTCCTAGATGTCCCGAAAATAAGTCTTGTGAATTGACTCGGAATTTTTCCGTGTTTCCAATGGCGAGATGGAAGTCTGGTAATGGCGGATCGAATAGGAAGTGGTAGAGATGTGAACGCGATTGATGTTTTCCGTATTTAATGTCGTTTAGTCAGTAATGTGGTTTGTACGTTGCGCCACTGCTTAGGCAGTCTCTACATTTTTAAGTTTATAATTAAAGCGAAAAAAAAAACATTAAATTTTAAAAGAGTTGAGTTCGTCGTATTCCTAGTAGTTTCTAGCTTTTACTCGCTACACTGTCAGAAGTTTCATAACAGATAACACGAGGATGCGCGGTTTCAACAGATAATGCGTAACAGATAACACTTCGGATGTTATCTGTTGTGTTTGAAAACGTTATGCATGAAATGTTATGCATAACAAACTTTGTTAGAAAGAGCCAAAAAAAGCATCTACTGACTTTTTTATTCGTTATCGTCATGAAAACTCAGCAGATAGTTTTTGGCAGTTTTTCGGTTCTTCCTGGTGGTAACGTTTATATGCATAACATTTTGAAACACTACAGATAACATCCGAAGTGTTATCTGTTAACGCATTATCTGTTGAAGCCGCGCATCCTCGTGTTATCTGTTATGAAACTTCTGCCAGTATTGGCGTTTTTGATCGCCGATGAAATTTCACCGGTAGACGAAGCGAGCTTGCCGATTCGTGCCTATTTACTGTTTTCGATAGCCGATAGCCTTTGGCTTTCGCCGTTGTTTTTGGGTGCGCAAAAACTTTGTTTTGCTGGCAGTGTACTTCTGTTATAACATAAACTACACATTGGATATGTCTACTCACATTGGACTTCAAATAGGCTGTTCTCATAAGGCAGAACATAAAGAACATAATCCTCATTTCCCTCCATTTTTGAAAGAAACCGTTAAACAAAATCCCAACGTCTACGGCAAACGGCGAGTCCTTGGCCGATCGGCGATGGACAGGAATTCAGGCGATAGACGTTAGCCGATCAGAACAAAAACAGAAATTAAGATATAAAGCTTCGGCAATCGGCTTCCAGCGAACGTCAAAAAGTCAGACGGCTACGCTATCGCCGAACTAATCGGCGATAAAAAAAACGCCACCAGTGTAGTGTCTGCGTTTCCCACGTGAGTAGTTTTTTGTTCCCATCTCCCGGGCACTTTCTCACTAGAGCCTGCCTCCAGACCTGCTTAGTCCACATTAGCGAGGCGAAACCTGAAACTGGTGAGTCGGAAATGAGTTATGACACTAGGGAATGGTGACCCGTGAATCCGGAAACGCCTTAAAGGGACAAAACAGAGACCGCTAGCGAGTTCCCCGGAAATACTACGGAATATACTCGGCTGTCCTCCGGCAAAACCTAGTATCTACATCTGAGTAACTTCCGAGAGAAAAGCGAAAACGTTGTTACGTGAAGCTGCTTCTTTTTGCCACATGATTTTCAGTACTTTTAAACTATGGTTCTCAACAATGGTTCTCGGCTGCTGGTATAGCGTACTTTGTTAGATACTAGGTTTTAGCATTTGTAGTATGTACATACTAGGTAAAACACGAAATCAAAGCTGAGGCCCTGTGTAGATACTAGAGGCGTATTCTCGCCGTTCCCCGAGGACTCCACTTGAGGAGTCCCCGCGTTTTTGTTTGTCCCGTGGATTCACTCCCCGTATTCTCGCGAGTCCCCACGGACGGGGAATGCTCCGATTATCATCACCATCATCAAAAAGGACTCCCTTTCAAATTCGGAGGGGAATCAATTTTTGCTGTTGTAGGTGCTATGTAAAATTAATTAAAAAGAATCAGAATAAACAAAACCAAAAATAAAGTGGGTCTAGACTAATTTTTTCAGCTGCATATTCATTTTTCGAACAAAATCCATTTTAGAAGCATTCCCCGTATTCTCGCTGTTTCTGTACGCGGAGTCCGCGTGGTGTGACTCCCTCTATTCTCGCCGTTCCCTTCGATTCCCCGAGGAGTCCTTGGGGAACGGCGAGAATACGCCTTAGGTGAGATCTCCGAAACTAAGCATCGGAGACAAATTCTGTTTGCACCGTTGGATTCCTCGCGGTCTCATTAGGTGGGATCAACTCCTAACTTAAATTTTTTTTTTTAGTAGATACTAGGTTTTGCCGGAGGACAGCCGTACTGCGGAATTTGGGCCCTTTTCATTTGAACTTCAAGGAGAATAGACCCGGGTTCCTTTTGGTTTACGCTGAGCCAATCACATCACTTGGTTGGTTCCACCAGCGTTTTTGCCACGGGAAGAACTAAAGTTCCACTTTGTTGCAAGTTGAAATAACAAATTTGCTTCGACGGAAAACGTTTTGTTCTGTTGCAACTGCTTATTGTTGGTTCGAGGACCAATGCTGTAGATCCGTTAATTAAATGGGCGTCAAATTGTACTCGTGTACTTCAAGTAGTACAAAGATCTTTAGAAGCTCGAAAAATGTGTGGCAACACCGAACGTTGCACTGATAAGAACCTTTTACGTTCAGTTTGAACGAGGGTGTGTCTCAGCAGCTTTCCGCGTTGAAACTTCGCGTTTTGATGATCGCCACGAGAAAGAGGAGTTATACGCCAACTCAAAATTTGCGTATACGCTTTACACACGAAGGATCCCACTGCACATTCAACGGGATCAGTTTAAAAAAAAAACTAAAAAACACTCGTACCAACATCACGCACATATCTTTTATTCTAAATCTGACTACATCTCATCTCGAAAAAAACGTGTAAACAAGCAAAACCTTAAACAATCCGTGAGTACGCGCGTTAGTATACTTATTAAAACTACATAGTTACAAGCAAGACTCGAGCGAATAAAGCAGTAAAATACTTCGAATGAGGGCGTTAGAACCGAGAGGGCGGTACCTTTTCTTGACTACCGCTCATTGTACCAATATACCGAACAAAAAAGGAGGAACATACATATCGAGCTAAGAGCCGAGGGATAAAAAAAAGTTTGTATTTAATATGTTAGTGTCGTTAGCCGAGACCAAAATGAAAATCTAAAAAAGTACAAAATTTTGGCAAGCGTTTCCTAAATCTGCCGAAAAGAACTGAACAGCCTTTTTGAGCGTGAGTAAATACTAATCGCTAACGTAGTAGATCGTGAACCCTGCAAAACTTGGAAACTGACATGCAAGATTGCAGGTTTCCTGGTATCCGCGATGATAGTTGCTTAACTTCCTAAAATATTGTAAAATCCATGCACGTATTTCGAAGAATAAAACTTCTAAAATGAACGTCAAATAGAAATTCATAAAATTTACCACTTCTGTAAAATAACAAGGGGTCAGGATTTTTCGACCACATCCGTCGGTTTACGAGAGCATGTCACTACAAACGTTTATTTAGAGTGTTCTACTAAAGTAAGAACTATTATTTCCGATGTTCTATACTAAGCTAAGAATTTCTCTTCTTCTTCTAAAATTTCCACGTGACAAGGGCTTATGATTTATCTACCACCGCTTTCGTTTCGCGAGAGCATTTCACTACAAAAATTTATTTGCAATGTTCTACCCAACTAAGAAATTTCTCCCAATCCGTACTCAGAGAAGGAGAGAAAGTACTCCCTTCAGCCGAAGCTGACTGCGAATCATATTTGATGGTACTAAACGAACAAGTCATATAAGATTCGTTCTAACGATATTTCGGCCCTTCTTGGCAAGGGTCTTCGGCAGGCAGTAGCTAAACCTGCAACTAGTTGCATTTTTTATTCAATCATTTCCATTCAAATTTGCAGGTTAAGAAAGTACTCCCTTCAGTACAAGCTGACTGCGAATCATATTTGATCGTAGTAAACGAACAAGTCACATAACATTTTTTCTAACGATATTTCGGCCCTTCTTGGCAAGGGTTGTCGGCAGGCTGAAGCTAAACCTGTAACTAGTTGCGTTTTTTATTCAATCCCTATTCAAATTTGCAGGTTCGTTTCTTTTAGCTACACAGAAAAATACCTTTCCTGTCATCGCCCCAATCATGCAGCAACAACAGCGGCGGTGTCAAAAATTAAACGTCAGGGCTAGTTTTTTCCCTACAGTGGTATTTAAAAGTAATTTGCCCGAATAAGATATTTATAGTCGGCGGAAACTTCAGTTATTTATTGCAGGTTTGTTTCCTTCCCCGACGTTGACCCTGGAGATTGACAGCCTGACGAGGACCCTTGCCAAGAAGGGCTGAAATATCGCTGCTAAAGCATTTTAGCTAACTTTCCTTTTATTTGCATTATTTGGATATTCCAGCTACACGCTGACAAGGACCCTTACCAAGGAGGGCCGAAATATCCTCAGAACAAATATTTGCTGAATCATCCATTTAGCCGAAAGGCGCGTCTACACGGACATGAGAAAACGGTAATAAAAACGAAAACTGAAACAACGTTACCATATCGAGGTACACCCATCTATATTGCTCTCGAGAATCACAAGCGTCGACCTAGAAATCATGGGCCCTTGCCGTGAGCTGGTAGCGCGATGAATTAATTTAATAGAAACTTTTTGCGGCGTTCAAGGAAGACTGTTCCTGCTAACTCGCACTGCGATCGCGCTGGTTACATGCCGGAAAATCATCACCTCGTGAATTCCTGATCCGCCCATGAACATTCATGTCGCGAAAAACCGCCGGATTTGCGGTCGCGTGGGCGGATTCGGTTCCGTCCAGCCGAAATCGCATACCATCCGCATCGTGCAATATCCCGATGAAAAATCTGTAACCTGTGAAGTTGTACGAAAAAGTTGCATGTATTGATATGAAGTAGTATAGAATACTTTAATTTAATGTGCCTCACACTGGGCCAATCTTAAGCAGTAGTATTCAGTAGCATCCCGACTTGCTCTAGTAGCATCCATTCTTGCTATAGTAGCATGTAGTAGCATCAGTTGGTACTGCATGGTACTTTTTCGTACAACTTCATACTACTATTTTCAGATAATATTTCATCGGGATGCATTATGATGATGTTTTTCACGTCGCGCACCTAGCTTATGTTTTAGTAGTCCTGACGGATAACCAATCTCTTCACCGCTCGGCCAAAAAAGAGATTGCGTGAGCACGGTGGTCTCCGAAGAGCTACATTATAGAAAGTGATAAATATCCCCCCCCCCCCCCTCCGCGCAACAACCCAATGACTCTCAGCCTTCTAAAATAGCTTTACAATAAGGGAGATCGAAAGACATAGGAACGAGGTGCAAATACACTGAACGGCCTAAATACAGTTGGCCTATAGTTCGAGCAAACACTACATCAGAAGTAACAGAAATTCAGGACATGGGGTGAGGAAAATTTGGAGGCCTTCTGGCCAACCAATGCTGCAGATTCCAAACAAAGGGCTACAAGTCCAGCCTATAGAAATCCCATAATGCTCACGACATCTCCTGAATTTCTCACAAATTAAGCAACTGCACTAAGTAGAAAACTGGACTAATCTGACGACTTAAGATCACAGATCTCCTCATCACCTCCTTTTCAGAGACACTACCTACAGTTAGGTTCTGCTTTCTGTTCATCTATTATAAGATTTGAAGCCAAGCTGACCATTCATTACGAAAGAAATAGAAAACTTTGATTTCCGTTTTTTTTTCTTGATCAGCTCAGCCTTCTGTTGGTATTGTGTGGAGAAACAACAAAATATAAAGCCCCCTCCGTGAGTATCCTGTTTACCCGATGAAAAATTTATCTCAAAATAGTACTATGAAGTAGTACGAAAAAGTCGCATGCAGTACAAACGATGCTACTACATGCTTCTACTTCAAGGCTACCGTGTTACAGCATACTACTAACTATATGTTACTATTAGTAAGACTGGATGTTAAAATGGCAAGACAGGATGCTACTGGATACTACTACATAAGATTGGACCAGTCTGAGGCACATTAAATGATAGTATTCTTTGCTATTACATAGTACTGCATGCAACGTTTTCTTACTACTACCATACTACTACGCAGGCTACAAATTTTTCATCGGGTACGTGGCGCCTCTACAAAGAGAGTGAGCCAGGAAATCTGTGACCAGGATTCACTTTAGAACAGAGATACTATTCGCTTGGAACAGAGGGAGCAGGAGGACTCAAATCTTCTATCCCACCCCCCCCCCCACTAAAGAAGTTCTTACTTTCGTTAAGAATTAAAAGGAGCCGTTTTGTTCAGTGCTCAACTGGTTATTTTAGTTTGTTCTTCATTTTCTGTCAACGGGAATGAATAAAGGAATACACTGTAAAAAAAATCTTGCAGTATCTGCTACTGGGACTAATATTGTCTCTACTGAGATAAGATTATTTCCAATTCGAATTAATCTTATCCCAGTTGAGATAGGATTAATCCCAGTAGCAAATACTAATAGTGTAGTTGACTCCTCCCACAAGGAGGAGCCAAGTTATGCAACGGCCAATCCCGTTCCTCGGAACTAGCTGAGTTTTGAAAGTCAACTGTTGACATGTGACAGCTTGACCGCCTGAGAGAAGCCAACTAAAGTTGCCTAGGGGTACTATGCCATTTTACATTACGGCATTTCGCAAATGGGGACTGGGGCGAGTTAACTAAGGTTGAACGGCGGTGAACAGAACGAAGAATTTTATCGTTTTTCTGTTCTCCGGGGCGTTCCCGGGTTTAAGAGACAAAGAGCGGGCTCCACCCTACTTACCGTAGTTACTAAACATGACGTCACGAATTCTGGCTTTTTGCCGTCAAGGCTGGAACGATTTTTCTATTCTCCAGCAGAATATCATGCCACGGGAGGATCCGACCAATCACGTTACAGAGATGCGTATTTACCACGCTTACTACGCTCTCGAGCATGGTAAGCAAATAATTACTATTTCGAGAAGGTCGGAACGGTCAGCGTAGTAACTTTTGACGAGGTTGGAACGAAAATAGTAACTAATAGTTACTATTCCTGATGAAAAATTTGTAGCCTGCGTAGTAGTATGGTAGTAGTACGAAAACGTTGCATGTAATACTATGTAATAGCAAAGAATACTATCATTAAATGTGCCCCAGACTGGTCCAATTTTATACAGTAGTATCCAGTAGCATCCTGTCTTGCCATAGTAGCATCCAGTCTTGCTAATAGTACCATATAGTAGTATGCAGTAACACGGTAGCCTTGAAGTAGATGCATGTAGTAGCATCGTTAGTACTGCATGCAACTTTTTCGTACTACTTCATAGTACTATTTTGAGATAAATTTTTCATCGGGTTAAGGCTGGAACACGCTCAAAAGCAATAACAATGATAAAAAGGAACGGTTAACAGAAAACAGAGAACACAGACCATTTAGCAAAACACAAAAATGGCTCCTGGGGATACAGAAGAAGTTTTCGTCCAACAACTTAGTTTCAACTGCTTTCACTAGATGGCCATCACTCTCAGATCACGTCGGTTTTACAGTTGGTTGGGTTCGCTTTCGACGGGGAAGTGTGGCATAGCTACTGACCTAAAAAGAGGAAACGTGAGTTAAACCGCGGATAATCTTATTGTAACCTACGAGAAAAAGCTACACTCGCAGTAGGAAGTGTCTGCCCCCAACATGACCTTTAAGGTTCGTACACACAGTCGAATTATCGTAGTCGGATGCAAATTTCCTCCTTTGCTCGGAAACTTGGACGCCTCCTTTATCGAACGTCAGTAGTTGTGTGTCACTAACTTCGGACCTTTTTATTCCGAATTCGGAGAATTAAAGTCCGAATTCGGAGGTTTTAATCCGATGCAAGAAAGAAACGCTACAATGCAAAATACTGCAATATTTTGCATTCTAGCGTTTTAATCCTGCATCGGATTGTAACTCTCCGGACTCAGTTTAAATTCTCCGAATTCGGAATAAATATGTCTGAAATCGGTGACGCACAACTTCTAACGTCCGATAAAGGAAAGACTTTTTACAGTGTAGTGACGCGAATTCCCCACATGTTTTATTGCGCACGCGAAATCTTGCCGGACTGTCTTTGCGCGTAGCTTTAGACCGTCGAAGTCGAAACTGCTTACCAAGCTCTCTCTGACATTTTGGAGCTTGGGTGTGTACGATAATAAGATAAGATAAGCGTGTATGGAGTGACAAGCTTACGCAAACTACTAATCATTTACACGGCGAGTATTTTCCCCCGGAGACGAGAGGGGAAAGTGTTCACACGGTACCCGGGTATTTTTCAAGGGAGAGCATTGTCATGTGTCAATAGATTCCAAGGTTGTAAAGCTCAGGATATCTCTCTACAATGGACACCAACATGTGTCCATTTGGATCATTTCTCATATGGACATAATCAAAATTATTGCTCGAAAATCGGATTTTGTTGTTGCTGACGTCGAAGAATACCCTTCGACAATCAAATCCACGGGTAAAAAGTTGGCAAAATCGAAGTAAAAAATACCCCGGGATTTGTTGCTGTTGCGGGGGAAAATACCCGCGGAGTACGGGTAAACACCCTCCTCTCTAAGAAGTTAATTTTACAGCTTGAGCGGCTTGAGCCTAAAGAGGACCCTTGCCAAGAAGGGCGGAAATATAGCTCTAATAAAATGTAGCTGACTTATACGTTTTGTACCATCAAATATGATTCGCAGTCAGCTTGGGCTGAAGGACTATCTACCCTCCGTGTAAACGTAGCTTAAGTACCAACAGAACGAGAACGCGGATTCGTGATCGAGATTTGGGTTCGGCATCACCTATAGAGGAGAAATTCCGCGTCGAGTCGTTTCAACTTCTTGTCGAACTCGCAATATTCCAGTTCAGCGCGTTCAAGCGGCTATTTTTTGTAAATCCATCCGTGTCTCATCGAGCGTGTTCCACCCTTCTAACAATAGTAACTATTAGTTACTATTTTGGTTCCAACCTCATGAAAAGTTACTACGCTGACCGTTCCACCTTGTCGAAATAGTAACTATTTGCTTACCACGCTCGGGAGCGTAGTAAGCATGGTAACTACGAATCTCTGTGATGTGATTGGCCGGATTAGCCCGCGGCACGATATTTTGCTGAAAATAGAAATATACGTTCCAGCCTTGACGCCAAAAAGCCAGAATTCGTGACATCAAGCGTGGTAACTACGGCAAGTAGGGTGGAACAAGCTCATTATCAGCACTTGTCCAGAGATACAGTAAAACAGATCCGCCAGTTGGTGAGTAGAAAATCTGCAATCTGCATGAAGTTTTGCACTGTCTTTGGAGTAGAAAGCGAAAGCTATTATGTTCTGCTACGTATTCATATTTTACTAGCTCTGTGTCACAAGTGTTGACAAGCTGTCACAAGGTGTTGGAGTGAGATAATGGGACTTTCAGAAACTAGTCCGCTTGGAGCGCTGAACAAAAAATAGCTAAGCACCCATGGATGATCCTCATGTCGGAGCCTGAGCCTAGTTCTTTGATGGGATTTATTTTGTTAAAAAAAGTCCCCGAACTTCAAAAATTTCCGCCCGGATGTCGGAGTCTTACTAAACGAAGAACAGGGGACTCCTAACCCGAAGGGTATCCCGATGAAGAATTTGTAGCCTGCGTAGTTGTATGGTAGTTATACGAAAAAGTTGCATGTAATACTATGTAATAGCAAAGAATACTATCATTTAATGTGCCTCAGACTGGTCCAATCTTATGTAGTAGTATCCAGTGGCATCCTGTCTTGCTATAGTAGCATCCAGTCTTGCTAATAGTAGCATGCACTAGTATGCAGTAACACGGTAGCCTTGAAGTAGACGCATCAGTTAGTACTGCATGCTACTTTTTCGTACAACTTCATACTACTATTTTGAGATAAATTTTTCATCGGGATCAACGAAAGGGCATTCCAATCAATGCAAGATGCAGGTAAGATCAAACGAAACCATTTGCAGCTGAAACTGGTTACCACCCAAGGTAGTTGTTATTTCATGCTTTTCAATCAGTTAGGTGTTCCTTTGGAAAATTCGAGGAGTAGTCTATTCGATCAAAGCTACGGCTAGAGCTTCCCTTTTGGCTTACCGACGAAAAGTCCCCGTGGCAAAACCTCCCCATGACAAAACGTACCCACGACAAAATATCCCTGTGCCGAAGCGTCCCCGGCTAAAATAGACCAATAACCAGAGTTTGCATTACAGATGTAGGCACATTAGTTGAGTTTGTATCTGTTACCACGTTAACTGGATCTGCAATTAGTCGTTTTTGCAGTAACCGTGATATCTGATATACGGTTGCTCTGCAAAAACGACAATTGCCGAAATTGCGCTTTTCGAAGTCATCCCAAAAGAAAAACAGATATTCAGTCACATCACTAAGTGCCAAACTTCTTTCTCACCAATCTGACAAAATTTGATGAAAGTGAGATGACTTTTCAGATACCACGGTCGGACCGTAGTATCTGAATATCTGATACCACGATAACTGGCCAGATACCACGATAACTGCAAAAACGCCTTTTGACCGTGGTATCAGATACCACGATAACTGCAAAAACGACTTTAGACCGTGGTATCAGATACCATGGTATCTGCAAAACGCAACCATTCTTATGCAAGAAAGAGCGGACGTGGGAACATTTGCTCCAGATATCAGATATGCAGCGTTTCCCTCCCAAATATATATTAGTTGCGTTTTTGCAGATACCGTGGTATCTGTCACGACGGTAACTGGATCTGCAATTAGTCGTTTTTGCAGTTATCGTAGTATCAGATACACGGTGCTCTGCAAAAACGACTATTGCCGAAATTGCACTTTTCGAAGTCATCCCAAAAGAAAAATAGATATCCAGTTACATCACTATGTGCTAAACTTCTTTCTCACCAATCTGACAAAATTTGATGGAAGTGAGATGAATCTTCAGATACCACGACCAGTTACCACGGTCGGACCGTAGTATCTGAATATCTGATACCACGATAACTGGCCAAATATCACGATAACTGCAAAAACGACTTTAGACCGTGGTATCAGATACAATGGTATCTGCAAAGACGCAACTATTGTAATACGAGCCCTGAGCCCGTAACTAATCAGAAGCAGGCTAGTTCTAGGTCATTTAAAGCAAAATGCATAACCGGTATTTTTACCAATAAGCTCCTTGGAGGAAACAAGCGGAAGCCTGATCTGGCTCAAAAAGAGTCAAACAAGGATAATGCAAAAGTCAGCGTAGTGCCGTTATGGTGGACGAAAATGGAATGGGAAGTTGGATCTTGCTTGGTGAGCCTCGTACTGCTCGGAATAATATTGTATACCTAGGCGATTTCAATCTCTTATTCCCATCTGGTCTTAGTTTAATACGCTTTGAAGGAATTCCGGGTCTACTGATTGTGAATGGTGGGACCCCACCCAAAAATATTATCGAAGTTGTGTTACCTCGGTGAACTTAAAGCACAACTCTTACTAGAAATGATCTTTTCCCTATGAAATGAATCAGAAAAAACTTTTTAGAAACACCATGACCTAAAACTAGCGATTCTCTTGTTAGCGCTTGTCTACTATATCCAACCGTCCTGCTCTCCGACGCGGTGGCTGGGCGCAAAACATTTGAAAACTGAACGCGCCTTAGTTAAAAAGTAGGAAAACTAAGCAAATAAAAGAAGTAATAAACAGAAGATTATCACATGCTTATGTGTGAAAGAGTTGTTATCGGACGATCAAGATTCCGGCAAACTTTTCGTTGGGTGGAAGGAATACTCGGCAAGGCTGAAAAAGCGCTAAAAGTTCGTAGTTACGAAACGAAACATTTGAGAAAGATGGGGAGTTTAGAAGCTTATAATTCCACATGGGAGCTAAGTATATTATGAAAGGCAAAATAAGCAAGAGGGGTCCTTTAAAAATCTTTAGGATTTTTCGCCACGGGGAAGTTTTGCAATGACGTTTCGACTGGGGACGTTTCGCCAACAACTCTCCTTTTTCTACCACCCTTATCAACCCTAAGCGTACGGTTCATAAGTTCCTCGTTTACAACAAGCACCTCAAATACGAGTCGCAGTTAGCTTGGTCTGAAGTGATACTACCTAAATTACGGTACAGGTAACTTGCTAAGACTGAAATACAATGTTTACGAAGCTTCCCTCCTCCTATTAAGACTTGAGCCACTTCATGTCCGCCGGGAAAACTTAATTTTATGTTTTGGCCGATCAATCCTTGCCAGTGAAAAACATAAGAGATATTCTGCCCGATCTAGCATCGACGACAGGACGGACGCGGCACCAAAATCTCTTGCCAGTTAAATGTCGAACTAACCGTTATTCGAATTCTTTTGTACCATATTTCACTGAGAAAAACAAGTGAATTCCAAATGATTTATTTTCTTTTATCTAATAATTGTATATGAATGAATGAATGACTATATTTAAAGCCATTTTTCAGGCCGTATACATACGTATACAACAACAAACAACTACCAAACAAAATCACGTAACGCTCAACTTTCGAACAATACGACCTTACCGGACAATATTTCCAACTGCTACTATATTTACTTTCGACGTCGACTTCAAAATTCCAAGAAGAGTATTTTAACACGTGAAATGTAATGGTCGACGTATTTAGTGCCATGTCGGCGCTACGAGTTAGATCAATAAAAAATATCTATCTATCTATCAACTACGGTAAAGACCCACACAAACTTGGGACTTCTACCAAGTGCCCATGCTTCACACCAGGCAGTGAACAAACCGTTATGTTGCCAACGAGCAATGGTAGAAGCGATCCATGGTGGTCTCGTTTCACGGAGCTTCGGGAGGGTCTATACGAAATTAGTAAATCGTTAACAGGAATGCAGCATCAGACAGTTATTTCTTTCCCAATATCGTAGTGGTGTTCCTCCTTTCTAATCATACTCTAAATTAGGAAATGAAGCACCCATTTTTAGCATTATATTTTTTTCTACGATGCTGTTTTGTCTGCGTCTGGACTTGATCCAATATTCACAAATACCGACCTTAAGCAAATCAATGTTAATTATTCTAATAATACTCTAAATTAGGAAAAAATTAAGCACCCTTTTTCAGCATTCTAGTTTTTTGTACGATGCTGTTTTTTCTGGGTCTGGACTTTATCCAATATTCACAAATACTGACCGTAAGCAAATCAGTGTTAATTATTCTAATCATACTCTAAATTAGGAAAAAATTAAGCACCCCTTTTTACCATTCTAGTTTTTTGTACGATGCTGTTTTGTCTCCGGCTGAACTTTATCCAATATTCCCAAATACTGATCGTAACCAAATCAGTGTTAATTAATTTCGTTATTGAAAATTCCTTCTGTACCTTTACCCAGATCAGTCCAAAACAGACGCCTTGTACGAGGCAAAGCAAAATAACACTAGAGAATAGCGCCAAGACCTATGCTTTTCATGCTTTGCAAACGGGCCAACTCATAGCGCCGCCCACTACGCTTGCGGCGTTTAAAGCGAGACAAACTTGCGGGTTTAGAAATTTCTAGTAAAGCAAAGGTGCGGTCTACAAACACCAAGGAAACAATGGAGGCTGTATCATTTTTTTGCAATGTTTAGAAAAATGAAGTTATCGGAGCCAGCGCTGGTGAACGACCGACTGAGTTCAGTAGGGATGTTCACTATCGCTAGTGGTGCTAGTGTCGTTGTTATTCGAGTGTGTGTCACTTTTTTTCAAGTCTTGGCGCTACTCTCTAGTGCTATTTTGCTCTGGTACGAGGCTATGAAACGTCATGTTCGCTAGATAGAATTGGCAGACTAAAATTAGTGCTGACACGTGTTTCCCGACTTGTTGCGCACCACGAACTTATCCAACTTTTCAGTTGTTGTTTGTTATGTTTAGCATTTTCTTTAATTTTTTTCGCTCATTGCTCCACGATACGAAACTTATACAGTGGTTCACAAATAAATTATTATTACTAGTTGCATTCTTGCAGATACCATGGTATCTGCTAACACGGTCTAAAGTCGTTTTCGCAGTTACCGTGGTATCTGAACATTAGATACCACGGTATTTTGCCAGATACCACGGTAACAGTCCAAACGCCTTTTGACCGTGGTATCAGATACCACGGTATACCACGGTAACTGCGAAAACGATTTTAGACCTTGGTATCAGATACCATGGTATCTGTTACCACGGTAACTGGATCTGCAATTAGTCGTCTTTGCAGTAACCGTGATATCTGATATACGGTTGCTCTGCAAAAGCGACAGTTACCGAAATTGGGATTTTCGAGGTCATCCCAAAAGAAAAACTGATATTCAGTCACATCACTAAGTGCCAAACTTCTTTCCCACCAATTTGAAAAAAAATAATGAAAGTGAGATGAATTTTTCAGACAACACGACCAGTTACAACGGTCGAACCGTGGTATTTGAATATCAGATACCACGATAACTGGCCAGATACCACGATAACTGCAAAAACGGCTACTGACCGTGGTATCAGATACCACGATTACTGCAAAAACGACTTTAGACCGTAGTATCAGATGCCGTGGTATCCGCAAAAAGGCAACTATTATTATTAACGTCTACTTTTAGTTCTGCGGAAATTAAAGGCTCCAACGCATGGCTGTGCAGATACGCCTGTAGCAGTCGAGGGACTCGAAAGGGGTCGTTTGTTCTGCAGCCCAAAACAGAACCGAGCCTCGTTTTTGTTGCACGCTGCAGGTTCACTTCTCGGCCGCTTCCAGGCTGATTCTTTCTACATCAGTTTTTGCACTGCAGTGCTTCCGAAGAAGACGGCAGCGCTTCTTGAGAATCGCGGACTTGCTCACCGACCAAGTCCGTGCTTCCCTGCAAGGTGCTGCTTCAACCAAAGCCTCGTTTTTGTTGTAATAGTGCTGCCACTTTGCTGCTGCAGCACCTCTTTGTTTCTGCAGAAGATACTTTTTGGACTCGCTGCCTGCACGATTTCATCTTAGTTGATGCAGCACCTTGCAGGGAAGCACGGACTTGGTCGGTAAGCAAGTCCGTGATCCTCGAGAAGTGCTGCCGTCTTCTTCGGAAGCACTGCAGTGCAAAAACGAATGGAGAAAGAATCAGCGCGGAAGCGTCCGAGAAGTGGACCTGCAGCGTGCAATAAAAACGAAGCTCAAGAAGAAATCGTGCCGGCAGTCAATCCAAAAACGCATCTTGTGCAGAAGCAAAGATGTGCTGCAGCAGCGATGCGGCAGCACTGTTGCAACAAAAACGAGGCTCCGTTGTCTTTAACCTCAAACAAACAAAAACAATGACGAAACACGTTTTGCACCAGTCTAATCTGAAGGAGGGGGGGGGGGGGCTCGTAGTTAATAGCGTGCGTTAATGTTAGACTCAGACAGGACCCATCCAAGACAGGACAGAGGCATACCATATGAAAATACCTAGAGTCCATTTTGTGTCATGATCATACGCTTGCAAGCTGTAGCACTTGAGTGGACGTAGCCATGAAAGGAGCAAATGGTCTTCTCAGCGACGTTCAGATTATCATCGTCGGACAAATCTTCGAAGGAAAAACTGTCGAACTCCGGATGGAAAAAGAAATCATCCGACTGAGGAAAAAGAATAGAAAGAAAAGACGGAGAGAGAAGATGATAAGGCGATGATTAAGACGAGAAATGTGTGTCATCGTTTGTAATAGGTGATTAAAAGTTGTGCACTCCCGCACAGGCACGGTTTTGCCCTTCTTGGGAGCGTTCTGTTTGTTGTTTTGTTTAAAGTTTAACTGAAAAGGGCAGAGATGGGACAGTCTTGTTATCCCTCACTTATTCTCTTAGAGAGGCTTGAAGACACGATGAAAATGCGTCACTTCGTTGCTCCGCTATTCACGAATAATCGGTTTTCAAATAGTGGAATTTCCCTGTAAGATTCGTGGTACTACCTGTGTCGTAGGCTTGACGAAAAAGATTTCTAAAAATTTTTTGCTCAGGGACTAAGCGGTCTTCACCAAGCTTACCACTGCCCACTGAAAAGCCGCGTTTGTGTTCAGATTCAAATATTCCGCGTCATAGTAGAATTTGCGCTGTGGGGACAGTCTTAGATATTCTGAACATCAGTACTAGAGAAGATAGCGGAAAATAAGAAAATCTCTTAGCAGAATCAAAATAACTCAGTGTATTCAACTAAATGATACAAACATGAGTTTGCTTTTCAGTTAAACTTTAAAGAATGTTTATATTAAAATGAGTTGAATTGAATTGAACGACAAGAACGAAAATGACCGATAGACTGGCTTTCTGATCTTTCGAAGACGCGGGTATATAAAACGAAATAGCAACAAATTCTAATGAAAAAAATGCCATACTCTCACGGTTACTAGGAAAAGAGCTTAATAGTTCTCAACCAACGACTGACAATGAACGATCATTTCCCTATTTATATATAGATATGAAGCTTTGGTCTTGAATTTGAACTTTTGGTATTTTAACAAGACCAAAGCCTTCCCGGAGATCCCAACCTGGGGTGTGTGTTACAGCGTTTTGCCCGGAAACAGAGTGGACATCGACGGCATTCACGATCGCTGGGGATAGACCTCGAGATGTTGGTTTCCTGTCAGTAAGGCCCACGGGCAGATTCTCCAGAGTCTAATACAAAGCAAGAGAACAGGCTTTCGCCTCTAAATAACTCTAAGAATTTTTGAGTACTCGAACTGATCAGAGTTAAAAATCCAATCAACAATGCACTTGAAACTATTGATCGATTCAGCAATAACCGCATCTTCGGAAAGGCTGTTCGAAGGATCAACAATTCTGTTGCCAAAACCCCACTTAAAAACGTCCTTGTGGAATCTTGGTTTTGCAAGCTTGTACGCGTGCCCCCGATGATAAGTATAGTTGAACTATCGATCCCGTGACAAACTATCTGAATAGAAGATTTAGTACGTCTGCTCTCCCCAGAATCTACAAATCAAGAAGAACAAAATTTCTGTTTTCTTTCACAGTTGCTCCGTGCTTTCGCCCTCAGGCCATTTCAAAGTGGAGCCACCCCACTAACGTTATTCACGGGTGGAGGCGACAGCGACGCAAACCAATCCCAGGCAATGTCTGTTGACAACATTGCTTCCATCTTCTGTGCGTCGGTCCGAGGGGAATACTGTCAATCAGTTTTCTCCATATCCTGCTAATTCTTCTGCCCAGTTTTTACGTAGTTTCATCCCATCATTTAATAAATATTCTTTGAGCCCAAGCTGACTTTGAAACATTTATTCAAACAATGTTTACAACGGGTACGTCAGCTACGATTCTTCATCAGCGATATTTCGGCCCTTTTTGGCAAGGGTCCTCGTCAGGCTGTCACTCCTCTGGTTCAACTTCGGGGAAGGAAACAAACCTGTAATCATTATGATTACCAGAGGATTGACAGCCTGACGAGGACCCTTGCCAAAAAGGGCCGAAATATCGCTGATGAAGAATCGTAGCTGACGTACCCGTTGTAAACATAATCTTCTGGTAATATCTTGTAAGTGTATTAGTTAATTTGTTTCGGGTCTGTGTATTTTGTAAATATTGTATAACACTTCTAGCTGTCAGTTATTTGGATAATAAACTTGATTGACTATATGTTTAATGGTGCAAAACCGATGTCAGCTACATTTTATTAGAGCTATATTTCGGCCCTTCTTGGCAAGGGTCCTCTTCAGGCCGCTCAAGCTGGAAAATTAACTTGTGGAAAAACAATGAGAGATTCTTCCTTAAATATCTGACTTTATGAACTTCTTCTCTGAAATTGGTTGGAGTTAAAGCTGGTGCAGTGATTTCATCCTGGACACGGCTGCTGTTTTTGCTGTTCGACTGGGTCGTCGAAAGGGTAGAGATTCTTCTGCATTTTGGTTTTGGAGACTGTTTTATTGATTGACTGTTTTATCCAGGCAGTACCTGTTGACAATATTATTCTTGATTGCAGTTTGAAGGTAGCATACTTCCAGTGCAGATAATGCAGCGCAAACCCACCGGAAAGACTTTGTCTCGTGACTATGGAGTCAATTATTAATTAGTATGCGTGCTGATATTTTACCTCTGGGAGATAGGAGGAGGTACACGGGTAGGCCGATCGGGAGAATTGGTCGTTACTTCTGCCCGACGTGTCGAGATGTGAAGGAGTGTGTGCGACACCTTATGTGCGATTGTAGAGAACTGAATGACTTGAGAAGTGAAATATTTGGAGTAAATGAGTGTGATCAGGAATGGATGAGCAAATGTTTAAAAGTGAGTGCTATGTTACTATGAAGAAAGTGGATAGATTCCTCAAGCTGTCAATGATCAACAGAGAACATTTTTTGCAGCTTTTTAGTGGTTGTTAGGAATAAGTTCGTCATTGTGTTTCTTTTGTTTGTATTGCCATGGCCCTTATATAAAGTCTATCGATATTTCCATCCTTGTCTACTTTTATTTCTTATTTATCTACTTATTTTTGTTTAATTGTGACTGTGCCTTGGCCTTGCTTTCGGTTAGCTTTACGATTATTTAGCGGATGGATATTATTGGGTATGATTCGTCATGTCGAAGCTATTTCGGTTTTGCGCTCGAGCTCTTCTCTAAGCACCGGAAAGTGCTAATGATACACTTTCTTTGTAACCTGGAACCTTGGGCTTTTAGGGTAATAAATATCTATCTATCTATCTATAGCATCTGTACATGTACGGCAGGTCGATAGGCCTCTCAGAAGGCACATCATTAACACCAGCAACAACAAAAATCCTTACCGGTTCGTCACTCTGAGCTGCTGCTTTCCTCTTCCCCTTCTTCTCAAGACCAACGGCGTTCATAGAAGATGTGGAACCTCTATCTGCACTCTCTCTCGAACTAGCTCTGGTCCTAGTTGACCCAGTACGCTGAATACGTGAAGGTCCAGCCTCTTCTGGTGCCGAGGAGCGAACAGTTTCAGAGGATAAGTAGATCGTTTCAGAAGTGCTGCTTCTGGAAGGGATAGATCCTTAATGTTTAACTGAAAAGGGCTGAGAAAGGACAATCTAGTTAACCATCACTCAATCACTTAAAGAGGCGTGAAAACCGGATAATAATTCATAACTCCATTGCTCCGCCATTTACGAATACACGATTTCCATATAGTGGAATTTCCCTGTCGGATCTATGGTACCTCCATTCGCTTGTTCCTGTATTGTATGGCTGACGCAAGATTTACGAGAAATAAGTGTTCGTGCAGTGAGCAGTGATCACCTATAGTTCACCGCTGGCCACTGAAAACCCGCGTTTCTGCTGAGACTGAAATTTTCCGCGTCATAGTAGAACTTTGTGTTGTGAGGACGGCTGTCGATATTCTGAACGTCATACTGACGTCATAGTGACGTAAAACTAATAAAAGAAAAAAATCCCTTTACGCAATCCAAATAATGTAGCGTATTCAATTAAATGGTACAAAATAAGTTGGCTTTTCAGTTAAACTTTAAAGGACACCTGAACAATGAAACCACACTTCAACACACCATGGAGAATGCATTTACACACATGGCCACGGAGAGCATTCTTCTCCTGAGCGTGACGTTTTCGAAATGGGGATGTTCGTTTCTGAAGGTTTGCACATGCAGGCTCCAAGACAAAAAGCGCAATTCATTCAAATCTTGTACAGCGCTGGCCGGATCGTATTGGAATTTCTTCTAGATATACGTTTGGGCTTAGGTTAAAAAATATTCCAGAAGAAGGGTTGATTGGAGACGTTTGTTCATTTCTAAAACTGTTCGGTACTGAAATAAGGACAGATGCAAAATGGAGCAAAAATCATAGCTTGTAAACACTATTTCGTATTTGGATTGGGTTTTCGGCAGGCAATGTTAACGGAAGTCATACAGATAGGGATGATAATTGGTAATCTTCATTCAGGTGTCCTTTAAGGCGTATCCTCGCCGTTCCCCGAGGACTCCTCGGGGAATCGAAGGGAACGGCGAGAACACGGGGAATACTTCCTAAATGGACTGTATTTGAAAAAAAATATGCAGTTGATGCAGTAAGTCTGAATCCACTTTATTTTTGGTTTTGTTGATTCTGATTCTTTTTAATTAAGTTTACATTGCACCAACACTAGCAAAAAAGTGATTCCCCTCAGAATCTGAAAGGGAGTCCTTTTTGATGATGGTGAAGATAAGCGGAGCATTCCCCACCCGTGGGGACTCGCGAGAATACGGGGACTGAGTCCAGGGGACAAACAAAAACGCAGGGACTCCTCAAGTGGAGTCCTCCGGAAACGGCGAGAATACGCCTTTAGTAAGTGAAAATGGCATACCTCTACTGTATAAGGATTTTGTTAAGAGGGAGATATCAGAGACCATTAGTCCACATAACCAGCCACTTGAAGTGTGAAAACAGTAAAAAGCAGTAAAGGGTCCTTTAAAAAGGGACACTTCTGTTATGACCCTTTTAATTTTTATGTTTGGTGATTTATGGACTAATTCTATTTGGAACTTGTTAAATATCATGTCTAAAAGTAAAAAAAAAAGTAGAAAACGGCTCAGCTCCCTGCCCCCTCCCAGTGTTCGCTGTACAACATCTAATCAAAAGAACTCGTATTTCCGGTGTCCGAAATCTTAACAACAACCAAGGGTTTCCTCAGATCCTAATTTTTCTTTATAAGAATCCAAATATTTTTCTGTTATGACCCTTTTAATTTTTATGTTTGGTGATTTATGGACTAATTTCTATTCGGAACTTGTTAAATATCATGTCTAAAAGTTAAAAAAAAAGAGTAGAAAACGGCTCAGCTCCCTGCCCTCTCCCACTGTTCGGTGTATAACATCTAATCAAAAGAACTCGTATTTCCGGTGTCCGAAATCTTAACAACAACCAAGGGTTTCCTCAGATCCAAATTTTTCTTTATAAGAATTCAAATATTTCCTGTGAACTTAGTTTCGGGCTTGAACTTACCTTATCGGTTTCCGCAGAGCCGGATCCGGTCGCCTTGGACTGTATTCGGAAAACTGCATTCTCGGGTTGACATCAACCACACGACGAGTTTTTCGGTTGACCACTTGCTGTCGACTAGGAACGTAATTAGGCTCTAAAAAAAAGAACAGATAAGTAAAAAAAAAATTATTCAAATAAAATATACAACGGATACGTCAGCTACGATGCTTCATCAGCAATACTTCGGCTGATGAAGCATCGTAGCTGACGTATCCGTTGTATACTTTATTTGAATAAATGTTTCAAAGTCAGCTTGGGCTCAAGGAATATTTATTCAGCAAAGTTCTCCATGGCTCTCCCCCCCCCCCCCAAAAAAAAATCTTCCATGGCTCTCATTATTCAATGAGCACGTAAGACATATTTGACGGTGCAACGAATAAGTCAGCTACATTTTATTAGAGCTATATTTCGGCCCTTCTTGGCAAGCGTCCTCTTCAGGCTCAAGCCGCTAAAGCTGGAAAATGAACTTGTCTGAACTTGTGGAAAATGAAAATGACAAGTTCATTTTCCAGCTAGACCGGCTGAGCTATTAAAATTTAGCGGACTTATCCGTTTTGTACCGTCAAATATGATACGCAGTCAGCTTCGGCTGAAGGACTATCTATCACCACGTAAGACTTTATCAAGGTAATGTACGGTAGAATTTTATTAAAACGGAAATGGCAATAGAGTTATAGAAAACGCCAGACTTGCCGGTGGCATACGAAAACGGCAATCAGTTAAGAATATGATCTTTTTCTGTTAGCTGATATAAAATTTTCTGTTTCTCCCTTTCCATTTGAGTGTTTTCTAAGCAAGAAACTAATGCATTGTTCAAATAGGTGTTATAAGGTATATTACGGCTTATAAAGTTTATTACAGATTCCTCTTTTCCTCGGAGTGCGTTTTTAAACAGATAATAAAATACTAGTCTAAAGTTTTGTTAAAACTAAAAACTGAACTAAAACAAACAAATACAAAAGCTTGTAAACATCTAGTGTTATAGAAACAGAGAGTACACGTGATGATTCGCACCGACAAACACTCTCCCGATTTACCAACAAGACTTTTCGTATTCTGCCTTTTACAATATGTTACAATTACAATATGTGAAGATGGGTTGCTCTTTCCTGGTATCCTAAAGTCATCTTCACGGTCAGCGATAATGGCAGTTACAGGTTTTGTCAAAGAAGCGTTAAAGAGATGTAAATAGTTATTGGTGGTGGGAGTTTAAAGCGTTTTACATGTGAGTTTATATAATCGCTCTCTCGAAGTGTTTAAAAATGTATGTTCTTGTGTATGGCCTAACGGCTAAATTAAAGTATCTATCTATACCTGCCTTTTACTATTTACCGACAAGACATTTGTAGGGGACCCCCCCCCCCTCCCCCCTTGTGGAATTATAAGCTTCTAAAATCCCCCTCTTTTTCCATTGTTTTTTTTGCCAACGAATTTCTTGCGCTTTTTCGGCCTTGCCGAGTTTTGCCTGTCACACAACGCACAGTTTGTCAAAATATTCAATGTCCGCTGACAACTCATTCACACATAAGGATATGATAATCTTCTGTTTTTTAACTTCCTTCATTCTCTTAGTTTTCCAACTTTTTAACCACGACACGTCCAGTTTTCAAACGTTTGCTCCCAGCCGCCACGTCGGAGCGCAGGAAGGCTGGATAGTGTTGACAAGCGCTAACAAGAAAATCGCTACTTTCAGGTGAGAAGTAATGGTATTTTGAAAACGTTTTTTTCCGATCCCTTTCATAGGGAAAAGATCATTTTTATTAAGAGTTGTGCTTTAAAGGTTACCAGAAGACCTAAGCAAGCCATGTAAATAACAAACCACGAATCCGTCCCCGATGAAAAATCTATCTCAAATAGTACTATGAAGTAGTACGAAAAAGTTGCATGCAGTACTAACGATGCTACTACATGCTTCTACTTCAAGGCTACCGTGTTACTGCATACTAATATATGCTACTATTAGCAAGACTGGATAATTCTATGGCAAGACAGGATGCTACTGGATACACTGTCAGAAGTTTCATAACAGATTGCGCATAACACTTTCAAGAATAACACCTTTTCACTTAGAAAAAAAGTGTTATGACCAATTAAGTTTATACTATTTCGTGCCCAGATCTCCAACAACACCTTCAATAGGTAAAAATACTACACTGTCAGAAATGTATAAAATGTAGCTGACTTATCCGTTTAGCACCCTCAAATACGATACTGTCAGAAGTTACATAACGACAACAGCATGATGCGCGGTTTCAACAGATTTTTTTCTTATAGTTTTTAATCGAGTTTTAAAAAGTCTGTTGAATCGTTATAAGTTCGCTGACGACCTGTCCAGTCTCGCGCTACGAATTTTATCGTCACAGTCGACCCAGCCTCCACTCTCACAGATATTTTCTACACTGACGCGTGACCTTGATGATGTTAAGTTAACAGTAAGCCTACCTAAAAGTGTTGTAATGAGAGTGTCGTTTTTAAAGCGTCAATTGCCACCTGTTGAAGATATCGGCCTCACTGTTCAGGACAAGGTTAAAATCCTTGGCGTTACAGTTGAGAGCGACCTGAAATGGCAATCCCACGTCATGGCCATAGTTCAGAAATGCGCTCTGTTATTACGGTCGTTTGCCGCGTTACGTCGATTCGCGATTCCTCCCAAGCAACTGAGGTCTATTTTCTGCACTTACATTAGGCCAAATGCGGAATACGCTTGCCCGGTGTGGCACCCTGGCCTCACCTCGACTCTGAGTGATAAGCTCGAGGGTATCCAAAAGCGAGCGTGCAAAATCATTTTAGGGGCCCAGTATGTTTCATATGAAGATAGTCTTAGTGTATTATGTCTACCGACCCTTAAAGAAAGAAGACATGCCCTGACGATGAAATTTGGGTTCAAATGTCTGTCGTCTGAAACTCACAGAGATATTTTGCCTGAATATGTGTCAGATTTACGACCGAAGTCCTGTACTAGGCAGTTTACACGGTCAATCGGTCTTCCAAAGCTAAGCCTGCCACCTGTAAATTCGACTGACCGGTACTTGTCTTCATTTGTACCTTATTTTGTACGTAACTTTAATTCCTGAGGCTGTTTTTTAAGTGTGTTGTAAATAAGTATATTAACATGTAATTGACTATCCGAAGCTAGCGTGTTTCTTATGCTATTATGGAGAATAAAGGAATTATTATTAATTATTATTATTATAACACTTTGGGATGTTATATGTTATGTTTCTTTCGTTCCCGTTAGTATTTTTACCAATTGAAGGTGTTGTTGGAGATCTAGGCACGAAATAGTGTAAACTTAATTGGTCATAACACTTTATTTCTAAGTGAAAAGGTGTTATTCTTGAAAGTGTTATGCGCAATCTGTTATGAAACTTCTGACAGTGTTCTACTACATAAGATTGGACCAGTCTGAGGCACATTAAATGAAAATATTATTTGCTATTACACAGTATTACATGCAACGTTTTCGTACTACTACCATACTACTACGCAGGCTACAATTTTTTCATCGGGTCTCTTCTCTTTTCTCTTGCTGGTTACGTGGAATGGACCTTGAAAACACGGAATTGTCCGAACACTGAGAATATGTCTAGAAAGGCCTTCAGTTAAACTTTGACTTCAGAGGTACTGCAGAGCCAATTCGGAATGAATAACTAAGACAGGCTACTCCGACTCACCAGAGACTGCAGCAAATTCGTCCGTTTCCTCTTCACTATCATCAAGCAGTGGAGGTAAAGACCGCCGATTCGCCAACATATCCACCTCATCCGGGGCTAAAGCTCGAGCCTCTCGCAATCGCGCATTCTGCGAGAGCGGGACATCCCCAACAGAGTAAGATTTGGTCAAATGCAGGAAGCCAGCACCCCCTCGCATGGCCGTCGTCATGATTATTTGAGTCGCGTAGTTAATGCCCCTTGAGCCAAGGTCCAGGGCGGCACGGTAGCTTCGATCTCTGGCTTGGTCGAGGAAATCGTCTATGTCCTAAAACAGACGGATGAGTTAAAGGGCCTGTCTTACCTATAATACTAACGCAACCTACTTCCATAATCACTTGATATATTTCTAACCCCGGAGACCCCAATTTCGTATGGTTCATTCTAACCCCTCTAACCACGCTGATTTTCTCACTTGCCCTGTTCTGCTACCTTTGATGTGTATCACGCTGTCGACAGTTGTCTGCGAGAAGTTTTTCCAACACAAAAACCGGTTCTGTAAATTGTTTCCCTGTTTTCGCTAAAAGTCAACGGTAGGAAAAGGCTTAAAACAGCCAAAACCGTGGGTTATTTGTTGAAAGCACAGCCTAGTTTTAAAGTATCCAAATTTTTTAAAATACTTTAAGTTTGAGATTAAGTAGTGCGAGGGGTCCTTTAAGTTCCCGGCGATCGCGAAATTCCGCGGACATATCCCCCGGAGTCCAATGAAAAATATTAAAGTTTAAAAATGTTTACTGCTGAAGTTTACAAACTGATTAAAAATCTGCCTTTTTGGTAAGGGACACACAGATCGGGACAAAAAGCACACTTCTTGGCAAATGGCCAGTCACAAGTCCAGTTGGTGTCTCGCTCGCAACTAAAAACCAATTTTCATGTCATGTGTATCACCTTGTTTCGAATTGAGCGTAGAATACACTGTAAAAAGTTTCTCCGAGTAAGGATTAAAGTTAACTGCAGTCTTTACTACTGGGATTGAGCTCATCTCTACTGAGATAAGGTTAATGCGAATTAGAGCTAAGATTATCATTTTAGAGCCAAGATTAATCCCAGTAGCAAATACTGCAAGATTTTTTTTACAGTGTATGCAGTACAGAATTGTTATTAGAACATCTTCTCTAAACGATCCACTACCTTGTTTTTATGGCACTTGCAGCCTCTGGCTCAAGTGCCATATACCGATCACAATTCCGTCTGTCGGTCTGTCGGTCGGTCCGAGTTTTTTGTCCCACATATCCGAGTTAGGATACTTCCAGATGTGCTAGGACAATGAAACTTGGCAGGCATATCAGGGACCCGACCAAACTAACCTGGAAATAATCAGTTTCCCGATCCGACCATATGCGGGGGAGTGCGGGGCGCTGGAAACTTGAAAATTTAGGGCATCTTGTCACTTTTTTCCGAGTTAGGGTACTTCTAGATGAGCTAGGACAATGAAACTTGGCAGGAATATCAGGGACCCGACCAAACGAACCTGGAAATAATCAGTTTCCCGATCCGACCATATGCGGGGGAGTGGGGGCGCTCGAAACTTGAAAATTTAGGGCATTTTGTCACACTTTTTCGAGTTAGGGTACTTCCAGATGAGCTAGGACAATGAAACTTGGCAGGAATATCAGGGACCTGACCAAAGTAACCTGGAAATAATAAGTTTCCCGATCCGACCATATGCGGGGGAGTTGAGGCGCTGGCAACTTGAAAATTTAGGGCATTTTGTCACACTTTTTCGAGTGAGGGTACTTCCAGATGAGCTAGGACAATGAAACTTGGCAGGAATATCACGGACCCGACCAAACTAACCTGGAAATAATCAGTTTCCCGATCCGACCATATGCGGGGAAGTGGGGGCGCTGGAAACTTGAAAATTTAGGGCATTTTGTCACACTTTTTCGAGTTAGGGTACTTCCAGTTGTGCTAGGACCATGAAACTTGGCAGGCATATCAGAGACCCGACCAAACAAACTTAGAAATAATCAGTTTTCTGATCCGACCATTTTTGGGGGGGGGGGGGGTTGAGGGCAGGGGAATCCGGGAAATTGAGAAGTGTGTAACTTTCGAACGGATGATCGGATTGTAATGAAACTTCATAACAGAACAGAATATATATCTGTAATGTCCCGTTTAAAGTCTTGACCGGATTCGGTGGCCAGGGGGGAGTTGGGGGGGGGGAGAGACCGGAAATTCCAAGAAACGGTTAGAATGGAGGGATCGGAGTGAAACTTGCTGGGAAGAACAAGCATCTGCTCTAGATAAGTCCTTTAGACCACTGTACTGGATCCGGACACTTATGGGGGGGGGGGGGGGGGTCCCGGAATTCCGGTGATGGTGGTTTTGGGGATTTTCACGATGAAACTTGGCAGGCATATCAGGGACCCAATCAAACTGGCTTCAAAATAAAAATTTTGTCGATCAGATAATGGTGGGGGGAGTGGAGGGAGGGGAATCCGAAATTTTCAGTCATGCGTAATTTTGGAATGGGTGATCGGATTCGAGTGAAATTTAAGAATTGAACAGAGGACATTTCTCCGATGATTTTTTTCATATCCGGACCGGATCCGGCAACTATTGTGGGGGGGGGGGGGGAATACGTGACCCGTTTAGAATGGAGGGATCGGGATGGAACTTTGTGGGAAGAACAAACAGATGCTCTAGGTAAGTCATTTGCTGAATCGGATTGGCTACGTGCACCGCGGGGGAGCTGGGGGGGGGGGGGGGACCGGAAATCTCGAGAAACGGTTAGAATGATGGTATCGGAGTGAAACTTGCTGGGAAGAACAAACATCTGGTCCATGTAAATCTTTTACATAATTTGACTGGATCCGGACACTTGAGGGGGGGAGGGGGAGGAGGGGGTTTCCCGGAATTCCGTTTTTGGGGGGATTTTCACGACGAAACTTGGAAGGCATATCAGGGACCCGGTCAAACTGACTTGGAATAAAAAAAATCCTCGATATGATAATCTTGGGGGGGGGGGAGTTGAGGGAGGGGAATCCGGAATATTGAGTCATGCGTAACTTTGGAAAGGGTGATCGGATTCGAGTGAAATTTAATAATTAAACAGAGGACATTTTTCTCTGGTGACCTTTTTCATTTCCGGACCGAATCCGACAATTATTGGGGGGAGGGCGGAAAATACTTGACCCGCTTAGACTGGTGTGATATGGATCGAACTTCGTGGGAATGACAAACAGATGCTCTGGATTAATCATTTATAGAACCGGATTGGCTCCGGTTATTGTGGGTGGAGCTGGAGGAGGGGGGGGGGGGGGGTCTGGGATTCCGGTGATCGCGCGTTAAGGTACTTCCAGATGTGCTAGGACGATGAAAATTCGATGGAATATTGGAGACTCAACAACATTTGCTTAGAAATTACCAAAATCCGATTATTCCTTAAAGTACCAATCTTGACCGCAAAGTAAAAAAAATACTTTTAAGCAATATATGCATTTTCGTGATGCCCATCAGCCCATTAGCAGTTTTGCCTCAAGGGTTTTGCTTACAAATGAAGTTCCAGCTCCCTTAGAGTGCGCATCTCAACCGCAAAATCGAAACTTACTTTTGATCAATCAAATCACCTTGACCCATGCAAGTGCCATATGAGCTTACAGCTCTTGTTTTTTTTCCTGGTTACAAAACAGTCAATCGGAAAGGAAAAGTCTACAAACAGCCTTCTTTTGCTTTCTTCTGGCACAAACAGTTTATTGCGGGTATGCTGTTTAGTTTGTGCGCCATCTACTGGGTTAATTTACGCGCAAGGGCAAGACAGCCAAACACCGGCAGAAGAAACACAAGGAACTTGAGCAACTATTTGTAAATGCAGCTGACATACGATAAACTGGACGTAAAATAAACTTTTTCAGCAAATGTTTAGCAGTAAAAGTTTCAAACCAGTCCCAGTTTGCCGATGTTTAATTTGTTTTATTTTGTAAACGATGTTTAATTTGTTGAAATCAAAGCTGAGACCTACCCAGTCAGTTACCACAGAATATAGGCAAATAACAGTTTGCGAGCGGATTGACCTTTAAATGTTTTACTTCTTTAGCTACGAACATGATTGATCTGATTTCTCTGTCCATGAACATGATTTGTCTGTAATGCGCTATTTCCCTCTTCTGGTAGTGCGTGCAGCACTACCTGCAGGTAGTGCGTAAATAAAATTTCATCATCATCATCATCACTGCGAAAAAAAAAAGAAACTGAGCCCACCTTCTCTCTCTCTGTCAATAGGGGATGCACAAATCGTCGGTAAAGGAAGCTGGATCCTTGAGTAGCAGGTAAGAGCAACCACAGAACTAGAATCATCTTGCATTCGTAGTAAAACGGAAACCTAGACAGAAAACCAACGACTGAGGCAAGAATAAAGAAGTTTGAAAGCTCATTAAACAGATTCCACGGTTTACACGACTCATTTACGTGCTAATGTTCGTGTTCTCTTACATTAGCTGCGTTCGTTGCACACAGGGCTGTCTCTGGTGTTTTGTCACCAGTGTCCGGTTCTTCTCTTATAACGCGTTTTTTGGTTCACCGATGAGTTGATGAAAACTTGCTAACTCCTCACTGAAGCCGGGCTCCCGAGCAGGTTCTGGTTAGTCCGCACCGGTGAGGTAAAACCGGACACCGGTCAGTTCAGAAACGGGTTATAAGACTGGCGAGTAGTCACCGGTGGATGCAAAAACGGCTTATAAGAAAAACCGGAGACCACCGGTGAGAACTCCCATGACAAAGAACGCAGCTATTGTTGTTGTGTTATAATGCTGTACTGCGTGTTGTTGTTATTTTTTTCTCTTCTTTTCTATTTTGTTTACTCCGTCTAGGTCCTCTCGGGCCAATTCTGATGGGAAATAATTTTTTTCATTCATTCATATGAATGAATGAACTTTTTTACCCGTAAAGTTTAAACACAAAATGCGGAGTATTATGAAATAAACAAAACAGATAAATATCGAAAAAAAAAACAACAACAAACAAACTAACAAAACAACATGAACAAGCTAACTAGCTGAAGGCTGAAATTCTGCATGAAGTCTGGTGTCAAAACTTCAGATAACCCAATCCATAGAAGTATTTGTCCTTCGAAAAGCTGAAAAAAAAAGACTCCTCCTCAAGGCAGCTAGTCCGACCGAAAAATTGCAGCCAACCAAAGGTGCGAATCAGAGGTTTGCGAATAGTTTTGTACCCTCTTTTATGACGCTATTTAACAAAGCACAAAACGAGAGTATTGACATGTTAGTGTCCTGTCTTCTTTTTAGTTACGTGACGTTGCCAAACATAACCTAAAAGAAACTGTTAAGTTGTCCCTTGAAAATCTGAAGAAAAAACTTAGAATCGCTTACGCTTCAATAGTTACAGACATAAAACACCTGGATCGATTAAATATTGCAAACATTTGTCTAGCTGTCCCCCATCTCCTTTGTCTTTGTCCCATTTTGCAGTTATTTATTGAATCTCAGAAATTATCTGTCCGCAGAGTGTATTTTCGTTTTGCGAAATTTCTTCTTAGTTATCCACCTTCGGCCAGAAATAGTTATTTGACGAGTAATTTCCGCCCAATCTCTCCAACTTCTGTTATTGATAAACGGCTTCAGGATTTTCGTTCTTCTGTGTCAATGTTGAGCGTGTTCCACCCTCCTACCAATAGTAACTATTAGTTACTAAATCCGTTCCAACCTCACGAAAAGTTACTACGCTGACCGTTCCAGCCTTGTCGAAATAGTAACTAATAGCAACTATTTGCTTACCACGCTCGGGAGCGTGGTAAGCGTAGTAACCACGAATCTCTGTCACGTGATTGGTAAGATTCACCCGTGTCATGATATTCCGCTGGAAAATAGAAAAGTCGTTCCAGCCTTGACGACAAAAGGGCAGAATTTGTGACGTTATGCGTGGTAACTACGGTAAGTAGGATGGAACACGCTCGTTGTCTCACCCATGGTCAGCGCTATTTATTTAACCGTCTTTGTTGATATTTTTTATATTTAGTGTTAGTGTTTCTTTTTTCTATTTATTTTGTTTGTTACTCCATCTTTAGGGCGCTTCGCCCTCCTTTTGTTGAGATGGGTTATAAATAAATTGAACTGAAATGAATTGGCGTAAGCCACCTCGAGGTGACTCCTGAACCAAAATGCAGAAGAATCTCTACCCTTTCGACGACCCAATCAAACAGCAAAAACAGCAGCCATGTCCAGAATGAAATCACAGGACCAGCTTTAACTCCAACCAATTTTCAAGGAAGAAGTTCACAAAATCGGATATTTAATGAAGAATCTTTAATTGTTTTTCACATGTTCATTTTCCGGCTTGAGCCTGAAGAGGACCCTTGCCAAGACGGGCGGAAATATAGCTCTAATAAAATGTAGGTGACTTATCCGTTTTGCACCGTCAAATATGATTCGCAGTCAGCTTGGGCTGAAGGAACATCTATGTTTTTGTTGAATAAAAAGATTTACTTTTCTATCTCGTTATTTAGGTTGACTTCGGTTTTATTCAAATTTCACTTTTCTGCCTATCACAAACAAATGTGTACAGTGTAACTAAATAAACTTCACCAAAGGGACTCACGTAACCTTGCCTTTCTGCTTCAGCCTTTTGTATTTCCGACTGTTCAACGCCATCTATCATTAGATAGATTTTTTTCCTTCCCTTCCTCGCCGCTTGGCGACCCACGCGGCTGTCACCGGAAACCTGGTCATTCTGCTTTCATAACTAACCGAAGAGACGAAGAAAAATTAACTAACCGAAGCCCAAAGTGAGTGGCAATATTCACTAATGTTTTACAAAACAAAAAAGGAAATAAAAATAGAATAAACACGAATTACGCAAAGAAAGTACAAACAAATATTCACTGCAGGAATCTGGGTCGATTTCAATATAATCCGGGTCTGCAATTTCGAACCTTGAGCCTTTCCATGATCTTCTCCAATGTTTTTCTCGTATTTGAGTTGTTTTTCTTTCTTTTTGGTTTCTTTTTGTTTTTATGGCACTTGCAGCCTCTGGCTCAAGTGCCATATTCCGATCACAATTCCGTCTGTCGGTCGGTCCGAGTTTTTTGTCCCACATATCCGAGTTAGGGTACTTCCAGATGTGCTAGGACAATGAAACTTGGCAGGCATATCAGGGACCCGACCAAACTAACCTGGAAATAATCAGTTTCCCGATCCGACAGTATGCGGGGGAGTGCAGGGCGCTGGAAACTTGAAAATTTAGGGCATTTTGTCACTTTTTTCCGAGTTAGGGTACTTCTAGATGAGCTAGGACAATGAAACTTGGCAGGAATATCAGGGACCCGACCAAACTAACCTGGAAATAATCAGTTTCCCGATCCGACCATATGCGGGGGAGTTGGGGCGCTGGAAACTTGAAAATTTAGGGCATTTTGTCACACTTTTTCGAGTTAGGGTACTTCCAGTTGTGCTAGGACCATGAAACTTGGCAGGCATATCAGAGACCCGACCAAACAAACTTAGAAATAATCAGTTTTCTGATCCGACCATTTTGGGGGGGGGGTGGAGGGCAGGGGAATCCGGGAAATTGAGAAGTGTGTAACTTTCGAACGGATGATCGGATTGTAATCAAACTTCATAACTGAATAGAATATATATTTGTAATGTCCCGGATTCGGTGGCCAGGGGGAGTTGGGGGGGGGGGGGGGGGAGACCGGAAATTTCAAGAAACGGTTAGAATGGAGGGATCGGAGTGAAACTTGCTGGGAAGAACAAGCATCTGCTCTAGATAATTCCTTTAGACCATTGTACTGGATCCGGACACTTATGGGGGGGGGGGGGGGTCCCGGAATTCCGGTGATGGTGGTTTTGGGATTTTCACGATGAAACTTGGCAGGCATATCAGGGACCCAATCAAACTGACTTCAAAATAAAAATTTTGTCGATCAGATAATGGTGGGGGGATTGGAGGGAGGGGAATCCGAAATTTTCAGTCATGCGTAATTTTGGAATGGGTGATCGGATTCGAGTGAAATTTAAGAATTGAACAGAGGACATTTCTCCGATGATTTTTTTCATATCCGGACCGGATCCGGCAACTATTGGGGGGGGGGGGGCGGAAAATACGTGACCCGTTTAGAATGGAGGGATCGGGATGGAACTTTGTGGGAAGAACAAACAGATGCTCTAGGTAAGTCATTTGCTGAATCGGATTGGCTACGTGCACCGCGGGGGAGCTGGGGGGGGGGGGGGGGGGTGGACCGGAAATCTCGAGAAACGGTTAGAATGATGGTATCGGAGTGAAACTTGCTGGGCAGAACAAACATCTGGTCCAGGTAAATCTTTTACATAATTTGACTGGATCCGGACACTTGAGGGGGGGGGGAGGAGGGGGTTTCCCGGAATTGCGTTTTTGGGGGATTTTCACGACGAAACTTGGAAGGCATATCAGGGACCCGGTCAAACTGACTTGGAATAAAAACAAATCCTCGATATGATAATCTTGGGGGGGGGGGGGGTGAGGGAGGGGAATCCGGAATATTGAGTCATGCGTAACTTTGGAACGGGTGATCGGATTCGAGCGAAATTTAAAATTAAACAGAGGACATTTTTCTCTGGTGACCTTTTTCATTTCCGGACCGAATCCGGCAATTATTGGGGGGAGGGCGGAAAATACTTGACCCGCTTAGACTGGTGTGATCTGGATCGAACTTCGTGGGAATGACTAACAGATGCTCTGGATTAATCATTTACAGAACCGGATTGGCTCCGGTTATTGTGGGTGGAGTTGGAGGAGGGGGGGGAGGTCTGGGATTCCGGTGATCGCGCGTTAAGGTACTTCCAGATGTGCTAGGACGATGAAACTTCGCTGGAATATTGGAGACTCATTGCTACTTCTAAAATCCGATTATTCCTTAAAGTACCAATCTTGACCGCAAAGTAAAAAAAATACTTTTAAGCAATATATGCATTTTCGTGATGCCCATCAGCCCATTAGCAGTTTTGCCTCAAGGGTTTTGCTTACAAATGAAGTTCCAGCTCCCTTAGAGTGCGCATCTCAACCGCAAAGTCGAAACTTACTTTTGATCAATCAAATCATCTTGACCCATGCAAGTGCCATATGAGCTTACAGCTCTTGTTTGTTGTTTTTGGTGGTTGTTACAAATAAGTTCGCCATTGCGTTTCTTTTCGTTTGTATTGCCATGGCCCTTGGGCTTTTAGGGTAATAAATATCATATCATCATATCATATAGATTCAGCGGACCTCCTTACCCCTTCAATGAATATCTTATTGGCTCATAAAACATCCATGTTTTTACCGTAAATTCAAAACCCTCCTCTGCCTCTAAAAATAGGAATAAAGGACCCACCTACGAACTTGACCTGTACTTTGCCAATGAATCCTCATACTAAGCTTGAACAACATATATAAACCCCTACTAAGCTTGAACGACGTATACCAACCCCTTCTACCTTCGATTACACTAGCTCTCTCCAACATTCATAGATTATGTCATAATCCACGCGCAGAGCTATTCTAGTGTGAAGAAAGGGGAGGGATCATATCATGATTTGATGGGCTGTTGTGATGCCATCATTTACTGGACGGTATCACAAGTATCACAGCCAGTTAGTTTTGCGTAGTAAAACGTGTGTGTTCCGATTACAATTATTTTTCCTTTTTTCCTCGTTCCACTCCACCACTTTTCTTTTTGTTATTTATTTGTGATCCGCTTTTTGGATAACAGCGGAGTATGAGTAAAATACACATATTAAAACACTAAACAAAAAATGTAAATAAACATGACTACATTCTTTTCATATAGTTTGAAACACACGAAACAGACTTAAAATTTTTACACAGTGACAAGCACATTAAACGGGTTCAGGAATGAAAAACTGGCTAATATGTAGGCTTTATGAATTGCGGATAAGATTAAAAGTATCACTACTCACCAAAAACTCAGGATGAGATCTGTCATGGTTTCCATGGTAGTAAAAAAGGCAAAGACGACCCAATACATCATCCATTTGACCTGCAATTACGAACAAACATGATCAACCTCAAAATTTCTTAAAGTTTAACTGACAAGCCAACTTATTTTTGTATCATTCAACTGAACACATGCATTATTTGGATTCTGCTAAGGGATTTTTTTTATTTTCCACTATCTGCTCCAGTAGTGACGTTCAGAATATCTACAGCCATCCCCACAACGCAAATTGGCCATATTCATGTTCAGCGCTTCCAAGCGGACTAGTTTCTGTTAATCCCCCTATGCCTCACCATCAGCACTTGGATCAGACATGGTAAAATAGACCTACAGGTTAGCGAGTGGAAAACCTGTCATCTGTGTCCCAGGTAGTGGAGTTTTTGCATGTGTTTCAGCAGCAGAAAGTGAAAGTGGCCCACTACCCTATGGATCCGACTTTTTACAATGATAAGATAAGATAAGATTTTATTTGCGCTAAGAGCCAACGGCCATGGCAAATATATTTAAAACAAAAAAAAAACAACAACACCACACACAAAAAATGGTAGACTCCTATAGGCACCTATCCCTATGGGCTAGGGCTACCCTGAGGAATCTCACCAGCTGTTTTATATTTCCATAACAGTTATTCCCCATTACACCACACATCCATTCCCCTTCCATTCACTCCAAAAATTTCCAACCTAAGTTCACTCAAACTTTCGCATTCACACAATAAATGTTTTAGATTCTCATCCATGCTACCACACATCGGACATGAGTAAGGACCGGACCGGCTACACAAGTGTTGGTTATGAGCTGTGTAGACATAGTAAAAAGTCTAATCGCATAGGGGAATGGGTCACTTCCACTTTCTGCTGCTGAAACATATGCAAAACCTCCATTACCTGGGACACGGATGACAGGTTTTCCACTCGCTAACCTGTAGGTCTATTTTACCATATCTGATCCAAGTGCTGATGGTGAGGCATAGGGGGATTAACAGAAACTAGCCCGCTTGGAAGCGCTGAACAGGAATATGGCAAATTCTACTATGACGCAGAGAATCTGAATCTCAACACAAACGCAGATTTTTCAGTGGCTAACGATAACCTTGGTGAAGACTGTTTAGTGCCTAAATATAATTTTTTGTAAATCCTTTTCGTCAAGCATGCAACCCAGGTACAAGCACATAGACGTACAACAAATCCGACAGGGAAATTCTGCTATATTAAAATCAATTCTTCGTGGATATCGGAGCAATGAAGTAACGCATTTTCATTGGGTCTTCAAGCCTATTTAGGCGAATAAGTGATGGGTAACTAGATTTTCCTATCTCAGACCTTTTCGGTTAAACTTTAAATCAAGTTCAGTTCTTGTAGATCGACTCTTCTTTTCTAACCGCTCGAGCCCTTTTTCTCTCAGTTTGGATTGTGTGCAGCTTTTATCCACCCTAACGACATTTGACCCCTGCAAATGGTTGTCAGTAAAATAGACCTTCCTAAATTACGCGACCGACGAAGATTTGTGCCGCCGGGAGTTGTGCCGTCAGCTTGCTTGTCGGCGGCAATTACGCATTTACGCGATACGTACTACGCTAAGGCTAAAAGCGAGGCTTCACCTTCCAGATTTTTCTTCCGGATTCCAGACAGCCGTTTTCGTCGAGACGAATCTGGAAGGTAAAGCCAGGCCAAAACCGTCTGGAAGTCCGGGGTGTTTGACACCCCAGATTCCGGATGTCTGGAAGGTGTCATAGAGGCAACCCGTTCGAGAGACACTAAAAATATGCAAATGGGGGAAGAAAAGGGAAAGTGATTGATAGTTGTGACTGCGATCCAAGAGATATTTGAAATATAAAGGGGACATCTATGAAATGTTCAAGAACAGCAAATTCAGCTGTCATCATTATCATGAAAATCTGGAAGGGTTGGCTTGACTATGCGGAAGCCCCGAACGTCTGGCAATCTGGAAGGTGAAGCCTGGCTTCAAATCCCACCTTTCATACTTTCACACTCCACGTGTGACTTTAGTACAGAACATAACTTATTTCAAAAGTTCAAAGCGTTGGCCACCGATTTTGGCTTTCATCAAAATCGCTTGCACACGCATTTAAACATTGAAGAGGCCGAGTGCGTACAATCTAAGTCGTAGAAGCCCCGTTCACAAGCATGCCTAGTCAAGCAGGGATGGCTAGAAACGTGCCTAGCATCACCGTTCACGCCTACGCCTAGGCACACATTTTGGGCCAGGCGCGGATTTCTAGGCTCTATAACAACTAGAACATGTCTAGGCATATGTGCTTAGCTAGGCATGCCTGTAAACGCGGCTTTACTTTAATCACGTTGGTATAATTTAACGAAAATTTAAACTTAAAATTTAAAAATTTAAATATTGTGGATCATGGAGCGTATGAGTATGATACAACTGAGACAATTTTTCGTACGACTGACAGTTTTCAACAACGAAACCGTGATTTTTTTTTTAAATAATCCTAGTTTTGACTGTATTGTAAACTTCAAAATATATAATCAACGTTCGAACCTTGTAAAGCTATCAACCAGTGATCTAGTGGTCAACCAGGGACCCTGACACCCTGTATTTTTTACTGGTATAGACAGGGGCGTCAATTAGCGAAATCCTACTGGTGGTGGTGGCGGCGTCGTTCCGGGTCATTAGCTCGGCTTAAAAAGGACAAAGTTTTGTGGGAGACCTTCTTGAAATCCATTTTTCGCAACTACATGTCATAACTTAGTCAAATCACTTAAAAAAATCACTTCGTTTCTTGCAGATTTGACAATTTGTCATGGGATGCTTGGATCTTCGCTGTAAAGTCACGCTGCTGCTCCCCTTCCCCCCAAAAACGCCTCTAGATACAGGCTGGAGCGCAACCACGGATTTGTTTTTGTTTTTTACTTACGTATTCTCTGACGTCCTTCGTTCTTATTGCTTTATATGATGCATAAGCAGGATACAATGTGCCAAGCAGCAGCCTAGAAGGAATGTTAAGTATATAAATATTCCTTCAGCCCAAGCTGACTGCGAATCATATTTTAATAGTGCAAAACGGATACGTCAGCTGGATTTTATTAGAGCTATGTTTCGGCCCTTCTTGGCAAGGGTTATCTTCAGGCTTGGAAAAACGAACTTGTGGAACAACCATGAGTATGGTTAATAAAAAAATAAACAGGTGTAGAACTTAGTTACAACTTTCAGCTTTCGGTTTTCGGTTTTCACCATATTTTATGGAGCTCATAACTCGTGAACGAGTGCAAGTATCAAGTTCAAACTTGGTACACTTGTGGTACTGGGGTCTAGTCGTGCCTTCTGGGGGTCCTACCCCCACACCCACCCGGTTCAGGGGCAAATGGGCCCAGATTGCCCATTGACTAATGTTCATAACTTGACCGGAACTGGACATAGGACGATGAAATTTCTTGGACGTATAGATCCTAGGGCTGGAAAATTGCTTTTAAAGTTGCACCACCCCCACCCACCCCGTTCATGGGCAACTGGGCCCAGATTGCCCAGGAGTAAAGTTCGTTACCCTATGACAGGAATCAATAGGTATCAAGTTGAAACTTGGTAGGATTGTGAGCATTGGGGTCTCTTTTTACTTTTTGCGGGTCCCGAACCCCACCCCCACTTGCTTTAGAGGCAATTGGGCCCAGATTGCCTTTTTTTTTTAATGTTTTTAACTTGACATTAAATGGAGATAAGGCGATGAAATTCCTTCGTGCTTCTGGATTATAGGGGTTGGGGAGAGCTGAACCACCCCCACCCTCCCCGTTCATGGGGAACCACCCCCACCCTCCCCGTCCAAAATTGCACATGAAAAAGGTTTTTGACCCGTGACTGGAATCAAACTATAAGCTGGTATACTTGAGGAAAAAAAAGGTGTAAATGCGCAGTTTGACCTGTCCCTAGCCCCCCCCCCCCCCGTCCCGTTCATGGGCAGCTGGGCCCAAATTTCCCATGAGTTAAGTTCGTCAATGACAGGTCTCAAGTCCAACTCTTGTATATTTGGGGAGATATATCTATGGACGAGGATTTGGTGTAACAGCAACAAATAAGACGACGCGACGTACTTTAATCTTTAACGAACAGTTGGAAACTTGACTGTTTTGTCATATGATCGATGATATGCCGTTCTTAATGAATTGTGACAAAGGGAGCATTAGGCTGCTACGATTTGGATTATTGCACTTGTTATTACCTTGCTAATGGAAAAGAGGTTTAAAGGGTGGGACTGGCTGGCAGACCATTCAATGTTCGACCTAATGCTATTCGTGGAAGATCTTCAACATTTCTTTGAATTTATACTGGCGGTTTGTTTACATTTAAAGCTTTTAAAGTGGGATGATTACAAATTAGGCTATTTCAATCCTTGTTTGGTTATTGGGGATGAGAAACGTCTTGGTTCTAAAGCTGTCTGTATATAAAATGTGAAAACATTTTACTTTTACACTCCACGTCTGAGCGCTTGCGCACTTGTTGTGTATGTCAAAAGCCCCCCCCCCCCCTTCCCCAACCGTTGTCCCATATAGTGCGAACATATGTTTTACATGTCTAGGTCATCGATTCTTATCACCCATTTAGTTTCACTCGAATCAGACCACTCGTCCGCAATTTGCAGAAGTAAATTTCCATATTTCCCTTCCCTCGCTCCCCCAAAAATGCTCGGATCTAGGAATCCACTCGTTTCATCCTTAGACGTGCTACACGATTTCCGGTACTCCCCTCCATCTCCCCCTACCGTGGCCGAATCTGGTTCGGACTCGAAAATTGATCATCTAAGGCATCTTCTTTTATACCTATCATCTATAAAGTTTTACTCGAATCTCAGCATTTTTGGAAAACTCGGATATCCCCCCCACCCCACCGTTGTCAGATCCGGTTCGAACCCTAAAATATGTCATCTAGAGTATATGCTCTCTCTACATTTCAAGTTTCATTTAAATTAATGCACTCGTTTGGCCCCTATGCGAGCCTCAAATTTTACGGCAATCTCCCTCCAACTCCCCCCACTGTGGCCGAAGAGGACTTGGGAAACATAAACGTCGTATCTCTTAACCCCCTCTTCCCGTCCATCAAGTTTTACTGAAATCGGAGCATAACCTATCTGCAAATTTCCGGTACCCCCCCCCCCCCTACCTTGGCCGAATCCGGCCCGGACGCCAAACAACAAATCTAGGCCGCATAAACTCGGCACTGTCGAACTTGCCTCTCATTCGGTCCATCCGTTTGGTTTTTGTGTATGTCAAAAGTTTCCGCCCCCCCCCCCCCCCATTCCCCCAACCGTAGTCGCATATAGTGCGAACGCAAGTTTTACATGTCTAGGTCGTCGATTCTTATCACCCATTAAGTTTCACTCGAATCAGACCACTCGTTCGCAATTTGCAGAAGTAAATTTCCATATTTCCTTCCCTCGCTCCCCCAAAAATTGTCAGGTTTAAAGTCAGTCTTAATTCAATTAAGTCGGGTCATTAATATGCCTTTAAAGTTTCGCTGTCTTAGTACATGTGGATCTATTCTAACTCGAGACTACCAGAATTCCACGAAAACCCTCCAACTCCCCCCACAGAGCCCCGAAGCCACCTGGCTCTGTCAATTTAGCATCTAGGCCTAATGCTTGTTCTCTCCATTTTAGTTCCATCTCAATCCCTCTGCTTTAACCGTTTCTTGTTTTCCGGTCCCCCCCCCCTCCCCCCACAAGTATCGGACCCGACCCGGACTTGACACTGCACATCTGAGGCGATAACTCTTTCCACCTGACAGGTTTCATTCAAATCCGATCACCTGTTCAAAAGTTATGCATACCACTAGAATCCAGACTCCCCATCCGTCCACTCCCCCCACGATGGTCGGATCTGGGAAACGACTATTCTCAAGTAAATTTGTTCGGATACTTGACATACCTGCCAATTTTCATCGTCCTAACACATCAGGAAGTATGCCGAACTCGCGGGATCGCTTGAAATCCGGACCCCCCCCCCCCCCCCAGCTCCCCCAAAGTGAGCGGGTCCGTTCCGGTTATTTCAATGATGTATCTAGGATCATCTTCCCTCCATTCTAAGCGTTACTCAAGATTCCCGGTTCCCTCCTCCAACTCCCCCCAGTGTCATCAGATCCGGTCCGGATTTAAATAGGGACGTCGGAGACACGAGGTCATCCAAAATATCAACTTTCATCAAGATTCGATCACCCGTTCCCAAGTTTAAAAATATCTCATTTTTCCAAATTTTTGCGGATTCCCCCTCCCTCCACTCCCCTCCAGAAGGTTGGATCGGGGAATCGACTATTTCTAATTTAATCTGGTCCAGTCCCTGATATGCCTGCCAAGTTTCACTGACCTAGCTTATCTGGAAGCGCCCGAAAGAGCGAAACTGGGACCGGCAGACCGGCTGACGGACAGAAATTACAATTGCTATATGGCACTTGGCGGAAGGGCAAGTGCCATAAAAATATGAATGAAAAAAACTTACACCGTGATTCGGGCGAACAAGGCAGTAATCATCTTTCTGGGTTGTTGTCCTATACAAGATGTCGAGATGAAAAGTTGGTTCTGACAGTAAACTAGTATTCCAGCTAGCTCATCTTGCTAATTTGATGTTCTCCAGATCAAACCTTTCTACTTCTCTGAGGCAGTTGGCACTGAGGGTCTGGAACAAACGAGATAACTGTGAGATCAATTTGCATAGCATTTACTTACAGCTGACTGCTTGCCAACAGGCCTCCCCCTATCCTAGATGCACAGATCCTCAGAAACATGTATGTACATGCACAAATAATTTTATCATGTTTATAAACATTTAGTTACAGCTGAGTGCATGCAACTAACGAGTGCATGCACAAATAATTTTGTAATGTTTATGAACATTTAGCAACTGCTGACTGCTAATCAACAAGCCTCCCCCTATCCTAGATGCACAGATCCTCAGAAACTAATGAGTACATGCACAAATAATTTTGTCATGTTTATAAACATTTAGCTACAGCTGACTGCTTGCCAACAAGACTCCCTCTATCCTAGATGCACAGATCCTCAGAAAGTAATGAGTGCATGCACAATAATTTTGTTATGTTTATAAACCTTTATGCAAGATTTCTAAGCTGTGTATCATTTTCATTTCGCTTTTCTTTTTTGTATTTGCATGGTAGGAAATTAGCTTTCTACCCAACTATGCCATAACTCACTAAAACAGAGTTTGAATTGTTTCCTAAATTTCACTAAAATCCTCAATATTTTGCTGGGTTATGGTCCCCAGGCCCAGTGTATGGCGTAGGACAACTGGTGTTTGGTAGGCTATACATGCTGTTTTGAACTGTGGGCACACCCAGCATCTGACATTGCCTATACAAAATCAGGGAGTTGTGGACGACTGAACTAAACTTGATTTTTGCAACATCTTAATGGTTTGAGGTTTTAGGTTTTTGGGATCCCAAAACGTAAGTGAGTACATTAGAGGTATGCTTATTTGAACACTTTTTTAACTGTACCTTGGTTTTCTTACTTGCATATTAAAAAGTAAAATGGAAAAGAAAAATAGCAAACTTGATATCAGCTAAAAGCCAACTATTTCATGGTTATCCTGGCACAAACTTGAAGCAGAAATTTAATTAGCTTTCTTTGATTTTGAATTTATTAAAAAGGTCCTTCCTCTTTTGAAGGCATCTGACGGTTCGGATCTCCATCTTCTCCATTGATGGTGCGTTCCTCGTGGCAAACTTTTCAAATTACAAAAAGCAAACCAGGTGTCCACTGAGTCACTTTCATAGATGAATTAGCAAAATATTAAAATAGCGACAAAAGCATGAGTGAATATTACTAGTGTTTTAGGAAAAAATGCCTAGTTTGGGTTTTAGTTTTTTCTTCGGTGATCGTTCACTGTTAGCGGACGTTCACATAACCATACCTCTACTGTACCTATGATATCGCAAAAGTTGTCTGTCTGTCTGTGAGCACAATAACTATCGAAGGGAATGAGATATTTTGATGAAAATTGGTGTGAGGATTCCTTGGGTCAAGGGAAAGGTCAAGTACGTAGATGGGCTATGTAGCCCTACATTTAGGGGTGGGGGTTCAAATTAAGGGGCAAACTAAATACTTTTAAACAGCTCAAATACAACCAACACATGCTTAGCTAGGCTAAGGAACAGGAGCACTTTACCGAGAAATAAAGTCAGAAACAAAACTGTTCGTATTGTCCTCCTTCTCCTTGCAGTTCTTAAGCACTTATGCCTCCTCTTTTTGTTTATCCAACTTTTCAAAACATTTGTCGAAGAGTCAAAAGATCTCAACATGAAGGCAATGTGTCAGTACTAAAATACATGTTATTACTAAACGTCCAAGAGCAGCTTTTAAATTTCCTGGACTACCAGTGGACTGCGAAACTCGCAGGCATAATAGCAGACTGAAATGGCAGATTATGAATCTGGACTCTTTCCAGTCATATGGGTTCGTAGTTGGTTCTTCTAAAAAGACTTAGGTGGCATTTTCACGCCAGTTGGAGTGTAGTCCCGAATTCTTTCAAAACAGAGTAGAGGCGTATTCTCGCCGTTCCCCGAGGACTCCTCGGGGAATCAGAGCGAACAGCGAGAATAGAGGTAGTCAATCCACGCGGACTCCGCGTCCAGAAACAGCGAGAACAAGGGTAATACTTCCAAAATAGATTTTGTTGGAAAAAAAAATGTGCAGTTGACGAAATTTGTCTGGATCCACTTTATTTTTGGTTTTGTTTATTCTGATTGTTTTTATTAATTTTCATTGCATCAACACCAGCAAAAATTGATTCCCCTCCGAATCTGAAAGGAAGTACTTTTTGATGACGGTGAAGATAATCGGAGCAATTCCCTTCCGTTGGGACTCGCGAGAAACGGGGAGTGAGTCCCCGGGACAAACAAAAACGCGGGAACTCCGCAAGTGGAGTCCTCGGGGAACGGCGAGAAAACGCCTTAGGAAAAATCACACGTTGAACCGTTCAAACTAGGTAACGGTAAAGTTAATTTTCCCAAATTTCTTGCTCCCAACAACCGCGGGAATCCTACACTGATAAAAAACGGGCCACACTCGCAGTTTTACTCTCACACAATCTTCCAAGCCTTTTTCAGTAAGTTCGTAGTAAAATGCCATCGACAGTGTCGACACAGTGTTGATCTATGTTCAGCGTTGCGGCTTGGTGGACGTAACAACAAAACATGTTCACTGATACAATCTTCAAGCGGTTCGCTGTCACTACCTCCTCACGTCACTTTGCCCACATCAAAATCCGACAGTTCGTGCACACGTTAGTTCATTCACGCGTGAGTTTGGTCAAACCTCAGTTTGCCCACACTTCAGTTCGCTTACCAACAGTTGAACCACCGTCAGTTCGCCCATTTCAGAAATCCGTCAGTTTGTCCAAACGTCAATTCATCACACATCAGTTTGTCTATCGTTCGTACACAGAAACGCCAGTGTTTGCCGGAAAAATATGAAGGAGCAAAACAAGTCAGTGATCTTCGAAATCTTAGCATATAGATGCCAGATTTTAGCATTAAAATGCCAGAGTTTAGCATTTACTTTCCAGATTTTAGCATTTACTTCCCAGATTTTAGTATTTATTTCCCAGATTTCAGAATTTAAACTGCCAGATTTTAGCCATTAGTTCAAGCAATTTTAGCACTCAGTAATCCTAAGATTTGGCACTTTTGAAACCTAAAATATCGTCCGCTCTGGCAATGCTGTATGATGCTAAATCCCAGCACAAAGCAAAACTTTTCAATGCTGCATTTGGTCAGACTTGATGACGCCTTTTGCAGCAAGGCTGCGACATGAGAGCCAAAGCAAATGTTTCAAACCATACGGCATACACATACCTGGCTTGAGTTTAGAGAAAAAAATGTGCCAGTCATTTTAGGATAGAAATGGGCGTCATATTTTAAAGGAAAGATAATGGTTGGAAAACAAGACCAAAGGTTTCGGTGGAATTCCGAAAATCTAATATTCGGTCCAAACAATTGGGTCTTGCAGATGTCAGGTCTTCGCCAGACTCCTTGAACATTTTTACTATTAAAATTTAGAAACAGATTAAGGTCGGCTAATCATCTGAAACGATTTCAATAGGATCCCAAGAACTTAATATTTGATCCCTATTGAGTCTTGTAGATCTCCGGTACTCGCAATGAAGTGATTGGTTAACTTCAAGAAGCCTTTTGGTCTCCACCCAAGGCAGATGAGCATTTAATTTAGCACACTGTAAAAAAAAATCTTGCAGCATTTGCTACTGGGATTAATATTGTCTCTACTGATATAAGATTATTTCTAATTCGGATTAATCTTATCCCACTAGAGAAAAGATTAATCCAGTAGCAAATACTGCAGTGAACTTTAATCCTTTCTCGGAGAAACTTTTTACAGTGTACTGAGAGTGCGGGGACAGAGTCGGTCTCTCTGAAGGATTTGATACTCCCCAGTCAATCAACGAACCGGGCTCCGACCCCAACTTTGGACTAAACAACTTCTGATGTTTTTTTCACGGACTCTGCTCTTAATGCTCTTTTTGGGATCCCAAAGCGTGAGTGACGAGATAACTATGACTTTGCAAAATTTGTCCGTTTTCCGTCCGTCTGTAAGCACGATAACTCTCGAGTGGTATGATATATTTTGTTCAAGCTCAGTCAGATTCGTAAATGGGCTCCGTAGCTCTATATTTAAGGGTGGAGTAGGGGGTTCAACTTAATGGGCCAACAAAGTATTTTTTAAAAGCTAACGAGATAGTCGATTTCGGGGTAGGCAGATCTGTCCGCGAGTCCGTATTTGACAATCATTTCTACTCGCACAAATAGTTCAACCGGAGTGAGAACAGGAAGATTTGTTATATGTTAAATTTGATTAGAGTTTCGATGTAGTGGTAAGGAGGCATGCTGAAATCCTGGCCGGAATCCAGCCAAAACCTTAAAATTTGGGTATATACCGGAAGCCTATACCCGGAGCCTAAGGCAAGAAGTTCTGATCAATGTCATCAACATAGATATGCCGTAAAAGGGTGAATACGCATGCTTAATCCATAGGCGTATTCTCGCTGTTCCCCGAGGACTCCTCGGGGACTCGAAGGGAACGACGAGAATAGAGGGAGTCACTCCACGCGGACTCCGAGTACAGAAACAGCGAGATCACGTGGAATGATTTCAAAATGGATTTTGGTCGAAAAAAACAAAATGCAGTTGATGAAATTAGTCTGGACCTCTTTCTTTTTGGTTTTGTTTATTTGTTTGTTTTTAACTAATTTTACACTGCACCAACACCAGCAAAAACTGAAGGGAGTCCGTTTTGATGGTGGTGATGATAATCGGAGCATTCCCCGTCCGTGGGGACTCGCGATAATTCGGGGAGGGAGTCCCCGGGACAAACAAAAACGCGGGGACTCCTCAAGTGGAGTCCTCGGGGAACGGCGAGAATACTCCTCATATCTTAACTTGATTTTCTCAGATGATCAGCCGTTGGCCTTAACCTGTCTCAAAATTTTAATAGTAAAGTGTTCAAGCAGTCTGGCGAAGACCGGATACCTACCTATAAGACCCAATTGTCTGGATCAAATCTCAAATTTTCGGGATCCCGTCGAAACCTTCTCTCTTGTTTTACAACCAGCTTCTTTCCTTTTAAAATCTTCCTCCCCTAAAATAACTGGCACATGTTCAGCTCTAAACTCAAGCCCGGTTTGGTTTGAAACATTTGCTTTGGCTCTTACGTGACAGTCTCGCTCGCGAAGTGCGTCATCAAATCCATCAATCACATCATTGAAAAGTTTTGCTCCTTTGTGCTGCGATTTTAGCATCACAGAGCGTTGCCAGAACCGGACGATATTTTAGGTTCCAAGTGCCAAATCTTAGGATTATTAAGTGCCAAAATTTTGCTTGAACTTAATGCTAAAATCTGGCGGCTATCTCAAATACTGAAATCTGGGAATTCAGTGCTAAAATCTGGCATTATCAATGCTAAAATCTGGGATCGAAATGCTCAAATTTCGGAGATCAGTGACATTTTTTGCTCTTCCATCGAACAATCCACTACGTCCACAGATTGTTAACAATAGCACTGAAGGATTTCCTCCAGGCAATCGAGTTAAATGTAAACGTGTCTTCCAAACGTATCGTTATTTGTGCCAAGTGACATTTGTATCTGCTGATGTTTGTCTGAACTGATGTTTGTGTCAACTCGCGTTTGTGTGAACTGACGGTAGCTGAACTGACGAACTCTCGGATTTTCGTAGACGAACTATCGGATTTTCTTATTAGGTGACTGACGTGTGGATGAACTGCCGGTGGGTCAAATGACGTTTGGACCAACTTACGCGCGGACAAGCTGGCGTGTGGACGAACTGACGGAAAATCAAGAAACCAATCAAGCATACATTTGTATCTGCTGATGTTTGTCTGAACTGATGTTTGTGTCAACTCGCGTTTGTGTGAACTGACGGTAGCTGAACTGACGAACTCTCGGATTTTCCTGGACGAACTCTCGGATTTTCTTATTAGGTGACTGACGTGTGGATGAAGTGACGGTGGGTTAAATGACGTTTGGACCAACTTACTCGCGGACAAACTGGCGTGTGGACGTACTGACGGAAAATCAAGAAACCAATGAAGCCTACCATAAAACAGCCTTGTTAAGTTTAAACGATGAAGCTAACGGTATTCTATACAGTAAAATCTCGCAATCCCAGCAATTTCCGAGGCCAGTTCAAGCTCTTCATTAGGATCAAGTTTCAAATTCAACTTACAGACTTGTTTTGTATCGTTTCTGAAAGCTTCAGGCAGAAAGGGAACCCGAGTGTGATTTCAAACAATTAATCAATCAATCAAATTTAATTCCAAATATCTTAAAGCTAGAAGAGACGAATGAAGTATATACTAAATACACAAAACGACAATAAATTAACTAGTAAACTATACAAGATACGACCTGAAATAAATGTTGGAATGAAATTATGGCTACCGAAGAAACGTCCCCATGACAAAACGTCCCCGTTTCAAAACGTCCCCGTGTCGAATTGTCCCCGTCACAAAACGTCCCCGTGGCCAAACGTCCCCAAGCATAGATTTTTAAGTTCGCCTCGATCTTCAGGTACATGATCGAGGTAAAGCAACTTTGGAGTGTACATTACAGATGTGGGAACATTCCTTGTAAGCAGGAAAGATCGGACAGAGGACCGGTTGCTTCATAAATGTATTTTTTTCAGTTAAAATATGTAGTGTAATATACCTTGCAATTGACTCGTAACTGATAAGTTCTAGGTCGCTTGAAGGAACACGTACAATCTGAGGAGCACCAATATGCTCCTTAGAGAAAGGGGAAGCCCGTTGTGGCTCAAAGAGAGTCAAACAAGGAAAATACAAAGATTATGCTGGTTAAAAATGACATGGGAAGCGAGGAAACGAAAGCGGATGGAACGATTAGTTAGGTAGAGAGACATAGTAAATATAGGTTAGACGGTTTTGATCCTTTAATAAAATCTTTTAATAATAAAAATCACCAAAATAAATATCGAACAAAAGCGAGATCGATGAGTTATATCGCAGCGTAAACTAACACACAAAATAAAAACCAATTAAATAAAAGATAAAACGAAAACTGACAAACTACGAGATTTTTGCGCTTTCCTTAAAGGACCTGTCTTACCTATAATACTAATGCAACCTATTTCCATCACCACTTCATATATCTCTAAACCCGGAGATCCCAATTTCGTACAGTACATTCTTACCCCTTTAACAAAACCACGCTGACTTTCTCACTTGCCGTGTTTTGATCCCTTGTATCACGCTGTCTACGGTTGGCTGCGAGAAGTTTTTCCATCAGAAAATTGGGTTATGTAAATTGTTTCCCTGTTTTCGTTACAATTCAACGGGTCTCGGAAAAGGCTTAAAACAGCCAAAGCCGTGGGTTATTTTTTAGCAAGCGCAGCCTAGTTTTAAAGTACTAAAATATTTTAAAATACTGTAAGCTCAAGAGTAAATAGTGCGAGGGGTCCATATCCGGGAACAACACTTTGGTTGGTTTCTTGAGTATCGGTTAAATGCTGAAGTATTCAACCAATCATGGTTTTCAAAAGTTTATATTCCAAAAACATTTTCTGTCTGAACTGATGACGCAATCAGTAGTCTCGTAGGCCAAGCTATCCCTCAGCGATGACAAACAAAAAATCTATAGCCGGGGACGTTTCGATCGGGCACGTTTCGCCACGGGGACGTTTTTTCGTGGGGACTTTTGTCACGGGGACGTTTCGAATGGGGACGTTTGTCGACAACCCATAAAGTTTGTTTACGGATAATATTTTCAACATGGGAATTTCATTTCAGATCGTCATCGATTATTACCCCAGTCACGATCGCTTCAAAATTTGTCATATTTTCGGTTATTTCTTTGCAAGATCTACATAATAAATTGCTGCTTCACCGCTACGTCTTTAATCGGCCTATCAAATCTCTTTGCCACGATTTCGAACCTATGTCATATTTACCCAACCCAGCACTGTCAGAAGTTTCACAATAGGTAACACAAGGATGCGCAGTTTCAACAACAAAACCCAACAGACAACACTTGGGATGCAATCTGTTGTGATTCTGAAAACGTCATGCATGAAATGTTATGCATAACAAGCACTGCCGAAGAGCCGAAAAATGCCGAAGAAGCATCTGCTGACTTTTCGGTTTGTCGTCGTGGAAACAAGCGGGACGGGTTTATAACCTTCGAGAAACCCAGAAATGGTTTTGGGACAATTCATAAAATGGCCTTTGCCCTGCATGCCCTTTTCAGGATGAGTCGGTTCCTTATTGCTTCCGGGGAGATCATTGGTCAGAAATACCGGTTGTGCAAGTTTTTCCGTGTTTCTCATGAAAACCATTTGGGCCGAAAACAACCGGGACGGGTATATAATCTTTGAGAATCCCAGAAAAGCTTTTACTCCCCCATCAGAGTAACGTGTGTTTGAATATAAACTTTATCTGTTGCGACTTGAGCTTTGACCTTCGGCGGAGCCAACCACTACGAAACACTCTCGGAAACCGGATCCGGTTTCCAGAGCACTGAAACAATCTCTATGAGAAAGTACAGGGATTGTGGCAGCAACGATTGAAACTGAGGCGACTCTAGCAAAATAAAAAATCGCAAACCATATCTTCAGTCAATGGAAAAGATATTTACCGTGGCGACCATCAAAACAGCAATAAGAAGAGTTTCGTTTTATAACTAGTATTTCATATCTCTGGGATTCTTTCATCAAATAAAAAGCAAATAAAGGAATTCTAACTGATAAGCAACATCTAAACAAAAACCAGAGCGATAAGTTGTTTCTTATCGAAAAACCCGGATCACTGACAAACAGACGAAGTTCAACTAAACATGTTTGGTAAACACGTCGGACTGTTTGGCGTTCGTGATGCCCTATGCTCCGTTTAGGAAAGTTCAGACAAAACGTGATTCATTAGAACTAAGACCGCTAAGACCTACATTGTACAAAGTTTCTCAGAGTAAGGATTAAAGTTCACTGCAGCATTTGCTACTGGGATTAATCTTATCTCTACTGGGATAAGATTAATCGGAATTAGAGATATTCTTATCTTAGTAGAAACAAGATTAAGCCCAGTAGCAAATGTTGCGAGATTTTTGTTTACAGTGTATGTATGGGCAGCTCAGAGGCAAAATCTATAAGTAAGGCTTTCAATGCCTTTGTTTCTGCCTGTCATCCTGTAGTGAAGAACCCATTTTTATTTGTAATATACTAATTCCATCGATATTCTTTCTATTGTACGACTTTTGTTGAATCCACAACCAGGGGCGATTCGAAGGGAGGGGGGGGCATGGGGGGGTGACATACACACGTTAATTTCCCCCACAATTATGTACAAACATGTAAATATGTACTCTGCAAATGCCTTATTACTAGGCTGCATGTGGGCATGGGGCGTGACTCCCCCCCCCCCCCCCATGCTCCAGAGAATCTACTCTCAGTCGTATGTTTTGAGTTTGTCTTATTACTAGTTTTGAGCTGCCTTATTACTAGGCTGCATGTAATAAACTCATTCAAATCAGATTGTTTAGTCGTAGGCTATGGCTACGAAGAAATTTCTAGTCGTATGTTTTCATATTCACAGTCGTGTGTTCTGAGTTTTCCAGAATGACAGTCGTATGTTTGAGCTTGCCAGAACGACATCAACCGTGAATTTCGCCCCGTTTCTTGTCGTTAGTTTTGAGCTTTCCAGATAAAGGCAGACAAAGCAGTTAGCTAATCGTGAACTTCACCTTCAAATGACCTATTTCTGGTCGTATTGTTACATAGAGATTTTAGTAGTATGTTTTAAGCTTGTCAGATTCACAGTTTTGTGTTCTCAGTTTTTCAGAATCACAGTTGTATGGAACTTGCCAGAATGACATCAACTGCGAATTTTCCCTGAAAATTACCCGTTTCTTGTCGTATTATACGAAGAGATTTTCTAGTCGTATATTAAGCATTGTCCTAATAGGTGTAATAAGGTGTATTACCGCGTATAAGACTTATTACAGATTCCTCTTTTCCTCGGAGCGCGCTGTAATAACGTGAATAAGGAGAATAGACGATCGTTCCATTCTGGCTTATGCAGGGCCAATCAGATCGCTTGGTTGGTTCTGCCAGCGGGCCGAGGAAAAGAGCAGCGTCGTCAGGGTTGCCACGGGAAGCAGTAAAGTTCTACTCTGTTGGAAGCTGAAGAAACAACTTTTCTTCAAAATAACACGTTTTGCTCTGCTGCGACTGCTTAATGCTACTTCGAAGACCAATGCTGGCCATCCGCATATTTAGCTGCTTTTTACAATGTATTGGGCGTCAAATTGTACTGGTGTACTTCAAAGTAACACTAAGAACACTTTTCTGATCTTCAGAAACTCGAAACACTGTATGACCTTGGCAACACTGCTCGCTGCATTGATAAGAGCCTCTCGGGTTCGTATTTGAACGGGCGTGTGTATTAAGACGCAAGCATCGCGTCTAGCGTTATTCAGCTTATTCCACCTATTAGGACAATGCTTTAGAGACAGTCGTAAGTTTTGAGCTTGTGCCATATGAGGCAGTTAGGACAATTTCGACATTAAATGACCCATTTCTGGTCGCATGGTTGTATGGAGATTTTCTACAAGTCATTACGTTACGGAATATCGTGTGTTTTGAGCTTGTAACAATGACAGTCGTCTGTTTCGGACTTGTCAGAGTTACATAAATGCGGTTACAAAATGGTCCTTTTTACTCGGTGGCGCTGAAAACAGGCTGATTTTCGAAAATGTCGCCTGTGGCACGACGTTTCAACAAAAATCTCCTTATCTTAAAAAGAAACAGGTTTATTTTTTTTTAATGGCTTGCGGAGTGAGGTTTGCACATAAACAGGCTTTGTAAGCACTGTATGACGGGCCTGATGATTGCACTATTTTTTGTAGTCTAAATTCAAAGTGAAGCACGAACATGTACCAACTTCCGGGAAAATATCCCAGTCCGTTTGGGAGTTATCGGGGCACGGACAGATATGTGATATCGTAGGCAGCCCTTAGAATGTTTCGCAAATTTTAACTGCGCCGTCTTTCATAGCAGCCTACTCGCTATCTGGTTGAATGGCCCGTAATTCAGGCGAGATCTTAGGCCTAAGATTTCAGCCACCTTAAAAGCTACGCTGTCAGAAGTTTCATAACAGATAACACGAGGATGCGCGGTTTCAACAGATATACGTAACAGATAACACTTCGGATGTTATCTGTTGTGTTTCAAAATGTTATGCATGATAAGTGTTACCATCAGGAAGAACTGAAAAACAGCCAAAAAGTATCTGCTGAGTTTTCGGACATCATGACGATAAGGAATAAAGTCAGTAGATACTTTTCTTTGGCTCTTCCTGACAAAGCTTGTTATGCATAAAATTTCATGCATAACGTTTGCAAACACAGATAACATCCGAAGTGTGATCTGTCACGCATATCTGTTGAAACCGCGCATCCTCGTGTTATCCATCATGAAACTTCTGACTGTAGAAACGACAAAAAATCGCATCCGGCACTGAGTTTAAATTTGTTTTCGGTACATACGGTGAAAGCTGCTGCTTGGGATCTGAGCTACGTTAAAAGCAAGAGTTTGTGTGGGAAGTAGTCTAGTAGGCCGATTTAATAAATCTTACCTGCGGCTCTTACGTAGTCCTACCCTATAACTATATAGTTGAAGTGTGTATCATTCTTGTGCGATTTTAAGCTCGAGGTTTGGAGCCTATGCTACATGAAAAGGTAGAAGTTTTATAGGAGTACACTGTAAAAAGTTTCTCCGAATAAGGATGCAGTATTTGCTACTGGGATTAATCTTATCTCTACTGGGATAAAATTAATCCGAATTATGGATAATCGTATCTCAGTAAAGACAAGATTAATCCCAGTAGCAAATACTGCAAAAATTTTTTTACAGTGTAGTTCAGTTGTGTCCTAATTGAAAAAAAAAATCGCATTTGTCTTGCGTAGATATGTCAAAGCTGGTACCGAGGCTTGTCTTCTCTCCAGCGAAATGTGATATGAACGACGTCGTCTAATTCCTGTTACTTATTTGTTTACTATTTTATTACTACAATGGCATTTTCCACAAAGTTTTAAAACTTAGACGTTAGTTTTTCTTGAGCCTGTGGTGCTGTGTTTTTAGCTAGTCGTATATTTTGAAGTCGCGGTAGTTTGAGGGAGGCTAGGGGGATCTAAGGGTCCGGTTCCCCCGACTTACCCCCCCCCCCGACAGTAATTGGGTCCGGTCCTAGCATGAAACAGGACATCTTGGACACGAGTTCTTGCCGTTACCAAGTTTCTTTCAGTTCTGATTACCCGTTTGAAAGCGAATACTGCGAATAGTAGCAGAGGCCAGAGAGTGAACTGATACTAGACCACTGGAGAGGGGATGGATCAAATGATTGCTATTGCTACCATGACATGAATAATCAGACATGAAGAAAGAAATGTATGTGTAGGCTGAAGATGTGGGTGGGATACAGAAACAATATAAGTGATCCGGAGCTAACCATTCAGATTTGGACTCGACGACTGCGACGAGTCCACTAAAACAATGAGCATGAGAATCACAAATTACGTTACAGAATAATCAACAAACATATGAAAGTCAGCAAACACCTTGAAAAATCTTTAAAAGAATCTTTAAACAATTCTTTGAAAGAAAATTCAAGCTGAGGGACTGACGCTTTTGAAAAGCCAGTGGTGGTTGTTTTTTTAGAACGTAGTTTTTTTAGAACTCCTAGAACGCCCTTCCATCTCAAGGTTCTCATGACCATCATTGTTTCAAAAGACCCCTCGGCTGGACCCCCCCCCCGCCCGACCTTACTTTTTCACTTTGTCCTTGGCTCCCCAATAAAACCATAATCTTAAAAATCCTGCTCTCCCATTAGTTGCGTTTTTGATCCAAATTCTCATCGCAATTCTCCTATTTCGAGTTTTTGGACGATTCAGATGAAGCGAATTCTCCTTTTCTTGCGTTTTTGTCAGCACCGAGAACGCGGAAAGCCTCGCGATTCTGCAGAATCGAGAAGTTGCTCCGATGGTGAATTCTCGATTCTCCTCTCTCCGTTCTCCTCCCTGATTGGTCAACAGAGTGCGGGTAATCAATATGTCTAAACATGTATACCGGGTTGCGGACGAGCTTCTAAATTATTGTTTTTGTCAAAAGAGAGAATGGAGAAGCCAGAGGAGCAAAAACGGTAATTTGTTCGGGAATCGAGAATTCAGAAGCGAGAACGGAGAACTGAGAATTCAGATCAAAAACGCAACTATTGCATTGTTTTGCACCTTTTTCTGCCGAGCCGAGTTTGCTGCTATAGGAGAACAAGCATCGTAGCAAGCGTCAAGGTCCGATGGCAACTTTTTCACGGAGTTGTGCAACAAGTCATATCCACCGCTAAATATCTGTGTTAAGACTATCGTAATGTAACTGACCATGGGTCGTCGGAGAAGGATATAAGCACCTAATGATATAGGAGAGGTGTGCGCACGGACAAAAAAAAAATATCAAAACCGTTTGTCATCAAAAGTAGTGAAGTTTTTTCAGCCTCTTAACCTCTGATAGAGCTCGAGAATGAAACTCTTATCACATCTCAGATCCATCTAGCTGCATTAAGAAAACAAAAACATTGTTTGATTTGGGATTTTTCGGTTTAATGTCTTATCTGTTCTTTCAAATATATAAATATCGTTAGTAATTGGGAACAGATCAGTTTTCACCATGAAGACATTTGTAGCAGTCTTGGCACTGGCCGTTGTGGTAAGTTCTGAACTTAATTATTTCAATCTGACCAAAAAAAAATCTTCGAGCGTTTGATCTTTTCTTAAAACAAGGATTTTTTTCTATCTTAACTTATTTTTATTTGTAAATCCAGTTTTATATGCCTAGTTTTTGCAGGCCTCCGCTGGCCCCTTCCGACCCCACAGAAATGTGGACTGGAGCAAAATCAAGATGAAGACCCCCAAGGTCCCACCCCACACCTTGCAGCTCAAGAACGTCGAGCAGGTTAAGGAGACCTACGAAATCCCCGCTGAGGCCAAGAGCTTCCGTGGTAAGTAGACTTCTTCTCAATCTTGTTCTGTCACTGCTACTTTGCTGTAAGCAGACACATTGTAAAAAATATTTTTTTTTACCGTTTCTTTGAATTCATTGAAAGCAATGAAGATCCTGACAGAGCGATGGAATAATACCAATCCTTTCGAGTCGCTGCATTTTGCCGTGGTCGAACCACTCTTCTCAGATATTATTTTTCTTATAATTCTCTTCCCTTGAAATTTTTCGCAATGACGGTTTTGAATCCCGACTCGTCATTCACGGTTGCTAGTTCTCATTTACCTTTGCCTTCGAACTAACCCATCACTTGTTTTCAGCCGTCTGTGGTAACGGTGGCGCCAAGCAGACCGAGGGCAGGATCGTTGGTGGCACTGAGGCTGTCCCCCACAGCTGGCCATGGCAGGTCGGACTTTTCATCGACGGTCTCTACTTCTGCGGTGGTTCCCTCATCTCTGACACAGTCGTCTTGACCGCTGCTCACTGCACTGATGATGCTTCCTTCTTCAATGTTGTCCTCGGAGGTCATGCCATCAATGACGACTCCGAAGTTGGTCGCATTGAAGTCAGGACTACTGACTTCACCCAGCACAACAGATACAATGCCTTCACTATTGCTAACGACATCTCGGTCATCAGGCTGCCAGCCCCAGTCACCTTCACCGGTAAGGGGCCTCTCATATCCCATGACTAAATCAGGTACAACGTATCTAAGAGAAAAAAGTGTTTTGTGGTCTTGCCTTATACCTAACAGTTTGTCTGGCCCTCTTTTTAGTCGATCTCTTTCTTTGGGATCGACCAAAAGGAGTCATGGCACTGCACGACATAGTGCTAAAGCTAAAAAGAGCAACAAACTAAAAAGGGCCCTTTCAGGTTTGAGAGTGAGGGTGAGAACAGTTTTAATGAGCCTTTTTTTAGGCTTTGGAGCTACCAACTCTCACTTACTTGTTTAGTTCTACTACTTGGTAATCTGTTTTCATTACTCGTGCCCCCTGCGCCATGCCGTGCCGTGCCTCTTTTTAGTCGATCCCGATTTTTGTTGACAGCAACCACACTGGCATCTTCCAAAACAGTTGCCACCGACGTCGAATGCGGCCTCCTCGACCCCAACTGAATTAGTATATGTTGGATGAAACTCTTGGGAAGGTGACGCTTGCCACCTAGAATATCAGTATACCCGTTGGTCCTGGCGAAAAGCTCATCTTTTGACAATTTTAGAAACCATCAGCCCAGTTTGCTTGCCAGACGCCGCCGATGTTGGAACCACCTTCCTCGGAGAGATCGTCACCCCCACCGGTTGGGGCCGCCCATCCGATGCCAGCCAGAGCATCTCCCCTGTCCTTCGTCAGGTCGATGTCCCAGTCCTTGAGAACACTATTTGCGATGCTGTTTACGGTATTGTCACCGAGAACCAGATTTGCATTGACGCCGCTGGCGGTTCCGGCACATGCAACGTAAGTACTCTTAACACAGGAATCTGTTTCTTCTTGGTTGTCAATGGACATGGACCGAATAGTCCATTTAATTTCCCTGATGAGCCAATTTGAATGTGTTGCCTCGCACAGTACTTGAAGCTCTGATCCAACCATCGAAGTAAACGATTTGAATAGCCATATCAGAATAAGTGCTAGACAAGTAGACTTCCCTAAGCCCCATTTCGGACGACATATACACGATGGCCCCAAGATTCTAAAGTGGAACCTCAAGCTGTCTTCTAGGATGATTACAGTGCGCCTCATTGATGCTTGATTGATCCGCAAGTTTACTTAAAGCACAACTCTTACTAGAAATGATCTTTTCCCAATGAAATGGATCAGAAAATACGTGTCCAAATATACCCTTACTTTCCACCTGAAATCAGCGATTTTCCTGTTAGCGCTTGTCCATGATCTCCAGCCTTCCTGCTCTCCGACGCGGCGGCTGGGCGCAAAACATTTGAAAACTGAACGCGCCGTGGTTAAAAGTGGGAAAACAAAGCAAATAAAATAAGTAATAAACAGATGCTTCTGAGATCCTTATCTGTGAAAGAGTTGTCAGCGGAAGTTTAAAGATTTTCGTTGTGTGACGGGCAAAACGCGCTAAAAATTCGTAGACACAAAACGAGACAGTGAAGAAAGGTGGGGATTTTAGAAGCTTATAATTCTGTACGGGAGGTAGGTATATTATAAAAAACAGAATAAGCAAGAGGGGTCATTTAAGGTTCACTAAGCAATTCACATATTATATTCCAGGGTGACTCCGGTGGACCACTCAACCACTTGAACGCTGACGGCACCTACAAGACCCTCGGCATCACCTCCTTCGGTGCCTCTGCCGGCTGTGAAGTTGGATACCCCGATGCTTTCACTCGCGTCACCGCCTACCTCGACTGGATCGCTACCAATGCTCTCGTTGTTTAGACCTGTTACTTTTCTTTCTGCAATTAAAATTTTCTCATCATAATACGCCTTTATCATAAGGTATTTAGCCCTAATATTACGATCAAATTTTCTGAAGTTGTTCACTACTTGCAGAAGACCATAACTTTAAGGGTTTGCACATAAAATACGAGGCTTTGAGGGTGTTTCATCCTACTTGCCGTAGTTACCACGCATGACGTCACAAATTCTGCCTTTTTGTCGTCAAGGCTGGAACGATTTTTGTATTTTTCAGCGAAATATCATACCACGGGTGAATCCGACCAATCACGTGACAGAGATTCGTGGTTACTACGCTTACCACGCTCCCGAGCGTGGTAAGCAAATTGTTACTATTGGTTACTATTTCGACAAGGCTGGAACGGTCAGCGTAGTAACTTTTTGTGAGGCTGGAACGGGTTTAGTAACTAATAGTTACTATTGGTACGAGGGTGGAACACGCTCTTTGTGTTGACACACATGTGGGTCTGAAGGTCTACAAAAGAGCCTACACAGAAGGAAGAATTACAGAATCGTGAGTTGGTGATAACTTAGTCCGTTACTTAGCTCTGCAGAACAGGCGTACAGTAATTCTCCTAAAAATTCACGAGTAAATTGCTTGAGGTCTTCAGCGGATATCCAAGACGAAACTTCGCAAATTTGAATTAAAGGCGTATTCTCGCCGTTCCCCGAGGACTCCACTTGAGGAGTCCCCGCGTTTTTGTTTGTCCCGGGGACTCACTCCCCGTATTCTCGCGAGTCCCCACGGACGGGGAATGCTCCGATTATCATCACCATCATCAAAAAGGACTCCCTTTCAAATTCGGAGGGGAATCAATTTTTGCTGTTGTAGGTGCTATTTAAAATTAATTAAAAAGAATCAGAATAAACAAAACCAAAAATAAAGTGGATCTAGACTAATTTTTTCAGCTGCATATTCATTTTTCGAACAAAATCCATTTTAGAAGCATTCCCCGTATTCTCGCTGTTTCTGTACGCGGAGTCCGCGTGGAGTGACTCCCTCCATTCTCGCCGTTCCCTTCGATTCCCCGAGGAGTCCTCGGGGAACGGCGAGAATACGCCTTAAGACGTATTCTCGCCGTTCCCCGAGGATTCCTCGGGGAATCGAAGGGAACGGCGAGAATAGAGGGAGTAACTCCACGCGGACTCCGCGTACAGAAACAGCGAGAACACGGGGAATGCTTCCAAAATGGATTTTGTTCGAAAAAAAATATGCAGTTGACAAAAGTAGTCTGGATCCACTTTATTTTTGGTTTTGTTTATTCTGACTTTTTTTAATTAATTTTACATTGCACCAACACCAGCAAAATTTGATTCCCCTCCGAATTTGAAAGGGAGTCCTTTTTTATGATGGTGATGATAATCGGAGCATTCCCCGTCCGTGGGGACTCGCGAGAATACGGGGAGTGATTCCCCGGGACAAACAAAAACGCGGGGACTCCTCAAGTGGAGTCCTCGGGGAACGGCGAGAATACGCCTTTAGATGTCCGAGTTTCCCTCCTTTTCTGTCCTTTCTATGGTTCTTTTTCACCACTGGGAGACGAATCGGTTTTCATTTTCCTGAGCATCAGTAACATGCATTTTAACACGCAGACATCAGTATCCTTACCCCTAGCAAGAACTTACAAATCCATGTTCTGTGTTTGCACTTGCCACCGTCGGCTCAAGTGCCATATGGTGACCGTGATGTCTGTTCAACTGAAGTGCCACAAAGCGCTAGTATTGTCTGCCTGACACAATGCTCTAGTGAAACGTCCATTCCTGGATACGATAATCGGGGGGGGGGGGGGGGGGGGAACTCGGGATACTGTTACAGATTCGAGTGAAACTTGACGGACAATTGGAGCAGATGTCCTAGATATTGTGTTTCGTACGTGTCAGAACCGCATCTGACGACAGTGGTAGAGTTGAAGAGCTGTCCCGGAAGGCACTGTCTAGGGAACCGGGAGCCGTACTTTACGTCCTACGGGCTACGGAACCGGTAGTTCTCACGGAAACCAAACCATAAGAGCTACGATTCCGCGATGTGACGTCATTGACCAACGGAAACTTGTATGCGCTGGCTCCCGTTCCGGTAGTAAACGGAAATAGCTCACGGAACTTCATCGTACAGGCTTCTCGTCCGGTAGTCTCACGGAATTTTGTACTCAGAAGCTAGGGAGCCGGTAGCTGATACCGGAAACTATATAATTGGAGCTTGTGTTCCGGTAGTGTCTACATGGGATATAGAGCTCACGGAACAGTTTGGATGAGAGCTAGGATGCCGAGATTTTCACTGACTTCGAGAAAATAGCATCGGAAAAAATCCACTACCGGAACCCAAATATTGAGAGCTAAGGTACCGGTAGCAACAACTATTTGTTGCCGGTCAAGGCCTGGTAAGGAAGTATGGAAGAAGATGACTTATGCTCGCCGGATGAGCCATGAACATGAGTTAATAAAATAATACAAGAGCAGCGACAGTATAAAAGAATAAACGTAATAACGGAAAGGGATAACGCTGCCTAACGGCTGCAAAAGCAAAGTAGTGTGTGGTGCACATGGCATCACCGTAACAAATTGGAGCACTCGTTGTCAGTCGTTGGTTTGGTTGCTTGCCGTTCCGATGTCAGTGTCTGCGTCAGGTCGTGTATTTTTTTATATCTTAAGCTCAGATCTATAATTTGGTAAATCTGTGGTTTGATTCTTTACTTGATAAAACTTCATTTACTTCCGATATATATTATTAATCTGAGATCTTTAATTAAGCATCCTATTTTCGCATACTGTTTTCTTTATTTCGGTATGGTTTATTGAGCTGCACCCGCCCCAGAAACCCAGCTCGTCTGGTCACGCTATCTACCAGGTATAGGGAACTCGGCTCCTAGGGCCAAAACAGAAGTGAGTCAAAACTACAGTTGAAACACGAAAGACGCAAACAAAGTCTGGTCAGCAAAACGGCTTCTTTGTAAACATCAAAAGTCAAGTCCGAATCTGTAAACTTCTGTCGGTCGAAGGCCAAAAGTTTGTTACGTCCGTAAATTCGGATTTTTTTTTTGAAATGCACTGGCAAACCCTTTTTCCTCATTTTGTTTCTGAGTAAGCGTGTGTTTAACTTGAAGATTCCTTTTTTTTTGCTATAAATTCGGAACAAATCTATTTTGTGTCTACTTTATTTCGATGGCAACTATTTTGTCGCTTTTTTCGACGGACATATTTGTTATTTCATAGCTATTCTTTACTTTTTACTGGAATCGCAAAAAGACACTCGGCTCCTCGGCTTTTGACAAAATGTCGTATGTGGCGCATTTCATTCTCTATTTTGAAGAACTGTATGACCTTTATTTGGCGATTTAGGCCTGGAAATTTGAAATATTAAAGGCTAGAATTTGTATAGTAAGTAGTCAAATCTTGCCAGGCAAAGGCAGATTTAAAAATTTGCCTACGGTGCTTGCTTTAATTTGTCCTGATTCCAGGCGCTGGAAGCTTTCCTCTTTAGCGAAAGCTGAAATGAAAAGCTGAGGTTGTGAATTTATATGGAAATAAACTTAGATTACCAATCATAATTTCAGCTTTTGTTTGTTTACATTCCCCATATGCGCCATTGCCGTAGCAACAGTTCATTTTTTGTCTGAACGTGAGAGTCGTATTTTGCGATCCAGAGGTCGTTCAAATGAGGGGTCTCCCCCCCCCCCCCTTTTGTCTGAGTGCTTCGGGCCACCCCTGGTTGGCGGAAGTCACGAACCTGCAATAACAGATTTGCAAACAAGGGCCGAAATGTTGCTGACGAAAATCGTAGCTAAATTTTCCGTTTTGAGCCGTTGTTTAATGAGGTTCAGTTGTCTTTAGTTTTGTTTTGTTGTTCAGTCAGCTTGGCTGAAGGATTAAAATGCTCAGATACAAGTGAAGCTTGAATAAATTAGGAGGAGCTGCCTTAGATTGGCATTTATGTTTTGAGAAACGCATCCGGTCAGGGTGGAAGATTTGGATGGGGGCGGGCATTCTGTGGCACATGGGAATGCCACTTAAAGATGTACCATGCTGAGACTCCGGCCATATCAGACAGAGGTCTGGGGAATTGATGCCTTAGATGTATCAAAATCGCATTCGGCCCGGTATGCGGAGGTGGAGGGTGGTCCCGGCAGCAAGGGAGCCAAGCAAGGGAAATGACTAAGCTATCACAAGTCCTTCTTGGGGTCAAAAGCTCTTTTGTAGACTTTCGGCACCGAATGTGTATCGGCACTGGGCCTGTGTTATGTGTAGCATTCCTATATATTACCACTACATTAACTTCACGCATATTCTTCTTGTCTCGATTCTTTGCTTCCTGCTTACTTCTATAAAGACTATGCCTTCAGCTACATAGCCTACGCGGACGACTTGCTCTTAGTAAGCCGTAGCCGATCCACACTCACAAAAAGTGTAAGTAAGCTGTCATCAGAACTTCTGAAAATTGGCCTTGAAGTTGACCTTTCAAAATGTGAGTACCTGCATTTCAACCCTTCGTCAAATTGTTCGAGTGCATCTAAAGCTTCTATATCTCTTGGATCGTTCATCGTCAAATCAACAGACTCTCTACGGTGGCTCGGCATAACATTCAAATCTTCATTGTCAAAATTTTGCTCTTCGGTTGTTCAAGAAGTTTATAAGTCGATCCGTAGCGCCTATGGGCGCATCGTCCCCAACCGAAGGCGCTATAATCGTAAAGCTTTGGGAAATTTGTACAGCACCTTCTGCGCTCCTTGTATACTATTTCGTTCTGGCGTCACTCATGTTCTGCGAAAGAAGGAGATTAAAAAGATGAGATCATGTTGTTTAAATATGCAAAGCACCTGCTCCACTTGTCGAAATTATGTCATAACCATACATTGACGGAGAAATTCAAAATTCAAGACGCAAGTGTTACCCTTTTGGATGTTTCGTCATCACTTTCAAAACTCATGGACAACAAGGCCCAACCAGCACACGATGTCGTCCACTGCTTCCTGACCGAAGATTAAAAATTAAGTGTCTTTTTCTGCGTGTATATATGTGTTTTGTTTATTTTCTTTATTTTCGTCATTTACTCCGCCTTTTCAAAATGGCGGGTCATAAATAAATTACTTACTTACTTACTTATTCGCCGTGAAATTTTAATTGCAGCCTAAATTCAGGATTCTATAGTTGTTCTTCGTGTCGTATGCTCTTTTGGAGACTTATCGGCACCGCCTGTGTATCGGCACCAGGCATCGTGTTTTATGTGTTAAATCCACATAAATAGGTTTTGGTCTACACGTTGACCTTATGGAAATAGTGAAAAACTTCACAAAGTTTTATCCTAGTATTAGGACTAAATGCCTCAACATAAAAGGCGTATTGCTGAGAAAATTTTAATCGCGAATTGAAAGTAACAGGTCTAAACAACGAGAGCATTGGTGGCGATCCAGTCGAGGTAGGCGGTGACGCGAGTGAAAGCATCGGGGTATCCAACTTCGCAGCCAGCAGAGGCACCGAAGGAGGTGATACCGAGGGTCTTGTAGGTGCCGTCAGCGTTCAAGTGGTTGAGTGGTCCACCGGAGTCACCCTGGAATATAATATGTGATTTAGTTAGTGGATAGTAAGTAGACATGCACATCAATCATGCAAGACGAAACCCGTTACGTTCATCCTAGAAGAGATCTGGGGTCGGACTGGGGGATCTGGGGGTCGTCCTGTATGTGGCATCTGGGGTTAGACGCACTTACACCGTTACAGGCCTTCAGATCGTTTGCCTCGGTGGCTGGCTAGAAGGCTATTTAGAATATCTTAATAGTGAATAACTTCGCTTCAAATACTGTATGTGGTAACAAATTAAAATTAGCTCATCTGGGGAGTCAAATTGACTGTTTGATCCGTCTCCATACACGATTGAAGACGAAACAAAATTTTTAAGAGTACTTACGTTGCATGTTCCAGAACCGCCAGCGGCGTCAATACAAATCTGGTTCTCGGTGACAATACCGTAAACGGCATCGCAAATAGTGTTCTCCAAGACTGGGACATCGACCTGACGAAGGACAGGGGAGATGCTCTGGCTGGAATCGGATGGGCGGCCCCAACCGGTGGGGGTGACGATTTCTCCGAGGAAGGTGGTTCCAACATCGGCGGCGTCTGGCAAGCAAACTGGGCTGATGGTTTCTAAAATTGTCAAAAGATGAGCTTTTCGTCCAAGGGTATACTGATATTCTAGGTGGCCAGCGTCACCTTCCCAAGAGTTTCATACAACTTATACTAATACAGCTGGGGTCGAGGAGGCCGATGTCGCTTTCACATTCGACGTCGGTGGCAACTGTTTTGGAAGATGCCAGTGCAAAGAAGATGCAAGAGATTACCAAGTAGTAGAACTTGACAAGTATGTGAAAGTTCGTGGCTTCAGAGCCTAAAATAAGGCACGTTAGAACAATGTTCCTGTCCCTCACTCTGAAGCCTGAAAGGGTCCTTTTCCGTTTTTGTTCCTCTTTAAGTACTCGTGCCTCCTACACTATGTCGTGCCGTGCCGTGCCTCTTTTTAGTCGATCAAAAAGAAATTCTCCAGGCAAACTGTTAGGTATAGGGCAAGACCACAAAAGACTTTTTCTCTGAGATATGCTGTACCTGAAAAGTCATGGGTATGATAGGTCACTTACCGGTGAAGGTGACTGGGGCTGGCAGCCTGATGACCGAGATGTCGTTGGCAATAGTGAAGGCATTGTATCTGTTGTGCTGGGTGAAGTCAGTAGTCCTGACTTCAATGCGACCAACTTCGGAGTCGTCGTTGATGGCATGACCTCCGAGGACAACATTGAAGAAGGAAGCATCATCAGTGCAGTGAGCAGCGGTCAAGACGACGGTGTCAGAGATGAGGGAACCACCGCAGAAGTAGAGACCGTCAATGAAAAGTCCAACCTGCCATGGCCAGCTGTGGGGGACAGCCTCAGTGCCACCAACGATCCTGCCCTCGGTCTGCTTGGCGCCACCGTTACCACAGACGGCTGAAAACAAGTGATGGATTAGTTCGAAGGCAAAGGTAAATGAGAACTAGCAACCGTGAATGACGAGTCGGGATTCAAAACCGTCATTGCGAAAAATTTCAAGGGAAGAGAATTATAAGAAATAATATCTGTGAAGAGTGGATCGACCACAGAAAAATGCAGCGACTCGAAAGGATTGGCATTATTTCATCGCTCTGTCAGAATCTTCATTGCTATAAATGCATTCAAAGAAACGGTAAAAACTATTTTTGTACAATGTTTCTGCTTGCAGCAAAGTAGCAGTGACAGAACAAGATTGAGAAGAAGTGTACTTACCACGGAAGCTCTTGGCCTCAGCGGGGATTTCGTAGGTCTCCTTAACCTGCTCAACGTTCTTGAGCTGCAAGGTGTGGGGTGGGACCTTGGGGGTCTTCATCTTGATTTTGCTCCAGTCCACATTTCTGTGGGGTCGGAAGGGGCCAGCGGAGGCCTGCAAAAACTAGGTAAGTAAAACTGGATTGACAATTAAAAATAAGTGAAGATAAAAAAAATGATTTTTTTTGTCAGACTGAAATAATTAAGTTCAGAACTTACCACAACGGCCAATGCCAAGACTGCTACAAATGTCTTCATGGTGAAAACTGATCTGTTCCCAATTACTAACGATACTTATATATTAGAAAGAACAGATAAGATATTAGACCGAAAAATCCCAAATCAGATAATTTTTTTGTTTTCTTAATGCAGCTAGATGAATCCGAGATGTGATAAGAGTTTCATTATCAGACCTCTATGACAGGTTAAGAGACTGAAAAAACCACAATACTTTTGATGACAAACGGTTTTGATATTTTTATTCCGTGCACACACCTATCCTATATGCTTAGGTCATCGATAAGAGTCAACGCATCGTTCTTGTTTATGTTTAGTTGTTGCTTATCAGTTAAAATTCCTTATTTGCTTTTTATTTTGTAAAAGAATCGTACATATATGAAATACTAGTTATAAAATGAAACTCTTCTTATTTGCTGTTTTGCTAGTCGTCACTGTATATATCTTTTCCATGGACTGAAGATACGGTTTGCGATTGTTTATTTTGCTAGTGTTGTCTCATTTTCATCGGTACTGCCACAATCTCTATACTTTCTCATCGAGACGGTTTCAGTGCTCCAGAAACCGGATCCGGTTTCTGAGAGTGTTTCGTAGTGGTTGGTTCCGCCGAAAGACTAAAAACGGGATCGACTAAAAACGGGAATGGAACGGAACGACACGGTGCAGGGGAACGCGTACTAAAGACGAGAACAACATACTAAAATCTGGAATACTGCACCAGGAGGAACACTACTAAAAGGTGGAACGTTGCACCGTCCTTCCTTTTTTCGTAGTTTGCTTGGGTAGGAGTTCCAGATCGTTCCCGAGCACATTCGTACGATGGGCAGGGCTCCCGTTCTTTCCTTTTGGTTTACCGATCCGTGTTCTAGTAGTCGTCTTTCTTCCCTTAGCCGATTTCTAAGCAGAGCCCTTCTTCTTTAGTACTTGCTGCAGGAGGAACAAGTACTAAAACCGGGAACTACAGGACCCCTGTTCTTGAGCACTTTAATTAGAACCAGTTACGAAAAACGGGAATGCGGGACCCCTTTTCTTGGCACTTGGTTCCATTTTCATGAGAACCAGTTACTAAAACAAGAATTAAGGACCCTGTTCTTTTGCACTGCAGGCAACAGGGAGAGTATTAAAACATGGAGACCGTCATTTCCAGTGCCAAGGAACAGGGTCCCTGCATTCCCGTTTTTAGTAACTGGTTCTCATGCAATGGACCCAAGTGCCAAGAAAAGAGGTCCCGCATTCCCATTTTTAGTAATTGTTTCTCGTTAAAATAAGTGCCAAAGAACAGGGTTCCCGTTTTTAGTACCTGTTCCTCTCGCAGCAAGTACTATAGAAGAAGGGCGCTGCTTAAAAAGCGGCTAAGCGAAGAAACACGACTACTAGAACAGGGATCGTGCACCGAGATGAAAGAACCAGAGCCCTGCCCCTCGTTTGAACCTGAACGGGAATGATGTGGAGCTCGTAACCCAAGCAAAATACTATTTCCAAGTTTGTTTGGTTGGGTCCCCAATATGCAAGCCAAGTTCCATCCTAGCATTCCATCCTAGTCCTAGCACTTCTGAAAGTACACTATCTCGCAAATACCGGACTGACCGACAGACCGACGGAAAAGTGATCGCTATATGGCACTTGGCCGGAAGGCAAGTGCCATAAAAAGTCTAAAACAGAAGATTATCATATCTTTATGTGTGACTAGAGTTGTCAGCGGATGTTGAAGATTTCGACAAACTTTATGTTACGTTACGTGCAAAACTCGACACGGTTGAAAAGCGCTAAGAATTCGTAAGCTTAAAACGAAACAGTGGAGAAAGGTGAGGATTTTAGAAGCTTGTAATTTCATAAGGGAGCTAGGTATATTTTAAAAGGTAGAATAAGCAAAAGGGGTTCTTTAAGTTTGAAACTATTAAGCTAACAGTATTCCTATACAGTAAAATCTCGCAATCCCAGCAAGTCCTGAGGCCATTTCAGGCTCTTCATTAGGGTCAAGTTTCAAATTCAACTTCCATCCAACTTGTTTTGTATCGTTTCAAACAGTTTCAGGCAGAAAGGGAATCCGAGTGTGATTTCAGACAGAAATCTCATCATGAAATGTTAGGATCACCCAGAATGATTCTTGCATTTTCCAGGCGACCAGAGTGCTCGCAGGAAGAGAAGAATGCCAAACCGGCGAAGCATATCCTAAATCATAACGGATATAAGTTATAAAGTTTGTTTCCATATAATATTTTCAACATTCGAATTTCATTTCAGATCGTCCTCGATTCTACCCCAATTACGATTGCTTCAAAATTTGCCATATTTTCGGTTATTTCCTTGCAAGGTCTGCATCTTAAATTGCTGCTTCACCGCCAAGTCTTTAACTGTCCTATCAAATCTCATTTTCATGATTTCGAACCTATGTCATCGTGGGGGGAGGGAGGGGGAGCCGGAATCCGGAATTTAGTGACATGCATAACTTTCGAACGGGTAATCACATCTTAATGAAACTTGATCTTTGGAAAGACGTCATGTCTCAGATGTCCCATTTCACGTCTCAACCGAATCCGATGAATGTGGGGGAGTCGGAGGGAGTAACCGGAATTCATGTGACACGCTTAGAGTGGAGCGATCGGGACAAAACTTGGTGGGAGGAACAAGCACAAGACTTAGGTGCATCATTGACAGAATCGGACCAGATGCGTGCATTGTGGTGGGAGTTGGAAGGGGTTCCGGAATTCCGGTGATACGGAGTTAAGTTACTTCCAGGTGGGCTAGGACAATGAAACTTGGCAGGCTAGTCAAGGATCCGACCAGATTAACCTGGAAATAGTCAGCTTCCTTATGCGACCACCGTGGGGAGTGGAGGGAGGGGGAATCCAGAATCTTTAGGAATGTATAACATTGGAACGGGTGATCGGATTTGAACGAACCTTGATGTTTGGGAAGACCTCTTGTCTCGTATGACCCATTTAAAGTCTGGACCGGATTGATTCGATGAATGTGGGGGGGGGGAGTCGGAGGGGGGAACCGGAAATCTTGTGACAAGCTTAGAGTGGAGAGATTGGGACGAAACTCGGTGGGAAGAACAAGGACAAGAACTAATTACATCAGTGACAAAAACCAGACAGGGTTCGGGCACTGTGAGGGGAGTTGGTGGTGGGGGGGGGGCGGCTGAATTTCGGTGATCGCGAATTAAGTTACTTCCAGAAGTGCTAGGGCGATGAAACTTGGCTTGAACATTAGAAACTTGACAAGATTGGCTTAGAAATTTTCACTTCTCAGATCCGACCATCCCTTAAAGTACTAATCCTAACCACAAAGTACAAAAAGTGCTTTTAAGCAAAGTGTACATTTTAACTGAAGGGTGTTGCTCAAAGACTAATTATAGCACCCCTAAAGTGCGTTTCTTAACCAAAAAGTCAAAAAAAGGAATTTAAACAAACGATATATATACATGATCCCCAAGGCCCCATGATCATTTTTGCCTCAAAGGTTTTGCTTACAACTGAATTTCTTAAAATACAAACAATAACTTTGAGCAAAATATACATGTTCATGATTCCAATGAGCTTATCATCATTTGTGCTTCAAGAGTGCTCATTACAGATGAATCTATAGCGCCCTTAAAGTGCGCATCATCACAGCCAAATGCACAAATAAAATAGTTTTCACGAACAATACATTCTCGTGATTTCCAGGGACCCATGGCCATTCTTGTCTCAAGGATTTAATATACATTTTTATGCCCCATGAGCCCAGTATCATTTTTGCTTCAAGGATTTTGCTTACAAATGAAGTTCTAGCTCCCTTAAAGTGCGCATCTTAGCCGAAAAGTGAAAAAAATACTTTTGACCAAACGGTATATACTAATGATCCATAAGGATTTATTACCGTTTTTGCCTCAAGGATTTTGCTTACAGATGAATTTCTAGCGCCATGAAAGTGCGCATCATACGGCAAAGTTCAAAAATAAAATAATTTTTACAAAACGATACATGTGATTTCAAAGTCAATGATCATTCTTATCTCAAGGGTTTTGCTTACAAATGATCAGAACAAACCCACGAAAATGCAAATGGGGGAGTTGGGGGAGGGGGACTGGAAATATCGAGAAACGGTTAGAATGGAGGGATCGTAGTAAAACTTGCTGGGACGAACAAACAACTGCTCTAGGTAAATCGTTTTCACAACTGGACTGGATTCGGACACTTGGGGTGGGGTTGGGTGGAGGGTGTTTCCCGGAATTCCGGTGATGGTGGTTTGGGGGATTTTCACGACGAAACTTGGTATGCATATCAGGGACAACTGACTTGGAAATAAAAAAAAATTCCTCGATCCAATAATCGTGGGGGTGGGGGGGTGGAGGGAGGGAAAATCCGGAATATTGAGTCATGTGTGACTTTGGAACAGGAGATCAGATTCGAATGAAGTTTAATAATTGAACAGATGACATTTCTCTGGTGATCTTTTTCATGTTCGGACCGGATCCGACGAATATTGGGAGGGGGGGGGGGGGGTACGTGACCCGCTTAGACTCGGGATGGAACTTTGTGGGAATAACAAACAGATGCTCTGGATAAATCATTTACAGAACCGGATGGGTTCCAGACACTGTGCGGGAGTTGAAGGGGGGGGGGGAGGGGCGGAATTCCGGTGATCGCGAGTTAAGGTACTTCCAGATGTGCTAGGACGACGAAACTTGGCTGGAATATTAGAGATTTGACAAGATTGGCTCAGAAATCTCCCCATTCCAAACCCGACATTCCTTAAAGTACCCATTTTGACAGCAAAGTAAGAAAAATATACATTTTAGGATCTCCTTGAGCCCATTATCATTTTTGCCTCAAGGGTTTTGCCTACAAAAAAGGTTCTAGCTCCCTTAGAGTTCGCATCTTAATCGAAAGTCGAAACGTACTTTTGATCAAACAATACATCTCAACGCATGCAAGTGCCATATGAGCGTACAGCTCTTGCTGTTGTACCCTGCAGGTCCACTTTATCTGCGTCTTTACGTGTTTTATTTATTTCTTTCATTTCGAAATGGCGGGTTCCAAATAAATTACTTACTTACTTACTTCTCGGCCGCTTCCGGGCTGATTCTTTCTACATTCGTTTTTGCACTGCAGTGCTTCCAAGGAAGGCGGCAGCGCTTCTTGTGAATCCCGGCCTTGCTTACCGACCAAGTCCGTGCTTCCCTGCAAGGTGCTGCATCAACCAAGAAGAAATCGTGCAGGAAGTGGATCCAAAAACGCATCTTGTACAAACGCAAAGAAGTGCTGCAGCAGCGAAGCACTATTTCAACAAAAATGAGGCTCAGGAAAGCTGGATGGAATAGACAGGCGCTAACAAGAAAATATGTAAACTCAGGTCATGGCACGGGAAAGCAGGGGTGTCCCGAGGGGGGGGTGCCCCCCCCCCCCAGAAGGTCTGGGGGAAAAAAATTTCGGTAAATTTTGACTGGTGCGGCGAAGCCGCGCCAGTCAGAATTTGTCAAATTCAGCTGAAGTTGATGATTTTTATGGAGTCTACCGGATCATTGCTCAGGGCATCTCCCGGACTGTTGCTCAGGGAATCTAACGGAACTTGCCTCAAGGAATTTACTGGTGGATATGGATCAGGGGATCTACCGGATTTCGCCTCACCGAATATACTAGAATTTTGGAATCTACCGGGATTTTGCTTAGGGAATCTACCTGAATTTTCCTCAGAGAATCTACCGGAATTTTGCTCAGGGAATCTACCGGAATTTTGCTTTGGGAATCTACCGGAATTTTGCTCAGGGAATCTGCCGGAACTTGTCTCAAGGAATTTACGGGAGGATGGATTCGGGGATCTACCGGATTTCGCCCAACGGAATCTATTAGAATATTGGAATCTACCGGAATTTTACTCAGGGCATCTACCGAAATCTTGCTCAAGAAAACTACCGGAACTTGTCTCAGGGAGTTTACTGGAGGATGAATTAGGGTATCTACCGGATTTCGCCCGACGGAATCTACTAGAATTTTGGAATCTGCCGGGATTTTGCTCGGGGAATCTACCGGAATTTTGCTCAGGGAATCCACCGGAATTTTGCCTCAGGGAATCTACCGGAATTTTGTCAGGGCATTCACCGAAATCTTACTCAAGGAATCTACCGGAACATGTCTCAGGGAATTCTACTGGAGGATGGATTAGGGGATCTACCGGATTTCGCCCAACGGAATCTACTAGAATTTTGGAATCTAGCGGGATTTTGCTCAGGGAATCTACCGGAACTTTGCTCAGGGAAAATACCGAAGTCTTTCTCAAGGAATCTATCGGAACTTGTCTCGGTGATTTTACTAGAGGCTGGATCTGGGATCTCCGGCCTTTGCTCCATGGAATCAACCAGAATTTGGCTCAGGGAATCCACTGGAATTTTGTTGCTTACCGGATAAGTATAGATTCACAGCTTACCAGGATGAACCCGGCACATAACTTACCAGAGTAATTCTTGGAGACAGACAACATTGCGTGACGAGTGACGAGTACATTTATCGAGCGATTCCGGTTATCTCCTAAGTTTCTGTAGCTTTCAAGAATTAGGCAACCTTCTGAATTCCATCATTTCCAACTACAAATACTGTTCCAGGAATAATATCACGGTACCGCCTACTTCAGTTTCGACAGCTTTCTCGACTCCCTTCCGGTGAAAAGCCGAGAAGAATTCAACGACGAGTTAGCCTTGTTCCGACATGATCTCAAATGTCGTAAGGAGAGCCTCGAACCAAACAAAAAGAAAATGTTCGAAGTTTTTCGTGAACTGAAAGATGTTTTACCACTAGTATCGAAAGCGTTCAAGCTGGCCAGGACAATCCATGTTATCTCAGAAAAAGGGGAAAGACTTTTTATTAAGCGTAGTGTTGTTCACCACTTTGCGTTCAACATTGGCTGACCAGCGTCTGTTACTAATCGCATGTGAAACCGAACTAGTTGTCGAATGTGAAATTGGATGTGTTGTGAACAAATGGAAAACGCGACGAATAAATGTGTAGGGTGGGTTGAAGGTCGAAGACTTTTTAGTATTAAGTGACAATCTTTAAGTTTAACCGAATAGGCGTGAGGTCCAGCACGTCTAGTAACATCTCACCTATTCACTTAAATATTTCTGAAAACCTGATAAAATGCGTTTCTGTCATTTCTCCTTTATCCAGGGATAGTCGATTTCATAGAATGAACTTCTTCTTTCGGATTTGTCATACCTCTATGTACTGTCCCTCTACGCTTGAAATATTAACCAACTAGAAATGTAAGCCGTTGCCGAAAAATAAAATAAAAATATGAGATTCATTGCAAGACATATCCTACAATCATTTTCCTACTTTTCTACACGCGTAACTTCTCCGGTGTCGCATCTATCGTCCTGGAAATGCAGGTTTTTTTAAAGTTTAAAATCTCAGCGTCTGGATGAGTTTGGTTTGTCATGCAAGCAGCGAACGCTCTGAACGCTTTAACGAAAAATACAAAATCTCTCAGATGTGTCAAAATATTTCAGTATTCAAATATCAGACTAAAAAATAAGCTGAATCTTGAGTAAAACTTCACCGAACCTATTTTTTTTTGTTTGTATAACATAATAGAACTCAGAAAACAACAGTAGGCCTATGCTAGAGTTTCTGCAGAGATGTTCATTACGGAGACATTTCGGCTAAAACCTCGAAAAATTCCGGTAAAACTTCGAAAAATTCCGGTAAAATTCTGAAGCCGCACCCCCCCTATCAGGAAGGTGTCGGGACGCCCCTGCGGGAAAGTCATGGTATTTTCGAGAAACGTATTTTCTGATCCATTGCATAGTGAAAAGATCATTTCTAGTAAGAGTTGTGCATTAACAAGGCTGTTTTATGGTATAGTAAGTAAGTAAGTAAGTAAGTAATTTATTTATGACCCGCCATTTTCAAAAAGCGGAGTAAATGAAGAAAATAAATAAAACACATAAACACCCACAAATTTTCAATCGTCGGCCAGGAAGCCGTGGATAACGTCGTGCGCTGGTTGGGCCCTGTTGTCCATGATTTTTGAAAGCGACGAGTAAACATCCGAAAGGGTAACACTTGCATCTGGAATATTGAACTTCTCCGTCAATGTATGGTGATGACATAATTTCGACAAGTGGAGCAGGTGCTTTGCATATTTAAAATAACTTGATCTAATCTTTTTAGTCTCCTTCTTTTGCAGAACATGAGTGACACCAGAACGAAATAGTATAGAAGGAGCGCAAAAGGTGCTGTACAAATTTCCCAAAGCTTTACGATTATAGCGCCCCCGGTTGGGGACGATGCGCCCATAGGCGCTACGTATTGATTTATAAACTTCTTGAACAACCGAAGAGCAAAATTTTGACAATGAAGATTTGAATGTTATACCGAGCCAATGTAAGCCAATGTAAAGTATGCTTAATTGGTTTCTTGATTCTCCGGCAGTTAGTCCACAAGCCAGTTGTCCGTGCGTAAGTTGGTTCAGTCGTCATTTTGTCCACCGTCAGTTCATCCACACGTCAGTCACCTAATCAGAAAATCCGAGAGTTCGTCTACACGTCAGTTCATTTACCGCCAGTTCACACAAACGCGAGTTGACACAATCATCAGTTCAGACAAACATAAGATGCAAATGCCACTCGGCCCAAATAAAGATACATTCAAAAGACAGGTTTACATTGAACTCGATTGCCTAGAGGAAATCCTTCAGTGCTATCGTTAGTGGGCGTAGTAGATTTTTCGATGCGCAAAACATGTCAGTGATCTCCGAAATAGATCCCAGATTTTAGCATTTAATTCCGAGATTTCAGAACTGAAGCTGCCAGATGTTAGCCTTTAGTTAAAGCAAAATTTTGGCACTTTTGGCAAACAAGGACCGAAATATTGCTGACGAACATCGTAGCTCAATTTTCCGTTTTGGGCCATTCTCTAGTATGGTTCAATTGTCTTTTTTTTTTTGTATTGTATGACCCTCGGGCTTTTTGTGTAAATGAAAATGATTTCACATTCGTTGTTCAGTCAGCTTGGCTGAAGGCAGATTCGAGTGAAGCCTGAATAAAGTAGGAAGAGGTGCCTTAGATTGCCATTTATGTGTTGAAAACGCATCCGGTCAGGGTGGAAGATTTGGAGGGGGCCGGACATGTTGTGGCACAAGCAGGGAATGCGAGTTAAGGGTTGGGAAACTCATAAGCCCTAGATGTACCATGCTGAGACTCGGGCAAGATCAGACAGATGTCTGGGGAATTGATGCCTTACATGTGACATTTATGTATCCAAACCGCATTTGGCGCGGGGTGGGGAGGTGGAGGGTGGTCCCGGCAGCAAGGGAATCAAGCAAGGGAAACGACTAAGCTATCGCCAGTCCACGGTTTTCTATTGAAATTCTTCTTGGGGTCACAGGCTCTTTTGTAGACCTTCGGCACCGCCTGTGTATCAGCACCGGGCCTGTGTTATATGTGTCATTCCTGTACATTACCACTACATTAACTTCACGCATATTTGCCGTGCAAATTTTGATTGCACCCTAAATCACGCTCTCGTATGCTCTTTTGTAGACCTATCGGCACAGTCTTTGTGTGGGCACCAGGCATCGTGTTTTATGTGTTAAATCCACATAAATAGCTTTTGGTCTACCCGTTGACTTTATGGAAATAGTGAAAAACTTCACAAAGTTTTATCCTAGTATTAGGGCTAAATGCCTCAACATAAAAGGCGTATTGCTGAGAAAATTTTAATTGCGGATTGAAAGGAACAGGTTTAAACAACGAGAGCATTGGTGGCGATCCAGTCGAGGTAGGCGGTGACGCGAGTGAAAGCATCGGGGTATCCGACTTCGCAGCCAGCAGAGGCACCGAAGGAGGTGATGCCGAGGGTCTTGTAGGTGCCATCAGCGTTCAGGTGGTTGAGTGGTCCACCGGAGTCACCCTGGAATATAATATGTGATTTAGTTAATGGATCGTCAGTAAGCATGCGCATCAATCATTCACGACGGTACCCGTTGCGTTCATCCTAGAAGAGATCTGGTGTCGGAATGGGAGATCGGTTGTCCTGTATGTGGCGTCTGGGGTTAGACTTAGGGAAGCCTACATATCATGGACCTGCACCAGGTACAGGCTTTCAGATCGTTTCCCTCGGGGATTGGCTGGAAGGATGTTGAGAACATCTTAATAGTGAATGACTTCGCTTCAAATACTGCATGTGGCAACAAATTAAAATTAGCTCATCTTGGGAATCAGCTTGACTGTTCTGTCCGTCTCCATATACGATTGAAGACGAAACAAAAGTTTTAAGAGTACTTACGTTGCATGTGCCAGAACCGCCAGCGGCGTCAATGCAAATCTGGTTCTCGGTGACAATACCGTAAACGGCATCGCAAATAGTGTTCTCAAGGACTGGGACATCGACCTGACGAAGGACAGGGGAGATGCTCTGGCTGGCATCGGATGGGCGGCCCCAACCGGTGGGGGTGACGATCTCTCCGAGGAAGGTGGTTCCAACATCGGCGGCGTCTGGCAGGCAGACTGGGCTGATGGTTTCTAAAATGTATCAAAAGATAAGCATTTCGTCCAGTGTAGTAGATAGACTGCCGCAGTTGGATTCGAAGAGGCCAACGAATTCTAAAATGTATCAAAAGATAAGCATTTCGTCCAGTGTAGTAGATAGACTGCCGCAGTTGGATTCGAAGAGGCCAACGAACTTCGCAATCGACGTCGGTGGGGTGGGGGGTGCTTCGAAAGATGCCAGTGTGCGTGTGTTCAAAAGAAACTCGCCAGAGTTGACAGGTAGGCAAGACCGCAGAACACGATTTCTTCTAGAGGCATCGAGCAAAATATGCACTGTAGCTGGATTAGTCACAGGATATGGAAGGTTACTTACCGGTGAAGGTGACTGGGGCAGGCAGTCTGATGACGGAGATGTCGTTGGCAATGGTGAAGGCATTGTATCTGTTGTGCTGGGTGAAGTCAGTAGTCCTGACCTCAATGCGACCAACTTCGGAGTCATCGTTGATGGCATGACCTCCGAGGACAACGTTGAAGAAGGAAGCATCATCAGTGCAGTGAGCAGCGGTCAAGACGACGGTGTCGGAGATGAGGGAACCACCACAGAAGTAAAGACCGTCGATGAAAAGTCCAACCTGCCATGGCCAGCTGTGGGGGACAGCCTCAGTGCCACCGACGATCCTGCCGCCAGTGTGCTTAGCGCCACCGTTACCGCAAACGGCTGAAAAAAGAAATATTGGGTTAGCTGGAAGTCAAAGAAAACTAAGACTTAACAGCTGCAAACTACTCGTCTGATTCAAAACCACCATCGCAGGACACATGCTAGAAATGATCTTTTCCCCATAAAATTGATCAGAAACTTTTTTTTCTAAAATACCGTTACTTTCCACCTGAAACTAGCGATTCGAAGCTCGTGCTTCTAGCGGCTCGAAAGGACTGGTCTGTTCTCTCTTTACTTTATATCAAAATCTTAAACAAAAAGTTTGAGCTATTGTTCTTAACGCCGTTATTACCACAAACTAGTGTTGGTTGATATTTGGATTTTTCGATCTATCGATATTTTCACTTTCGATAATCGATATATCGATTTCGACTATAGATTACGTCTCGTTTCGCTAAAATATATTAACAAAATTTAAATAGCATCTTGCATCATCTCATACTCCGATAAATAATAAATAATAATTATGAACGAAAAAATATCGTTTTTGATATCGATATTTCCGCTTCGATATCGATATTTTGTCAAATATATCGATATCGAATATCGCTCAACACTAGCGCAAACTGCTGAAAACAAAGGGTTACTTCAAAGCGAAAGATAAATGAGACATTGGTTGCGTTCCAGGAACTTAACAATTGTTTACAATCGTTAACTTTAGTTCGGGTCGGAGCTAACTGCAGCTTTAACAATCGTTAAATTTTCCCAATTATACAACTGTTAACTATTTAGTAACGATGCTCACCGACCATCGTTACAAAATAGTTAACAATCGTTAAGCTTTGGAACGGAAATTGTAGGTGGGCGGAGCTTAAATTTCGAAATCAGAAACCTAGAACGCAAAAAGTTAATAATTGGTTAAATTTCTCATCGTCGGGATTCAACACGGCGAAATTTTAATTTCGGGATATTTAAAGTACAGGGCATTAGAATCCGACCAATCCAAAAATGCAGTGACACGAGAGTGTTCCCGATGAAAAATTTTATCTCAGAATAGTACTATGAAGTAGTACGAAAAAGTTGCATGCAGTACTAACGATGCTACGACATGCTTCTACTTCAAGGCTACCGTGTTACTGACTGGATGTTACCATGGCAAGACAGGATGCTACTGGATACTACTACAAAAGACTGGACCAAACTGAGGCACATTAAATGATAGTATTCTCTGATATTACATAGTATTACATGCAACGTTTTCGTACTACTACCATACTACTACGCAGGCTACAAATTTTTCATCGGGTTGACAGACGTCTACACTGTAAAAATTTCTCCGAGTCAGGATTAAAGTTAACTGCAATATTTGCTACTGTGATTAATCCTATCTCTACTGGGATAAGATTAAACCGAATTAGAGATAATCTTATCTCAACACGGACAAGATTAATCCCAGTAGCAAATCCTGCAAGATTTTTGTGTACAGTCCATTGTAAAAAGTTTTTCCGAATAAGGATTAAAGTTAACTGCAGTATTTGGTACTGGGATTAACCTTATCTTAACTGGGATAAGATTAATCCGATTTAGAGTTAATCTTATCTCAAAAGAGACAAGATTAATCCCAGTAGTAAATCCTGCAAGAATTTTTTGTACAGTGTACTTACCACGGAAGCTCTTTGCCTCAGCGGGGATTTCGTAGGTCTCCTTAACCTGCTCAACGTTCTTGAGCTGCAGGGTGTGGGGTGGGACCTTGGGGGTCTTCATCTTGATTTTGCTCCAGTCCACATCTCTGTGGGGGCGGAAGGGCCCAGCGGAGGCCTGCGAAAATATAAAACCTTAAAGTTTAACTGAAAAGGGCTGAGAAAGGACAATCTAGTTGCAGATCAATTATTCACTTAGAGAGGCTTGAAGATCCGATGAAAATGCGTTACTTCGTTGCTCCGCCATTCAAACGGACAATCCACTTTAAAATAGTAGAATTTCCTGTCGGATTTGTGGCGTCTGTATGCGCTTGTACCAACGTTGTAAGCTTGACGAAAACAATTTGCGAAAAATGAGTGTTCACGTAGTGAGTCACCTTCCGCAAAATGATCACTGGCCACTAAAAACCCGCGTTCCGACTGAGATTAAAATTTTCCCCGTCATAGAATTTTGTGTGCCCGTAGAATTCTACGTTGTGGGGACGGCTGTACATATTCTGAACGTCATTCTGGAGCGAATAGTGTAGAAAAAAAAATCCCTTTACAGAACACAAATAACGCAGTGTAATCAGTTAAATGATACAAAAATAAGTTGGGTTTTCAGTTAAAAAACTTTAAAATGCGATTGACAAACATGATAATTAAGCAAGAATGTTGTGCAATATTAGAAAAACGAAACAAGCAAAACTTCTGCACTGTCAGAAGTTTCATAACAGATTGCGCATAACACTTTCAAGAATAACACCTTTTCACTTAGAAAAAAAGTGTTATGACCAATTAAGCTTATACTATTTCGTGCACAGATCTCCAACAACACCTTCAATAGGTAAAATACTACACTGTCTGAAGTTACATAACGACAACAGCAGGATGCGCGGTTTCAACAGAGAACACTTTGGGATGTTCTATGTTATCTTTCTTACGTTCCCGTTAGTATTTTTACCAATTGAAGGTGTTGTTGGAGATCTAGGCACGAAATAGTGTAAACTTAATCCGTCATAACACTTTATTTCTAAGTGAAAAGGTGTTATTCTTGAAGTGTAATGCGCAATCTGTTATGAAACTTCTGACAGTGTGACCGATTCTTTTGTTTACGTCTGAATAATTGGATAAAACTTACCACAGCGGCCAATGCCAAGACTGCTACGAATGTCTTCATGATGAAAACTGATTCTTTCAAAAAACTTTTGAAGTTTATATAGTTGAAACAACAGATAAGGCATAAAACCGAAAAATCCCAAATCAAACAATGTTTTATTTGTCAACGCGAGATAGATAAGATGCGACAAAAACCCGAAATAATTATATTGATGTAAACTGATAAATGAATTACCAATAGACAAGATAAAACATATTTTTCCTTAACAGTGTCCGATGAAAAATTTGTAGCCTGCGTAGTTGTATGATAGTTGTAGGAAAAAATTGCATGTAGTGATATGTAATAGTAAAGAATACAGTCATTTAATGTGCCTCAGACTGGGCCAATCTTAAACAGTAGTATTTAGCAGCATCCAGTCTTGCTATTAGTAAGCATGCAGTAGAATGTAGTAACACGGAAGCATTGAAGTAGAAGCATGTAGTAGCATCAGTTTGTAGTCCATGCTGCTTTTTCATGCAATTTCATACTACTATTTTGAGACAAATTTTTCATCGGGTGACACAGCAGGTGACCTCGAAATACGCTGTTAAAAAAGTTTTAATTCCTGACGCTTTTGGGCTAAGCTTGTCTTCGAATGAAAGTTTCATGATATATCCCTCAGTCTTTACGGACAATACAGCCCTCAGTGTTTGTGGCAGTGTTGCCAGATGATTGACACATGATTCTATATTTTTCCTTTTTAGGATGACTGATTGCCGGTAATAGGAAAAAATCGGCCCAAAGCGCCAGGATTTCTGAAATATTTCTTTTTCTTAAATACAGTTATTGTTTTTGAAAAAGTCGGTAGAAATAACTAGCCAGTCGCTAAAGTCCTTGACCCCCCCCCCCCCTGGCCATTTTGGATAGTAACTCTTCTGGTATGTTCTGAAATGTCACTCGGCTTTCGGTTACTCGGTGGTACAGAAGATATGGAGCAGTATAGTAAAGGGCGTCACATTCCGAACCCTCATGCCAATTACACGGTGTTCTGGAATGAAACAAGACCGAAGGTTTCGATGGGATCCCAAAAAAATCTAGTATTTGATCCAGACAATTGGGTCTTGTCTTCGCCAGATTCAGTCTTCACCATGCTAATCATCTGAGAAAACCAAGTTCAGATATACTTCTATAAGCCATATCTATTTTGACGATCCTGGCCGAAACTTCCTGCTTTACTTCTGCCAAATTTCCGGTTTCGCCCGAATTCCAAGCGAACTGCTTGTCCAGCAAAAAAGAAATTTCAGAAACTAATTCAGCGTATCTCCTTATCCCGATAAAGAACATCTAATCAAATTCAAATTCAAATTCAAATATTTTATTGACCTCCAAGATCGGAGAGTATAAAATGAAGTAAATACATACAAATTGGCCCAACATGTAATACTGCTCAAAAACAATCTGGTCAAACCATACTAAAAATAAAAAAAAAAAAAAATTATACACACAAGTAAAACTATAGTAACTCTTTAACCGCTAAATATAGGTTATGAGAATTTTGAAAGTCGACACAAAAATTTACCAAAATTAAAGAAAGTAGTTTTAATATGCGCAATATTAGAATTAGAAAAATAAGGAAGCCAACTAGAAAATAAAAGGACTTGAGGCAGAGCAACCGTATTGAAGACGCGCGCAGACGATCTCCTAGTTAAATAATCTCGAACAGAAATAACACTACCGAAGCTCGCTGAAACTCTCGACCGAACAGACTTCATCATATGAGCTCGGCAAAGGGAAACTGATGGCCCATACGGAATTCCCAAATAAAGAAAAGATTCAAATGGCTTAAGGACTACATCATACATCTTAATACTAAAAATATTATTAACTGGGTCAGCAGGCTTAGGACCAAAAATCAGGAGCTGACACTTTTCAGGACGAAACCTTAAACCAAATCTAGAAAAAAGTTCAATTAAATGGTCCACATTCTCCTGAAGAGCAGCGCGTGATCGACTCAAAAGAAGAAGATCGTCCGCATACGCGATCCAAGACGCTACAAAACCTCGACCAACAACAAGCGAAGTTCTAACAGAATTAAATAAAGAAGCAATAGTTATATTGAAAATAATAGGAGAGAGTACGCTACCTTGCCTCAGACCTCTCTTTAAAATCACCGAAAAACCGCTTAAGTTATTTTTCCATATAATTCTAATACACGAAGTCTTATACCACTGATTCATAACTAGAACAACTTGCGTAGGGTTTTTAAGAGGAGCAGACATTGACCAAGAATGAATAACAGAATCATAAGCTGCCGCAATGTCCAGGGCTAGAGCAAAAATACGATTCCTAGGGCTACAAATTGAAATTAAATGTCCAAGAAGAGTATGAACTATATCCATGCTAAGACCCTTTCGAAAACCAATCTGATTCAGTCCTTGATCGCACGGCTCAAAATATTTTAGCAAAACAATTTCAAACAACTTGCTTAACTGGCAAGACACAGTTATTGGCCGATAGCATGAACAATCATTGAAATTGCCCCCCTTCTTAAGGAGAGGGGAGGTAGTAGCGCGAGAAAAACTAGAAGGAAGAATACCAGTAGAAAGGATAAGAGAGAACAAAGTAGAAATAAGAAGAACAGCATTAGGGGAAGCCCATTTAATATGCTTCGAATTTAATCCATCATGATCAAAAGACCACTTAGATTTAAGCTTCTTAATTCCAGTTACAACTTCCTCCGCTGAAACAGAAATAGTTTGTCCCAAATCAGATCGCAGCAGATCGGAGTTAAACTGGTCATCCAGGCTCTTATGAACACTCTCATCACCACGAGCAAAAACTCGACTGAAATGAGAAACCCAATCATCAAGAACCAATGTGCTTTTATCCTCAGGCGTATTATGAGACATTGTTGTTTTACTTTTAACGAAACTTCAAATAAGATTTTAACTTATAAAAAAATTCCCATTTCAACCGGATTCCGGACGAATTATACGTCCGGGTAAAAATGATTGTCTTATACAGACTCAGCGTCTCTTCTTACTCCTAAATCTGTCATCTAATCAACTTCAAACAAATTTTTGCTTTTAACAAATTTTCCGGTTTTGGCCGGATTCCGGGCGAACTAGTTAGGCGGCTAGAAAATGCTTTGCACACAAGTGTTCAGCATGTCTTCTTACCCCTGAACCGGACATCTAATCAACTTCAATAAAAACTTTTACTTTCAACCAACTCTCCGGTTTTTGCCGGGTTCCGGACGAACTAATTGTCCAGCGAGAAAATGGTTTTCATCGAGGTGTTCAGCATATCTTCTTACCCCATAATCAACTATCACATTAGCTATTTAAAAATATTTCGTTTGCCCCTTAATTTGAACCCCCACCCCTAAATGTAGGGCTACAGAGCCAATCTACGAACTTGACCTTACCCTTGATCCAAAGAATCCTCACACCAAGTTTCATTAAAATATCTCTTTCCCTTCGAGAGTTATCGTGTTGATTCTACAGACGGACGGGCAGACGGAGAACTTTTGCGATGTCATAGCTTACATTTTGGGATCCCAATTTTTTTTTTAAATATGGGGAGAGCAAAAAGCGCCCAAGTTGCGCCAAGATTTAGGGGAATGCGCAAAAATGGCGCAATAAGCACACCTTAAAAATTTAAAGAGCAGCCGCCTAAAAAACCGCCCAAAATGGCACAAATACGCACACTCTGGCAACACTGTTTTGCGGTCGTACTGAATTCGAACTACATATTTAAAATGAAAAAGCTTTTACATATTTGTTTGATTGGTTAGCAGCAAACAAATTATGTAAATTATATTTCTGATTTTTTGTCGGATCTCTAGAGCATTTCCAACTTTCAATGATATATAGATATGACTAATAACTGATATACATGATAAAGCTCAATATAATTCACCATCTACGATGTTTAGGACTAGTAGTTGACTTGAACTTAAACTGGAAGGAACACAAACTGTCCCTACCATGCATTTATTGTAGAGTGTCATGTAATCGACGTTACTCTGCTAGTCAAATGTTTTTAGAAAATGAAACTGAAGGTTAGAAGTTTCCGATAATCCACTTTTAAAGGCAATTCGTGAGAATGCAGAATGCCGTTCTGGACTTTTTTACCGACTTTTCCGTCGACTGTGCTATTGCCCCGAGCCACCGAATGGTTAAAATGATTGTATATATTTAGTAAGACAATTCATGTGTTAGTGTAATCTTATTATGTGATGTGTAATATCACGAATTAAATAAATTGATTGATTGATTGATTGATTGATTGGCTGGGCCCTGTTGTCCATGATTTTTGGCTGAGCCGACGAAATTTCTAAAAGTGTGACGCTTGCATCTTTAACTTGGAAACGCTCCGTTAGCATGTGGCTGTGGTATAACTTTGGCAAATAAAGCAGGTGTTTCGCATACTTAAAATAGCATCTTCTCATCTTCTGCAACTTCTACTTCCGTAGAACATGTGCGACACCAGAGCGAAATAAAATGGATGGAGCACAAAAAAAGCTTTATAAATTTCCTAAAGCTTTCCCACTGTAGCGCCCTGTACGGTTCGGAGCGATGGGTCCATAAGCGGCACGGATGTACATACGTCTTTAACTAAGAGCAAGTTTGCGTCAGAAGCTTCAAAACTTCTTTATTTTTAGTTTAGAATCAATTTTATTCCGACAGGTCTATCTTGTGCTATGGTCTTCTTTCCCTTTGCTTGGCTTTCCCGGTTTTTGGGATCCCAAAACGTAAATGGAGGGATACCTATGACTTCGAAAGTTGGCCGTCTGTCTGTTTGTCATCACAATTACTCTGGAAGGAGCTGAGATATTTTGTTTGAACTTGGTTTGAACTTGGTCCTTGGGTCAAAGTACTATCTACTAGTACTTTCTACCATCTATATACTTAAGTTCGTAGATGGGCTCCGTAGCCCTATATCTAGGAGTGGGGACGGGTTTCAGATTAAGGGGTGAAAAATTATCTTTAAAAAGCTAATTAGATAGACGATTTAGGGGTAAGGAACCGTGCTGAATCAATATCTGAAACTTGCTTTCTCGCCGGACAAATAGTTCGCTCAGGATCTGGCCGAAACCGAAAAAATTGTAAAACGTGAAAGTGTTGCGTAAAGTTGATTTGAGGTTCGATTTATGGATAAGGAGTCATGCTGGATTCGTTTTCCACTTTGTTTTTTGTAAATTCATTCTTTTTTTCTGAATTTTAAATAGCATGACTAAGTTATTTTTCATTCTGCTTGCTCTGACAGCCAGCTATGGTATGGTGGGCTTCCAAGCAGAAGGTCCTCGGTTCGATCCCAGTCAGCTCCGCTCCTCTTTTGGTGTGTGTTGAGCTTTTCGGTTTTGAAGAGCGTGTGCCTCCGTCAGAACTCGTAATTCTGATAGTTCAAATCAAGCGGTTTATAGTATTAACAGTGTGTTACATTTGCATCTTGAATCAATCTGTCGCCTTGGTCGATACGAATGACGGAATCTGGTGAAAACTTGAAACTGGTATGCGTTCTGTTGTGTCCAGAGCAAAATAACACTAAGGAGTAGCACCAAGACCTATGCTGTCCATGCTTTGCAAAAGGGCTAGGCTTGCGGGATTTAAAGCGAGACAAACTTGCGGGTTTACACATTTCTAGTAAAGCAAAGGTGGGGCCTGCACACACCAAGGAAACAATAGAGGCTGTATAATTTTTTTGCTATGTTCAGGATATGAAGTTATCGGAACTAGTGCTGGTGAACGGCTGAATGAATTTTAGTAGGGACGTTTTCTATCGCTGGTGGTGCTAGTATCGCTGCTATTAGAGTGTGTTTCAATCTTGTCAAATCTTGGCGCTACTCCCTATTGTTATTTTGCTCTTGTTGCGTCTTCACAGCAGATTCCTCAAGTCTGACGCGCGAGCAAGGATCGTGAGAGAGAACCAGTGACCGCGCGTTGTCTGGATCCGATTCATATTGTCCAGTTCGGAAGCCAAATCCCCCCAAAAATGAGAACAAATGGAGTTTTGAGCACTAGTTACAGAGGATGAGGCTATAGGCGTATTCTCGCCGTTCCCTGAGGACTCCACTTGAGGAGTCCCCGCGTTTTTGTTTGTCCCGGGGGCTCACTCCCCGTATTCTCGCGAGTCCCCACGGACGGGGAATGCTCCGATTATCATCACCATCATCATAAAGGACTCTCTTTCAGATTCGTAGGGGAATCAATTTTTGCTGGTGTTGTGCAATGTAAAATTAACTGAAAACAACCAGAATAATCAAAATAAAAAATAAAGTGGATCCCGGCTAATTTCATCAACTGCATATTTTTTTTCGAACAAAATCCATTTTGGAAGCATTCCCCGCGTTCTCGCTATCTGTACGCGGAGTCCGCGCGGAGTGACTCCCTCTATTCTCGTCGTTCCCTTCGATTCCCCGTGGAGTCCTCGGGGAACGGCGAGAATACGCCTTATAGGTTACTAAACATTGAGGTTACCACTCTCACCAATAAAGCAGAGTTTTCTTTCGAAAATCCAATACTAAACTGAAAAAAAATTACGTCAGCCTCGTGGATACCGAGGAGAGGAAGCCTCAGTAAAATTCTCCGCCATTGTTCTCTGTTCCAATTCTTCATTGTCTGTGCCCTTGTATTTGTGGCTGCTGGACTGTCAGAAGTTTCATAACAGATAACACGAGGATGCGCGGTTTCAACAGATAATGCGTAATAGATAACACTTTGAATGTTATCTGTTGTGTTTGAAAACGTTATGCGTCAAATGTTAAGCGTAACAAGCTTTGTTAGGAAAACCCAAAAAAGCTTCTATTGACTTTATTCCTTATCGTCATGATGTCGGAAAACTCAGCAGATACTTTTTGGTGGTTTTTCGGTTCTTCCTGATGGTAACGCTTATTATGCATAACATTTTGAGACACAACAGATAACATCCCAAGTGTTATCTGTTACGCATTATCTGTTGAAACCGCGCATCCTCGTGTTATGAAACTTCTGAGAGTGTGCAGCCCCCCAGTACCCCAAACCTGACTACAACCGGAGTACAAACCAGCCTACAAGGCAGTTGGTTACAAAACAAAAAACCGCCCAAACCAGTTCGCCTGGGCGGTCAAGGACTATTACACCTATAACGACTTTGCCCACGAACAGGTGTCCGGCGACAAGGGTAAACAACGTCAAGGTGTAATACTGTAGAACCGACGTGCCTTTGGTCTCCCAATCCTGCACTGTACTCAGTAGCGTGGGGAGGTTCGTGGGGTCTATCTACTAGCAGGGACCCATACATTTTCTGTAATGACTCGCCATTCAAGGGGCTTGTCATTTCCTATGCTTCTATGTTGCTATGTTGCCCGAGCCTCACCTAGTTTCCAAAAATTCCGCTTGGGTCGAATCGGCGTTCTTGCTCAGATAGACAAAATTTGTTGGGACTACTCAGCATGCCACCAGGTACCTAAGCTAGGACAAAAGATCCAGGATACTCTTCCATTACAGAAAAACATTCCTAGTTCAGCACAACAGCTGCGAAAAATTTTGTCTATCTGGATAGTCGGGTATTTTATCCCCGCGGGTATTTCCCGAACTATCTGACGCTCGGTCAAGAGTGCATCAGAAATCTCTTATTGACAAGCCCCCTGAATGGCGAGTCATTACAGGAAATTTATGGGTCCCTGCTACTAGGGCGAGTCAAACCAACTAGAGTGCGAGTATAGGTTTAATAACTGTCACGACTTAGTTAATACCACGGTAGAATCGACGTACCTTTGGTCTCCCGATCCTGTACTGTACTCGGTAGCGTGGGGGAGGTTCGTGGGGTCTATCTACTAGGGCGAGTCAAACCAACTAGAGTGCTAGTATAGGTTTAATAACTGTCACGACTTAGTTAATACCACGGTAGAACCGACGTGCCTTTGGTCTCCCGATCCTGTACTGTACTCGGTAGCGTGGGGAGGTTCGTGCACTGTCAGAAGTTGCAAAACAGATTGCACATAACACTTTCAAGAACAGCACCTTTTCACTTAGAAATAAAGTGTTATGACCAATTAAGTTTACACTATTTCGTGCCTAAGTCTCCAACAACACCTTTAATTGGTAGAAATACTAACGGGAACGAAAGAAACATAGCATATAACATCCCAAAGTGTTATCTGTTGAAACCGCACATCCTGCTGTTGTCGTTATGTAACTTCTGACAGTGTTATTTTTTTTCTATTGAAGGTGTTGTTGGAGATCTGTGCACGAAACAGTTTAAACTTAGTTGGTCATAACACTTTTTTTCTAAGTGAAAAGGTGTTATTCTTGAAAGTGTTATGCGCAATCTGTTATGAAACTTCTGACAGTGTGGGGTCTATCAACTAGGGCGAGTCAAACCAACTAGAGTGCGAGGATAGGTTTAATAACTGTCACGACTTAGTTAATACCACGGTAGAATCGACGTACCTTTGGTCTCCCGATCCTGTACTGTACTCGGTAGCTTGAGGAGGTTCGTGGGGTCTATCTACTAGGGCGTTATAGAGTCAAACCAACAAGAGTGCGAGTATAGGTTTAATAACTGTCACGACTTACTTAATATATGGAGTCCGTACACTTGTAATTCCACTATAAGACTGTTCAATATGTAATTGATTACAATGGCCTTAAGACAGGCTTAAGATCGACTGACCTCCTTAATACATATATATTGGTCCTCATATACCTGCTTTTACTTGCATCGTTTCCTCATTAACTTACACTGGAAAAGGTTTCTCCGAGTAAGGATTAAAGTTAACTGCATTATTTGCTACTGGGATTAATCTTATCTTTACTGAGATAAGATAAATCCGAATTAGAGATAAGATTATCTTTTTAGAGACAAGATTAATCTCAGTAGCAAATACTGTAAGATTTTGTTTCAGTGTAGATTGTTTCCTCTTTAACTTAAATTGTTTCCTCTTTTACTTAAATCGTTACCACTCTTTGACGGTGTAAAAACAGCTCTTGAGAGCAGGAAATACTGAAAACACGGCGGGGGGGGGGGAATTTTGAGGTATGAAAAAAAGAGGCTTTTGCGACAAAGAGGAACTTTGCGAAAGCCCCTTGCATCAATCAACGATTCAAGGGACTTTCGCAGGTTGGGTATCATTTCGGAGGGAGGGGGGGGGGTGATCGGGGTGATCTTGGGGAGTGCAGAGTCTCCCTTCACTACAAAGGAAAGCTACCGATCCGAGTCTTCCTCCCTGACGGCCACGTCCAGACCGTAACATACACCGCTGATGCATACAACGGATACAACGATGATGCTGCCTACACCGGAGAGGCCATGTTCCCAGAGTACAAGCCCACGTGCTAGTCCCCAGCTTACCCTACCAAAGCCTAAAGTACCAAAGTACTAAATGAATTTTAGGTAAGTAAGTAAGTAATTTATTTAGGACACGCCATTTTCAAAAAGCGGAGTAAATGAAGAAAATAAATAAAACACATAAACACACAAAAAAGACACTTAATTTTCAATCGTCGGCCAGGAAGCAGTTGACAAACGTCGTGCGCTGGTTGGGCCCTGTTGTCCATGATTTTTAAAGAGACGAGGAAACATCCAAAAGGGTAACACTTGCATCTTGAATTTTGAACTTCTCCGTCAATGTATGGTTATGACATAATTTCGACAAGTGTAGCAGGTGCTTTGCATATTCAAAATAACATGATCTCGTCTTTTTAATCTCCTTCTTTCGCAGAACCTGAGTGACACCAGAACGAAATAGTATAGAAGGCGCGCAGAAGAAGTTTTCCGCGAAATATTTTTATGTTAGTATTTTTCGACCAGAATTAAAAGATGTGTAAAGTTGAATATGTTGGCCATACCTGTAGACTAAGAAAGGAATTTGGTGAACAAAAAATTGTTTTAAAGATTTGTCTAATTTCATGTTCATGTAGCGGCCACTGCGTCACCATCAACAAGTCGGTTTTGGTGTAAATGTAGGCTATACAATGCATGAATTAGGAAGTTTCGTTGGGACCCTAACCCGCTAGCTACTGGGACCAGTGGCGTCACTAGGGGAAGGGGGAGGGCTAGCTGCCACCCTACGAAAAGTCTTGTCGGTATATGTTGATGGTTATACGTTTTGAGTACGAGAATAATTCGGTGAACGAAAATTGTTTTTAAAGATCTGAGCACGGTCAGTTTGGGCTAAAATGTTAGGCTAAAATGTATAGATTAGCAAGTTCGTTTGGACCCTAGCCCCCTAGCTACCTAGCTACTGGGTAACTAGGGGGGCATGGGGACAGCTGCCCACCCTCCACCAAAACCCTTGTCCGTAAATCGGGGAAGAATTTGTCGGTGCGAAGCGAAGCACCGACAAACTCTTTCCTCATTCAATCAAACAATCACTCAATCGTTGTAACTTACCAGAGTATTTTACAAAATAGCAGTGGCATTGTCAAGACATAGTTAAAAAAAAACACTTAAAATGAGCACACACACAAAAACAAGACGCACGTTATCTGGCATTGTAGTGCTGAACAAAGTAGGGGACAAAAGATGAATTGTATCGCTCGCTCGAGTTTGCAGACGGTTGCTTTAGGTTGACTTTTGAGGCGGCTTTACTTCTTGTCACGGGACCGACCGTAGGCACCGCATAGTCGGGTAGGATCTGCCTGTGCCTTTCGGAAGCAAGACACTGGTTCCCAAACCTCATAATTGCTTCATGCCTTCGCTCAGATAGTGACTTGAGCCCGAGTGTGCGAATACGTTTCTGGTACTAACAAAAGTCGTGTCGGTAAATCCTATCCTGTTTCTTGTGCCGGCAAAAGTCTTGTCGGAAAACTGGGATAAAGACTTTCCTCATTCCGCTTCTGACACCGATAAAAAGTCTGTCGGTAAATTGACAGAAAATAACTTATTCCGTTTCTGGTACTGCTGATGAGCCTGAAACTATTTGGAGGGGCGGAGCTCCAGTAAACAGTTGTCATTTTTTGTCTGTTGGTCATTTGTCAGTTAGCTTCTACGAACAACCCACATGTGAGTAATCATGACAGACACTTTCCTTATTCCGTTTCTTGTGCTGACATAAGTCTTGTCGGTAAATCGACAAACACTTTCTTCATACCGTTTCTGATACCGACCGTCTTGTCTGTCTAGCAAAAACTGCTCGATGACTGGTGTCACTAATACCTTCTTCCTTTGGCCAGGGGAGTCTCAAAGGGCGTCTCTTCTAAAGTATGACAATACCAACATATCCTTAGAAACTTTCGACCCCAAGTAAATCACACCTCTTTTAGTGTATATTGTATGATTTGTTCTAATTTTTTTCATCATTGCACCCCGTTGGTATATTCGGGATCGACTAAAAAGAGGCACGGCACGACATAATATAGGAGGCACGAATACTAAAAGGAGGCACGAAATCTAGAAGGGACCTTTCTGGCTTCATAGTGAGAGGCTAACAATGTTCTAACGTGACATCTTTTAGGCTCTGGAGTTAGGAACTCTCACTTACTTGTCTACTTCTGCTACTTGCTAATCTCTTATTATTACTCGTGCCTCCTGCGCCATGCCATGCCTCTTTTTAGTCGATCCCGGCATATTCCTCTTAGCGGGTTAACCGAACTAAATAACGTTACTGAATTTTATTGGAAAAGTAGATTAACAAGTGCTTTTATCCAAATTAAGCGACGACTAGGCCTTCTGCGGCAATCCAGTCCAGGTATGAGGTAACACGAGTAAAGACGTCGGGGTATCCAACTTCGCAGCCTGCAGAGGCACCGAAGGAAGTAATACCAAGCGTCTTGTAGGTACCATCTGATGTCAGATAGTTGAGGGGGCCGCCAGAGTCGCCCTAGAAGAAGAATTATGTCTGAAGTCTTCACTAAGAGCTTGGTCACACCAGGGACCCATAAATTTCCTGTAATGACTCGCCATTCAGGGGGCTTGTCATTTCCTATGCTTCTATGTTGCTATGTTGCCCGAGCCTCACATTGTTTCCAAAAATTCCGCTTGGGTCGAATCGGCGTTCTTGCTCAGATAGACAAAATTTGTTGGGACTATTCAGCATGCCACCAGGTACCTAAGCTAGGACAAAAGATCCAGGATACTCTTCCATTACAGAGAAATATTCCTAATTAAGCACAACAGCTGCGAAAAATTTTGTCTATCTGAATAGTCGGGTATTTTATCCCCGTGGGTATTTCTCGAACTATCTGACGCTCGGTCAAGAGCGCATAAAAAATCTCTTATTGACAAGCCCCTGAATGGCGAGTCATTGCAGGAAATTTATGGGTCCCTGGTCACACTGGGCTAAAAAAGCCGCCTATTCGAAAAAAAGCTGAAAATCCCTGGGACGTGAGATTTGATGGGCTTTGTAGCAGCTTGGGGATAATGAGCAGACTGCACTTAGGGGTCAATTAGGGTTCCTGTAACATAATTTTACACGCTGTTTTGCTCCAATTGATCTCCTCAATTTAAAGCGACAACATTCAGAATTAGTTGTATATTTTCTTTTTTTTCTTTCTACTTTTGCAACCCAAAAAGCCAAGTGTGACCAAGTTCTAAGAATCTTTACTGCAGACCTAACGGTCTTAGCCCAATTAACTACCCTCAAAGTAACTAACCACGAACCGATTACCAATTAAATACCCACGAAAAAAATAGTTGCGTTTTTACAGATACCTGTTACCACGGCAACTGGATCTGCAATTAGTCACTTTTGCAGTTACCGTGGTATCTGATACTACGGTTGCTCTGCAAAAACAAGAAACTGCGCGTTTCGACGTCATCCGAAAAGAAAAACGGATACCCAGTCACATCGCTGAGTATCAAACTTCTTTCCACCCAATTTGAAAAAATCCGAGGCTCCATTATCGGTGATGATGAAAGTGAGATGGCTTTTTCAGATACCACGATCTGTTACCATGGTCGGACCGTGGTATCTGAATATCAGATACCACGATAACTGCAAAAACGCCTTTTGACTGTGGTATCAGATACCACGTTAACTGCAAAAACGACTTTAGACCGTGGTATCAGATACCATGGCATCTGCAAAAACGCAACTTAGTGCAAGTTCAAATGAAAGCCGTCGACGAGTCAACCGAACGTCAAATAAACTGTGGGGCCGGAAAACCGTACTCGGTGGTTCTCGACTGAGCTGTACCACCAAACCTCTACCACCAATTGTCTCTGGCAAAAAAAAGGTTTCGTAAGCCACCAAAACGCCACAGAATCACGCTGCACAACATGCAGAAAAAGCAAGGCTGGTAATCAATGTTTGCGCGAAGCCTGAACCAGAACTGAAACGAGTTTCTCATGGATCCGAAGAGCTTTGACTTATAACTGGGTCTTACATTGCATGTTCCCCTTCCGTTGGCAGCATCAATACAGATTTGGTTCGCAGTGACAACGCCGTAGACATCGTTGCAGGGCGTGTAAGCCAAGACTGGTACAGTGACTTGACGGAGGATTGGGGAGATGCCACTAGCAGCGTCCGATGGTTTGCCCCATCCGGTTGGAGTTACAGCTTGTCCGACAAAATCAACTGAGCCGTCGGCAGCGTCTGGCAGACACACGGGACTGATGACATCTAAACAGATACTTTGTTGAAAAGACGGACTCGACAACAATAATTATTTTCCTTAAAGACCTAATCCAAACATTTTGATCTTCTCTTACTGATCGCAAGCCGCCAGTTTATTTAGATTTGAACTTGATTGCCGGGTTGCTGTTTTGGCTTGAGAAAAAACCCACGCAGAATGTATTCTTTTCCAGATGACGAAATTTTCTACGTTTGATTAGAAAAGAATTATAAGACTTTATTGATCATTTTTGGTATGTGTTCTGAAGTACCTCACTGGTCTTGGGCTTTTCATTTATTTGCATTTGTAATATAAAGTTGGAGCATTAGATGGAAATTATCTTTTTGATCCTTGGCTCCCGACGTGCCATAACGGTTGTCCTGGATGATCGGCTGAGATTTAGTCCAGACCGAATTATCTCGGTCTGGACGATTGGTCAGTACGGCTTATTAATTCTTTTTGTCAGTGTTTCGATGATTAAACTACCAGTTGACAAAAACAAATTATCGGGGACAGGAAGGATTATGAGAAAAAGAGTTTCAACAGTGAGTGAACTCTTTCCTTTTCCTGGTATTTTGACGTCTACAAATTACAAATCTTAAATTGTTATAAGAAAATGTGATGGAAAATTTAGGAAGAGTCAATGGTGTTATAATTGGTAGATTTCTCTCAGTATTTCATGTTCAACACTGTGTGCATGGCCCACCCGTGGCTAAATAAACACTCTTCACTGGTGAGTTTAAAGCTTAACTGAAAAGCCAACTTATTTTTGTGTCATTTAACTGAATGCACTGAATTATTTGGATTCTGCAAAGGGATTTTTTTTCCCACTATCTGCTCTAGTTATGTCGTTCAGAATATCTGCGCCTCTCCCCACAACGTAAATTCTACTAAGACGAGGGAAATTTTAATCTCAACACAGACGCGGCTTTTCAGTGGACAGTGGTGAGATTGGTGAAGTTTGCTTAGTGCCTGAACAAAAAAAAAATCAGAAATCTTTCACGTAGCCTAAGGCATACAACCAAAATAGAAGCGCATAGAGGTACTAGAAATCACACGGAAATCCCATTATTTGAAAATCGATTATTCGTCAATACACTGCAGAAAGTCTCTCCTTTATCGGACTTTCAGATTATAACTCTCCGAATCCAGATTTCAATCATCCGAATTGGGAATAGAATGTCCGAAATCGGTGACACAACTAGTAAAGTACGATAAAGGAGAGACCTCTTACAGTGAAGCGGAACAACGAAGTAACGCATTTTCAGTCGGTCTTCAAGCCAATTTAAGTCAATAAGTGATGGGTAACTAGATTTTAGTATGGTTTGGCCAGATTGTTTTTGAGCAGTATTACATGTTGGGCCAATTTGTATGTATTTACTTCACTTTATACTCTCCGATCTTGGAGGTCAATAAAATATTTGAATTTGAATTTGAATTGTCCAATTCCAGCCCTTTTCGTTTAAACTTTAATTTGAATTCCAAGCCTCGTCCGTAATTGACCAAATAAACGGCGGACTAGGAACGACTAGGACCATTCTTATAGGCTGGGGTTCTTCAACTTTCTTGGTATTAAAAAAGCTCCAGACAGGAGAAGATAACAGGCCAGAGAAAGGGGCGTCATTTAAAGGTCTTACCTGAGAAGGTGACCGGGGCAGGAAGTCGGATGAGGGCAATGTCGTTAACGATGAGTCTCGAAGAGTATCTCTTGTGCTGAACGAAGTCAGTGGTGGTGATCTCAACACGGCCTCCTTCGGTTGATGCGCCAGGATTGTTTACAACATGTGAGCCAAGTACAACACGGAAAGATGAGGCACTGGAAAGAACACAATTATGAGGAAGAACGGATAAGGAGAAGACCCTCTGGCCGAACAAAATCCGCGATCTAGTGCCGTAAATACTGAGTAAGTTCTAAGACCTTGCTCACCGTTGGTTATAGCGCTATAGGGCTAGCGTTGCAGAGATGCGAGAATACGGTGACTCATTTTGGCAAGAACGGATAAGGAGAAGACCCTCTGGCACAACAAAATCCGCGATCTAGTACCGTACTGAGTAGGTCCTTATATCCAAGACCTTGCATACCACTGGTTATAGCGCCATAGGGCTAGCGTTGCAGAGATGTGAGAATACATTGACTCATTTGGGTCGGGAATTTCACAGTCGGAGCAAAGATGAATACTCTTCATGACTAACTGTCATGACGACGAGGAATCGCCGTGTGTCCAGTGATGAGCCAGAAACGCCACGGCAACAAAAGTTGTTGATTGGTTTACACATGATTTAGATCAATTTTCGGGTTCGTTTGGGTGACGTTCTTGTTGACGTTTCTTCGGAGCAGATTCTAAGGACATATATGTAGACTTGATGTAGAGACACAGTAAACCTTTATGGAAAATATTTTTTGAGTGTTTTACGATCATTTTATATTTCTTTGTCCTTTTCTACTGCACCTACGCCCTTGGGCAGTGCGTCATAAATCATTCGTTCATTCGTTTCAGTGAGGCTTAGATTAAAGCATATCGAGGAACCTATGAAGTGACAAATAAAATGCACCCCCTCGCAAATTCGCTCAAACAGTCTGCCACTAGTTCGTAAGAAGAAAAGTTTTCTTAGAAAGAAGGGTGCTCCGGGGAGACTTTCTTTTGCCGTCTTTGCAAGGTTGGGGAGGAGAGTTTGCTCCACTTCCTCCTACAGTGTCAGGCCCTATCGCGTTTGAGGGTAAATTTGTTGATGATGGTTTGGTTTTTACTTCAGTCTTGAATCCACGAACGCAAATCTTCTCTTGGAAAAGATCGGTGAAAAAGAGGCACGGCACGGCAGGCATGGCGCAGGAGGTACGAGTAATAAAAAGAGATTTGCAAGTAGTAGAAGTAGACAAGTACGCGAGAGTTCGTAACTCCAGAGCCTAAAAGAAGGCACCTTAGAACATGGTTCCTGCCCCTCACTCTGAACCTTGAAAGAGACCTTTTAGTTTTGGTGCCTCTTTTTAGTATTTGTGCCTCATATACTATGTCGTGGCCTGCCGTTCCTCTTTTTAGTCGATCCCGTCTTGGAAGTCCTGAAATATGTAAGGAACGATTACAAAGCAAGTTTAATTTACCCGTCGGTGCAGTGAGCTGCTGTCAAGACAAGCGTATCAGAGATGAGGGAACCACCGCAGAAGTACTGGTCATCAATGAAGAGTCCGACCTGCCATGGCCAGGAATGAGGGACTGCTTCTTCTCCTCCAACAATGCGGACTGCAGCAGCACCACCATTTCCGCAGACAGCTAAAAACAGTGGGGGTCAATCAAGAGTACAACGAGATCGAGAGTGGAACGGAAAAAGAAGCCGCTATTTCCTGTCGAGGCCTAAGGCGTATTCTCGCCGTTCCCTGAGGACTCCACTTGAGGAGTCCCCGCGTTTTTGGTTGTCCCGGGGACACACTCCCCGTATTCTCGCGAGTCCCCATGGACGGGGAATGCTCCGATTGTCATCACAATCCTGAGAAAGGACTCCCTTTAAGATTCGTAGGGGAATAAATTTTTGCTGGTGTTGGTGCAATGTAAAATTAATTATTATCACTCTATACTCTATTTTTTAAGCAAATTCGTCGCCTGATGGACTCGGGGCAAGAAAGCGAGACTTGTCGAAATATCGAAGTAATAGCCACTACTGAAAGTTGGTGCACGACCACCTGTCGCTACAGAGGAGACATGGAATTTCGAGAAACCGGCGGTATTGAAAGATTTCTCTGGTAAGTCATCTTTGGACCAATAGGGAAAATGATCTTTTTTTTTAAGTTTAACCAAAAAGGCTAAGACTCAACACACTAGTTACTAGTTACATATTCACATAAATAGGCCTGAAAATCCGAAAAAGAATTTTTTCGAAAAGAATTTTCAAAAGAATTATAAAGAGGTTGTTTCATTTGTTCGAATGAGCTGCAATTTTTTTTCGGACGAAGCCAAAAAATTAGTAAAAGTGAAAGTTTTCACTGAAGTTGATTATGCCCTGGCCTCACCACGGACACACCGTAATTCGGTTTTTAGACGTTTTTAAGACGTTTAGGACGCCCCTCTCTCATTGGTTGTTCATAACAAATTAACAAGAGCTAAGAGCTCATATGGCACTTGATACGAGTAGGTGGTACACGAAAGAAGATGAGAACGTCACAAAATACCTTGCCATCCAAAAATGCGTTTCGGACCTAGATATAACATACATAGTTCCCGGAGACTCACTCCCCGTATTCTCGCGAGTCCCCATGGACGGGGAATGCACCGATTATCATCACCATCATCAGAAAGGACTCCCTTTAAGATTCGGAGGGGAATAAATTTTTGCTGGGGTTGGTGCAATGTAAAATTAATTTAAAAAAATCGAAATAAACAAAACCAAAAATAAGTGAATCCAGACTGATTTCGTCAACTGCATTTTTTTTTTGAACAAAATCCGTTTTGGAAGTAAGTAGTTTCCTAGTAATCCTATAGGCTGGATTGCTGAATATGAGTGATGTGGAATTGTGTAGCCTATGTCAGAGAGAACTATCTGAAGTTATGCAGCCTTCGTTTCATCAAACCATGTTTCTAAGATTGAAAAGGATAAAGTTCAACTAGCTGCAAAGTCATTTCAGTCCCTTGTTCTAATACTATTTTGTTGTTGTTTTTTCAACGCTGAGGAATTTGGTCATGTGATTACCTGATCGTGCTCTTCTTTGAATATAACGTTTTGAAAGCTTCGATAGGTTGACAAATTTCAGCATTTAACCGATAGCGAAGAAACAAAACCAATGTTGCTCTCGCAACACTTTAGTCGGCGAAGCCGGACAAAGGTTGCCCAGGCAACGTAGATGTAGTTTTTACTGTCTTCACTGAAAGATATTGCTTTATATATCCTTTTTCACAAGGATATTCTACCCAAAGAGTAGAAACCAAAGGTCTCTCCTTGTTTTTAAGGTGGCCAGAGGTAGTCCAGTGAGTTAGTCCATGTCCAAGTTAAGGGCTTTAATTGCTTACCACGGAAGCTCTTCGCGTCGGCAGGGATTTCGTACTTTTCTTCTACTTCTTCAATTGGGTGTTTCAGCTCAAGGGCGTGAGGTGGGAATTTGGGTGTCTTCATTTTGATTTTGCTCCAATCAACCTCACGGTAAGGGCGGAATGGCGAGGCTGAGGCCTAAAATGACAAGTTGAAAATGAAATGAATTTTACTGGAGCTATATTTCGGCCCTTCTTGGCAAGGGTCCTCTTCAGGCTCAAAGCCGTTCAAGTTGGAAATACGAACTTGTGGGAAAAAAATACGAACTTGTGTTTTTCCCAGAAGTTCGTATTTCCAATCTTTAGGGGCTTTGAGCCTGAAGAGGACCCTTGCCAAAAAGGGCCGAAATCATTATAGATCCAAGAAATTCAGCTGACGTATCCGTTTTGCACTATCAAATATGCTCGATATCTGTTGAATGTATGATAAGAATGTCCGATAATTGAGATCTTTTGGCTTACTGAAGGTGGCCATCAGCAGAGACTGAACGAATGCTGAAGACTGATCTGAGGTTCAGGTTTACATACTAAAATATGCCCCGTAAACGCCTTTCCAGCAGAATGGAGCAGGGGCAAATCTAACATTAAAGAACCTTACCAAAACGGCCAAAGCCAAAATTAAAACGAATTGTCTCATGTTGAAAGTTCAACTGGTCTTCTCAGAAATTTTCAGCCTATATATAGTATCTACAAGGGCGATAAGGTTACTGCAAAAAAGTCTGGAACAGGCATGCAAGTAAACATACGTGACTTGATCAAAGTACACCCCTTGTCCTTGTATTAGGAAAAGAAAAAAAAAAACAGGGTACCAATACATTCGGCTTACTAGCTGAATGGAGTAGGGGGAAATTCAACATTAAATAACCTTACCAAAACGGCCAAAGCCAAAATTAAAACGAATTGTCTCATGTTGAAAGTTCAACTGGTCTTCTCAGAAATTTTCAGCCTATATATAGTATCTACAAGGGCGATAAGGTTACTGCAAAAAAGTCTGGAACAGGCATGCAAGTAAATATACGTGACTTGATCAAAGTACGCACCTTGTCCTTCTATTTAGGAAAAGATAAAAAAATCAAGGTATTTGGCTACTAGCTTTCTTTGTCTCATGGGAAACTTTTTCTAATGTAAATAAGAAATTTGACATCTAGGCCGCATAAATCAAATGAAGAACAAGAGGTACGAGCTCATATGGTACTTGGTACGAGTAGATGGTACAAAAAAGTAGATGAGAACATCGCAAAAAAACCGGCCGTCCAAAATGCGGTTCAGGTCGAGAAACAGGAAATCTAGTTTCACTCAAGTCTGAGCCTTTCCGGCATCGCCTTGGATCATCTAGGGCAAATCTCTTAGGGCAAACCTTCCAAGTTCCAACCCAATAGATCCATTCGTTTGGTCCCTAGACGTGCTACACGATTTCCGGTACCCCCCTCCAACTCCCCCTCCCGCTGCCGAATGACATCTACTGCATCTGATCACTCTATTTTCCAAGTATCATTCAAATCGCTCCACTTGTTTGACCCATATGCGAGCCACACCATTCCAGGGACTCCCCTACCAACTCCCCCACTGTGGCTGAATACGATTCGGAAACATAAACATCGCATCTCTGACATCTCCCATTCCCGTCCAGCAAGTTTGGCTGGAATCTGAGCATGGCCCATCTACAAATTTCCGGTTCCCCTTCACTCGGCCCTCCCCTACCTTGGCGAGATCCGGTCCGGACGCCAAATAAAAAATCAAAGCCGCATAAACATCCACTCGGTCTTTGTGCATGTCAGAAAGTTTCCCACCCCTCCCTCCCCCAACCGTAGCCGCACGTGGCTCGGACACACGTTTTGCTTGTCTAGGCCATCAGTTCTTATCACCCATAAAGTTTCACTCGAATGGGACCACTAGTTCGCAACTTACAGAAGTCAGTAATTTCAGGATTCCCCTTCCCTCAACTCCCCCAAAGATGGTCGAGTCCAGGAACACCAGTTTTCCTAGGGTATTGTGTCGGGTTCTTAAGTCAGTATTATGTCTGCAAAGTTGCATCGTCCTTAGAACATCTGGAACTATTGTAAGTGGCGATCACCGGAATTACAGGAAACACCCTTCATTCTCCCACAGAACCCCGATACGATCTGGTTCTGTCAATTACGTATCTGGGGATAATGCTTGTTCTTCCCACCAAGTTCCATCCCAATCCCTCGACTCTAAGCGTTTCAATAGATTTACGGTGCCCACTCCTTCCCCCCCCCCACAAGTCCCGGATCTGATCAGAAATTGACACGGGACATCTGAGACGATATCTCTTTCCACCTGCCAAGTTTCATTCCAGTCCGACCACCCTTTCAAAAGTTATGCATGCCACTATATCCCGAATTCCCCATCCCTCTACTCCCCCGTGATGGTCGGATCGGGGAAACCAAAATTCGCAAGTCAGTCTATTCGGGTCCCCGGTACACCTTCCAAGTTTCATCGTCCTAGCACATCAGGAAGTACTCGCGGGATCACCAGAATTCCGTCCCCCCTCCCAACTCCCCCACAGTGCCCGAATCCGGTCCGGTTATGTCAACGATGTGTCCAGGACTTGTGCTTTTTCTTAGTTTTCTTTCCACAAGTTTCATCCCGATCCCTCCACTCTAAGCGTTTCCCAAGATTTCTGGATCTCCCCAGCTCCCCCCCCCCCAAAGTCACCGGATCCGGTCCGGATTTCAGGTGCAATGGGTCGTCTGAGACCCGGGGTCTTTCCAAATATCAAGTTTCATTAAGATCTAATAAACCGTTCAAAAGTTAAATATACCTCAATATTCCGGATTCCCCTCCCTCCACTTCCCCGACGATGCTCGGATCAGGGAAGTGACTATTTCCAACTTAATCTTTTTGGGTCCCTGATATGCCTGCCAAGTGTCATCTTCCTAGCTTAAAGTGCGAATACACGATCAGGGTTGGGCGCTCCCGGACTGAAATTCTTACCCGGATTTTCGGCACCATCATCACTTCCGTATAGAAGAGTTGAGAATTGTCCAACTTATGATGAAAGTGAAGAAAATCCGGCCGGGTAATCCGTATCGTCTGTTCAAACTATTATGTGGAAGTGCCCGAACTAGCAAAACCTAGACCGACCGACGGACGGACAGAAATTGCGATCGCTCTCTGGCACATGGCAGAAGGGCAAGTGCAATAAAACAGATAATATTTCTGGACTGTGATAGAGCTATCGGGCTCCTGCAAAGAAAATAACACTAGAGAGCAGCGCCAAGACTTCAAAAAGTGACACACACTCGAATAGCAGTGACACTAACACCGCTAGAGATGGTGAACGTCCCTACTAAAACTCAATCAGTCTATCACCTGCGGTGGCTCGGGTAACTTCATATTCTGAACATTCTGAGCAAAAAAATTATGCATCCTCCATTGTTTCCTTGGCGTGTGCAGACCGCAACTTTGCTTTACTAGAAATTTCTGAACCCAAAAGTTTGTCTCGCTTTAAATGCCGCAAGCGTAGTGGGCGGCGCTATGAGTATGGCCCGTTTACAAAGCATAGAAAGCATAGGTATTGACACTCCATTGTGATATCTTGCTCTGATCTCCTGCAATTGACTGACAGACCAGCGGGATCGGAGATCACGGAGTCATCCCTGTCAGAATTTTCGCACCCTTATCCTTATAAGTTTTCAAGCTTGCTGATTAAAGTGCAGAGAACCTGGCCGGGAAACCGCAATTCACATGTCCATACCATTATTTCAAGGTTCAAGATTTGTTTTATTCCTACTGTAACTGATCCATAAACATTAATAATACGATGCTCTGCACTTACAATTATTCCAGGGTTTGAACCGGAGAGTAGCAAAACATCGAATGGTTCAAACCCTTCCATAAAAAAATAAATAAATAAAACAAAATCGACCGAACATACCTTGGGACACACGATCAGGGTCGGGTGCTTTCGGGCCGAAATTCCTGTCCGGATTCCGTCCTAACTTTCATAAGGAAAAATTGAAATTTCTTCAACTTCATGATGAATTATATTTGACGGTGCAAAACGGATAAGTTAGATCTATATTCCGGCCCTTCTTGGCAAGGGTCCTTTTCAGGCTGTCTGTCTTCAGGCTGCCTGGTCCTCTTGTAGCTGACTTATCCGTTTTGCACCGTCAAATATGATTCGCAGTCAGCTTGGGCTGAAGGACTGTCTTGCATGATGAAAGTGAAAAAAATCCGGCCGGGAAATCCTTATTGTGCGTTTGCACGCTTTAACAAAACCACTCTGATTTTCTCACTTGCCCTGTTTTGCCCTCGATGTGTATCACGCTGACGACGGTTGTCTGCGAGAAGTTTTCCATCACAAAAATCGGATGTAAATTGTTTCCTGTTTTCGCTATAAGTAAGCCGTTCTCGGAAAACGATTAATACAGCCAAAACCGTGTGTTAGTTGGTGAAAGCACTGCCTAGTTTTAAAGTTTTCAAATATCTCAAAATACTGTAAGTTGAAGAGTAAACAGTGCGAGGGGTCCTTTAAAGTATTATGACAGAAGCAGGGATAATATGTCACATTGCTCACACTCCAAGCGGAAAACAAAGCTGCCCTTCTCATTTCCCCAAGTGTGACAAGTAGATATTCAATTAAGTTAGAATCAACCACAGCCTTTATCAACTCAAACAAACCTTTATCTTGTTACATATTCTATTTTCGGTTGTCATGATTATTAGTCTGTCTTTTTCTAACGATGAAGAAGCTATTGATTTCCTTTTTCGTGCTTACCCTCCTTCACGAGGTAGGTTTTGACATGAACGGATGTTTTATTTTGAATTACTTATCTTTTCATTCGCTGGACCTTTAGAAAGAACTACTTCCTTGCGTCACTAGAAAATTCTGGCGGCTCATTTGGTTTCCATAACTATTCCTTGAGCCCAAGCTGACTTTGAAACATATATTCAAATAATGTATACAACGGATACTTCAGCTACGATTCTTCATCAGCGATATTTCGGCCCTTCTTGGCAAGGGTCCGTCAGGCTGCCAATCTGCGGGGTCAACGTCGGGGAAGGAAACAAACCTGTAAATATTTCAAAACCTGTAAACCAGTAAGATTATTTGACTATATGTTTCCATAACAGAAGTGTCTGAAGGAAAGGAAGATAGAAGGGCAAAATAAAAGTCTGAAGCTAAAAATATTAGCTAGAAAAAGACCGTTCCAGCCTTCTCGAAATAGTAACTAATAGTAACTATTTGCTTACCACGCTCGGGAGCGTAGTAAGTGTAGTAACTACGGATCTCTGTCACGTGAATGGTCGGATTTGCCCGCGGCATGATATTCTGCTGGAAAATAGAAAAATCGTTCCAGCCTTGACGACAGAAAGGCAGAATTTGTGACGTCATGCGTAGTAACTACGGTGAGTAGGATGGAACACGCTCACTGTTTCGTTTTTCCCAAGAATCTGACATTTGCATGTCAAGTGTATTTTAGTGACAAAACAGTCAAAAGTCCGTTTTTGTCAGTAAAATAAGAAAATCTGGCACTGAAAAGAATATCAGAGACTGCGATCCACTTCATTTCAGACTGCCAATAGTTTTAAAGTTAAATATTCCTTGAGCCCAAGCTGACTTTGAAACACTTATTCAAATAATGTATACAAGGGATAACTCAGCTACGATGCTTCATCAGCGATGTTTCGGCCCGTTTTGGCAAGGTTCCTCGTCAGGCTGTCAATCTTCAGGTCCAATCGTAAAGTTTTAAAGTTAAACAAATAGGGACGAGACACGACAATCTAGTTCTCTATCACTTATTAACTTACATGGTCTCGAAGACCCGATAAAAGTACGACGCTTCGTTGTTCCGCTACTACTAAGAATAGTGATTTTTATTCGTCTAGGGATCAAACGAGTGGATGTAAACTTGGAAGATAGTCATCTGCCCTTTATGGTCCGAGGCGACGCTGGAAATGTTCAGACTCGAGTGAAACTATATATCCTATTTCTAGGTCCGATCCTAGGAAGGGGGGGGGGGGGTTGAAGGGGGTATTTTGTGACGATCTCATCTACTTTCTCGCACCACCTACTCGTAACAAGTGCCATATGAGCTCGTAGATCTTGTTCTACTGTGAATTTCCCCTTCGGATTTGTGGTACCTCGATGTGCTTTACACCTCTAACTGTGAATATTTAGCAACTTTAACGGCAAACGATTCCCAGAAAATATATATATAAAAATAAGAATGCTAAAATGGCAGATCGTCTGTTGCCTAATATCTATAACGTTTGATTGTTTTATTCTACAGCCATGAAACTCGACCGCGACCAGTGGAGAGGCCAGAAAAACACACTTGTTCTCTTATTTAAATTTAACGGCTCAGTTGTGGAGCCGGTTTTGTCGGGAGGCCTTCCATATTCTCAATGTCCATATCTAGTATGTGGAAAAAAAATCCTTCAAGAGAATCATAATAATTCAGGTTATTTAAAAATAATATACAACTATAAGCTGGCTTTTCAGTTAAATTTTAAGGTCGGAGTTGCTTCAGAGAACTACTTGAGATGATAATCGGGTTGGTTTTAATCGGGAAGAGAAGGAATTCTGCAACTTTCTAATCTTTCTGTGTTTGTTCAATTTGTATTTGTTTTGCTGTTAATTTTTGTATCATGGCCCCTTGGGCTTTGTGTGCAAATACACACAAAAGTATTCATTTACTATACAGTTTGTTTGGGTACAACAGAAGAATTCAAAATCCGAATTTCCATACGAGTAAACGTCGTAAGTAAACGAGTAATTTCAAACAGGAATGAAAATGGCACTTAAAAAGACTTTGGTTCATTGGGATTGCTCATCTATGCTCATGCTCATTTTAGCGAAGCTATCTAACAAACGAAACGATACAGTAGGAGAGAATCTCTAAAGCATCTGTTTCTCATTTGATAGCAAATACCCATATTTATGTTAAGAACTGTTGGCACCCTGTGGAAAAACGACGTTCCTAGTTCGTCAAATTATCCTTTCTACATTTACATCAATTATCCGTTCGTACCTTTTATTACTCCGCTGTTTCTCCTTTATAACTGGGCGATACGTAAGTTTTTTAATTAGGACTTTAAACTGACTTTATTTTTTAGGCAACTTCGTCGCCTGATGGACTCGGGGCAAGAAAGCGAGACTTGTCGAAATATCGAAGTAAGAAGCCACTACTGAAAGTTGGTGCACGACCACCTGTCGCTACAGAGGAGACATGGAATTTCGAGAAACCGGCGGTATTGAAAGATTTCTCTGGTAAGTCAACTTTGGACCAAAAGGGAAAATGATCTTTTAATTTAAAGTCGAACCAAAAGGCTAAGACTCGACACTCTAGTTACTAGTTACAGATTCACCTAAATAGGCCTCAAAACCCGAAAAAGAATTCTTTTGAAAAGAATTCCAAAAGAATTATAAAGAGGTCGTTTCATTTGTTCGAATGAGCTGTAATTTTTTTTCGGACCAAGCCAAAATATTAGTAAAAGTGAAAGTTTTCACTGAAGTTGATTATGCCCTGGCCTTACCACGGACACACCTGTTCGTAATTCGGTTTTTAGACGTTTAGGACGTCCCTCTCTCATTGGTTGTTCATAACAAATTAACAAGAGCTAAGAGCTCATATGGCACTTGATACGAGTAGGTGGTACACGAAAGAAGAACGCCTTGGATCATCTAGGGCAAATGAGTTTTCTACCTTCCAAGTTTCAAACCAGTAGATCCACTCGTTTGGTCCCTAGGCAAGCCAGACGGTTTCCGGTACCTCCTCCAACTCCCTTACCGCGGCCGAATCGCCGAACCGCTGCTGGACTCCTAAATGGATCAACTGAAGCATTTTCTCTTACCGCCTATAAAGTTTCACTAGAATCTGAGTGTTTTTTGCGAACTCCCGGGTCCAACTCTCTCCCCTCCCCCACCGTGGTCGGATCCAGTTCAAACCCTAAAATATGTTATCTAGGGCATGTGATCTTACTACATTCCAAGTTTTATTCGAATCACTCCACTTGTTTGAACCCTATGCGAGCCAAATCATTTCCGGAACTCCCCTTCCAGTCCCCCCGCTGTGGCTGTATACGACTCAGAAACATAAAAGTCACATATCCGACATATCCTATTCCCGATCATCAAGTTTGACTGGAATCGGAGCATAGCCTATCTGCAAGTTTCCGATTCCCGCTTCACCCCCCCCCCCTCCCTTCCTCTATACCCTGACCGTATCCGATCCAGACGCCAAATAACAACAAGGCCTCATAAACTCGGTACTGTTCAACTTGTATCCTTTTCTGTCCATCCGTTTGTTTCTTGAAGATGCCAAAAAGTTCTCCCCCCCCCCCCCCCTCCTCCAACTCTCCCAACCGTAGCCCCATGTGGTTCGGACGCATCTTTTGCTTGTCTAGGTGATCAGTTCTTAACACCCATAAGATTTCACTCGAATCGGACCACTTGTTGACAGCTTACGGAAACAAGTGATTTCCGGATTCCCCTTCCCACAACTCCCAAAGATGGTCGGATCCAGGGAAACAAGTTTTCTAGGGCATCATGTCTGGTCCTTAAGTCACTAATACGCCTGCAAAGTTTCATCGGTCCTTAGAAGACCTGGAACTATCCTAACTGGCGATCACCAGAATTCGGGGAAACACCCTCCAACTCCCCAAATAGAGCCCCGATTCGATCTGGTTTTGTCAGTTACGTATCTAGGGCTAATGCTTGTTCTTACCACCAAGTTCCATTCCAATCCCTCGACTCTAAGCGTCTCACGAGATTTAAAGTGCCCCACTCCAATCCCCCCCCCACAAGTATCGGATCCGATTAGGACTTGACATGGAACATCTGAGACGATAGCTCTTTCCACTTGCCAAGTTTCATTCAATTCCGATAACCGGTTCAAAAGTTATGCATACCACTGAATCCGGGCTCCCCATCCCTCCACTTCCCCCATGATGGTTCTGTTATGGTTATGTCAACGATCTGTTTGGGACTTGCGCTTGTTCTTCCCATCAATTTTCATCCCGATCCCTCCACTCTGAACGTTTCCCAAGATTTCCGGCTCCCCCCCCTCCTGCTCCCCCCCCCCCCAAAGTCACCAGATCCGGTCCGGATTTGAGGTGGGTCGTCTGAGAAACGGGATCTTTCCAAATACCAAGTTTCATTAAGATCCGATCACCCGTTCAGAAGTTATAAATATCTCAAGATTCCGGGTTCCCCCTCCCTCCACTCCCCCCAAGATGCTCGGATCGGGTAGGTGAGTATTTCCAACTTATTCTTTTTGGGTCCCTGATATGCCTGCCAAGTTTCATCCTCCTAGCTTATGTGGAAGGGCCCGAACTAGCAAGACCTGGACAGACCGACAGACAGACCGACGGACGGACAGAAATTGCGATCGCTATATGGCACTTCGCCGAAGGGCAAGTGCCATAAAAACGGGAGATGGATTTATCCATCCCCTGTTTTATGAACGGGTTGAAGGAGGAGCGTCTAAAAACCGATCTTAAGAATGTCTAAAAACCGATTTACGAACAGGTGTGTCCGTAGTGGGGCTCGGGCATTACAGGTTCGATGTAGGGGTAAGGAAACAACTGAACTGGTTTTTTTAACTTTCCTTTTGCCGGACAAGTAGTTCACCTGCAATCCGGCCTAAACAGGAAATTCGATACAAAAAAAAAAAAAAATCTGAGGCTGATATCGGGGTATCGGGGTATATCATGCTGAATTCATTTCTCAAGTTTATTTTCTCACGGGTCAAGCAATTCGCCCGGATTCTGGGTAAAAACGGAAATTTGGTTGAGCTGAAGTTTAATACTCAAGTTCATTACAGCTTTGGTTTGGACGTAAGAACGCATGCTGAATCCATAGTTGTGCTTAGTTGTCTCAATGGATCTTTCTTTTTGCCATGTTTGAGGAAAAGGAGAGCGTAAAAATACGGGGACATCAAAAGTCATCATTAAAAATGGTGGAAGATAATTTCGTAAGCCACATTGTCCTGACATATCACAAAAAAATCGCTAGTACCGCTAGTCACTCGCTAGTACCGAGCGAGAACAGTCGTAATTGTTATTCGCAGGTATTGGTGAGTGACTCGCTGTCTTTATTTTCGGCTTTCAATTCTTCCAATTTTGTTTTAATTTTCGGTTTCTTGTTGGTTTTCTGCTTTATTTTGGTTTTATTAGTTGTTGATCTTCATCCTCGTTTTGGCATTTCTCCTTGAAATTTTCTGTCTGCGCTGGAGAAGGGAGGCGGTTGTCCTCCCGAAATATTCGCCTTTATTTCAATATATTCATTGGCCTTTACAAACCCCATTTTCGTTGGTTTCTTCGTTGTTTTTTTGTGATAAAAACGGTGGAAGTTTTAAACCAGAAACAGACACGATGGGTCGGGAAACACTCTATCGTCGCCTTGGGAGGATACTCTAGTTAGAATAGTCGGAGGAACTCAACGAATCAACCTAACTATTAGATATACTTTTTGGTGAAAAGTATTATCTAATAGATCTCGATAAGGGGTCTGCAAGTCTACATTGGAAATCTGTCAGACCCACTTGTCTATCTCAGGAAGCTGAAAAATATTAACTTTTGGGATAATAATACATAGATGGCACTTTAGACAAGGGACTTGTACCGTGACCAATAAACCATAAACATTTTTTCGAATATAATTTTGAAGTCTAGGACTCCATTGTTGGAGCCACGTAGACATACCAGGACCCTTAAGACTCATGGTGAAAACCACCAAATGTTTATGGTTTATTGGTCACGGTACAAGTCCCTTGTCTAAAGTGCCATCTATGTATTATTATAAATTTCTGTGACATGGGGATGTGAACTGGTTAGATGAATTTGCCTTCGGGCGGGATCACTGTTCCTATGGCCGGCTTATGCCAGACTATTGTAGTGGTTTGCGAACTCTGTTCACAAGCCCCTCGGTAGCTCAGTTGGTAGAGCGACTGTCTTGTAAGCAGAGGGTCCTGGGTTCAAATCCCGGCTGAGGAGCATTTTTGTCTATCAGTTCACTACTTATAAGCTTTTGGGATCCCATCGAAACCTTTGGTCTTGTTATTCTTTACCATTTCGGTGTTCGATAGGTACATAATTACTTTGGTTAGTCACTTGAATTTGAAGACCAGCATCCACGTTGCCACTGGTCGCAGAGTTCTGTGAATTGTCACAAATGTTTATAAGACCCTCGCACTTTTACTCTTCAACTTACAGTATTATAAAATATTTGAATACTTTAAAACTAGGCTGTGCTTTCAGCAAATAACCCACGGTTTTTGCTGTTTTAAGCCTTTTCCGAGACCCGTTGACTTGTAGCGAAAACAGAGAAACAATTTACATAACCGATTTTTCTGATGGAAAAACATCTTACAGACAACCGTCGACAGCGTGAAAGGCATCGAAGGTAGTAAAAACCGGCAAGTGAGAAAATCAGCGTGGTTTTGTTAGAGGGGTTAGAATGTACCGTGCGAAATTGGCGTCTCCGGGTTTAGAAACACATGGAGTGATTATGGAAGTAGGTTGCGTTAGTATTATAGGTAAGAAAGGTCCTTAAACTTCTTAGACAAAGCGAGCCAGGATTCTGCGACCTTAAGACCATAAGAAAGTAAAATCATAAGATTAGGAAGCTGAACAAGCAAGATTTCTCGTTCACAATTGATAAAAAAAAATACCGAATTTCAGAGGGGCCAGAATGTCACATGTTTCTGCGGCGAAATGTCATAGGTTTGTCAGAGCAAAATGGCGACATTGACCAGCATATAGAGCTTTTCTTTGTTTATGACATAAGAGAAATTCTGGAATTATCAATGATGACTGATGACTCCCAGGGCGTATGAACCAAGCACCAACAAAAAGGACACTAAAGATCTAATAGTCGACCATATTGGCAGAAATCAACAAGGCACGTGACCAAAGATGACACAAAATCACATTTTTCGATCATCACGTTTAGGCCACAGCACACAACGGACAAAAATAATTAAACACACACATAAATAAGTACGAAGTCTACCAATGTTTTTCGAAAGATAATGAGCATCAACAAAACAACAAATGTTTACTTTGAGCTTTTCCATAGATAACACCGCAATAGTATTTACTTATCAGATTGATTTACAACATGCTCTATAAACGGATGAGGAGCTAGGGATCCAATGAAATGAAAAGGAATGGCGTCGAAAAAAAAATGGTTAAACTAATATGAGCCATCTAGATGAAAATTCAGGTTGAAGTCATCATTTTAAGTCAATAGACTACCACACGCCTATTTTTCAACTTCTCGCCTTTTCAGCCTTTCAACCTGCATGCATTTTCTCCTACGATACGCTGTAAAGCTATCCTGTCGCCGATTTTGAAACCAGTCTGAACAAAGAGTACGGGAAAGAGCAAGATTCAGGACAAATTAAATCAGATACTTCGACACCAAGAAACAAGAACAAATCATGAGGTTATAGGGACTGAAAGTCTAAAGATCCGTACTACCTATACGGTACAAACCGTATCAACCGGATTCAGTCTTAAAGGACCCCTCTTGCTTATTCTGCCTTTTATAATAGACTTAGCTCCCATATGGAATTATAAGCTTCTAAAATCCCCACCTTTCTCCATTGTTTCGTTTCGTAACTACGATTTTTTTAGCACTTTTTCAGCCTCGCCGAGTTTTCCCTTCACCCAACGAAAAGTTTGGTGTAATCTTCAACGTTCGATGACAACTCTCTCACACAAAAGGATATGATAATCTCTGTTTTTTACTTCTTTCATTTGCTTAGTTTTCCCACTTTTTAACCAAGGCACGTTCCTTTTTCAAATGTTTTGCGCCCAGCCGCCACGTCGAAGAGCAGGAAGGCTGGATATAGTCGACAAGCGCTAACAAGAGAATCGCTAGTTTTAGGTGGAAAGTACTGGTATTTCCAAAAACGTTTTTTTCCGAATCATTTCATAGGGAAAAGATCAACTACACGTCATACCTATAATGTTAATGCAACTTACTTCTGTAATTGCTCCATTAATTCTTAAACCCAGATACCCTAATTTCGTGTGTTACATTTTAAACCCGCTAATCACACCTCCGTTTCACACCTGCCGCGTATCACTATTTTTCATCCGTATGGTTCTCCCGACCAGTGTTCGCGTATCATGCTATTCTTGCGTAAAACCGGTCATCTGAATTCAATGGGGTCAATGGGCCTTGAAAAAGGCGTAAAACAGTCAAAGCCATGGGTAATTGGATTAAAAGCAGAGCCTTAGTATTCAACTATTTCGAATACTGAAGGATGAACAGCAAATTGTGCAAGGTGCACTTTAAAGACAATACTTTCAGCAATATCTATTCCCCTTCCTAGCAATCTTGTTTACCTAGTTCTACAAACCGAAAAACTATAAAAATACATCAAGCTTGCCACTCACAACCTTGCTCAAAAGATTCGGATCGCTTATGCTTCGAATATCACACACCTTACTTCTTACAGATACCACTTTTCCTCGGGGCGCACTGTAATTTTCTGTAATTAGGCGAATAAGGAGAATAGAGCCAGGTTCTATTTTCCCTTATGCATAGCCAGTCATATCGCTTGGTGGGTTCCGCCAGCGGGCCAAGGAGCGGAGCAGCGTCGTCAGGGTTGCCACCGAAAGCACTAAAGTTCTACTTTGTTGGAAGCTGAAGAAACAACTTTTCTTCAAAAAACACGCTTTTTTATGTTACGACTGCGTATTGTAAATTTGTCCATCCGTTACTTTAATAGCTTTTTACAATATAAAGTACCTGCTCTAGCTCTAATGTTCTAGCTCTGTCCCCTATTTGGCATTCGTTTCTTTAAAAGACTGAAATAATACCCAACATATTTTTTTCCGTTTCACTCACATACCGGCTAAATGTTTTTCCTTTTGTCTAATTCTCTTAATGATCTAATTTTGCTAGTCCATGTGGATGCTTTCGTTTTCAATCCGCTAGATGATCCCACGGTCGTTCCTAGTCCTGGTTTGAACTGGCGACTAGATAGGGGTGATCCTGAGAGTGCGAACGCTAAAATCAACTCCCTTAAACTTTAAAATAGTTCTAAGATCATTAAATATTACGGAGCTACCAACATTTTGTCACGGCTGCAAGAATTGCACACTGGTTTCCGTCAGAAATTGAGTCTACGTCTTTTGCGGCATCACCGACTTATTAGACTTTTTTTATTTATAGTTGTAGGCCTATTGTATGTTTCGTTAGTTATTCTCCTGTTGTTTTTGTTCTTTTCTTTGTTCTATCATCTTTACTCCACTCTCTTTTGTTGTAAAACATTTTGTGGGTTACAAATGTACTTACTTACTAACTTTAAGCACAACTCTTACTAGAAACGATCTTTTCACTGTGAAACGGATCAGAAAAAGCGTTTCTCGAAAATACCATTACTTTCCACCTGAATTTAGTGATTTTCTTGTTAGCACATGTCGGTTCTATCCAGCCTTCCTGCTCTCCGACGCGGCGACTGGACGCAAAACGTTTGAAAACTGAACGGGCCGTGGTTAAAAAGTAGGAAAACTAAGGAAATAGAATAAGTAAAAAACAGAAGATTCTCATATCCTTGTGTGTGAAAGAGTTGTCAGTGGACCTTAAAGATTCTGGCAAACGTTGCGTTGCGTAACGGCAAAACTTGGCATGGATGAAAAAGCCCTAAAAGTTCGTGGGCACAAAACAGAACAATGGAGAAAGGTGGGGATTTCAGAAGCTTATAATCCCATAAGGGAGCTAGATATATCATAAAAGGCAGAAAAAGCAAGAGGGGTCCTTTAACAGAAAAGGGCTGGGATAGGACAATCTGCCCATCACTTATTCACTTAAATTGGCTTGAAGACCCATGGTAAATGCGTTACTCAATAATCGATTTTCAAATAATGGAATTTCCGTTTGATTTGTGGTACCTCTATGCGCTTGTATCTGTGCTGTACGCCTTACGAGAAAGATCTATGATTTTTTTTCAATCTTCACCAATCTACTGCCAACTGAAAAGCCGCGTTTGTGTTGAGATTAAAATTTCCTGCGTCATAGAAAATTTTACGCTGTGGGGACGGCCGCAGAAATTCTGAACGTCGTAACTAGATCAGAATCAGATAGTGGAAAATAAAAAATCCCTTTGCAGAATCCAAATAATTCAATTAAATGACACAAGAATAGGTTGGCTGTTCAGTTAAACTTTAATGGAAGACGGACTAAACGCTCTGTGACAGGAACGTTCGTTCGTGACAGGAACGTTCTTTAGTTCCTTAGAAATCGAAAGTGGCAATCTGAGACTGAAGTGAAGAACGTCACATCCTCACTTAGAGCTTGGTTCAACATTGTACTCTTGGTAGCGTTCCAGCGACTTATTAGCGTATTAGGACCGTTATTATTGCCATTCCAGAGCCCCCCGAGTCTGGTTCAAGGCTGTACTCTTGGGTAGCGTTCCAGCGACTTTTCAGCGTATTACGATCGTTATTATTCTTGTTGTTATTGCCGTTCCATAGCCCCCACGAGTCTGATTCAAGACTGTACTCTTGGGTAGCGTCCCAGCGACTTTTCAGCCTATTACGATCGTTATTATTCTTGTTGTTATTGCCGTTCCAGAGCCCCCACGAGTCTGATTCAAGACTGTACTCTTGGTAGCGTTCCAGCGACTTTTCAGCGTATTACGATCGTTATTATTCTTGTTGTTATTGCCGTTCCAGAGCCCCCACGAGTCTGATTCAACATTGTACTCTTGGTAGCGTTCCAGCGACTTTTCAGCGTATTACGATCGTTATTATTCTTGTTGTTATTGCCGTTCCAGAGCCCCCACGAGTCTGATTCAAGACTGTACTCTCGGGTAGCGTTCCAGCGACTTTTCAGCGTATTACGATCGTTATTATTCTTGTTGTTATTGCCGTTCCAGAGCCCCCACGAGTCTGATTCAAGACTGTACTCTTGGGTAGCGTTCCAGCGACTTTTCAGCGTATTACGATCGTTATTATTCTTGTTGTTATTGCCGTTCCAGAGCCCCCACGAGTCTGATTCAAGACTGTACTCTTGGGTAGCGTTCCAGCGACTTTTCAGCGTATTACGATCGTTATTATTCTTGTTGTTATTGCCGTTCCAGAGCCCCCACGAGCCTGATTCAAATTGTACTCTTGGGGTAGCGTTCCAGCGACTTTTTAGCGTATTACGATCGTTATTATTCTTGTTGTTATTGCCGTTCCAGAGCCCCCACGAGCCTGATTCAAATTGTACTCTTGGGGTAGCGTTCCAGCGACTTTTTAGCGTATTACGATTGTTATTATTCTTGCTATTATTGCCGTTCCCGAGCCCGCCGTAACAAGTAAATTGGCTCCTCCCACTTATTATTTTCGTTCCACGACTGTTACGATCGTTACAATTTACTTATGATGGTCGCGAGCATCATAAGTGATAATAACTATCGGTTCTGCAGGAACTCCCGTAAGAGTGATGACGTATGTCCGCGCTGTTATTATTTCGTTCCTGAGAGCGTGGTAACCACCACAATACGGCGCTCGCTCCTCCTCTTATCATCGTAACTTGTAATAACTTCACTTGAACGCTACCTTAAAGCTTGGTTCAAGATTGTACTCTTGGTAGCGTTCCAGCGACTTTTCAGCGTATTAAGATCGTTATTATTGCCATTCCAGAGCCCCCCGAGTCTGATTCAAGACTGTACTCTTGGGTAGCGTTCCAGCGACTTTTCAGCGTATTAAGATCGTTATTATTCTTGTTGTTATTGCCGTTCCAGAGCCCCCACGAGCCTAATTCAAACTGTACTCTTGGTGTAGCGTTCCAGCGACTTTTTAGCGAATTACGATTGTTATTATTCTTGTTATTATTGCCGTTCCCGAGCCCGCCGTAATAAGTAAATTGGCTCCTCCCACTTATTATTTTCGTTCCACGACTGTTACGATCGTTACAATTTACTTATGATGGTCGCGAGCATCATAAGTGATAATAACTATCGGTTCTGCAGGAACTCCCGTAAGAGTGATGACGTATGTCCGCGCTGTTATTATTTCGTTCCTGAGAGCGTGGTAACCACCACAATACGGCGCTCGCTCCTCCTCTTATCATCGTAACTTGTAATAACTTCACTGGAACGCTACCTTAAAGCTTGGTTCAAGATTGTACTCTTGGTAGCGTTCCAGCGAATTATTAGCGTATTAGGGCCGTTATTATTCTTGTTATTATTGCCATTCCAGAGCACCCCGAGTCTGATTCAAGACTGTACTCTTGGGTAGCGTTCCAGCAACTTATCAGCGTATTACGATCGTTATTATTCTTGTTGTTATCGCCATTTCAGAGCCCCCCCACCCCCGAGTCTGATTCAAGATTGTTATCTTGCGTAGCGTTCCAATGACTTTTCAGCGTATTACGATCGTTATTATTCTTGTTGTTATTGCCGTTCCAGAGCCCCCAAGAGCCTGATTCAAATTGTACTCTTGGGGTAGCGTTCCAGCGACTTTTTAGCGTATTACGATTATTATTATTCTTGCTATTATTGCCGTTCCCGAGCCCGCCGTAATAAGTAAATTGGCTCCTCCCACTTATTATTTTCGTTCCACGACTGTTACGATCGTTATAATTTACTTATGATGGTCGCGAGCATCATAAGTGATAATAACTATCGGTTCTGCAGGAACTCCCGTAAGAGTGATGACGTATGTCCGCGCTGTTATTATTTCGTTCCTGAGAGCGTGGTAACCACCACAATACGGCGCTCGCTCCTCCTCTCATCATCGTAACTTGTAATAACTTCACTGGAACGCTACCTTAAAGCTTGGTTCAAGATTGTACTCTTGGTAGCGTTCCAGCGAATTATTAGCGTATTAGGGCCGTTATTATTCTTGTTATTATTGCCATTCCAGAGCCCCCCGAGTCTGATTCAAGACTGTACTCTTGGGTAGCGTTCCAGCAACTTTTCAGCGTATTACGATCGTTATTATTCTTGTTGTTATCGCCATTTCAGAGCCCCCCCCCCCCCGAGTCTGATTCAAGATTGTTATCTTGCGTAGCGTTCCAATGACTTTTCAGCGTATTACGATCGTTATTATTCTTGTTGTTATTGCCGTTCCAGAGCCCCCACGAGCCTAATTCAAACTGTAGTCTTGGTGTAGCGTTCCAGCGACTTTTTAGCGAATTACGATTGTTATTATTCTTGTTATTATTGCCGTTCCAGAGCCCGCCGTAATACGTAAATTAGCTCCTCCCTCTTATTATTTTCGTTCCCCGACTGTTGCGACCGTTACAATTTTCTTATGATGGGCGCGAGCATCATACATGATAACAGGGACCCAGAAATTCCCTGTAATGACTCGCCATTCAGGGGGCTTGTCATTTCCTATGCTTCTATGTTGCTATTTTGCCCGAGCCTCACCTAGTTTCCAAAAATTACGCTTGAGTCGAATCGGCGTTCTTGCTCAGATAGACAAAATTTGTTGGGACTATTCATCATGCCACCAGGTACCTAAGCTAGGACAAAAGATCCAGGATACTCTTCCATTACAGAGAAATATTCCTATTTCAGCACAAGGCTGCGAAAATTTTTGTCTATCTGGATAGTCGGGCATTTTATCCCCGTGGTCTTTCTCGAACTATCTGACGCTCGGTCAAGAGCGCATCAGAAATCTCTTATTGACAAGCCCCCTGTATGGCGAGTCATTACAGGAAATTTATGGGTCCCTGATGATAATAACTTTCGGCTCTGCAGGAACTCCCGTAAGAGTGAGGGCGTATGTCAGCGTTGTTATTATTTTCGTTCCAAAGAGCGTGATAACTACCACAATACAGCGATTGCCCCTCCTCTTATCATCGTAACTTGTAATAACTTCACTGGAACGCCACCGTTCTCATTCATGAATTAAACATGTTCTCTACTAGACGTGTGTGGGTTTGCCGGGCCGGGCACTCCAAACACTGGCAACAGGATAGTGGGAGGTGAAGAAGCGACCCCAAACGAGTGGCCCTGGCAAGTCGCCATCTTCATCGACGATCTCTACTTCTGTGGAGGAAGTCTTATTTCTGACGAATGGGTCATGACAGCGGCCCACTGCACCACTGGGTAAGACTATAAACTTATAAGAAGACTTTATAGGAATTCCCGTATAACTACAACTTTTTTTCCCTCTGACGCCTGTGCAAAGTTATGTGCAATTGCCCAGGACCTTCAAGTTTCTGCCCTTGGGCATTTCTCCGCATGGGTGGTTCCCAAAATCACCACGATCTTTTTGCCCACTCTCACAATGCCCACGCTCAGAATGCCCACGATTAAAATGCCCACGGTTAAAAATGCCCACGATCAAAATGCCCACGATTAAAATGCCCGCGACTCAAAATGCCCACGACTCAAAATGCCCACGACTCAAAATGCCCACGACTCAAAATGCCCACGACCACGAAATGCCGGCGGTCTAAAATGCCGACAGTTCAAAGTGGTCACAGGGTAGGCTAATATCGTCCTAGTTTACAATGCCGACGGCCGAAACTGTCCACAGAGGAGGCCAAAATCATCCTGGGACAGCGGACTACGAGATTATAAGGGATAGGATTAACCACGGTAAAGGCTTCAAAAAGAATTATTTTTTTGTTTATTGATCAGTTCAGAATTGTTTGCGTTAAAGTAAAGAAGCAATGTCGTATAAAATTGTGCCAACCCAGGAAGCAAAACCAGGAGATCCAAATCCACCAGTTAACTTGCATCACGAAGGTAAGAATGATTCCTTGATTAACAGGAGCTGGAAGCTCATACGGCACTTGCAAGGCTGGGTCGGAGGATGAAAGTCGGAATTCTTCAATTCGTGTGTTGGTTTTATTGCGATCAATTGTAAGCAAAACCCTTGAGGTAAGAATGATCATGGGTCCTTAGAAACTATTTTATTTGTGCATTTGGCCGTGATGATGCGCACTTGAAGGGCGCTAGAGATTCATCTGTAATAAACACTCTTGAAGCACAAATGATGATAAGCTCATTGGAATCATGAAAATGTATATTTTGTTTAAATTAATATTTGTACAGAAATTCACTTGTAAGCAAAACCCTTGAGGCAAAAATGATCATGGGCCCTTGGGGATGATGAATATATATCGTTTGGCTAAAGTATTTTTTTTTACTTTTCGGTTAAGGGTGCTGAAAAACAAGTTTTGAGCAAAACCCTTGAGTTAAAATGTATACTTTGTTTAAATTTTGTTTGTACTTTGTGGTTAGGATTAGTACTTTAAGTTCCTTAGTACTTCGGATCTGAGAAGTGACAATTTGTAAGCCAATCTTGTATCTTATGTTCAAGCAAAGTTTCATCGCCCGAGCACATCTGGAAGTACCTTAAAACGTGATCACAGGAATTCCCCCACCCCACCGATAGTTTACCACTGGGGAACAGGAGGAGGTATATAGGTGGTTTAAATGGGAGAGGTGGTCCTGAATTCTGCCATATGTGTGGAGATTTGAATGAAGAAGTATTCCATCTGATGCGTAATTGTTGCGAGTTGTATCAGTTAAGGCATGCAAACGGGTGGTTCCCAATTACGACTTCTGCGAGAAGTTCAGACCATCCAAGACGAGATGGAATCAGACCTCCTTCAGATCGGTGTTGGAGCCAACTTCAGACGAAGGAACCGAGAATAGTCCGAAAAGACCAGCAAATGCAAGCATTTAAAGAGAAGTTCCAAGGAACTGATACTAACTGAACTGATACTCAGTATCAGTTAGATCAGAAGCTTCCTCAAGAAAGCACAGCCCTTTTGCGGCATCTAACCACGATGCAATAGGCTACAAATGTTTCTTGTAAATAATAATAAACCAGTGTTATATTTATAATTGAGATTATACAAGTTCATCAAACGATTATCGTCATTCTGATACTCGGTCTACTCCTCCCGTCACTTAATCACGACTAATTACGGACTGAAAACCTCGAATTATCCAATCGTGGTCATTTTGAGTCGTGGGCATTTTGAGTCGTGGGCATTTCGAGTCGTGGGCATTTTGAGTCGTGGCATTTTGAGCCTTTGGGATTTTTAGTGGGCATTTTGAGTCGTGGGCATTATGATCGTGGGCATTATGATCGTGGGCATTTTCAGTGTTAGCCCTCCGCATTCCATCTAGGAAGGAGATTTTTTAGACCTGATTAGTCCCTTTTTTTAACGTTTATTTTTTGACCTTGTGCATTTACTACATTATTGAAAGCTCAGTGTATTTTTTCCTTTTCTTTGTCTGTACTGCACTATTTTCCTCTTCTTAAGTACGTAAATAAAATTTCATCATCATCGTCATAATACTAAGGTATAGCAAAACATCTGTCCATCTATATCTGTATATATAATATCCCGATGAAAAATTTGTAGCCTGCGTAGTTGTATGATAGTTGCACGAAAAAGTTGCACGTATTGATATGTAATAGTAAAGAATACTATCATTTAATGAACCTCAGACTGGGCCAATCTTAAGCAGTAGTATTCAGTAGCATCCTGTCTTGCTAATAGTAGCATGTAGTAGAATGCAGTAACACTGTAGCCTTGACATAGAAGCATGTAGTATCATCAGTTCGTACTGCATTTTACATTTTCGTACAACTTCATACTGCTATTTTGAGATAAATTTTTCATCGGGATGTGCAAAAAAGATAGTTAAAACAAGGTTTCTCCAAGGAATTGCCGTCCTCCACCTAGTATATCCTTCCCAATTATTATCATTCATGCGCAGAGGCGTCACTAGCCAAAATGTTTGGGGGGGACGAGGCATTTACCGACTGGCTGGTAATTTTTACCGACTGTTTCTAGAGAAAAAAAAACGACTGTTTTCAACAACAAAAAATGACGGTTTTGAAAAAAATCGACTGATTTCCAGAAAAATCCACTGATTTTCAGAAAAACCGACCGACCGAAAAATCAACTGTTTGGACGAAAAGTCGCGACTCGGTTATTTTTTACCGACTGGCCGACAGCATTGGGGGGGGCGTCCCCCCCCCCCCCCAGTCGTGACGTCCCTGTTTATGCGTCCTATTCAGGCTAAGTATAGCTGAAAGTTATTTTCTAATCATCCGGACATTTTTGTTCTCATGTTCTTTTTTGCTGGACACAAATTATTAAAATCTTGTTTTCTTCAACTGTACTGTATATATTACAGAATCACAATTTATTTCGCCTCCTAGGGGCTTTACCTTGTTCGTTATAACTTCTTGTTTTCACGTGAACGTCTGGACAGTTGTATCGAAAAATAACGCTGTTTGTGACATCTTTTTTCTTTTCTTGAGATGCTGGAGAGTTAAACTGGCTTAGTCATGATCTGGTATTTGTAAGTATTTTCCACCCCCTCCCCCAGCCTGTGTGCTTCAAACTTGCGGTCCTTTCCGATTGAAGGATGCGTTGGGCATGAAAACTGATCTTGTCAATCAATGTGACGAAGTGGTAAAATTTGTCCTGTTCCGGGCTTACTGTACACAACTTTATGGTCTATCGCTCTAATATCACGGTCAGACGCAGTAATTCCTTCCGTGTTCTGTACAATAACTCCCCCCGGTGGTTGCACGGTTTTCCCTGGAATTGTAGTGCCTCGGCAATGTTTGTTGGTGAAGGCCTCTCATCTTTCTCGTAGCTCAGCTTGTTCTTCGCTCCAGTCACTCCAGAATAGAATTTTGGAGTTCTAGAACCCTCTGTTGCCTGTTCTCTCCGGGCCGTGCATGCGGCTATCTCTTCCCATTTGGCAGAAATGGGGGGAGTTGGTATATTGTGGGTTTGACCAAACTTAGTCTGTAAAGTTTAAATTTGTTAAAGACCTAATACAAACATTCTGTTTACCTAGTTAACACCAGTTTATATAGAATTGAACTTGATTGCCGGGTTGCTGTTTTGGCTCGAGAAAAAACCCACGCAGAACGTCTTCTTTTCTAGATGACGAAATTTTCCACGTTTGATTAGCAAAGAATTATAAGACTTTCTTGATTATTTTTGTATGTCTTCAGAATTACGACACTCGTCTTGGACTTTTAATTTATTTGTCTTTGTAATAAACAGTTGTAGCATTAGATGGAAATTATTATTTTGATCCTTGTCTCCCTGAGTGCCATAACTGCTGTCCCGGATAATCGGCTGATATTTAGTCCAGACCGAATCATTTCAAACCTAGGAAATTTGTTTTTTTTTTGTTTCATCTGCTCATTGTTTGACGGTGTTTTTGTGGTGTTTTTGAACATTCATAGTGACAGTAGGGATGGTTAGCATAGTGTGTGTGGTAGAAAGACCATTTTTTGTGATCCGCTTTAAACGAAGTGTTATTTTGTTGTGTATTGCCTTTGCCTTAGTTGGCCGGTATCGAATTGAAATAAATAAATTTGGATATTCTAGAGCTTCATCCTTCAATATCATACTTGGAGCACACAACATTGACGACTACACTGAAGATGGACACTACGAGGTCTACTCTAGCGAGTATATTATACATCCAGGGTGGGATTCCGAACTCATCCGAAACGACATATCTCTCATTCGTCTGCCGCAGCCTATCGTCATCACCAGTAAGGCTTTCGTTAAAACATCCCGATTCGTTCCACGTGTCTAAAGCCCAATTCACACAGAGAGCGAATTTCGTCACGCCTGGCGATATTCGTCACGCCAGGCGTTAAAAAAATGCATCGTCAGGTGAAAAAAACGCTTCGTCGGGCTTCGGCTCCGAGCCGAAAAAAATCGCAACGCCTGGCAAATAATTTGAGAAGGATGTGGAAAAGCTAATTACCCTAGTTCACAGTTAGCTAGTAATCTACGATACTGGTATCAAGGAGTACAAAGCCAACGAAATTAGGAGAAACGCCTGGGAAGAAATTAGCCAAGGAATCGGAGAACAGGGTACAGTAGAGACGTAGGACAGCACAGCAGTATAGTCAGCAGGAAGCTCTTTTGTCCTTCGATTTTGGGTTGCGCCCAGATGCCAGCTGTACACAGGCTGTATGGATCTGGGCTGTAGCAGAGCAAGCTACTCCTCTAGGCTCCATAAACCTCTATATTTTTTTCTGTTCATATTTCTGGAAATACAATTCGGTCATATTCGCTCTCCATCTGACACACCCTGCGATTTCGCCTAGACTTCGCGAGGCGTATTTTTGCCTGGCGATTTTCAGACGCGCTCTGTGTGAATCCCGCTTAAGACGGGATCGACTAAAAAGAGGCACGGCACGACATAGTGTAGGAGGCACGACTACAAAAAAGAGGCACGAAAACTAAAAGGGCTCTTTCAGGCTTCACAGTGAGGGGAAAAAACTGTGTTCCAACGTGCCTTCTTTTAGGCTCTGGAGTTACGAACTCTCACTTACTTGTCTACTTCTACTACTTGCTAATCTCTTTTTAATACTCGTGCCTCCTGTGCCATGACGTGCCTCTTTTTTAGTCGATCCCATCTAAGACCTGTGTATCGTGTAGTTTAAGTTTGTTCTAGTCTGATCATGACCACCGATGACCAAGTAAGTAGTCGAAGCGTTGGACTCAAGCTAATTTTTTACGGCGACGCTGGCTTTCTCGATCGAGCCATTGGTGTAATTCTGAGCGACTAAAGATTCATCGCGGCAAAACCAGATTTATAGTTAGTAGGTGGAGATCCATAAAAAAGGGAGGGCCAACGAGGAGCTGCACTCCTGGGAGATGCTGCACAGTTCTCAATAATAGTTATACGCGCGAAATAAAGATTACACACGCTACAACGACTTTCTGCATCCTTAGCATGTTAGTGTCATCTCTGCGAACAGAAATAGTTTTGCCTTATTTTATTAAACCATTGAAATGTTATGCAGAATTTACGTCTGTACAGAATCCGGCCACCTTACCTGCCACTCTCCTGCGAAATGATGAATTTAACTTAGCAGCCGCAGCACAGCGTCGTTTTAGGACACCTCATTGATTTGGACAGGAAAGTCTAAAAGAATGTCTTTGATTCAGATGCTACAAGGCCAGTATGTCTTCCAACCATTGCCGACGCCACTACTGACTGGGTTTCTCAGTACGTCACGCCAACAGGATGGGGACTTGCATCCGATCGTAAGTAATGTAACCATCTAACGCAGCAATAACTTAGACAATTTTAATGAACTCGGATGGAAACCACGGGTGGCAGCCCGTATACCCTTGTAGGCATCGTGATATGTACTAGCAATTTAGCAAGATTAGCAATCTCAACAACAGGCGTCTTTGTTTACGACTCGACAACCGACGCCACTCGAAACAGTACTCGTTCCCATTGGGTCTAAATCTGATGGCTCTTTCCCAGCTCTGACGTCAAGGATCGTAAAACTTGTTTCTGACGCATCCTGTCGCTTTTGGCGATTACAAAAAGCAGAGGGTATCAACAGAGTTCTGGTCTAAATCTATAACCGAGAAATATTCTACACCGCCACTGATGGATCTGGAGAGTCTTGCCATGGTGTGGCGTTATCGAAGCGAGCTGAAGTTTGCTTTTTTGACAGTTGACATCGCGATCACCAACAAGCTTAGAAAAGTCACTACCAGGGCCATGAGAAACGAGGACTGCGACGCCGTTTACGGTATCATCACGCCACAGATGATCTGCATCGACACTTACCAAGGCCGCGGAACTTGCAGCGTGAGTATTACCATTCTACGGTACCTCAGCCTCCTATATGAGTGTAACCAACTTTCAAGAAAATCAACTAAGGTAGTCTTGGAACTTTCTGGCTACGTGAACAAAGATTAGCTTGGAACACTGCCAGATAATTCAACTGCATTGCAGTTTAAAAGCTTACTCTCGTTATGAGCACTAACAAAACCAGTATTGCTTCATTGCTACGCGAATAAATTGCTGGATCAGTTTTCACACAGTTCAGCTGCATTATAGTTTACGAGAACCTTACGACCGTAACGAGAATTAACAAAACCGTTACTTGCTGCGTTCGTTGCACTATGGGCTGTCTCTGCTGTTTTCTCACCAGTGTCCGGTTCTTCTCTTGTAACGCTCTTTTTGGTTCACCGGTGGGCAGTCACCGGTGAGTGCAAAACGAACTAAATCCTGGGTTTTGCGCCAAACCCCGTCAACTGACGAAAATTTGGTAACTTCTAGGTACCCGAGGCTCCCGAGCAGGTTCTAGTTAGTCCGCACCGGTGAGATCAGTGTTCCGTTTTTGCCGGCTAAATTGATTTTTACCATACCGGTTTTTATTAATAAAAACCGATTTTTGCCGGCTAAAACTGGCTAAAATCAAATCGCACTGATCTTTTCTACGTATCAATCTTTACTGTTGTTTCTTCATTGTTTTCCGACTATTTTTCAACCAGGGTTGATTCCCGGACTAATTAGCAAACTTCTTTCACCCAAATATCAGGGCAAGCGACTTAAAGAAGTTCACCTTGAAAAAGCCTGGGAATGGTTACGATCACGCGACACCGAGTTCTCTCTACTTCGCATCTAGTACGCGGGCAGAGGTGACCCGTTTCCCCGAGACCATTTTCGTGATGAAATCATAGTCAACATAGACCCGGTCACGTTCTGGAAGTCCAAGACATCTAATCCAAAAATCAAGTAGGAGTTTGTAGAGCTAATGCGTGTTTTCCAGCTCTACCCATCTGGTTCTGCACGCTTAGAACGCCTGTTCTCGAGCCTGAAGATTATACATACCGACCTTCGTAACCAGAGGCGTTACTAGCCAAACTGTTTGGGGGGGGGGGGGGGGGGGGGCAATGAATTTACCGACTGGCTGGTAATTTTTTACAGACTGTTTTTGCAGAAAAAACTACTGTTTCAAGAAAAAGACGACTGTCTCGAAAAAATCGGCTGATTTTCAGAAAAAAACGACTGTTTTGGCGAAAAATCGACTGATTTTCAGAAAAATCGACTGATTTTCAGAAAAATCGACTGTTTTAATGATAAAAATCAACTGTTTTGGCAAAAGTCGCGGCACTTCGCGCCCATTCGGTTGTTTTTTACCGACTGGTCGACAACATTTGGAGGGGGGGCGTCCCCCCCTCCCCCCGGTCGTGACGCCCCTGTTCGTAACAGACTCAGCGTGGAGAAGGCTGAAAAGCTATTGTTCTCTTATCGTAGCCTGGAAATCAAAGGCAGTTCCATCAAGTAAAAAAAAACAGCCGTCTAGTGTGTGTGCAGGTGAGCACCAGGTACCCGGTTCATCGCTTGCACAACATTGTACAGGTTCAGCCATTCTGTTCAGCCTCTGATTCGGAGAGTGCTGACGACATCTTGTTGGGAGACCCCTGAACTAACGAGGAAGTTTTCGTTTTGTTTTACTATTGAAGTTGAATGTCCGCTCTATAATTTGATTAATGTGACTTAATGGACATTTAACCTTAGTTGGTTAATTTATTTCTGCCATATTCGAAGCTGATTTCGTTTTAGTGATAACAGTGCAATCAGGCAATTTTTTCTTTAAGAAATGCAACAAAGAAGTTTCGAATAAAGAAGTACTCTATATACGAGATCGATGGGATCAGTTAATTAAGCTTGCTTGAGTTCTTCTAGGTTTCTTTAATACCTGAAAGAAGTGTGACAGTCTTAAAATAGCGGAGTGCTACCAAAATCACATAGTAGCAGTTAAAAATTTGATTTTAGCCAGTTATTTCATTTAGTCCATGCCACTTGTTTTTAACCATACGGCATAAATCACCTTTTAGCCGGTATTAACCGGCTGGTATTTTAGCCACCCGGGAACCCTGGGTGAAATAAAACCGGACATCGCTTAGTTATAGAAAGGGTTATAAGACTGGTGAGTAGTCACCAGTGGATGCAAACATGCCTTATAAGAATAACCGGAGAACACCGGTGAGAACTTCCGTGACAAAGAACACAGCTACTGCTACAGAACTCAATATCGACATCCCCCCTTCACGTCATAGAGCGATTCGGCTCAAATAGCCTTACAGTCTCGACGTAGTATCGCCTTCTTAATGTAGGCGTGACTATAGCCCAGCCAAACACCAAGAAGATACTCTTCGCCCCACGTCCTTCTGTGACTTGCAAACGGCACAACTGAGGTGACCTAAAATCTTCGACGTAGACGTTAAAACAGTACCGTCCAGTCGGGCCACCAAAATAACTGTTGCTACCTTTTATAAGGTAAGGGGCCGTAAATCATCGTCCAGTTTTCGCGAGTAAAACGTCTTAAAAAAAAAAAAAAAAGAGCATCGCCAGCCCATGACGAATCTCAATGCCAATCTGAAGCGGAACGTTGCAAATTTACATTTTCTTGAATGGTTTATGTTTTCTTTATATGATCGATGGCACTGTCCGAAGTTTCAAAACAGATAGCACAAGGATGTGCCTTTCAACAGACAATGTGTAACTGATAACACTTGGGATGTCATCTGTTGTGTTTGAAAACGTTATGCATGAAATGTTATGCATAACAAGCTTTGCTAGGAAGAGCCACAAAACAGCCAAAAAGCATCTACTGACTTTATTCTTTATCGTCATGCTGTCGGAAAACTCAGCAAATACTTTTTGGCGGTTTTTCGTCTCTTCCTGATGGTAACATTTATTATGCAAAACATTTTGAAACACAACAGACAACATCCGAAGTGTTTTCTGTTACGCATTATCTGTTGAAACCGCGCATCCTAGTGTTATCTGTTATGAAACTTCTGACAGTGGGGGTATCGATTCAGGGCCTCCCAAATCGTCTATGACCCAGTCTTACACCGAGCAACTCCAAAGCCTCGTTTTTGTTGCAATACCGCTGCCGCATCGCTGCTGCAGCACTTCTTTGCTTTTGCACAATATGCGTTTTTGGATTCACTTTCTTCTTGGTTGAAGCGGCAGCGCTGCAGCATCTTGCAGGGAAGCACGGACTTGGTCGGTGAGCAAGTCCGTGATTCTCTTCCTCGGAAGCGCTGCATTGCAAAAACGGATGTAGGAAGAATCAGTCCGGAATCGGCCGAGAAGTGGACCTGCAGCATGCTACAAAAACGAGGCTCCAGTCTTACACCGAGCAACTCCAAGTCTTCATTCCATCTAAACTCCTTTTTTCCCTAGGGTGATTCCGGTGGACCATTGAACAAGGTCAGAGACGACGGAAGATACAGAACTCTCGGCATTGTTTCCTTTGGAGCCGCTGACGGTTGCGAACTAGGATTTCCCGATGGATTAACCCGTGTAACATCCTTCCTGGATTGGATCCAAGCCCAGACCGGAATTGCATATCAGTGAACAATATTTGTTTCTAAATAGAACCCGTAAAGCCAGCTACTTTTGTAACGCGATAAACGAATTACATAACAAGATGTGTTTATTCACTGAAAATCTATATTATAAGAAATATAGAAATAACTGATAGATAGATAGATAGATAGATTTATTAATTGCTAAGCAGCCCGAGGGCCATGGCAACAAAAAATCACCAAAAATATCACATACTAGAGGAAAACGCACAAAACAAAATAAGAACACAAAAATGAGAAAAAACTCCTCCTTAATCTTAACCTTTCTCTTCTCTAATAACCATTTTCAGTATTTCTTTGTTATTTCCCTAATCCAAAAATCTGCTTCTATGTTCCATCGCTGTCCTCAGGAATCGCCCCAATCTCTTAATCGTACTAAAACAGTCATTCCTAACAACTCTAATTAACCATTCTTCATCAAACTCACTCACACCGTACTGTTCTTTCCTCCATCCACTCAGCTCCATGCACTCGCAAACCATGTGAACCAAACTCTCATTCTCGCATCCACACATCGGACAGAAGTAAGGACCGGATTTCTGCCTAAAGTTACCAATATAACGTCTTCTAGCACCAATTGGGAGGGTGTCCGCCAACATTTCAATAATTATTCTTAATTCCTCCCGCTTAAGACCCGCTTTAAACATTATACTCTCACCCCATGTCTCTCTTACCGTGGCATAAAGCCTCAGGGATTCAGATTGATCCTTTTGGACGTGCCAAATCTGTATTTCCTGGCTCTTAAGTATTTCCTGTACTAGCTTGCTAACTCCTTCCTCATTTCCTACTCCATTATTCCACATTTCACCAATTCCACAATCATCCAATATCTTTTTTACCAAATAAGGCCACGAATTAGACGAATCATCTTTCAACGCTTCTAAGTATGCTGATTTTATTATTCTAACACGTGGCAAACCAACAATCTTTTCCCAAAGTCTAACCATATTCACTAATCTTACATTTCTCAACGATGTTAGACCTAACTCACCCTTAATCACTACACTATTTGTAAATTTACTAACCCCTAACCACCTTTTAAAATACCCTAACTGCAAAACTTCTATTTTATCTATTTTCTCATAACCCCATACTTCAGACCCGTAATGCATTACCCCAACTACCTTAGACCTAAATATTTCTTTATGGGCCCGGAGATTCCTAATTTCCTTCAGTTCACTCCTCAAAATCAAATTTGAACACAATCTTCCTTTCTCTACGCTCTTTTCAATATGTTTACTAAATGTCTTACCTTTGGCTCTAAACCTTATTCCTAAATACGTCCATTCTTCTTTCACTTCAATTTCTCTACCTGCATATTTGAACTTATCCTCGGACCTCAAATTCCCTCCTTTCCTAAATACTAACACTACCGTCTTACCTGTGTTTAGCTCCAGTTTCTTGCCTTCCAAATACACCCTTAACAAATCAAGTAAAACTTGCAAATTATTTCCACTATCACTTACCAAAACAATATCATCAGCGAAAAGGAGCATACATAACACAGATAAGTCTAATGAAACTGTAGGTGCTCCTTGTTTTAACATTAACTCAACAACATCATTTATAAAAGTTCCGAACAGTTTTGGCGACAGAATACATCCTTGTTTAACCCCCAAATTGTAACTTATTATTCTTGACAATTCTTTCCCCACTCTAACTATCAAACGAGTTAACCTATATATCTCTGCTAACATCAACACAAATGTAGCCGGTAGTCCTATCCTTAGCAAACTATCCATTAACAAGACTCTATCTACATTGTCAAAAGCCCCTTTAAGATCTATGAATGCTGCATACAGCCTTCCGTTTCTAGGCTTAGTATACTTATTGATCAAAACTTTTAGTGCGAAAATATTATCCATTGGTCCATATCCTTCTCTAAACCCCGCTTGTACCTGATTTAAAACCTCCCTACAATCTAACCATTTTTTTAACCTTGTATCTAAAATCTTACAAAATATCTTTGATATACTATTCCCTAGATGTATCCCTCTATAATTCCCATGCTCCTGCTTATTACCTTTTTTAAACAGGGGTGTCATTATTGACAAACTCCATTGCTTCGGCCACACACACTTTCGTAGTATACCCGAAAATAGCAGTGCCAACATTGGTAGTAGATACGTTCTGACCCGTTTCCAAATAATCGTGGGTATCCCGTCTGGACCCGGTGAAGATCCCCCTCTCATCTTCTTCATTGAATCCCAAACCTCTTCTGGATTAACAGGATCCGTCAGGGCGTAATCCTCCTCTCTCATAGGAAATTCTGTTTTCTCCCTCAGTTGCTGCGTTAACGTCTGTAGATTATCTTCACTCGAGTGTTTATTTTCCAGGTATTCTGACCATGATCTTGCCGACGGTCCAGTTCCCGACTCCCCCCCTCGAAATGACCCCTTAATTCCATCCCAAAATTCTTTCTTATTCTTCTTAACATAATCTTCTTCCATAATTTTAATTCTTCGATTCTGAATTTCGTATTTTTTCTTTTTTATTAACTGCTTATACTCCCTTCGTTGCTCCCCGTACTTCTCTAACAATATTTTATCTACTGAAGTACTTTCCTTACTTCTAGATAGAGCAACTATAACCTCCCTTCTCTTATCTTCGCATTCTACATCAAAGAATTCCTTACCTTGTTTTCTGGACCTATGTTTATCGTCAGCCTCTTCTCCTTTACTTACCTCTCTAATAACTTTACATATTGATTCAAGTCCATCCTCCGTTTCTCCTGAAACAACAGTAGATCTGCATTTGCCTAACTCTTCCTCTATTACTTGCTTCTGTAACCTATTATTCAAAGTTTTATCACTTACATTTTCTGACTTAATTTTTGGGAACACCATCCTCCTATCCGCTAAATTTGATCCTATTTCTAAGTTTCTAACTATTTGAACCTGCATTCCAAATTCTATATTCGCTTCTATTGGCACGTGATCCGAACCAACCACCGAAAGCACCCTGAAGTCTATACACCATGGCCAGAGAGACATATCCACTAAAATGTAATCAACTATACTTGGCTTCTTACCCGCAAAACAAGTGAAATCCCCCAAATTTTTATCACAACCCAGTCTTCCATTCAATAAAACCAAATTCTCCATTCCACAAAAATCTAGTATTTTTCCTCCCCATTTGTTAACTTTCCGATCTCGGTCCTTACTTGTCCTTTCCACCAGTCGTTCCGCTCGTTCATCCAAACTATTCCCAATCATTCCAAAAGATCCAGAACCAGGCTCATCCTGAGGTAGCGATGGTTCAAATGTCCTTTCAATTTTGTTGCTGGTGTAACCGTTGAAGTCTCCTAAAAACACAAAATGGTGACTACTGTGCAAACGCCTGTACTGATAAGTTTCATTCAACAGAATTCCCCATGGATCCTCCTTATCGCTATAGCTGCTTGTCTCCGGCGGAATATAAACATCACAAACAATTAACGAAACATTTCCAAAAATTAACTTCATCCATACAATATTTTCAGATGACGAATTCAACTGTTCGCATTTGCTAAATGTACCTTTCTTAACTAAAACAGAGACACCACCGTATAGTCGATTGTTTTTACTTCTTTTCCGTGATACTCCGAAAGAATCATAATTTTGTCATATAATCGGATCACTCCTCCAACTTTCTACAATACCAACAATATCCCAACTCCCAGACCGAAATAAATCAATTAACTTAGCATCACTATATCCCTGAATGTTCCATTCCACAATCTTTAAACTCTGCGCATGGCCCTCTTCACCCTAGTAATCCTCAATATCTTGTGGGCTATAGCTAAACCGATAATAATTCCCCGTAAACCTGTCACTTCGACCCCTGCTCGAACGGTTCCCTGCACGTGCAACGTTTCCGTTTCCCACTCGAGGGTGTTTGGGGGCGTTCCTCTCATACTCAACTGGGCTGATTTCACTGCTCTTTCGGGCACGGCCTCCTGTTGCTGCTTGACCTGGATACCTAACAGGGAACTCTTTGACCGTACTTGCATCACTGTTACCATCTGAGCTCTCCCCATCAATAGTTTCTCGACTTGCTGTTACTGGCTCTGCCGACCAACTAGTCCCTGGTTCCGGTTGCTTCGGAGCGTCATTAACCTGGGGCAACTGATCTGTTTCCATTCCACTGTGTTGGGCTCCATTTTGGGTGACTCTAACCGCCACAGATTCTTCAAAACCACCCTCCGTTCGAACTACTTTTTTCAAATTTTTCGTCACAGCATCGTATACAAATAGTTCACCGTCCACTGTGAGTTTATCACCCCTCAGGTATGCACGTCGATTCTCGTCTAATGCCTTTTCTAGAAACGGCTTCAGTGCTCGACGCGCTTCTCGCTGGGTGAAAGAATAATCTGGGCTGACGCCAATTTGTTCTCTTCGGATTATTTTCGCGTTCTTTAGCACGTGATTACGGAGGTCCATCGTTGCGAATTTTACGACTACAGGACCTGCTCGTAGTCGGAAAGCTTCAACAATGTCGTGACGCGAAATGTTCAAAGGTGAAAAGCAATAGTCCAATAATGAAATAAGGTCCGCCGCCAATGATGGGCCTAGCCTCGTGGGTCTAAAGTCGTGGAAAACTAGGTTGAACCTTTTATCATTCGACTCCAATTTTGAGAATTTGGCCTCAGCTGAATCCAGGGCCCTACGTAGACTTTTGATTTCGGCCGTTGCCGCCGCCCCTGCCTCAGCGCCCTGGGCAATTTTGACTGACATTTCCTGTAACTGACGCTGAATGTCTAGTACGTCCGTTGAAACCTTCGGAAGGAGGGCTAGCTTCGAGTTGATATCTTGCAAGCATTGTGCGTCCGCCATTTCGTTTACAAACTTTTCTTGACTGGCTGCCGCTCCTGACATAAATATAAATCAGATCGTTTACCTGAATTTCTCCCAGCAATAAGACGCTCCGGGAGCAGAGTTCTTTCGTGTTATCCCACTTTCGCCTGGGATATAGCTTTGTAAATCCAAATGTTTGAATATTCCTTTCTGCTACTTCGCTCGTCCGGTCGTTCCGATCTTCCACCACATATTACGACAATCTTGGGTAGCACGGCGACAGTTGGCTCTTCGGAGGCTTTGAACTTACTTTATGCTTAGAACGGGTTCTGCTTAGTCATCCGAATAATACGCTTACCTAAAGCTTACTGAATCAACGGCTTATTCCTTTTCTCGCACTTATTCAAACTTATCTTACTCACTTGGGCTTCGGCACTTGAATGAATTAAATCTCGGCAGGCTGGCGCTTTTATAGTGGAATGAAATGGAACGGCCAATCAGAGCGCGCGTAACTTTCCGCTCCTTGACCAATTAGAATGGCGGGAAAGGGATAACTAAATAGTGGCTAAAATGGTTGTAAACGCGTAGCTCGTTTATTTTCTCACAACTTTGTTTCATCTTTGGCATTAGACCGTAGGCTATACCAGCTCTGCGCACCAAGGGGATTAGTCTCTGGTTGCCCTTTCCTCGTCTCATTATCAGCACACCACCTTGATACAAAAGATGCAGAAGATAATGAACAGAAAAGAAGGGGAGCGACTAAAAAGAGGCACGGCACGGCATGACATGGCGCAGGAGACAGAGTAATAAAAAGAGATTAGCAAGTAGTAGAAGTAGAGAAGTAAATGAGAGTTCGTAACTCCAGAGCCTAATAGAATGCCCGTTTGAACATTGTTCCTGACTCTACTCTGAAGCCTGAAAGGGCCCTTTCAGTTTTCGTGCCTCGTTTCAGTACTCGTGCCTCCTTAACTATGCCGTACCGTGCCTCTCTTTAGATGATCCCGAAAAGAAGCTCTCACTTTTTTTTACTGAAGGGCGGCAAAACACTCATCTTTAGAGAGGTTCTTCTAAGGAAGGAACATACTTAGACACGTATCCTAGCAGAGTTTTAGCTAAGAGCATGGTCAAACTGGGCTCAAAACGCGGCCTATTCGACAAACAACTGAAAATCCCTAGGGGACGTGAGATTTGATAGGCTTTGTTGCAGCTTGGGGATACTGATCAGATTGCAATTAGGGGTCAATTAGGGTTCCTGTAACATAACTATACACGCTCTAATTGATCTCGTGAATTTTAAACGACAACATTCAGAATTAATTGTATCTTGTTCTTTTCTTTTTTTTCTACTTTTGCAACCCAAAAAGCCAGGAAATGAGCCCAGTGTGACGAAGCTCTAAACGTTCACGAAAATAGGGGACCAATAAACTAAACCGCATGGTGGCTCTGAAGCTGGACAAGGAGAGTTTTTCCCATGTAAGAATATAACCTACTATAACGAGATAGAACTGCTGTCTCCCTATCTCAGCCATACAAACATGTTGAGTCGAGTAAAATACGGCCGACTCCCAACGCAAACGAGCGGAGGTTACTAGCTTCTCGCCACATCACTTTCCGTTACCTATACAAATAGCTATATTCTGTCGCTGTTAAGTCGCTGAACAGGAAATCTAGCAGTCAAAGCTGATTGGTTCTATGGACGCGCTCCAGAGCGGGTTGGAGCGCGGAGTACGCCTCCTACTAGCGTCCTTCAATATTTCTTGTGCGATAAGCAACGGTGAAGAGGAAGTAAACGGGTATCAACATCAGCTCAAAGCTAGATTAAATACCTCTAGGTCCGCTCAATTTTGTCGGGGTTTTCATAGTCGCTGCATGCGACTAAGGACAAAAGTTCTATCTGATTATTTATTCTTGCTCTAGAGAAGAAATATTTCGGCAGTCACTACACTCACTTCCGTAAGCAGACTGGCTAATTTGCGCCATTGATCTATGTGGACGATTACGTCTGGGTACCCAAATTAACGATGTACTTTTTATAAAATACGTCAACAGTAAGGAAACTTTTTTCCAACGAGGAAAATACTTCGGCTTGCAAGGACTGCTCACTCACATAGTATTTGACTGAACCCAGTCAAGGTATGGCGCTATCAGTGTGTAGACATCGGGTTTCTGCACGTCAACGAAGTAGGAGTGAAGACCAATGATACGTTTCGGGATTGTTCCATCCGCCGTTTGGAGTAACTGCAGTTGTCCCTGCAATATACGAAATTCAAGCATCTACAGAACTCTAAACGAAGATGAAAGTGCGCACACTTTGCGTTCAGTTTCAGTTTCATTGGACTATATTTAAAACCAAATAAATACACAATTTACATTCCTGCCAGGAAAGCAAAAATGTAGTGCTTGGCTAGGGCACGGAAATAACCGATGTTAATTTAAACATCAAACAGAATCAACTAACTGAACATTCTATTTAAAGAAAAAAAAGAGGAGAGGAAAAAGATAATCTATTTTTTCAACTTTAAATAAAATGAGAGAGAAAATAAGGGAAAGAAGGAACAAGAAAGAAAGAAAACAAAAGAAAAACAGGGGGGGGGGTCATAAAGGAGGATAACACTAAACAATTTTCCTGTAATGACCTTTCGCTGCTCGCTTGAAGGAAATGAGGTTATTCGAATTCCGGATATCTAACGGTAGTAGATTCCAAATTGACGGCGCAAAAGATCGAATTAAAAAAGAAGCCCTTTTTGATGAGGGCGCTTCTTGGGCGATGTCACAAGAGTTTCGGGTGTCATAAGAATGCAGGTCTTGATTTCGTGAGAACATATTTTGGAACGAAGACGGAAGGAGGTTATTGAAATACTTGTAGCAAAAAGTTGCAATCTGGAAATCTCGAGTCTTCGATACGTCAAATATCTTGGCACATTTGAAATGAAGATTAATGTTATCAGTGTGTTGAACCGGTGATATAATTTGAATTGCCTTATTTTGGATGATTTGAACTCTTTTATAACAAGAAATGAAGTTACTTGCCCATACGGAGCACCCACAAGACAAATGAGTTTGCCAACACAGTTTATCTGCGTCTATCTATCTATTTATCTGTCTCCCTGCCGTCTATCGTCTATCTTATCTATCTTGCGTTTTCTGAGATTTGTCACAGGTTTTCGACTGCTCCCCATATCCACAGCTGTAACAAATTTGTCACAGGAAATCGCACGTGTGCCAGAAATGTCGCAATTTCTGCAATTGCAAAGCAGTTTGGCCAATTTCAAGGCAACTGTTTTCGTAGAAAAGATTGACTCCTCTTATAAAAGCAAGTTGGGACATTTGAATCTAAGACTTTTTGTTGAAACTGAAAAAAAATAACCAAATTTTGTTGGCGCCAGAATGTCACAGATTCTTTCGGCTAAATGTTACAGGTTCCTTCAGGGGAAAGTGGCAACACAGTTACTAAGCTCCGGCACATTTTCAATTAGAGGCTCTTTCATTTCGGTAGCGTTCAACAGGATCGAGACCCAAGAGTGCGGGTTTACGTCAGCCGACACTTAAAGGCACAGAAAACTTGACTACGCAACTTTCGGCCACCAAACCGACCTGGGGGGCTTAGATAAAGATACAGAGACTTATTGTCGACAGGACCCCCCTTCTTTGTTATCTCGAACCCCCTCTTTAGTGTTCCCAAGGCTAGCTGGCAGGCCCTTGCCCCTTATGCACTGTAATTATGCACTTATGCACTGCAAAAGTTCGCCTTTGGCACGTGTTGACTAACAAATCGGGATATTAGTCAAGAGGTCGTGCGTTCGATTCCTACTCCCGGCAAACAAACCCTTTGCTTTTTTTTCTATTAACTCAAAAGTCGAATTCTCGGAAACTGCCCGGAAGCTGCAATGGTCGTAGCGAGAATTTTTTTTACTCTCAATATCGACTCAGGGTTTATTCTTGATATGTCAAGTTTTCTGTTCCTTTAATGGATTTTCCAAGGTTGACTTTTATTGTAGATCTTACAATATGCTACCATTCAGTGAAATGTCCAATTTTTTATGAAAAATTGTTCATTCTCAACGGCTACCTCAAGAGAATGGGATCGACTAAAAAGAGACACGGCGTGGCGGAGGAGGAACGAGTATCAAAAAGAGATTGGCAGGTAGTAGGAGTTGACAGTAAGTAAGAGCTCGTAACTCCAGATCCTATAAGAAGGCACGTTGGAACATTGTTCCGACCTACGACCCAGTAGAGCAGCAAAAACAGCAGCCGTGTCCAAAATGAAATCACAGCAACCTTTTTAACTCCAAGCAAGACTCACGAAAGAATTTACGAAGTTAAATATTTAACGCTAGGCTAGAATCTTTAGTTTTGTGTTTCCCACAAGTTCGTCTTTCCAACTTGATTGGTTTTGAGCCTGAAGAGGACCTTTGCCAAGAAGGGCCTAAATATAGCTCCAATAAAATTCAGCTGACGTATCCGTTTTCCACCATCAAATATCTCACTCTGAAGCCTGAAAGGACCTAGGACCTAGGAAAGGACCGTGCCTCCTTTTAGGCGATCCCAATAGGACCCTGGGAGTAATGTCTTCTGGGTTCTCTTAAAGGCTCCCAATATGAAAAAATGTCCTTGAGAGAGATTTGACTGAGGATACACAGTCGCACAGTGACATACTTTTACACAAATTTACATACCGTAGTCCCTCCAGATTCTTGAGTGACACAGAATTGGTCAGTTGCGGCTATTGTACTGGTGCACTCCGTTGCCGGCAGGGCAATAGCGTCGAGTTTAACCGGAACTGTAAGAGAAGTTTGCAAGCTTTACGCAAGTTTTCCGTGTCGGTTCGGGGCACAAAAACTCACTAGCAACAATCCGCAATTCGAAGCGAATAAGGTCAATGATGGGTCTGTTATCTCGTACTTTATGAAGAAGTGCGACAGGTAAGTAGGATACAACCAATGCAGCGTGTCCTTTAGCCAAATAGTCAGACACCATGAAATGTTGTGAAAACGATTGGAAGAATTGTTTCTTTCTCAACAATTATAGGATTTATATTTTTCCTACAAAAAGCAATCAATATATTCTGCTTTCGGCTTAGCCAAGAGTAATTCAAAAAGATATTTCGACCCGTGCACCTTGTTTGACTCTTAAGTAGATTTTGTTTGTATGTGCTGTGTTTTACCTAATTATGTCTTCATATTTTTTCTTGTACTCCACTGTTATCGTCCTGTTTGCGGGTTAAAAATATATTATTCTTCTTATTATTATTATTAAAATGGTCTCTCTACCACACACACAATGGTAACCATCCCTGCTGCCACTATGAATGTTCAAAACCACAAAAACACCGTCAAACAATGAGCAAATTATAAAAAAAAACCAAATTTCATAGGATTGAAACAATTTGGTCTGGACTAAATATCAGCCGATTATCCGGGACAGCCGTTGTGGCACGGTAGGGAGCCAAAGATAAAAATAATAATTTCCAAATGCTCCAACTGTTACAATACAAATAAATAAAAAAAAACAAGACCTTTTGTGGTGCTCCTGAAGAAACAAAAAAATAGTCAATTAAGTCTTATAATTCTTTGCTAATCAAGTGTGGAAAATTTCGTCATCTGGAAAAAAGGACGTTCTGCGTGGTTTTTTTCTCAAGCCAAAACAGCAACCCGGCGATCAAGTTCAAATCTAAATAAAATGGTGGCTTACGATCAGTAAGAGAAAGTAAACATAATGTTTGGGTTAGGTCTTTAAGTCCCTCAACTCAACCGGTAGAATCCTCATAGGGAAATTTAAATTCACCCCAAGCTCAAGTTGAAGACTCGAACTTGGATCCTTAGAAACAAACCGGATTACCATATTACAGTCAGTAACCACAATTAATACCGTAAATGGAAATCTTGATCTTTTTTTTTAATCTGCAAACGACACAGCAACTACAAATGACTTGGCGAGGTCGAGGTCACCCACTTCCGCCAGATGGACCTACCTAGCATCATACCAAATCCAGTAGCCTCTATGTCCAAATCTAGAATGTTGTCAACTGAATCTTCGACTGTAGGCAGACAGATCGGGGCAATCGTTCCTGCGTATCGAAAAGAGAGGTGAGTACTAAGGCATACATTCTACAATATTTATGACAACGACAGAACGGAAACTGTTTTTCCTTAATCGGGCAGGTAATGTGAGGACAAGGAGCTATTGAGATATCAAAACTTGCTAAACTATTTTTCGCTGAACGAGTTTGGAATCGCGGAATCAAAGGTTCAACCTCTTAAAACTCTCCTACAAAATAGAGTCACTCGAAACAGTTCCAATTCAATGCAGGCGGCTACTAGCACAATAACTTTGAAACGGCGCCGAAGAAATTGAAACCTGGCAATATTTTACAGTTTCTTCAAGTATTTTTTAGACAGTATTATTAATGCAAAGTAGTGGGCGCAAACAATAATTTAATGAGGATAAACTCAGATTAAAGTCACAAACTCTATTTTTTTTAATCTTTTGCTCCCTCAACCAACAACACTTCAACTTCGTTATAATTGCAAGTTTCCATTACTTCCCAAAAGAAGAAACAGCACAGGCAGCAGGCAAATGAATGGATTCTGACCATTATTTGTTCAAAGGAAACCCGAAATTTAGAGGCGTTAAAAGAAGCATACCTCTACAGCATTGTCCGAATAGGTGTAATAAGCTGAATAGCGCTATACGCGAAGTTTACGTCTTAATACACACGCCTGTTCAGATAGGAACCCGAGAGGTTCTTGTGAATGTAGCGTTCGGTGTTGCCACGCTGATATAGTTTTTCGATTTTCTAAAGGTCAGAGAAAATGTTCTTAGTACTACTAGAAGTCCACCAATACAATTTGACGCCCAATATGTTGTAAAAAGCTATTGGATTTATAGATGGACAGCATTGGTCCTCGAACTAACAGTAAGCAGTCGTAATAGAACAAAACGTGTTCTTTTGAAGAAAAGTTGTTTCTTCAGCTTCCAACAAAGTAGAACTTTAGTGCTTCCCGTGGCAACCCTGGTGACGCTGCTCCTCTCCTCGGCCCGCTGGCGGAACTAACCAAACGATCTGGTTGGCTCTGCATAAGGGAGAATAGAGCCGAGCTCCATTTTCCTTATTCGCCTTATTACAGCGCGCCCCCAGGAAAAGAGGAATCCGTAATAAGCCTTCTACATCGTAATACACCTTACAACACCTTGCTTAATTCCTCCTTTTCCTAACCCCCTGGTATAAAAACAGACATCTGATTTCGCGTTACAAGCTTCCGGATATATCACTGAAACTTTCGGCCACAAGTAAAAAATTCTCCACAACTTCCAATCTCAGCTTTCCCGCACATCACGGCTTGTCCCTTCTTCTAGAGTGAATTTTAGTGTTTTTTTTAGTGTTTCGTGTTCTTTTTCATTGTTTGTACTCCGCTATTCTGTCTTTTCAGCGGGTTATAAAAAAAAAAAAAAAAAAATTACTCCACTCAGTCTTACCCATATACGAGCAAGCAATCGCAAATGGCTTTTGTAACTGAACTGCGGACGACTTTTCAAAGCGTACTTACTAGATAACGGAACAGGCAGTGGTAGTTTAACCAGTGCAATGTTTGCTCCTTTCGTGGGATCGCTGTATTCAGGATGGATAACAAACTCGCGCGTTCTAACTTCTATTCTTCCATCACTTTCGTTTCGTAAGTTATGCGCTCCAAGAAAAACGTCGATATAAGAAGCCCTGTGAAAACAAAGTTATTAATCTATAGTTGCGTTTTTGCAGGTACCATGGTATCTGATACCACGGTCTCAAGTCGTTTTTGCAGTTATCGTGGTATCTGATACCACGGTCAAAAGGCGATTTTGCAGTTATCGTGGTATCTGGCCAGTTATCGTGGTATCAGATATTCAGATACTACGGTCCGACCGTGGTAACTGGTCGTGGTGTCTGAAGAGTCATCTCACTTTCATCAAAATTTTGTCAGATTGGTGAAACCACGGTAACTGCAAAAATGACTAATTTGCAGATCCAGTTACCGTGGCAACAGATACCATGGTATCAGCAAAAACGCAACTTATGTCTTAGATCCTTGCGAAACAAGACCAATATGGCATGAAGGTTGAAGTGTATCCCAGTTGACTTGTTAGGAGAGATACCTTCCACTTTGTGAATGATACTGAACCAATGAAGAAAAATGCGCGATGTAAAGCCTTATATGCTGAGACTTAAGGCGTATTCTCGCCTTTCCCCGAGGACTCCTCTGGGAATCGAAGGGAACGGCGGGAATAGAGGGAGTCATTCCACGCGGACTCCGCCTAGGAAAACAACTAGAACAAGGAGAAGGCTTCTAAAATGGATTTTTTTCGAAAAAAATATGCAGTTGACAAAAAAAGTCTGGATCTATTTCTTTTTGGGTTTTGTTTATTCTGATTCTTTTTAATTAATTTGGCATAGCACCAACACCAGCAAAAATTGATCCTCCGAATCTGAAAGGGAGTCCTTTTTGATGGCGGTAATGATAATCGGAGCATTCCCCGTCCCTAGCGACACACGAGAATACGGGGAGTGAGTCCCTGGGACATACAAAAACTCGGGGACTCCTCAAGTGGAGTCTTCGGGGAACGGCAAGAATACGCCTTTAAAAATAATTACCCGTTCAAACATGCTGCAGATGTCAGAACCCACTCGTCAGATATTAAAGTACCGTCGCATGTCTGGGAATTAACGTTGTCGACAAGGAGATAGACTAGCCACGGGTATTCGTTCTGAAGTGTATCGACTACAATTCTTGAGTTGGTGATGCCACACTGTCCTGAAATGCAAGAAAATTTAGTAGTCAAAAGGATCACAAAGCAGTCAATGTAGGTTGAAACAGAAGGCGTTTTTCCGTGCTCCCACAAACTGTTTGTGAGTCGAAAAGAGTGTTTCTGCATCCTTTTGCGCGGCCTACAAGTGTGTTTCCGCAACCAGCAAGATTTTTGTAGCTCGAATTCAACACATAACTGCCGAGGTGATTGTCGATTTTGTGGATCGATTCTGGCGGGAAATTCAAATTTAGCAGCAAAGTAATGCCAATCAATAAAATTCACTACTTTTTTAAGCATATAGACACAAAACTGGGGGTCCTTCTTGCACCGGGTTGTAAGGGCGAAAGTCAGAAGATTTATTTATTGAGATTCTATCTGAATTTTATTTTCAGACAATTGAAATTACCGTCCAAAAATAGACAAAATGGCGTTTCCGCAAGTTCCAACATCTGGCTTGGCTGTGTGCCTTGGCCCACAATTATGTCGATCGGAAAAACACCTATAGATTTACTGACAGATTTTATTTATTAGTAACGAATTACTAGCAGATCCTTGATCTTCCGATAATCTTAGGAAAAAAAAGTGAGACCCATTCGATTTGCTGATTCACTGTGGCGGAGGCTGTTGACTCGCCCACTATGACTGATGAAGGCCATGAAAACCATCCAGACTAGGAAATGTCTACAGATGGAGCTGTTTGTTACAAGACTAGACCTCTAACGTGGCGGACACAACTGTTAGATAAGGTAATCACATAAAAGATCTCTGGAGTGACAAACGTAAGACCGCCCATGTTGCTCTTCAAGATTGCAAGAACGACCAATTTAACTAACCACATGTTCCATCCGGATCGCCGGAACTAAATTTATTTATTTAATCTATTAAAGCGGCCAACTTGGGCCATACTAAAACAACTAACAATAAGTATTAACAACTAACAATGGTAAAAATATAAAAAACAATAATCTACCCAGCATCAAATGCTGAATACAGCTCACGGTTCCATGCCATCCACACAGGTAGCGATAGCCGCATGTTTTTTTTTCTTTTCTTTTATTTTTGTTTTTTTTTTACCATTAATCCACTCATATTTTTAAAACCTGGCAACCCCCATTTTTTCACTTCGAATCAAGCAGTCAAATTTTAGAGGTTTGATCTGGAATAAACTACCAACAAAAAAACATAACTCACGCACTACCTGTTTCAAGATGCTCTACCGTCCTTAGAGAATCTCTCTTAAAGTGGCAAAAAAGTTACTTTAATGAAAAAACAACAAAAACCTTAAAACTTATTCCTTCACTCACCTATAAAAAAACAACCAACAACCACGCTCCCTATTTAAAATCTCCTTCCTTTACAACAACAAAAAACTAGCAAGGAGATTCTAAATATCACTTCAAATCCTAATCCTTAAAATTTGGGCCCGAGAGAATCACAAGGAGTGGATTGCGTTATCAGAGCCTCGTTTTTGTTGCATGCTGCAGGTCCACTTCTCGGCCGATTCCGGACTGATTCTTCCTACATCCGTTTTTGCACTGCAGCGCTTCCGAGGAAGACGGCAGCGCTTCTCGAGAATCCCGAGCCTCGTTTTTGTTGCAAGAGCGCTTCCGCATCGCTGCTGCAGCACTTCTTTGCCTTTGCACAATATGCGTTTCTGGATTCAATTTCTTCTTGGTTGAAGCGGCAGCGCTGCAGCGTCTTGCAGGGAAGCACGGACTTGGTCGGTGAGCAAGTCCGTAGCCTCGTTTTTATTGCAATAGCGCTGCCGCATCGCTGCCGCATCGCTGCTGCAGCACTTCTTTGCTTTTGCACAATATACGTTTTTGGATTCACTTTCTTCTTGGTTGAAGCGGCAGCGCTGCAGCAACTTGCAGGGAAGCACGGACTGCAGCAGCGCTATTGCAACAAAATCGAGGCTCATGTTTGGCACTTACTATTTATGGTCCAGTCAGAAATGTCAATTTCAGAGCTAACTTGAAGGCAGGTGTACTGTTGTTCATGAAGACCTTCGAAGGGTAGCTGAGAGTTTTTTATTTAATTAATATTAAGTATTTTATTTAAACGTTTTTTCCGAGTCTGCCGAGAGACATAAAGGGCCAGATTGTCTGTTTAGATGGAGAAACTGGTCGATTGCATTCAATCTCAGTTAGGAATTAATGGAGACTGTATCCCGATGAAAAATTTATCTCAAAATAGTACTATGAAGTAGTAAGAAAAGTTGCATGCAGAACTAACGATGCTACTACATGCTTCTACTTCAAGGCTACCGTGTTACTGCATACTACTATATACTAATATTAGCAAGACTGGATGCTACTATGGCAAGAGAGGATGCTACTGGATACTACTACATAAGATTGGACCAGTCTGAGGCACATTGAATGATGGTATTCTTTGCTATTACATAGTATTACATGCAACGTTTTCGTACTACTACCATACTACTACGCAGGTTACAAATTTTTCATCGGGATAGGCAAATTAGGAGTCTGCAACTGACGACTTTTCTCAAAGGAATCTGGTAACCTAGTTATTCACGCAGTCTAGTGTAAGTCTTGGGGACAATTCATGATTCACTTCCAAGTTTTTCGATCGGCCGTAAGGAACAATTAGACTGTGTTTACCGTCTGATTTCTCTCGTGAGGTTAGGCCTATTGTCCAATTACTCCGTGTTACATGATAGTGGTTCATCTGTGAATATACATGAAGAAGTTTTGCGCCGTCGTGCCAGACTGGCAGAAGATACTCGTGAACTAAGCTCTGACGATAGTAGACCTAAGTCAAGAAGCTTACAACCAAGGGACAGGTATGGTAGTGGAAGTAAAGATGTTTGGGTAACTGGAAACGTGATTACAATTACACTGGGTGGCCAAGTTTTCCAGGCTGGCTTCGTTAAAGCTGTATAAAGTGAATATACATGAAGAAGTTTTGCGCCGTCGTGCCAGACTGGCAGAAGATACTCGTGAACTAAGCTCTGACGATAGTAGACCTAAGACAAGAAGCTTACAACCAAGGACAGGTATGGTAGTGGAAGTAAAGATGTTTGTGTAACTGGAAACGTGATTACAATTACACTGGGTGGCCAAGTTTTCCAGGCTGGCTTCGTTAAAGCTGCTCTGAACCTACTTGATCCGGTTTGCAGCCCTGTCAAGGGTTGTCTCAAAGTGTTTTAAATTTCTGATGCTTTTTATTTGTTTTGCAAAGCTAGACGGACACTTGCTGACATTCTTAACTTTCCTCTTGGTTCAGCAAAGATCCAGTGTAGTTTCTGAAAAATCTCTCTGAATGCACTTTGTTAAGACTTCGATTAAGCTGCATCCTCCCTTTTCTCTGCCTTGATTTTTCGTTTTAGACGGAAGGTACCTCGACGTAAGCATATTTCCTAGTGTTAGTGTGACATTCGGTTGTGTTTACAGACCACCTTCGAATTAGCATTCAAAAGTATTTCAAAGCTAGACGGACCTGCTGGCATTCTTAACTTTCCTCTTGGTTCACTAAAGATCCAGTGTAGTTTCTGAAATATTTCTGAATGCAATTAGTAAGACTTCGATTAGGCTGCATCCTCCTTTTCCTCCAAATTGGCAAACCATTTCTTGTTCATTTGAATGCTCAGGGTATTTCTTCTGCCTTTACTGAATTGGAAATCCTTGTTGAGATAAAGAACCCTGGTTATACGTGTGTTACTAGGACTTATTTGGCTGAATCTAAAGTGTGTGTAGTGTTTTCTTGCAGTATCCAATATAGTTCTTCGCTGTAAACGGAATGAACGTTTGAATCCTTGCTGATCGACGTAAACATATTTCCTAAGACATTCGGTTGTGTTTACAGACCACCAGCTTTCCTCTTCGTTTTCCAAAGATCCAGTGAGTTTCTGAAAAATCTCTCTGAATGCACTTTGTGCTGCATCCTCCTTTTCTCCAAATTGGCAAACCATTTCTTGTTTATTTGAATGCTCACGGCATATTCTCTGCCTTTACTGAACTAAAAATCCCTGTTCAGACAAAGAACGCTGGCTATACGAGGGTTGCTAGGGCTTGTTTGGCTGAATCTAAAGTGCGTACAGTGTTTTCCTGCAGTGTCCAATATGATTTTTCGTTGTAGACAGAAGGAACCTTTGAATCCTTGCTCCTCGACGTAAACATATTTCCTAATGTTAGTGCGACATTCGGTTGTGTTTACAGGCCACCTTCGAGTTAGCATTCTAAAGTTTGCATTCGAATCATCACTCTCTGAATTATGCAAGGGCTTTTTCGTTCTTGAACCATTTCTTGAATTATCATTTGCTGTTAATTTGATGTTTGTAATTAATATGTTTAGTTCCAACTATGACAACTCAATCTTCATTCCAATGACTCGAAACTAAAGGAAAGATATAAGTTTGATACTGTTGACATGGATACTGTTGACGGTCTAGTGTTTCTGACTATGCTGACGCTTGGTCGTCTTAGGACTTACAGCAACGGTTACAGGGAAAAAAGACTGGTGAATTTACTTAACAAACACTTTGCTAAGAAAGAAGAGGAAGCATCGGAGAGACGAAAACGATTGATAGTCATTCCCCAGATGGTGAAAGAGTCAGCCCTTAGGGGAGTTTAAACCCGGGGTCCGGAACACAAAGTACTATAGGCTACCACAAAAACTTGCAGGGAATGGACCAACCGGTCATGGATAAAAAATAGTTGGAGTTTCCAACCTAAAACTACTTACTGTAACGAACATCCTAATCCAACAGCGCAGAGGAATTGAAAAAGAACAGGAAACCAGAAGAAAAGTGAATTACCCCTTCAAAGATTCCGGGGGTGGATGATCCAACCAGAGCGTCAAGTTGCCATGACAGGTCAGACGAGGTCAAACTCAAAACCCGAATGAGGCAAAGCTCAACGTCTCTTGACTTTGCGGAGAAAGGGAAGAAGGTGAAATGACTTTTGTTTTAACGATTTATTAAAGTTTATGAATTTCGGACATTTAAAAAATTTTGAAACAAAACACAAATAGAGACGAGCATGTTCGGGAATGCACAATCTTTGCTGCGGATCAAAAGAATAAATCAGCTGGTCTAGTGAATCTAACAAAAAAGATTTCTGCTAAGAGTCAAACAACATAGATTTGCAGAGAAATGGGCAAGTGTATATCATCCCCTGTCTAGGAATCAGTACTTCACCAGTTAGTTTTCCCTGTTTTTCAGGGATTTGACGTGTCAGGAGCTAATTTGTACTGGCTAACTGTTCCTACGAAGTCGGGAAATTGATGTGCCCTGGGCTAACAACCCCCGAGAACTCGGGGAATCGAAGCATCCAGAGCTAATGTTCACTGATAACCAGTTTTGATATCGGGGAATCGGAGTGTCAGGGTGTGTTCCCTGACCCGCTAATATTACTTTCGTTGAGATGAGGTGCGGGAAATAAAGAGCCAGGGGCTATTGTAATCTGATAGATAAGAATGGTTTTTGAGGTCGGGGAATCGGAGTGTCAGGGTGTGTTCCCGGGTCCGCTAATATTACTTGTGTTGAGATGAGGTGCGGGAACCAAAGAGCCAGGGACTAATGTAATCCGATAGATAACAATGGTTTTTGAGGTCGGGGAATCGAAGTGTCAGAGGTTAATGTTCCCTCATATAGTGATTTTTGTAGAGTTGAAGTCGGGAATCACAGTGTCAGGAGCTAATCCTTCCCAATAAAAAAAAAATTATACTGTAGTTTATACTGGGCCAAGCGAGCGCATGAAATTCTACACTCTTTTCTGGCTGGAGAATAAGAAATGTATATTGTATCCGTTTTTGTCGTGTTTTCTTTAATTTATTTTACAATCCTTTAGAATTGGCGGGTCAGAAATAAATTTCTTACATAATTCCTTCCATAGAGATTGGACACTTTTATTTCTATTTCCTTTCTCAAATTTTTTCTCGCTTTTATTTGTAGCCTGTTTCTCTTCTAACTTTTATTTTTCTGCTATTTCTACTTCTTTTCTAATTTTTATTTCTTTTCTTACTTTTTTGTTTGTTTTAATTTAGGCTACCTTCTTTTAAATCTCAAAAACATTATTTGCTTATCGGGAAGCATTAGCCCCTGGCACTTAAATTCCCCGACCTAGCTGAACAAATTGGGTTTATCCGGCAACATTAGCCTCTGACACTTAGATTCCCCCATCTCAATATAATAATATTTGTGTATCGAAAAACATTAGCTTCTGACAATCTGATTCCCTGACATAAAAAGCTGTTATTGCATATTGGGGTACATTAGCCCCTGACATTTGGATTCCTTGACCTCAAACCAACAAAATCAATATTTGCTTGTCGGGGAACATTAGCCCTTGACAATTCGATTGCCCTATATCGAAATCGATGATTTACTATGAGGGAACATTAGATCTGGACACTTCGAATCACATTGATTCCCCGACTTCGTGGGGACGATTAGCCCTTGGCAAGTAGATTCCCCGATCTGTCGGGGAATATTAGCTCATCTCAAATCGATTCCCCGACAAACGGGGAACAACAGCGTGTGCAGCACCGATTCCCAGAGAGGGGAACGATAGACACTGCCGTCAAAATGGTTAAGGAACTGTAAGGGAAATGTATAAATTCGCGAACGTCGGCTTTCGACATAACTGAAGCTACAAAAGGAATTACTCCAGGATCGTTAACGTGACAGGAGAATAAACAGAAAGTTGTATGAATATCTCTGTTGCCATTAAATATTTTATTCAGAAGACCAAATCGTCCAGTTTTTCGAGGCACCTCACACCTCAAGATAACATGTGTCTGATGCGAACGATCAGACATACTCGATAGCATTTTAAACAAAGCTTCTAAGGTTAATCGTTCATTGTTACCTTGAACTCCAAGAAGAAAAGCTGACAAGAATGCTATAAGTATCATGCTGGCGACAATAACTGAGTTTTCACCAAAGACTCGTGGTACTGGAAGATTCGGAGAGCGCGCAAAGGTTACGAGTACTAAAACTAGGAGTCGATAAGAAAATGAGCACTTCGTTCACTTTGATTAAGATGAAAGATTACATCATTTGCATAAGAATCGTGACTAAAGGGTTCTCTTGGTATCCCTCACAAATACAACCCAAGAACATGTCGTGGGCAAAATGATTCTGAAATACAACGTCCAAGACACACGCAACACTCTCGTTCGGATATGCGGTCATGAGGACGAAACATTTGATGTGTGATTTTGTGGAAATGAATGGATGGAGAAAGGAGGTATTTGGTGAGAGAGTGTATCATGAAGAATGGATGGTAATGATGAATTTTTTGTTAATGCCCATTTACAACGGGTGTTAGGTAATACTCGGTACCAGCCAGTTCCAGAAATCACTCTGAGATCGCGAATTAACTGGGTCTCTGCCGTTCGCAATTGATATGGGGTCCAATTTCGAGTACCAGCTAGTCTTGGACCCAAGTTGAAATCAATTCAACTTTTGAGAGTACTAGCCAATCAGATTACTTAGGGGAATACCGTGGAATATTCCGATGGGCTAATGCTGAACCACGTCAGACCGAAGAACGATGACCTAAATTCACTTTCGATTTTCAAGACGGCAAGGAGTGGATGTGATTTTGTCTATTGGGCTTTGTTCGAAACTAGCCAATCAGAATATTCCTCAATATTCTCCAAAATTATCTGATTGGCCAATCAGAATATTCCTCAATATTCCCCAAAATTATCTGATTGGCTAGTACCCTCAAAAGCTGAACTGATTTCAACTTGGGTCCGAGACTAGCTGGTACACGAAACTGGCACCAATATCAATTGCGAACGGCAGAAACCCTGCTAATTTTCGGTCTCAGAGTGATTTCCGGAACTGTCTGGTACCGAGTATTAGCTAAAACCCGTTGTGAATGGGCCTTTACTGTGAAAAAACTTGGACGTTACTTGAGGCTTGTGGTGGAGCATAGAACGAGATTTTTAGAATAGGAGCAGTGTGTTAATTCTGGAAGGTAGTGAACTTTTTATACAATTTTTGTTGCCATGGCCCACGGGCTTTTCTCGGTAAATACATGTGGTAACTACATTGACTCATGTGGGCCGAGAAGGTGGGAGACACTGTCCTTTTTTGATGAGTCAGATTTTTACGAACACACTGTTACCTTTGTTTTCCCCAAAATCCTCACGGTAGCCAACGTTATCCACAAATTACTTGAACACAATATACTCCTGAACGTCAATCCGCCATTGCTATTTAGTTATTCATTGATCTCTTGGCGCTGACCAAAAGATTACTAGAACCTTCGAGAAGACCGATTGGCGTGTAAGAGGATTAAAACAACTAAGTATATCACCAAGTGGACGTTTTAGATATGTCGGAAGAAGAAACCATAGGCCGGTTTGACATTTTTTTGGTCTCGGAAGCTCAATATTATTTAGCTCAGTTTCAGAATCTTCAAGAAATCACTATGATGAATTTAGTATAATTGACGGTGTTTGTTTATTGTGATCTAGTTTAAAAAGCTCTCCCGCAAGATGGGGAGTGTGTGCAAACAAAATAAAGCGCATGAACGTTTTGAAAGTAAATACGTCATGGAGTAGAGGCGCTCGAGTCGCTGCTTTTTACTAGTAGGTTTTCGAAACTGGAAGGTCGTTAGGTTTCAGTTCACTTTTATTCCGTCGTTACGTTTCGTTTCTTTTGGACTTCATTTTGGCATATTTTTATTCCCTTGTACTGTATGTAATGCAGTACGTAATGCAGCTTTGCTGCAAAAAGCACGAAAGACTTGTAGTTTCCCGTGTACTTTGGACTATAGTCGTGCCTGTCAGCACTGACGCTGATTTCTCACCTGAGAGCAAGGATATTCTATCTTGTTTCGTTTGTAATGAATTTTCGTATGCTGTGGCATAATTTAGCTAAAGCCTATGCGTGGAGTGACCGTTTACGTATGATAGGCAGGTGGCCTCGAAATTGTGCGCTGGCAGAGACCTTGTAGGTTTGATACTTTTTTTTTACAAAAGAAGAACATTTCACGAGCTGTCAACCTTGAGCAGATCAACCATGCAGCAGTTCTTAATTGCAGCACCAGAAACAATACATAATCTACGTGAATGAACTTCTTTGGTACATAGCGAAGTGAGCTGTTTCTACGGGTCGGCTTATCGGTATCACTACTTGCAGCGGTAGTGGTAAACCCGGCATGTAAAATGTAAGTAAAATGCCGTCCTAGATTCTTGCTCCAACTGCTTTGTCACAAGAGGCTATACGCAAGAAGTTCATTCTCCTAGGTTGTTTATTCTTGCAGAGAGTCAAAGCAATAGTACGCTGTTAGAATGTTGTACATCTGTGGCAGCGCAGTCAAAGAAGCTGATACCAAAGAAGCCTTGGATATCGAAAAGTCTTCTTGCGTGTATTATTAGAAGACGACATTTGTATAAGTTGTCAGTTCGTAGTAGTGATTTAAGTTTGAAGGAATCGTATAGGGCTTATAATAATACATTAAATTCTATTCTTAGGCGAGCGAGGCAGGAATATTATAAGAAGAAGTTTAAGGAAAGTGAGGGAAACCCTAGTAAGACTGGGAAAGTAATTAAGTCGGTGGTCAGTCCGAATTCCCGCCCTGTGTGTCCAGATAATATAGGCCGCGGGGATGATGCCTCTAACCGTATGTGTGATCATTTTGCAAATATAGGAGAACGTATTTCTTCAGCGATAACTACGCGTAGTGATGATGGATCGTTTCATCAGTTTTTGCCGAAAGAGAGTGATGTTTCAGCTTACCTTCAACCAGTTACGATGTTGGAGCTATCAGAATGCGTAAAGGGGATGAAAAACGGAGCTTGTGGAGGAGATTTTATTTCGTTGAAAGTTTTGAAATCAGTGCTGCCAGTTATATCTTGTCATTTTCTTAGTTTAATTAACGATTGTTTGAAATCTGGTATTTTTTAGATTGTTTAAAATGTGCGAGCGTGATTCCGCTGTTTAAAGGAGGTGATAAGAATTCTTTTGGTGATTATAGGCCGATTTCGCTTTTACCGGTAATTTCGAGGGTATTTGAAAAGCTTATTAATAATAGAATTGTGAATTTTCTAGAAGATAGGAAGTTTTTTAGTTCTCATCAGTTTGGTTTCAGAAAGGATCGTTCGACGGAGCAGGCCGTATTACTACTTACGACTTTTGTTAATGATGCTTTAGATAAGGGTATGAAAGTTGCATCTCTTTTTTTAGATATTGTTAAAGCGTTTGATTCTGTTGATACATGATATTTTAATTCAGAAATTATTTAATTGTGGTATTCGAGGTGTTTTTCTTGATCTAGTTAAGTCTTTTACTTAACCGTTCCCAGCGTGTGGTACTAAATGGAATTGCTTCTGATATTTTTCAAGTAAGTAAAGGTGTTCCACAAGGGTCAGTTTTGGGTCCATTGCTGTTCTTAGTTTACATAAATGATCTTTGTCGTGTCTCCAGTCTTATATCTTCGACTTCAAACACTTGTGTTAGTGATGATGTTAAAGCGATTTTGCCGTGTTTTGCTGACGATTCGCATTTGGCGGTCGCTGCTAGGACCGAATATGAGGTATTAGATATTACGACACAAAATATGCAATACATTGAAAAGTGGATGCGAGTTAACAAATTGAAACTGAACCATGCAAAATCTTGTTTTGTAATATATGGCAGAAGTTAGAATTATTATCCTTGGATAATCGATATAAAAGTTGGTGGTCAGACAATTAAACGCAGTGCAAGTACTCGTTACCTTGGAGTTATTATTGATGAATGTTTAAGTTTCAAAAATCATATTGCATGTGTTAGTAGTAAATTAGCTAGGAATGTTGGAATTATTAGAAAACTTGAACATATTTTTCCTCAGAATATATTAAGAATGTTATATTTTTCAATGGTACATCCGTATTTGTTGTATTGTTGTCTGGCATGGACAAAAACTTTTGTAAGCCACCTTACTCCTCTACGTGTGATACAGAATATGGCAATAAGAGTATTGTCGGGTGATAGTCGTAATATTTCCGTAAGACACCGTTACCAGGAGCTTCACATTTTACCTTCTGCGGGAATCTGTAAGTTTTATGACACTTTATTTATGTACAAACATTACAATGAAGTTTTATCCCAGTGCTTTTCTCAGTATTTTTCCCATGCATCATCTTTTCATGAACATGGAACTCGCAGTTCGCAGCTGATCCGCAGGCCGGTTGTAATAACTAGTAGATCGAGATTTAGAATTAGACATGTTGGGCCTTTAGTATGGGAAGGCTTATCGAAAGAGTTAAGGTCATGTAGTGTTTTATTGGATTTTCGTAACATGTTAAAGGTTCATTGTGTTGCTGTATATGAATTTGATGCGTTATTCTCAGCCGTTTAAGCTGTGTTTTTCGTTAGTTTCTTTTGGATAGTTGGTAGTGATTCTGGTTGAAAATGTTTTTTTGTTTTTTTTTTGGGGGGGTTGGACGTCCCAGACCGGGTAAGTCAAGCTCCTTTCTTTTTCTTTATATTTGTCGAAGTTTTTGTTGTTGTTGATGTTTAGTTTTGAGGGTATTTAGTCCCTCACAGGTTCGCCTCTGGGCATTGAAGATTCTAATTTTTTTAATAAACCCTTATTCATTCATTCATTCAAACATGCGCATGGGAATAGGAAGTGTAAACTCAAACGTTCCCAAATTCAGAGGTCTTCGTGAGCTGGTCTATTCGCCATATCATGACGAAGTTCGTTGTACCAGATCAGCCGCATTTTTTTTTACAGTTCCGTTAGAGATCACTCGAGGCGAAAGCGGATACAACCAGTAGCAGATATTTACATGCAGAAACCTAAGAGAACCAGATTGAAAATGAGCAAGATGCAGCTAGTGTTACCAGACGAGGAGGAACTATTCGAGGAAATCGAGGAAGCAATGAACAAGCATCATAAGAAATAGGAAACACTCGCGTTGTGTCCAGCAATTGTGATCTCGTTCTCTTGTGTCGTACAGTAGCTGCTAAGCAGCAACCTTTCAGTTACAGTTCACTCACCAAAAGTAAAAACACACCATAGGAACGGTCTGGCACTTTAGGAACTTTGAATAGGCTTTGTTATCCTGCAAACCTTTAGCTGATAATAGCCTGATCTATTCACTCTAGTAAAAAGAAAGCTCACATAAAATATGTCTGACACTTCAAAATCCGGAATCTGTACTCGACCCAAAAACGAACAGGTATTTCTGTTAGATAGTAAGATAACCTACAGGCTTTGTATTGGTGAGCCATGACACAACAAGACCAAAGGTTTCGATGGGATCCCAACGGTGAATATTTAATAGACTTCCTGATGGAGATCATAGGGTAATATTATGTACTTACATATTCATATGCATATACCAAATACAGAAATAATAAATATTCTTTGAGCCCAAGCTGACTTTGAAACATTTATTCAAACAATGTTTACAACGGATAGGTCAGCTACGATTCTTCATCAGCGATATTTCGGCCCTTCTTGGCAAGGGTCCTCGTCAGGCTGTCAATCCTCTGGGTCAACGTCGGGGTTCCTTCCTTACCCCTATATTGAAAACAACTTTTACCCTCCTTAAAATTTATTTCCTGTTTTGGCCGGATTCGGGGCTAACTAATCGTCCGGCGTCAAAATAAATACCAGATTTGGATTCAGCATGTCTTTTTGCCACTATATCGACTCTCTAGTCAGCTTCAGGAACAACTTTTACCTTCCTCCAAATTTCCGGTTTTGGTCGGATTCTGGGCGAACTAATTGTCCGGCGTCAAAATAAATTTCAGATTTGGATTCAGCATGTACATTCAGCAACAACATCTAAATCGATTATCTTATTGGGATTAACGGAAAATTTTTTTCGTCCCTCAATCTGAAACCCCCTCCTTCACCCCTAAACATAGAGCTAGGGGGACGGACTTGACCTGTACTTTGATCAGAATGATCCTCACACCAAGTTTGAACAGAATATCTCAACCCCTTCGAGAGCTATCGTGCTAACAGACGGACAGACGGTCAAATCTTACGAAGTCATAGGTATCTGTCACTTACGTTTTGGGATCCCAAAAAAGTGCAATCCAGTTACCCCACCGATTCTCTAGGACCGCTCATATGGGAACCGTCCATGTAGAAACTGGAAGAGTCATCCATAACTGGCCATTTGCGACGTTTAAAAACAAATTTCTTTTACAAAAAGTGTGACCATCTTATGGCTAGGTCTTAAGTGTCTAGCCTGATTATCATGTGCGCAACTGTATTTTATTTTCGTACGACTAAACGTTTTATATATTCTTAAGGCAAAGTTGAACAAGTGCGCAAGCGCTCAGACGTGGAGTGTAAAAGTAAAATGTTTATCACATTTTTCATACAGACAGCTTTAGAACCAAGACATTTCTCATCCCCAACAACCAAACAATTATTGAAATAACCTAATTTGGAATCATCCTACTTTAAAAGCTTTAAATGGAAACAAACAGCCGGTATAAATCCAAAGAAATGTTGAAGATCTTGCACGAATAGCATTTGTTCGAACACTGAAGGGTCTGCCAAACAGTCCCACCCTTTCAACCTCTTTCCATTAGCAAGGTAATAACAAGTGCCATAAACCAAATCGTAGCAGCCTAATGCCCCTTTTGTCACAATTCATTAAGAACGGCATATCATCGATCATATGACAAAAGTCATGGGAAATCTGGACCGAGCTGCCCTTGCACGGGAAGGGGGGGGGGGGTCGGGACCCATCAAAATGCGTATTGACACCTTTTTTTTCCTCAAGTATACCAGCTTAGAGTTTGATTCCAGCCACGGGTCAAAACCTTTTTTCATGGGCAATTTGGCCCCACTTGCCCATGAACGGGGAGGGTGAGGGTGGTTCAACTCTCGCGATCTCCAGCCCTTATGATCCGAAACCACAAAGGAATTTCATTGCCTTATCTCCAGTTAAAAACATTAAAAAATGGGCAATCTGGGCCCAGTTGCCCCTGAACCAAGTGGGGGTGGGGTTTGGGACCCGCAAAATGTAAAAAGAGACCCCAATGCTCACAATCCTACCAAGTTTCAACTTGATACCTGTTGATTCCTGTCACGGGTAACGAACTTTACTCCTCGGCAATCTGGGTCCAGTTGCTCATGAACGGGGTGGGCGGGGGAGGTGCAACTTTAGAAGCAATTTCCCAGCGCTAGGATCTACACGTCCAAGAAATTTCATCGTCCCATGTCTAGTTCTGGTCAAGTTATATGGACATTATTCACTGGGCAATCTGGGCCCATTTGCCCCAGAACCGGGTTGGGGTGGGACCCCCAAAAGGCACAACTAGACCCGAATACCCACAAGTGTACCAAATTTGAACTTGATACTTGCACTGGTTCACGAATTATGAGCTCCACAAAATACGGTGAAAACCAGAAACCGAACGCCGAAAGCTGCTACAGCGCTCGAAATAGTGGAATGTTCCAAGGAACACTCCACTAAAAATCCCGAAGAGTTTCCCGATCAAGTTTTTCTGCGTACTACACAATCCTAGTCGCTTTGCTGGCCGTTATGTAGAAAGTGCAGGGTACAGAGTTCGTGCAACGGTAGTTATACATATGTCAGAATGTTACAGGGTCCAGGATGACCTAAAGACTATACCAACAAAAGACTGGCTGCTCCGCAAAATCAACGGTTTCCCTATCTCACACCAGGTTGTCTTAGTTCGGCACCGTATCGCAAGACGGCTAATTAGAACAATATATTTACTGTCGCACTTACAAGGTCCACAATTCGTGTGAAGTAAACTATTAGCCTACTTTCGGGAAAGCTGTGATAAAACACGTTGGGAACGATTTTATCAAAAGCTTATCCGATTTATCTTTAAATGTCGTGAAGAACAATCTTTTGATGTCAGATGATCTTCGACGACGAATTCGTAAACATCGGAATATCATTCGTAATCTATATAAAAGGCTAGTAATCGAGTGAAACGAAAAAAGCTTAAACAAGCTGGAAGTGGATTTCGTAGTATATTACTACCAATCGTCACGAGTCTTGTCGTGCAGCACTAAGCGGATATGGCTAAGTAGTAGTAGTAGTAGAAAAGTTTTACTGAAAAAAACACTCTGTTTTAATAGCACAACAAAAGCGGGGATTGCGAGGCCGTTGTAACTTGTAAGAAAAAAGAAAAAGAAGAGAAATATGGAGAATGAGACCATGTACCGATACCAAAATAAAACAAAAACATTAACAAAAAACACTACCTTACGTGACCCCCAAACAACAAAACACAACAACTGAAAGTTATTTAAATATTTCAAAAAACAACCTGAGAAAAATTTATTTAATCAATTTCGAAGGTATACCTGCCGAGCAACTCCATACGTAAACCAGACTTAAACTGATTAAAATTACCTATTTCCTTAATACCTTTACTTAATTTATTCCACAGCTTCGAAGCTCTGTAAATAATGGAGAAGGAAGACCTACTTGTGACTAGCCGAGAAACCTCAATATTTCCTCGTGTCCGAGTATTGTGTTATATAAAAATCAACGTATAAAAATCGCGTAATCCAGCTGCAGGCATTACATTTATTTCTCTGTAAACTGACTTCATCCCGACGCCACAAAATACCCTAACAGCGTTGTTCTGAATCACACGGATTGGACGAAGTACTGAAGGGAAAGTGCCAAGCCATATCGACGAACAATACAAAATATAAAGGGCGAATCAGGGAAAAATATAACAACAATAAAATACTTCGGAGGAAAATGTGTTTTAATTTACGCATGATACCTAGGTTACGCGACAATGTTTAGCTGTACAAACTAACTCCTGACTGCACCACTGTAACCCACTTAGGGGGATATAGTGGTTGGAATGGAAGGAGCGGGGTTGGTTTCAAGAATTCGTCTGCCATGAGTGACGAGACCACCGCACATGGACCTTTCAACAAAGAGATGCATGTCAATACCGGTCATTAGCCCGATTTCAACTTCACTCTTTTTCAACATAAGATCAAGAAAGAGGTGACGAGTAGTGAAATAGTGGCCCATCTATAGTTTACAAGTGTCGTAAATCTTGTCGGTAAACGTGATGTCAATGTCAAAACGTCACTCTCGAGGTATGTAAGACAATAATCTTTGCCATTCTGACATTGAGCTACTTCCCACACCTTTTGTGCTCGTTCGTAATCTTCGGTTGGACGAGGTCGGTCATGCAGACTGTCGTGAAACCGTTCAATCCCTGACAGAACCGTTTTCTCCAAGTGAGCACCAGAACTGTAATGACTGTACAGGTAAACCCCCTTTTGAGTCATCAAGTCGTATAGACCAGGCTTGCCAGTGTCATCACACCTCTGCTTGAGAAGGTGGAAGCCGGAAGAATTGTTTGTTCGATGGGCTGTAATGACATCTGCCAGGTTGGGCATAAACACCAGTGCTTTTCTCAGTATTTTTCCCATGCATCATCTTTTCATGAACATGGAACTCGCAGTTCGCAGCTGATCCGCAGGCCGGTTGTAATAACTAGTAGATCGAGATTTAGAATTAGACATGTTGGGCCTTTAGTATGGGAAGGCTTATCGAAAGAGTTAAGGTCATGTAGTGTTTTATTGGATTTTCGTAACATGTTAAAGGTTCATTGTGTTGCTGTATATGAATTTGATGCGTTATTCTCAGCCGTTTAAGCTGTGTTTTTCGTTAGTTTTTTTTGGATAGTTGGTAGTGATTCTGGTTGAAAATGTTTTTTTGTTTTTTTTTTGGGGGGGGTTGGACGTCCCAGACCGGGTAAGTCAAGCTCCTTTCTTTTTCTTTATATTTGTCGAAGTTTTTGTTGTTGTTGATGTTTAGTTTTGAGGGTATTTAGTCCCTCACAGGTTCGCCTCTGGGCATTGAAGATTCTAATTTTTTTAATAAACCCTTATTCATTCATTCATTCAAACATGCGCATGGGAATAGGAAGTGTAAACTCAAACGTTCCCAAATTCAGAGGTCTTCGTGAGCTGGTCTATTCGCCATATCATGACGAAGTTCGTTGTACCAGATCAGCCGCATTTTTTTTTACAGTTCCGTTAGAGATCACTCGAGGCGAAAGCGGATACAACCAGTAGCAGATATTTACATGCAGAAACCTAAGAGAACCAGATTGAAAATGAGCAAGATGCAGCTAGTGTTACCAGACGAGGAGGAACTATTCGAGGAAATCGAGGAAGCAATGAACAAGCATCATAAGAAATAGGAAACACTCGCGTTGTGTCCAGCAATTGTGATCTCGTTCTCTTGTGTCGTACAGTAGCTGCTAAGCAGCAACCTTTCAGTTACAGTTCACTCACCAAAAGTAAAAACACACCATAGGAACGGTCTGGCACTTTAGGAACTTTGAATAGGCTTTGTTATCCTGCAAACCTTTAGCTGATAATAGCCTGATCTATTCACTCTAGTAAAAAGAAAGCTCACATAAAATATGTCTGACACTTCAAAATCCGGAATCTGTACTCGACCCAAAAACGAACAGGTATTTCTGTTAGATAGTAAGATAACCTACAGGCTTTGTATTGGTGAGCCATGACACAACAAGACCAAAGGTTTCGATGGGATCCCAACGGTGAATATTTAATAGACTTCCTGATGGAGATCATAGGGTAATATTATGTACTTACATATTCATATGCATATACCAAATACAGAAATAATAAATATTCTTTGAGCCCAAGCTGACTTTGAAACATTTATTCAAACAATGTTTACAACGGATAGGTCAGCTACGATTCTTCATCAGCGATATTTCGGCCCTTCTTGGCAAGGGTCCTCGTCAGGCTGTCAATCCTCTGGGTCAACGTCGGGGTTCCTTCCTTACCCCTATATTGAAAACAACTTTTACCCTCCTTAAAATTTATTTCCTGTTTTGGCCGGATTCGGGGCTAACTAATCGTCCGGCGTCAAAATAAATACCAGATTTGGATTCAGCATGTCTTTTTGCCACTATATCGACTCTCTAGTCAGCTTCAGGAACAACTTTTACCTTCCTCCAAATTTCCGGTTTTGGTCGGATTCTGGGCGAACTAATTGTCCGGCGTCAAAATAAATTTCAGATTTGGATTCAGCATGTACATTCAGCAACAACATCTAAATCGATTATCTTATTGGGATTAACGGAAAATTTTTTTCGTCCCTCAATCTGAAACCCCCTCCTTCACCCCTAAACATAGAGCTAGGGGGACGAACTTGACCTGTACTTTGATCAGAATGATCCTCACACCAAGTTTGAACAGAATATCTCAACCCCTTCGAGAGCTATCGTGCTAACAGACGGACAGACGGTCAAATCTTACGAAGTCATAGGTATCTGTCACTTACGTTTTGGGATCCCAAAAAAGTGCAATCCAGTTACCCCACCGATTCTCTAGGACCGCTCATATGGGAACCGTCCATGTAGAAACTGGAAGAGTCATCCATAACTGGCCATTTGCGACGTTTAAAAACAAATTTCTTTTACAAAAAGTGTGACCATCTTATGGCTAGGTCTTAAGTGTCTAGCCTGATTATCATGTGCGCAACTGTATTTTATTTTCGTACGACTAAACGTTTTATATATTCTTAAGGCAAAGTTGAACAAGTGCGCAAGCGCTCAGACGTGGAGTGTAAAAGTAAAATGTTTATCACATTTTTCATACAGACAGCTTTAGAACCAAGACATTTCTCATCCCCAACAACCAAACAAGTATTGAAATAACCTAATTTGGAATCATCCTACTTTAAAAGCTTTAAATGGAAACAAACAGCCGGTATAAATCCAAAGAAATGTTGAAGATCTTGCACGAATAGCATTTGTTCGAACACTGAAGGGTCTGCCAAACAGTCCCACCCTTTCAACCTCTTTCCATTAGCAAGGTAATAACAAGTGCCATAAACCAAATCGTAGCAGCCTAATGCCCCTTTTGTCACAATTCATTAAGAACGGCATATCATCGATCATATGACAAAAGTCATGGGAAATCTGGACCGAGCTGCCCTTGCACGGGAAGGGGGGGGGGGGGGGTCGGGACCCATCAAAATGCGTATTGACACCTTTTTTTTCCTCAAGTATACCAGCTTAGAGTTTGATTCCAGCCACGGGTCAAAACCTTTTTTCATGGGCAATTTGGCCCCACTTGCCCATGAACGGGGAGGGTGAGGGTGGTTCAACTCTCGCGATCTCCAGCCCTTATGATCCGAAACCACAAAGGAATTTCATTGCCTTATCTCCAGTTAAAAACATTAAAAAATGGGCAATCTGGGCCCAGTTGCCCCTGAACCAAGTGGGGGTGGGGTTTGGGACCCGCAAAATGTAAAAAGAGACCCCAATGCTCACAATCCTACCAAGTTTCAACTTGATACCTGTTGATTCCTGTCACGGGTAACGAACTTTACTCCTCGGCAATCTGGGTCCAGTTGCTCATGAACGGGGTGGGCGGGGGAGGTGCAACTTTAGAAGCAATTTCCCAGCGCTAGGATCTACACGTCCAAGAAATTTCATCGTCCCATGTCTAGTTCTGGTCAAGTTATATGGACATTATTCACTGGGCAATCTGGGCCCATTTGCCCCAGAACCGGGTTGGGGTGGGACCCCCAAAAGGCACAACTAGACCCGAATACCCACAAGTGTACCAAATTTGAACTTGATACTTGCACTGGTTCACGAATTATGAGCTCCACAAAATACGGTGAAAACCAGAAACCGAACGCCGAAAGCTGCTACAGCGCTCGAAATAGTGGAATGTTCCAAGGAACACTCCACTAAAAATCCCGAAGAGTTTCCCGATCAAGTTTTTCTGCGTACTACACAATCCTAGTCGCTTTGCTGGCCGTTATGTAGAAAGTGCAGGGTACAGAGTTCGTGCAACGGTAGTTATACATATGTCAGAATGTTACAGGGTCCAGGATGACCTAAAGACTATACCAACAAAAGACTGGCTGCTCCGCAAAATCAACGGTTTCCCTATCTCACACCAGGTTGTCTTAGTTCGGCACCGTATCGCAAGACGGCTAATTAGAACAATATATTTACTGTCGCACTTACAAGGTCCACAATTCGTGTGAAGTAAACTATTAGCCTACTTTCGGGAAAGCTGTGATAAAACACGTTGGGAACGATTTTATCAAAAGCTTATCCGATTTATCTTTAAATGTCGTGAAGAACAATCTTTTGATGTCAGATGATCTTCGACGACGAATTCGTAAACATCGGAATATCATTCGTAATCTATATAAAAGGCTAGTAATCGAGTGAAACGAAAAAAGCTTAAACAAGCTGGAAGTGGATTTCGTAGTATATTACTACCAATCGTCACGAGTCTTGTCGTGCAGCACTAAGCGGATATGGCTAAGTAGTAGTAGTAGTAGAAAAGTTTTACTGAAAAAAACACTCTGTTTTAATAGCACAACAAAAGCGGGGATTGCGAGGCCGTTGTAACTTGTAAGAAAAAAGAAAAAGAAGAGAAATATGGAGAATGAGACCATGTACCGATACCAAAATAAAACAAAAACATTAACAAAAAACACTACCTTACGTGACCCCCAAACAACAAAACACAACAACTGAAAGTTATTTAAATATTTCAAAAAACAACCTGAGAAAAATTTATTTAATCAATTTCGAAGGTATACCTGCCGAGCAACTCCATACGTAAACCAGACTTAAACTGATTAAAATTACCTATTTCCTTAATACCTTTACTTAATTTATTCCACAGCTTCGAAGCTCTGTAAATAATGGAGAAGGAAGACCTACTTGTGACTAGCCGAGAAACCTCAATATTTCCTCGTGTCCGAGTATTGTGTTATATAAAAATCAACGTATAAAAATCGCGTAATCCAGCTGCAGGCATTACATTTATTTCTCTGTAAACTGACTTCATCCCGACGCCACAAAATACCCTAACAGCGTTGTTCTGAATCACACGGATTGGACGAAGTACTGAAGGGAAAGTGCCAAGCCATATCGACGAACAATACAAAATATAAAGGGCGAATCAGGGAAAAATATAACAACAATAAAATACTTCGGAGGAAAATGTGTTTTAATTTACGCATGATACCTAGGTTACGCGACAATGTTTAGCTGTACAAACTAACTCCTGACTGCACCACTGTAACCCACTTAGGGGGATATAGTGGTTGGAATGGAAGGAGCGGGGTTGGTTTCAAGAATTCGTCTGCCATGAGTGACGAGACCACCGCACATGGACCTTTCAACAAAGAGATGCATGTCAATACCGGTCATTAGCCCGATTTCAACTTCACTCTTTTTCAACATAAGATCAAGAAAGAGGTGACGAGTAGTGAAATAGTGGCCCATCTATAGTTTACAAGTGTCGTAAATCTTGTCGGTAAACGTGATGTCAATGTCAAAACGTCACTCTCGAGGTATGTAAGACAATAATCTTTGCCATTCTGACATTGAGCTACTTCCCACACCTTTTGTGCTCGTTCGTAATCTTCGGTTGGACGAGGTCGGTCATGCAGACTGTCGTGAAACCGTTCAATCCCTGACAGAACCGTTTTCTCCAAGTGAGCACCAGAACTGTAATGACTGTACAGGTAAACCCCCTTTTGAGTCATCAAGTCGTATAGACCAGGCTTGCCAGTGTCATCACACCTCTGCTTGAGAAGGTGGAAGCCGGAAGAATTGTTTGTTCGATGGGCTGTAATGACATCTGCCAGGTTGGGCATAAACACAAAGGAATCCGGAAATCACATTTTGTTAACGAATTTATGACTGTTTTCGGACACTCTCCAAGTAAGGTCCATCCTGACTAACTTTTCGGACGTTTTTGGAATGATTGACAGCTCGAAGCTGTCTTTAACCCAAAGATCATTATTATGAGTGTTTCTGAGCCTGGCAATTGACGGAAGGATGAATCTCAGATCATAGTTCGCATTGTGAATATAGACGCCAAGAAAAAGCCTTTGACGTTGCAACAGATTGGACTCACAATGAGCTAGAATCCGAAAATTGGCCTGAGCATCTGCTCCGTTGACGAAATGACGATGGTCCCGCACCGCTTTTGACCTAACTTCAGGTGGACGTTGGCAGAAATAGCAAATGTCTGTACTGTCTATAGTCGCTAGGTCTTCGTCAATCAATTTCACGACGTGGTGAGTTTGTCGGAGTCAATGAAGAACTTCATTGCCAGTCCTTATAAATTCACACATAGCAACGTCCATTTCTTCCCTTCAGAAAGCACTGCACTGATGTCAGTAATCGGAAAGTGATGACCGTAGTGATGACCTTGGTCAAGTGGGCAAGTCCAGAATTATACAGATTCAATTAAAGGGGCGCGGAAAGTGATTAAACGGCCCTTCCGCTCTATTTGTTGCCGGAACTCGGAGTTTACACCCGGACCGGGAGGTTTATTTTTCAGGACGCAAACTCCAACCGACAGATGTTCATTACCTTTTTCGAAAAGATGATCCTTCTAAACAGAAAAAACCTACGACTGGAAAGTTTGGGTCTGCTCCTTTCATATTACCGTCCGCGAGTTTTAGCAAGTGGTCCTTCGATGCTTCACTCTGTCTAGGACGCATATCAGAGCAAAGGAACACGTACTTGAAGCAGCGGGTCCCTGTGTCAAATCTGAATTTTTAACGCCTTTAGTTCTTGCTAAGTCAGGATGATATAGTGTCCTATCCCCTCTAACGCCTGTACCACAAACGTCAAACTGTTGACTGCATTGAGCTAAATAAATGTTAACATGGTCCACCCCGGTTAATTCCACCCCATTCCCATTTTCAGTATAACCGTCACAAGTTTCATTCATTTTCTGTGCAGCCTCTTCAAGCACCTCATCGAAATTACTAAGTTCCGGTTTCAAAGAGGCAGTGAGAGGGCGTAAGTGCAGTAAAAAGGACAAAGAAATATAAAATAATCACAAAGCACTCAAAAATATTTTCACTAATTCAGAATCACATTGATGGGATCGTGGACAGGTAAGTTTCCAATCGGAGAACACAAATTAGAGTAAAGGATTTCGAGCGTCAACAATGGGTCGGAAATCAACAAACGGCGGATCAGGTAGCGGTTCCGCGTGTGCCGTGGTAGGTAGAGAAGAAATCTCAGATATCTGAAGTATGTCGAGCGTATGCGTCGAAGGTCCTTTCTTCTGAGTATAGAATGCAACCCAGCAAGGAAGTTAACATACGGTGCGCAAAAGGCAGTATATAACTTCCCTAGCCCAGGTCTGCTATACCTGGAACGGTTCGGCACAATTTTGCAGTAACCAAATCTGATTCCTTTAGCGGCTGATTTGACTGCTTTGCTTTGAACCTTTCGCATAGTTTGCCCAATTGTAATCCCTAGCCATCGAATTAATTCCTCAATCATGAGAACATTGCCTCCAACATTCAGAGAGGGTTTCCGAGGTGTAGCATGAGCATTGAAACAAGCGTACTGACATTTACTAGCGTTGACTGATAGGCCAATCTTGCCAAGGGATTGGTTCAGGCTAGCAACGTTTGTTTCAAGGCCCTTCCTGGATCGGCTGATAAGGAGGACGTCATCGGCATAGGCCAGATAGCTAACATCAATTCCACGGAAGTTAAAAGTTGGCGTAAGCTTTCTTAGGCACTGAGCAATCGCACATTTAAAAATCTGTGGCGATAGGACCCTGCCCTGTGGAACTGACTTTTCACTGTAATAGGGTCACTCAGCCTGTCTTGCCATTTGACTACCAGCTTGCATTTGGAGTGACACGATCTTAGGCTAATATAATCGACCTATTTACTTTGTGGGGTGTATGCTATTTACTTTGTGAGGTGTAAGCTTTGTGGGTGATTTTAACTCAAATTATACCGTGGATACCGTTTTTAGCCGTGAATTGAAAGAAATGATATCTGAGAATGAAATGGTTTGTAGTGACGCAGTGTTTTTAGAGCCGTCTACGTTCACATACATGTCCCACACAGGGAGTACGTCGTGGCTTGACCACCTAGTGAGTTCAAATGCGTTACACGAGTTGATTTGTAATGTTGGTGTGAGATATGATATCTTTGGGTCTGACCACTTTCCGGTTGTGTTTGATATTATGTGTGATTCTCGTTCACAGGAAATCCCGTGTGTTCAGCCTTCTGTCCCTCCGCCCCCAGCGGTTGATTGGGAGGGAGCAAGTTTGGCCCAGGTGGAGGCATATGGTATGGAGGTTGAGAGGAGGATTCTTGGACTGGATATTAATTCTATTTTCCATTGCAATTCTTCCCTTTGTACTAACCATGAGCATACTAATGGCCTTGCGGTCTTGTACTGTACTATTATTTCTATCCTAACAGTTAGTGCTTGTCATACACTTCCCCTTCGTGTGCCTAACATTTTGAATAAGCGAAGGGAACTTATCCCCGGGTGGAATCGACATGTTCGCCCGCATTATCTTGCCGCTAGGGACGCGTTTCTAGTGTGGGTACATGGGGGGCGGTGTATTGGTGATGAGAGTGATTCTAAAAGGAAGTTTTTACATGGAGTGTTTCGTAGTTCTCTCCGTTGGTGTAAAAATAATAGTGAGAGTTTGCGAACTTCAGCGCTGGCTTGGTGCCTCAGTTCTCTCAAGTTTCATATGTTTTGGAAAAAAGTGTCGGCATCTAAAAAGACATGTACAGCTAAAGCATCGGACAGAATCGGTAATGCCATTGGTCCTCGCGCTATTGCTGAGCTTTGGCGGAGCCATTTCAGTGCAGTGTTCACTTCAGTTACCTCCGACAGTGACGCCGCAAAATCCCGTGCGTTTTCGAAACCTCTACTTGACTCAGCAAAGCAGCTTATAACGATTGAATGTGTTGTTAAATCGTTGTCTGGGCTTTCTGGTAGCAAGTCTGGTGGTTTGGATGAAGTGACTGCGAATCATTTAAAGCACGGGGGCCCTTTTTTATTGTGTGTGCTGTCACTTTTGTTTAACGGTTTTCTAAACCACAGTTTTGTGCCCAATTCGTTGACTGAAGTGTGCCTTGTGCCTGTACCGAAATCTAGTGTCGGCGACATGACTTCTCTGAGCAACTACAGGCCAATAGCCCTGGCGGCGGTTGTGTCGAAGCTGTTTGAGAAGTGTGTGTATGATTTAATCTTGCCACAAGTGGATTCTTCATTTTATCAGTTCGGTTTCAAGGAAAAATCTTCGACCGAGTTTTGTATATTTATTCTTAAATCAGTGATCCAATATTTTTGGATGTTTTCAAGCCCGGTGTTTGTGTGCTTCATCGATGCAAAAGCAGCATTTGACCGTGTAAACCATGAAAAGTTGTTCGATACAATGAGTGAGAAAGGAGTGGATGCACGAGTAATTGGTACCCTGCATCATTGGTTCAAGGTGCAGAAATTCAGGATTAAATGGAGTGGCTTTTTTAGTCAGCCATTTAGTGTACAAACCGGAGTACGCCAAGGAGGGGTACTCTCACCTCTACTGTACAACCTTTATGTTGATGAACTGAACATCTTGCTTTCTCGCACAGGAGTTGGCTGTTTCATCAACAATACATGCTTCAATAACATAAGCTATGCAGATGATCTTCTGATCCTGGCTCCAACTGTGGCAGCTCTTAATCTTCTGCTGGGTGTTTGCGATCGTTTTGCTTGTGAAAAAGATATAGTTTTCAACACAAAGAAGACGCTATGTATGGCGTTCATCCCACGGAACTTGCAGCTGAAACATATTCCTGATGCCCTTCTGTCTGGAGTACCTTTGGCTTTCGTCAGTTCCTTCAAATACCTTGGTTACACTTTCACTTCAACCATGAGTGACGAAACGCATGTTGCTGCTGTCTCCAGGTCTCTGTGCTCCAGAGCAAATATACTTATTCGCAAATTTGGAAAGTGCGAGCCTGCGGTTAAAGATTTCCTTTTCAGGTCGTACTGCACACCTTTGTACTGCCTTGCGTTTGTGCAGGGTATCACCTCTAAATGCGAGAGCAGGTTTCGGGTTCTTTATAACAATTCCTTCCGGTGGCTTCATGGTCTTCCCTGGAATTGCAGTGCCTCTGGTATGTTTGCTGGTGGTGGTTTACCCTCGTTTGGGGAGCTTAAGAGGAAAGCTGTGTTTTCGGTCCAGTCTAGGATCCTCAGCTCGACTAATCCGCTCCTTTTGGTGCTTTCTGGGCCTTACTTTAGGCTCTCTCTTCCGCTGTGGAAGGAGTGGACACATGTGCTTTATGATGTCCCGGTTGAGAGCTAATTGTTTGCTGTTGTTTTTTGCAATTATGTTGTTGTTTGTTGTTTATGTTTGTGTGTATGGCCCCTGTTGGTCGTTGAAGAAATAAAATAATAATTTACGCCGTTTTCCATCAAAGACAGTAGAGCCAGGACGTGGTTAACGTTGTCAAAAGCTCCAGCGATGTCAATTGCACAAAGATGAACTGTCTCTCTCTTTGCTGATGCTTTCTTTAGTATTTGAATCAGTGACTTATGGGCATGGGAGCATCCAATTCGTTTTATGAAACCATACTGTAGGCTCCCAAAGTCACATTTAGGAATAATTTCTGGTGCCAAAGTGTATCCAAAAATTTTGCTGAGGATGCATGAAACGGTGATTGGTCTGTAAGAGCTGCAGTGATTTGCATCTTTGCCTCTTTTTAAGACGGGGGTAATCGTACCCAGAAGAAAACTCTCCGGTAAGGTGGATGTTGACAGGATCATCTGCAATAATAGCTGGAGGTGGTTATTAATAGCTGGTAAATCGTACTTTAAATACTCATAGGAAATGCGGGTTCTCCTTTTTCTTCATGGTTTTCAATGCATTCTGAATGGCAGACATTGTAATGGGGAAAACTTCATGTTGTTTTAATCTGGGTGACAAGTAACGGTAAGTGTAGACTGAAAAGACGGAAGATACCTTTTCATTGCAGAAGGTAAGACAGAAAACAATCTTGTTTAGTGAGACAAGCAGTCCAAACAAGAGAGGATGGAAGGTACCTTCGGATTACATTTGTCCTAGCGAGTGACGTTCTTCCAGGCCTTCTTGTTGTGTGGGGCATCGGCTGCGTTCAGGCGAGTCTTCCTTAGACAGGATTTGTATTCCATTTTTGTCTTTACTTTTAGCTTGGAAACTGCACCGGATGTAGGCCGACCGCAGGCGATCCATATTCTCAACCAAAGTTCTGCTGAATTTTTTAGCTTTTCTATCTCAGGGTTCATTTTCCAAAATGGTTTCCGTGTACCTCGACGGATTGTCTCAAGCGGGGTGGATAAATCCTCCGCTCGTCGCATACACCATACTACTTGTTGATAGTAACAGTTCAGATCAGTTTCTGTTGTTCTGGAAGGTATTGAAGTCTGAAGTAGGTGGAAAGGGATTTTGATTGAGGCCAGGAGAAAGGTAAGTGTTTGGCAAAAAAAGGAGATGGTTGGCAGGTTTCCAGTAACGTCGCGTATACCAGTTTGAAGTCCTACTAGATTGTATGGTCTTCCAAGCCCCTTGTAGGTTGATGTTGCATGTCAAGATGAGATGATCGTTATCGATCTTTTCTTCATCAACATGCACTATGTCGGATACCAACGAAGGATCAGAGACAATGACATGGTCCAGATTGAACGTGGTGCCGCCTATATTATGGATATACGTGTGCCCAAGGTTTTTAGGCACAACCATATATCCAGTCGGGAGTGCTGACAGGAATAGCCTGCTGCGAGTACTATCGATGAGCAAGTTGCAGTATAAATCGCCAGCCAGGTTTTCTTCTTCTTCGCACAATCTCGAAGGACAGCTTCCAGTTTGTTGCAAGCGCTCGAAAATGCCTCAAGCGATTTTTGTCCTTTCTTTCGCAGGGGATGTAGACATTTATCAAAACAGTGCCATTGATCTGCGTAGCTAGGATCTATTGATCTGAATAAGTGCAAACCGGGACAGGGCCAACAGAGGTCCGAACGAAGGTAGCAAGACCATTTGAGGGTCTTCCATTTGTCTTCTTTGCTGCCTGGATAAAGATATCATGATCTTGGGAGCGGCGATGGGAGCTGGACGAAGCCTGATTCAATAAATGCTCTTGTAAAAAAACGACATCATTATTGGTAAGAAGTGGGTTTTGAACAAGGATTAGCTCGTGAATTCTCATGGTCTTCTGAACATCGAGCACACCTCTGTGTTCCGTTGGGAAGGTTGAGATTGTTGGGCGACTGACATTTGGTACAACGTCTTGGCAGTCTGACGAACTCGGAAATTCTAACGACTTCATACCCTATGCGGACACCAGCAGCAATGGCTTTGTCGAGAGAAGACTTGTCGGCATAGTATATCTTGTAGGCTTGGGAGCTCCCTATTCGGGAAGTTTCCACTACTTTTGGAACAAGACTTGCAATAACGGTTGCGGACACATTGTCCGGTAGGTTACGAATGATGCCAACGAACTTCGGTTCAACGATTCGAGTCACGGCTTCAGGCATCGTTTCGGCGAGTGCTTTGGCTAAGCGAGAAGCAGATGACGGGTCCCTTGTTTGGAAAATCCAACGGCTATTTTGGTTTGCTGTTCGTAGTTCAGTTATCTCCTCGTTTTCTTCCATTGCATCGAGATGACCTTTTCTTGTCAATGGGTCTGAAAGATGAGCTGGCACATTGTCCACTACAACCTTAACAACTTGGAAGTAAGTTCGTTTGCTTTGGATAAAAGTATGGCTTTCTGATCCCCCAGGACAACCATAACATACCGTGGAACGATCCTGGTTGAAGCTGGTACTGATAGCTTCTTTGATAAACTTGATTTCATTCAGGCAAGACGTCATGTTGGCAGACAGCAGATCGATCAAGCTATTTGTGTGTGCATTGGGTACAGTGCGGCGAGGTGCAAGAACATCAGGGTAAATCTTCTGCCACAACAGTTTCCTTGCTTCTCCAATCGCTTCAGGGCTGAAAAACTCAGTAGCATACTTTACAATATCGTCAGTTTGCAGTCCGCTAATAAAACTCTGCTATAAGAAGTTGAGCACAGGAGAGTAGCAGAGCTCAACGCTCCAATCGGTGGCATTCCTAGATGCTAGGCTTGAATTCCGTTGTGTTTAGCATGCAGTCAAAAACCGTCGTTTTGACCGTTAAGGATGACAGTTAATCTTAAAGTTGATGCCAGATTGCAACCGTTCGCTTCAACGGTCAGACGAAGACTGATTTCCGCTTCGACAAGAGGCCGTATGCCATCACTTAACCATATTACAACTTGACATATATTTACTATAGGGAAAAGCCGGACAACTGACCTGTAAACGTTTCCAAAGTAGTTTTTACTGAATCTTTGACAATTGGAAGGCTAACTAAACTAAATCACTACTGAGTTCCGCTCGCGGTTTCCACCACTCTTCTTCTATGGCATCAGCTGCCTGGATCATAGACTCAGAGGGGGGGGGGGGAGACAGCATCCCATAGTCGACCCCTCTCGATAGCACTGATGGACAACTTTCATCACGGTTTGCGGCAGCTTAAATGACAGGTTAGACTCCCTAGAGGTAGACAGTGATGGTGAGCATTTGCGACCGGTTGACCTGGAACATTGGCTTCTACCGTTACAAGTTGATTCTAACGAAGTGTCCATACTCACCTTTGAAAGAACAAAAACGAATAAGATTTAAATATAATACCTGAACCATATTTAGTAATGATTCGATCTTATTTCTATCTTGACGCACGGTAATACGCTTAAACTAAATTATACGAATATGATTATGCCTCTAACATTCAAAGTGAAATGAGAAAAATTCCTCAGATACCAAGTCATGACACTCACCTCAGTATAATGTACACCAGTGCTTGGACTGAGCCACGAAGCAAACCTCACAAGGACTTCTAAGCCCTGCCAAAAAAATTGTAAGTGGGAACCCATATTAGGATTTTAAAGTCAGAACAAAGACACTTTTTCTTTTTTAACCATGCAAAACGAATAAATCAACTGTGGTTTATTCGAATGATTGGCTACAAGGCTAAGCCTGAAGAAGACCGAAATTTTACTTTCCAATCTAGAGTAGTTAGTTCTGACTAAAGAAATGCCTAATCTGTAGTCGAAATTTTTTAGGGATTGCACAACCAATATAGGTTAACATTCCAGACTCTTTCTTAATGAAACAAAATATTTTATCAAGCGGATAATTAATGTCTTGTCTCGAATTTAAATACGATTTAATATTATCTATAACTTCATCTAGTACAATTATCTATATAATAATCGTTCGTAAAGAGTGGTATTGACGCAACCAGCCTATGACAGTCAAATTCTTTCACCGACCACTGCGTTCATCAAAACTTCTCCATTACCATGTTTGTAAAAATCCATACCATTGAAACTGTTCATGTCTTCATCTCGAAAGCCAGGTGGCGGTGTTAGTAATACGGTGCGAATAATTTCTTCTTCCATGTATTTCGTTCTCTTTCTTGGCGAAGTAAAGCTCTTAATCGCTGCATCTTTATTTTCCTATAAAAATAAAAACCTTCAATTTATTTTTACTGAAAATAGCCACGCACGTGTCAGCTAAGGTCGTACACTAAAAACTACCCCTAAATCCCCGGCTCAATGCGCACGCCACTTAAGGTCAATCCTTTGAAACTAAAGTCGAACCACAATTGACCGATTCTCTAATAGGTAGCATCTGATGCACAGTTTTAGTCACTGTCGTTTTTATGGCACTTGCAGCCTCTGGCTCAAGTGCCATATACCGATCACAATTCCGTCTGTCGGTCTGTCGGTCGGTCCGAGTTTTTTTGTCCCACATATCCGAGTTAGGGTACTTCCAGATGTGCTAGGACAATGAAACTTGGCAGGCATATCAGGAACCTGACCAAACTAACCTGGAAATAATCAGTTTCCCGATCCGACCATATGGGGGGGGAGTGCGGGGCGCTGGAAACTTGCAAATTTAGGGCATTTTGTCACTTTCTTCTGAGTTAGGGTACTTCTAGATGAGCTAGGACAATGAAACTTGGCAGGAATATCAGGGACCCGACCAAACGAACCTGGAAATAATCAGTTTCCCGATCCGACCATATGCGGGGGAGTGGGGGTGCTCGAAACTTGAAAATTTAGGGCATTTTGTCACACTTTTTCGAGTTTGGGTACTTCCAGATGAGCTAGGACAATGAAACTTGGCAGGAATATCAGGGACCTGACCAAAGTAACCTGGAAATAATAAGTTTCCCGATCCGACCATATGCGGGGGAGTTGGGGCGCTGGAAACTTGAAAATTTAGGGCATTTTGTCACACTTTTCCGAGTGAGGGTACTTCCAGATGAGCTAGGACAATGAAACTTGGCAGGAATATCACGGACCCGACCAAACTAACCTGGAAATAATCGGTTTCCCGATCCGACCATATGGGGGGGAGTGCGGGGCGCTGGAAACTTGAAAATTTAGGGCATTTTGTCACACTTTTTCGATTTAGGGTACTTCCAGTTGTGCTAGGACCATGAAACTTGGCAGGCATATCAGAGACCCGACCAAACAAAATTAGGAATAATCAGTTTTCTGATCCGACCATTCTGGGGGGGGGGGGGGTGGAGGGCAGGGGAATCCGGGAAACTGAGAAGTGTGTAACTTTCAAACGGATGATCGGATTGTAATGAAACTTCATAACTGAAGAGAATATATATCTGTAATGTCCCGTTTAAAGTCTTGACCGGATTCGGTAGCCAGGGGGGAGTTGGGGGTGGGAGACCGGAAATTTCAAGAAACGGTTAGAATGGAGGGATCGGAGTGAAACTTGCTGGGAAGAACAAGCATCTGCTCTAGATAAGTCCTTTAGACCATTGTACTGGATCCGGACACTTATGGGGGGGGGGGGGTCCCGGAATTCCGGTGAGGGAGGTTTTTTGGATTTTCACGATGAAACTTGGCAGGCATATCAGGGACCCAATCAAACTGACTTCAAAATAAAAATATTGTCGATCAGATAATGGTGGGGGAGTGGAGGGAGGGGAATCCGCAGGGGAATCCGGGAAATTGAGAAGTGTGTAACTTTCGAACGGATGATCGGATTGTAATGAAACTTCATAACTGAACAGAATATATATCTGTAATGTCCCGTTTAAAGTCTTGACCGGATTCGGTAGCCAGGGGGAGTTGGGGGGGGAGACCGGGAATTTCAAGAAACGGTTAGAATGGAGGGATCGGAGTGAAACTTGCTGGGAAGAACAAGCATCTGCTCTAGATAAGTCCTTTAGACCATTGTACTGGATCCGGACACTTATGGGGGGGGGGGGGGGGGCCCGGAATTCCGGTGATGGTGGTTTTTTGGATTTTCACGATGAAAATTGGCAGGCATATCAGGGACCCAATCAAACTGACTTCAAAATAAAAATATTGTTGATCAGATAATGGTGGGGGAGTGGAGGGAGGGGAATCCGGGAAATTGAGAAGTGTGTAACTTTCGAACGGATGATCGGATTGTAATGAAACTTCATAACTAAACAGAATATATATCTGTAATGTCCCGTTTAAAGTCTTGACCGGATTCGGTAGCAAGGGGGGAGTTGGGGGGGAGACCGGAAATTTCAAGAAACGGTTAGAATGGAGGGATCGGAGTGAAACTTGCTGGGAAGAACAAGCATCTGCTCTAGATAAGTCCTTTAGGCCATTTTACTTGATCCGGACACTTATGGGGGGGGGGTCCCGGAATTCCGGTGATGGTGGATTTGGGGACTTTCACGATGAAACTTGGCAGGCATATCAGGGACCCAATCAAACTGACTTCAAAATAAAAATTTTGTCGATCAGATAATGGTGGGGGGAGTGGAGGGAGGGGAATCCGAAATGTTCAGTCATGCGTAATTTTAGAATGGTTGATCGGATTCGAGTGAAATTTAAGAATTCAACAGAGGACATTTCTCCGATGATTTTTTTCATATCCGGACCGGATCCGGCAACTATTGGGGGGGGGGGGAATACGTGCCCCGTTTAGAATGGAGGGATCGGGATGGAACTTTGTGGGAAGAACAAACAGATGCTCTAGGTAAGTCATTTGCTGAATCGGATTGGCTACGTGCACCGCGCGGGAGCTGGGTGGGGTGGGGGGGGGGGTGGACCGGAAATCTCGAGAAACGGTTAGAATGATGGTATCGGAGTGAAACTTGCTGGGAAGAACAAACATCTGGTCCATATAAATCTTTTACATAATTTGACTGGATCCGGACACTTGAGGGGGGGGGGGGAGGAGGGGTATCCCGGAATTCCGTTTTTGGGGGATTTTCACGACGAAACTTGGAAGGCATATCAGGGACCCGGTCAAACTGACTTGGAATAAAAAAAAAATCCTCGATATGATAATCTTGGGGGGGGAGTTGAGGGAGGGGAATCCGGAATATTGAGTCATGCGTAACTTTGGAACGGGTGATCGGATTCGAGTGAAATTTAATAATTAAACAGAGGACATTTTTCTCTTGTGACCTTTTTCATTTCCGGACCGAATCCGGCAATTATCGGGGGGAGGGCGGAAAATACTTGACCCGCTTAGACTGGTGTGATCTGGATCGAACTTCGTGGGAATGACAAACAGATGCTCTGGATTAATCATTTACAGAACAGGATTGGCTCCGGTTATTGTGGGTGGAGTTGGAGGAGGGGGAGGGGGGTCAGGGATTCCGGTGATCGCGCGTTAAGGTACTTCCAGATGTGCTAGGACGATGAAACTTCGCTGGAATATTGGAGACTCAACAACATTTGCTTAGAAATTGCTACTTCCCAAATCCGATTATTCCTTAAAGTAGCAATCTTGACCGCAAAGTAAAAAAAATACTTTTAAGCAATATATGCATTTTCGTGATGCCCATCAGCCCATTAGCAGTTTTGCCTCAAGGGTTTTGCTTACAAATGAAGTTCCAGCTCCCTTATAGCGCGCATCTCAACCGCAAAGTCGAAACTTACTCTTGATCAATCAAATCATCTTGACACATGCAAGTGCCATATGAGCTTACAGCTCTTGTTGAAATTCCCGTCTAATCGCGGGCAGAGAAAGTACTTTCATATCATGAACTTTCACATGAGAAAATAGGCTCAGTTAATATATTTAGTACTATATTTTATATGAGATGTACTGAGAAGCCTTTGCAAGCCCTTAGACAGAACCTATAACAGAATGAATGAATGCTTTCTTACATCATCAGCCGTTTTCGTTCAACACATGAGAATTCAGAAACCAGACTGGCTTTAACTTACATTGATTCATTTATACCATAAATCCTAACGTTCTGTTTTGTCTGTGAGCATAGCCTTCAATCAAACAGGGGGCGAAAGGGAGACTCCTTAGCTTATGCGTAAATACCTTTTATCGCTCTGTCGTTTTACCCTCCACTGTGAACACCAATTCTTCTATCTAGGCGGTCGTCATATCAGTTACAAAACAAAAATCACAGGGCTAATGCATGGGAGGGGGGGGGGGGGGACTTCACTTTTTATTATTTAACCGCTTGCTTTTCAGACATCTGTAATAAATAATATTTGTTTGATCTGTTTACTTCATCTTCTGTAACTCATAGATTATTTTTTCGTTCACCATGCATAGCCATGATGTAAGATCTCCATTGAACAAAAAATCAGAAACAGAAGCTAATTAGCAAATTGTATTTCGCCAAGCGAATGACCCCCTTTAAGACATCTGGACGTGACCATTAATCATGATCTTTACAGACGGGGAGCTATTCTAGAAACCTAGTTCATCGATTGGCATGTGCCAAGGAATGGATCGCGAGGGTTAGGAACTTAATAGGATGTTCCACTTTGTTTATCTTCCTTTTGAAATCGCACGTAAAATTAACAATATCCCTTACACTGACCTTCACTCAACTCGAAATCAACACTAATTTCATATATTCACGAGTAATACATGGGCAGATCCGGCTTGGCATCTGTTGGCTTGACAGTTAGTCAAGTTTTTTGTCTGTGTTCTGATGTGAAGTACCAGCTTCAAACAAGAAAAGCACCAGAAACAACAAACCGGAATATCAATTAAAAAAGTCTAGATTGTTTAAAGGATAAATTGAATATTACTGATTGGTCTCGTGTATTTGATGCTGAAGAAGTAAACTCTGCAATTGCATATTTCTTAGAAGCATTTAACGCTGCTTTTGAAGAGTCATGCCCCAGAGTAAAAAAAAGAAAAAGGAAATATAATCAACCCATTCAACCCTGGATATCGCCCTCCCTTTTCACGTCAATAAAACAAAACAGGAGCTGAAAGATCATATGGCACTTGTAAGAACATATAGCATGTTTGTCAGATACGGTTTGCAGTTGTCAAGGCTGCATCTCTCTCCCGATATTCATTTCATCAGAAAATCGGAATGATATACTAAATCTGAAATGGTTACTGTATTCCACTCATTGATAACTGTTTCTCCCACAACGATGATCGGATCGGGGGAGGGACTATTTTTAAGCCAATCTGACAGAGTCCCTAACACGCCTGTCAAGCTTCATGGTCATAGTACAGGCTGCCAAGTTTCATGGTCATAGCACATTTGAAGGTACCCCAGCTCGTGATGACCAGCATTGTGGAAAACCCTTTCAAGCTCCCACAACTTTGACCGGATCCGGTCCTGTTTTGTCAGTATTGTCTCTACGGCTTATGCCTGTTCTTTCCTCCAAGTCCCATCCCGATCTCTCGACTCCAAGCGTTTCACGAGATTTCTTGCACCCCCTCCAGCTCCCCCCCAGTTATTGGATTCGTTCCGAACTTGTAATTGATCATCTGAGACACTTGTTCCATCACCGTATCGGGGAAGGAACTATTTTCAAGTCAACCTAGGAGTTTACCTAATATGTCTGCCAAATTTCATGGTCATAGTACATCTGGAAGTATCCTAACTCGTGATCACCGCGTAAATCCAAGAACCCCTCCGACACCCTCCACTGCGAAACGATCCGGTCCCATTTTATCAATGGGGTTAATGCTCGTTCTTCCCTTCAAGTTCCAGCCCAATCCCTCGACCCTAAGCGTTTCAAAAGATTTCCGGTCCCTCCTTTACCCCCACCCCCGGTTATCGGATCCTGGCCAGATTTGAAGTTGAATATCTAAGACACTTGTTCGTCACACTTGTCAAGTTTCATGCACGTCCGATTACCCGTTCCAAAGTTATGTATGATTCTAGTTTCCGATTCCCCATTCCTCCACTCCTCCCGCGAAGCTGGAATGGGGAAGTGATTATTTCCAAGTTAACCTGGTCGGTTCCCTCATATGCCTTCCAAGTTTTATTGTCCTAGCTTATGTGGAAGCGTTTCAGAAAATTTCCGGTGCCCCCCTCCAGCCCCCCCCCCCCCCCCCCCACAGGTATCGAATCAGGTCCGGATTTGAAACTGAATATCCGAAACACGACGTCGACAGCGACGCGTAGAGTGGCGACTAAGTAAATAACGGCAGATTCGGTGCGGACATCAACCAACCGCGCTTTAACATCGGCTGACAGTATGCATGATATGAAGGAACTGGGATTACCGCATGAACTGTTGAAAAACGACCAGTAAAAGTAATTCTGCATGAGGCATTCAATAAAATTAACAAAATTTAATTTCCTATTCCCTTCCTATTTATCGACATATTAAAAACACTGTTTTCCTTGTTCCATCTGATTCTCTTCGTCGTATCGCTGTAACGCCTCCAATGCTTCCTTGGCCTTCAGAATCTGATGAACGGGTATTTTCGCTGCGAAGCAAAGTGGTTTCTGCTCATCTTCCTTGATCCGACACATCAAAATAACGTAGCGTTTCCACTTTTCTTCGTTTTCAAAGGCAATCTTCGCAGTACCAGCGATCACAATAGCAAGATTTACAAGAATGTTGTTCTTTCACCGCTGACTGGTATCCAGACAGAGCTATGTATGTGGAACTCATAGCAGATTCTTTGCGAGCAGTAGACTTTATCAGACAGTCTCAAAACTGATGCTACTACCGTCCATCGTCTCGATTTTAATATCTCTAAGTGTGTTCGTAAATACCATACACTCTACTTCCCCCGCGCAGGTAGCGCATTACCCTAACTAGCTGATCAAGAAAAAAAAAAAAACACGGAAATCTCGTTTTCTCTTTGTTTTTAGCCTCTCAGGGTACATAGCAGTCTAAGAGCAGTCGGGAGGTCTAAGAATCCTGCCACGAAATCCTTCCGAAAAAAAAAACAAAAAAAGATTTACATAATAGTTGAAAAGATGGTCATTAAGACTATAGTTGGAGGATTTGAACAAAGGCAGCTGAATATATTGTCTCTATCGTTTTGGAGGATACGGACGTTTTGGCCGTAAGAATATTAAACGAATATTAAACGACTATATGTCGTAATACCAAGACTACCATTAAACAGGATGTCACTAGACGGGACCTGAAAAGATACCGACAAAAAGCAGAGCGGCATTGACGCACGCAAGACTAATTATAGGCCCCTACGAGCCGCCGGCGAAATTTTTTAAATACGCCTTTTTCTGGCAAAATTTAACTTAATTCTAGCTTTCAGTTTGATTTAAACCCTCAAAAATTCCAAGCAGTCAACGCCAACAAAATGACGTGACATTCTTCTAAACAGAGAATATATACTACAAAATGCGCCGAAGGCAAAATTTTATGGAACAAAAATCCCTAATTCTTATATCAGAAAACTCCTGAAAAATTCTGAAAAAGTTCGGTAATCCTGCTAAATCCCGATTCTCAAACATCCTACCGGAATCCACAAATCCTGAATTTTAGGATAAAACCTGGAAAGTGGAAGCACTGGTACAGAGCCCCTATAGACTGACTCACTCACACTCGGCGAAGCACGAGTGAATTTTCCATAGGTTCTCTCAGAGTAAAGATAGCTTATAGTCTCCCTTTAGATATTTTGTATAGGCTTGGAGTCTAGCCAAAATTACCAGAAAAAGGGCTATTCAAGCTCTATCCATTATCCACATCATCAGATTACCCCCCCCCCCCCCCCCCCCCACGTTCTTACCCATACACCAGTCAACACGGAGCGCCTATAGGCATTTTTCCTCCATTGAAGGGTATATAGGCCCTCTCACCACGTGCCCTCCCTAATTCATAAGATCACTACTCACGGCTAAGTGCCAATAGTCCAATCTGTCTCCTATCTTCAACATGCATTATCCAAGTTTTAATTGAAACTTTCTTTAGAAACGAGGTATCACAAATGGCTACAAGAAGCCGCCAAAAGGTTCTCCCGCCAGTCTCCCCAGCAAAGAAGATGAGGCACACTTCAAGACTTATGAAAAAGTCTGAGAAGAGGCTGCGCAATTCCAGTCAAAGTATCTGGCAACACTGACAGGCTAGTATCGTCGATTTTAGAACACACGTCGCCAAACAAATTTCAGCCCATTTTAGGTTTTTTATTGAGCACTATTAGTAGTGCAAATTTCTCTGTCTTGATCATGCAAATTTGAAATTCCTGACTAAGAGTCCCACTATATTACTAGACCAATGTAATTTGATGACCGCTACACTAAACACATGACAAATTCCTGTTTGTCCCTAAAAAATACTGAAAAACTCCTGTTGTTTCAAAATACTGCCGTGTTTTTGTAGAAAAGTACAGGAAGACCAACGTCTCTATGGCAGGGATAAATTATATTGGTCGTGCGTATAAAAGATAGAGAACCTTCTCCAGGATAGAAGATAGACCACCTTCTCCAGGTTTCTGAAATCAGATAATGTGATTTTTTTTTGTATGGTCTACAACAAAGGGCCGTCAAGTCGGATCAAGCAAACGTTTACCATTAGATGATTTCATTATAATTTTTTTTAAGTCGGCAACGAAGGGCCGTAAAGGCGGATCAAAGAAACGTTAACGTATCTATATCAATCTTCATTTATAAACCTGCTATCAATCTACGTACCAACAACTATCAATCTAGTTACTCTGAAAACATGACAAACTCGGGTTCGTTACTGAAACATCACTGAAAACTCCTGCTGTATGAAAATATGTCGTTCGTACGGTTAGAAGATGGATAAGGTTTTAGATCACCTTCTCCAGATTTATGATATTAGAAGATATCATTTTATTTATTTTTTGGGGTCCACCTGGAAGGGCCGTCATGTCGGATCAAACAAACGTTTACCTACCTATATCAATCTTTATTTACCACATACCTAAGTAAACGTATCTACGGATCAACCAATATCAATCTAGTTACTAACTTATCTGTTAATCAGATGCCAGCCATCTTTCAACTGTTAAGTAGTAATCTTTACTTCAAGTATCTGTCAACTGACAGCTGTCCGTTTCCGAAAAAATTTTTGTCAGCTAGTACCTGTCGACTGCCTAATTTCTTAATCATCAGGATTGTAGTCTACTAGCTGTAGTCCTTCAAAAAAAGCCGGATGAGTCAACATTTAACACCAAAGCCTAATTTACTAAGCATAACTTAGAGAACATCGATTTCATATCTTTCTAAGCCATTACTGTTCTGGACCTTTTCGTGATGCCGCATAGAATTGCAAACCTACTGCTAACTAGTACTCTTTCCGATTCCTTGGAGCTCCAGCTGAAACAGATCTTCGCAGTGGCTTGCTCCACCAAAAATACACCTGAATTTTGTCTGAATACAAGGAACCGGCGCTTCCTAGTAGACGATAGAAATCAAATAAATTCGTTAGGCAAACGCGCCAAATTTCTCTAAAATTTGAGCATCAGACAGAATTTATTCTTTCCTATTACAAGTAAGATCACATGCGACTTCTGTTCCGCTGAAAAGTTTAACACAAGTTACCCAATCTGAAGCGTTGCCAGCAAATGTGCCCGAGAAGCGAACAGCAAGTCTAAACCAGTGCATAAGTCTCCTATTCAGACAAGTTAAAGTTTTAATTGACAGGTCAACCCGGTTATTAAGTTTTGTTGTTGTTGACGAACGACTTGTTCAATTAAGTAAATCCCTGTCTTCACTAATAGATGTAATTTCCCACATCGGGGAGTCAGCTTCATCTGGACACTATGATGATGATATGATATTTTATTTAGACACTTAAGAAGAGGAAAATAGTGCAGTATAGACAACTAAAAGGAAAAAATACACTGAGCTTTCAATAATGTAGTAAATGCACGAGATCAAAAAATAAACATTTAAAAAAAAGGAAGAAAAGGAACTAATCGGGTCTAAATGGGTCTTCTTCCTAGACGGAATGCGGAGAAATGGCCAAGGGCAGAAACGTGAAGGTCCTGGGCAATTTAAGACAACTTTGCACAAGGGTCAGAGGGCAAAAAAATTGCAGTTATACGGGAATTCCTATAACGTCGAGGAAGGTAAAAGAGAATTTTACAATATTTGAAATAATAAGTCCTGATACATTTTAAATCTTTTCGCCTCAGAATGTTGCCAGGTTGGGCGCAATTGCGCCATTTCGGCGCAAATGAAGATTGCAATTCTATAATTCTAAATATCGCTGATGAAGAATCGCAGCTGACGTACCCGTTGTAAACATTGTTTGAATAAACATTTGGGCGCATTCTGAAATTCCGTTTCGCATATTTTTTCCAGAAATGCGCCTGCGCACTTTTGGGCGTATTTCTGTAACTCAACTGGCGCTTTTGGGCGCATTTTCGGTTGCCTGCTACAAACCCGTCAGAAACGACATTTCTCACCTCCTGCCTTGTTTTTTTCCCAAAAGAACATTCGCGTGTTTTTAGTGTAATATGTCCCGCTCGGATCGCTTAAATCGAAATAAAGAAGAAATAATGCTTGAAACAAAACCAAAGCGCTAATGGGTTGGCGGTAAATTTGAATGCGATGCGGACGGTTTCAAGATGGCAGGCAAATGGTCAAACTATCAGAAACATTTCAAGGCTGAGTGGCTTAACCTGCCAGAATTAAAAGACTGGCTATGGGCAGATAAGGATGACCCATTAGTGTACTGACTGCTAAAGTATGAAACCCCTTAAAGTCATTTGGATAATAGTCATAGAGATGGCTTAAAGTCATTTGGATAATAGTCATAGAGATGGCTTTGTCTTTAACTTCCGGTGAAATCCGAAACCATAACGTTGCCGTAAGAATGATAAAGTTTAAAGAATAATATAAGTAGGGAACGAGAATAAGAAGGAGCAGTTGCAGTTGGAGTTTTGAAGTTCAGTTCAGTTGAGAGTTGCAGTTCATAGTGAGTCAATTTAGTATCAGCGCATCTCGGTGGATACAGTGGGTACTGAGAAGGGACGCCCAATATTAGTCATGTACAGAGAAAGTCTTGAATAAAACCTATATCTTACTTATGTTACCTCTATGCTACTGTAAGCGACTTCGGAGTTCGGAACCTCGCTAAAGAACTAGTGACGATCAACCTCAGCTACCACATCAGGGGAACGTACCTACACTGGTGATTCTCTGAATCACCAAAAGAGCGTCACTAGGCGGGATCACCAATTACGACCACGGTGCGCGTTACCATACAAATAGCAAAGTGATAGAACAGATCAGTACACTGGTGGCAGCGGTTTAGAGGCCCAGGTAGCTGGAAGTAACGGTAAGAGATAGGCCTAGCATCCTTATTGTAAAATGGCTCTTAGTGACGAAGCAAGGACAGGCATGGAAGATCTGTCAATGGTTTTGGAGTTGGCCAAAAGCATTCCAGAGTACAATGGCATGACAGACATCGATGAATTTAAAAAGAAACTGGATATTTTTAACGAGCTGGCAGAACCCTACAACTTCAAGACAAAGAAAAGATGCATTGCAACCAGACTGAAAGGAAGTGCATTATAGTATTTTGAAGCGCTGTCAGCGGATGTAGTCACTTATGCTTCGATGGAAGCAGTTACTAGAACATTTTCAGAACGCTTTAGAGAGACAAGTGAGTCCGAAAAGTTGAAATACGACGTGGTTACGTACACACCCGGCACTACAATCCAGGAGTACGCAGATCGCATCTGTCAAGCAGTCTGGAAAAAGTTGGACAGAGACGGATCGGATGACACAGTGAAAACTGTACAGCTGGAAACCTTCAAGCAAGGACTACCAAAGAAGCTATTACGACTTATGCTATCAAGGAAACCTGCAAACCTGGCAGAGGCCATCGAACTGGCAGAAACGGAGGTAAGAATAGACGAAACAATGAAGAAATATGAGAAGTTGTCGATCAACATAACGGAGGAAGTTGATCACACTAGAAAAGTCGGATTCATTGAAGATCGGACGCGAAACAAGGAACGAAACACAGAAGAAGAACCAGGAGTAGGTCAGCAAGCCGAGATAGAAGAGACGCGTTCGAGAGAGGAAGAAGCACACGATATGAAAGGAATCACAAAATAAGAGACAGAAGCAAAACACCGCATAAAGCAGAAAGCAGCAACAACTTCCTGTGTTATTACTGTCAAAAACCGAACCATTTTATACGGGATTGTCGAATGAAGAAGCGGGATGAGTCAAATCAAGTAAGTAGTATATAAGTGCCGGTTCTACTCCACCCCCACCCCAATTTCAAAACCCCATTTTAACATCAATTTCTTGAATTTTAACATCCTTTTTACCAAATAATCCCCCTTTTTATAGATATTTTGATTTTCTTATTTCCCAAATAAAGGTCCTAAGAAATAGGAAATGTTACCCTTTAATAAATATAAACTACTGCAATATACACTAAAATACTACTTCTTTTTAGATTTTTAATTTTTCAATTTTTCATTTTTATCCAAATATAATACAAATTCTGAACCACATTTCTGGTAAATGAACAAATACTCAGAGTTTTTGTTTACCCGTAAAATAGGTAGCAAAATCAGATTCTTCTTTAGACCAACTCGTTATCCATATAAACTACTACTGAGTAAACAGTTCTACATCAACATATTGGTCAGAGTTCTTATTCACCCTCATAATAGGCTGCAAAACAAGATTTTTCTTTAAAAGTAACTCATCAGCAATTGCATTATATCTCTGTGGTATAAACAAATCACAGGCTTTGTTATTATGATGAATAACAACAACCAGCTTATCACCATATTTTGTCTTAGCCATTCTCATTTTAACGATGCTATATTTCAATCCTAGAATTAGTTCTTCCTTCCTGATTGTATCATTGTATTTATTCATTTTGATTGTTGACAAGACTTCTTTTAGCGACTCCATTTATTAGCGGCTGATTTTATTTAATAAAAATCCAAAACTTATAATTATTGGTAGAGTAGCACATCCCTCAAAAACAAGTTTCCAGCGTGATGAACAAACAAGCTTTGCGGATAAGATTTGCGCCAATCCTAGCACATATCTTGAGCGCGCAAGAGCTGAGTTGAAACTGATTCGTCAGCGGCTGGCTGGAGGTGGAGATTTGAGTTCTGCGCAGAACTCAACCCTCCGTGATCTATTTGAGTTCTGTACAGAACTCAATAAGGTTAATGCGTCACAATCTTGGTTGCTAAGCGGACGTCTGATTCATAATCATTGCGTCTGGCGCAAAGGATTGCATTATTCCGCGTGGTTTGCGAAATGATGTCTGAATGTTGGTTTGCCAGATGGTGGATGATGTATGAAAAGAGGCGAGTGTTTCAAACTTGTGAACCATTCTATTGAGCTATAGATTCATTCTTACAATATTTATAACCGTTTAAGCGAACCTGCTTCATATATTTTTCGCGAGGAAAGAATTTAAATGTTTTACGCATTTCCCCTTCGCGTTGAATGACCTCTTCAACCGTTAATTGTCCGCATTTTAACATCACTGACAATTCAGTGTAAAAATTATAAGCGGTTTTATGCTCTGACTTTCTCTCTGCAATATTTAGATGTTTTTCGATTACTTCAATGATAACAGCACCCAAACTTAAAGAAGCTAAAGGCAGCACTAGAAACGCAGACATTCCTGCAGCTGAAAATAGGAATTTGGATAAAAGTAAGCTATTACTTATAAGATTGTAATACTTGTAACTCCTTCTATGAATAAACATCATCTTTTCTAATTCTTCCATTTAGAGCAAAATAAAATTGTTTCAAAAATTATTCGATTGCTTCACGATTCGGAACACACCCGCCACCTAGGAAACTGTAGCTTACTCCGTGAAATGCAAAACACTTCTTGATCAGTCGGAGACAAATCTAGGTGGCATATGCTCCGCTAAACAAAAACAAATTAACCGTCTCGAAAATCTGTGCTCTCTGTGACAAGCCGGAGACAAAGAGGTAGCGCGTGCTCCATGAAACGAACATTGATACCAGTGCTTTTCTTTACGGCTGAGAAAACGCAGTCAGGAGAAATTCATTAATAAAAATATTCCCCTATTAAATGATGAATGTTGCAGAGGTTATTCAGCTTTGTAAAAAGGTAATATTGAACAACAAATCGCTTATACAAAGATTACCGAATTACACATATAATGAGCTGCGGACTTATGCGAAAATTAATAAAATCAAAACAAATGGAGCTAAGAAACATGAAATAACGGATAAGATTATAAAGCAACTTAATAGGAATATTTTGCTCGCGGAAGATACAATTAATATTCGGCGTAGAAACGAAAGGATTCAGAACAAAAACAGACCATCTATTTATACACCAGAGTCAGCATTAAGGAAGATTTTGGAAGATGAAATCAAAGAAAATAATATTGCTATTGGAAATATAAAAAAAGAGGAGAAAAGGATACTCGAAAAGGATACAAGTGAATTAAAAAGGTTTCTAAAAAACAAAAGCCTACCCACTCGCGGTAACCGAGATGAAGTTTCAAAACGTGTTACGGATTACTATGGTAGGATAATTAATAAGCAGAAAGAAACTATTGATAAAAATAGAGATATCATAAGAGATCAAACAGAAAGAGGTGATAAAAATAGACACAAAGCAATCGATTTATCAACTCTCTTCATAAATAAGAAAAAAATTAAAGAAGAAAAAATAATTCCGGATCATTTATTTAGAACGGAAGAAGAACAGCAGACTACAATTTCTAGGGAAATTGAAAATTTGTATACCGTAAACGTTTCAATTGAAAGCAATGGAAGAGATGAATATACTCTTATTGCTTTTGTTTTTAATGATTTACTCCGAAGAATGAACTAAATAAATCATTACAGAGTTCAATTTGTGACCAGGGTTATATTCTATAGACAGGAAAATGATGAAGAAGTTGTAGTATTTTATAACAGTACTTCTTGGATTTTAAATAAAAATAGCATACTTACTCATAGTCATTTGGATGATAATAACAAGAGACTGAGTTCTTTAAGTAATACCCCTCGGTCGGGGCTACAATTTAGTCGGTATGAAGGCATTGATTATAGGATGACTCGAATCGAATCTCATATGGGAGGAACGTTTAAGATACTGCCAGATTTCGTAAAAAATAAAAAAGCTTGTCTGAATATTGAAAATAAGGATCAAAAATGCTTTGTTTGGTCAATCTTAGCACATTTGTACCCAGCTAAAGATCATGCAGAAAGAACTTCAAAATATAAACAATATGAGCATGAATTTGATTTCAAAGGGGTTACCAACTTCCCGATGGATACAAAAGATATCCACAAATTTGAAAATAAATACAACATTAAGATTTGCTTATTCCAAATTGATAAAGAGAAAATAATCAGAAGTCATATATTAAAAAGTACAATTAATGGGAAAACAGCAAAACATATCATTAATTCGTTTGATCACTATGTGCTAGTAAAGAATCTGAGCAGACTAGTTGGTTCTGAAATATCTACAAGACAAAAAAAGATATACCTCTGCACTTTTTGCGGAAGACATTTTTCGAAACAAGAACAATTTGAAAAACATGAACTTAAAAATAATTGTGAAGACCCTGATATCATAATGCCTCCTGAAGGTTCAAGTATACACTATAAAAATATTGCAAAACAGATGAAAGTACCTTATTGTATAATAGCGGACTTTGAGTCTTACAACGAAGAATACAACCAGGTAAACGGAAAGAAAACAATAAAAGTAGCTGAACAGAAACCTTTTGCATACGGTTTTCAAGTCTGTTGCTCGTTTGATACGAAGCAAAATAAATATTATTGCTATTTCGGGGAAGACGCTGCTCAGCATTTTGTAACCACAGTAACAAAAGTGTGTACAGATATAGCAAACAAATATGAAAACAGACAAAGAAAACACACTTATACAGATGTAGAAATTGCAGAAAAATGGAACACACTTATGGATAAGACCTGCCATATCTGTAGGACTGAAATCACTGAAAATCCCCACTTTGATCACGACCACATGACTGGTAAAAATAGGGGTTTTACTCATGCAGAATGTAATATGAAATACAGAATTCCCAAGCATATCCCTGTAGTGATGCATAATTTATCAAAGTAGGATTCCCATCTATTTGTGAAGGAGTTGATACCTGATAACGGAATATTTGAATCAGCAGAAAGTTTCATATCATTCTCAAAATCAATAAGTATTCCAAGACAGGATACGGAAATAAAATATGAAATCAGATTCATAGATTCCATCAGGTTCATGGCTTCATCGTTGGACAAGCTATCAGCAAATTTAGCAAAATGTGACTGTAAAGTATCCTGTAATCATCTAAGGGAGAATTTCAAGTACACATCGAATAGTTTCAAAAACGATGAAGAGTTCAAAGAAATAATTAAAAAAGGGGTGTATCCTTATGAATTCGTAGACAGTTTCAGTAAAATGGATTGTACAAAGTTACCACCCATAGAAAGCTTTTATTCTAGATTAACAGGAAAAGGTATCAGCAAAAGTGACTATAAGAGAGCGGTCTCTATATGGGAGCAGTTTAATTGTGAAACATTACTTGATTATACCAAGTTGTACCTAAAAAGTGATGTGTTAATATTGTCTGATGTTGTAGAGAATTTCAGAAATGTATGTATACATAATTATGACTTGGATCCACTACATTACTTCTCAGCTCCAGGACTAACATGGGATTCTTTCCTAAAGCATTCGAAAGTAGAACTACCGTTATTCTCGAAGGAAGACATGTATACATTCGTTGAAAAGGGAATAAGAGGTGGTGTATCTCAATGTATAAAAAGATACGCTAAAGCAAATAATAAATATATGAGCAGTTATGATAACAATAAACCATCCAACTATTTAATGTATTTCGATAAGAATAATTTATATGGGTGGGCGATGTCACAAAAATTACCAGCGAATGATTTTAAATTCATTCCAGTACCTGATGAAATGAAAGAGAACACTGAAATTAATTCTTTAGATTATTATCAACTATTAAAAATCATGTTCAAACAGAAATGAATTTGGAAAATGTGGGGGCAATTTATGAAGTTGATTTAGATTATCCTAGAGAGTTACACAAGTTACATAAAGATCTGCCATTAGCACCAGAACATTTCAATGGAAAACTATGTACGACCTTACTGGATAAAAATAACTACGTAGTTCATCACAGAAACTTAGAATTCTATTTACAAAAAGGTCTGATACTGAAAAAAGTACATAGAATACTAGGATTCACTGAGAGTGCTTACTTAAAAGGATACATAGACCACAACACAGCACTAAGAACTAAAGGTACTAACGATTTTGAAAAGGACTTTTTTAAACTGATGAATAACGCTTGCTTTGGAAAAACCATGGAGAACGTAAGGAAACGAGCTGATATGGAAATAATAACTGATGATAAAACAAGAGAAAAAATAATAAAGAAACCCAACTTTAAATCTGAAATTATTTTCAGTGAAAACTTTTCTGTAGCAAGAATGTCGAAGGAAAAGATAAAACTAGACAAACCAATGTATATCGGTTTTGCTGTACTGGAACTATCCAAGCTCTTGATGTATGAATTCCATTATGATTATATGAAACCTAAATATGAGGATAAAATAGATTTATGTTATATGGATACCGATTCGTTCATATATGACATAAGAACTGAGGATTTCTATGAAGATATCAAACAAGATTTGAACGAGAGGTTCGATACATCTGATTATGCGAAAGATAATCCATACGGGTTTCCTAGTGTAAATAAGAAAGTAATAGGAATGATGAAAGATGAACTAGCAGGACAAATTATGACCCAATTTGTTGGATTACGATCAAAAGTATATGCATATTTGTAGGACAACCAAGACCCTTCAAAAGCAAACAAAAAACTAAAAGGAATAAAAACAAATATAGTGAAAGATAAGATTACGATTCAAAACTATAAGGATGTTCTATTTGGAAACGTTGGAGACCTTTCAGTAACCCAGTACAACTTAAGGTCATACAAACACAACATGTTTCTAGAAGAACAGAATAAAAAAGCGTTGGATCCTAAAGACGATAAAAGGATTGTGTCTAGTGATAAATTCACAACATTTCCATTAGGATACAAACAATAAAAATTCAAGTACCTAGTTAACAATTTCAAGTACCTAGTTAAAAAAGTCAACTACCAAGTTAAAAAAATCAACTACCTAGTTAAAAAAGTCAACTACCTACTTCAAAATTCAAGTACCTAGTTAAAAAATTCAAGTACCTAGTTAAAAAATTCAAGTACCTACTTCAGTAAATCTTATAATGAAAAATTCTTCCTAAATAAATGAATGAAAAGGCACCAATAAAAGTGTATGATTTTAGCGAAAAGAATAACTATCAGAACAAACACGAACTTGCACCTCAGTGGCCATTTAGATTATTAATTTGTGGAAGTTCAGGAACAGGAAAAACCAATTTACTCTTGAATTTAATTTATGAATACATCTGTTTCAACCGAATATACTTGTATGCAAAAGATCTTGAAGAAGACAAATATAAAGACCTTATAGACAATTTAACCACCTTGGAATTAAAATTTAAAGCGAATATTTTAACCGCAAGTAATGACCTTAATGATATTATCGATGTTGACGACCTAGACCCCAATTATCAGAACTTGATTATCTTTGAAGATTTTGTAACTGAAAAAGACCAGAAGAAAATAGAAGATTTATTCATAAGAGGAAGAAAGAAAAATGCTTCAATTGTTTACTTGTCTCAGAGCTATCATAAAACGCCAAAGGTGGTAAGACTTCAGTGTAATTATTTTGCATTCTTTCAGTGTTCTAATCCAAAAGAAGTAAAATTAATTAGACAAAGCCATGTATCCAGTATAGACAATGAAAAATTTCTCAAACAATTCGAGGCTGCAACCAAGGGCTATGGGTTTTTCTTCATAGATTTAAAAACAAAAGATAAGACCCTGAAGTACAGGAAAAACTTTGAAAAATTTACCGGATAATTTATTTCTATAATAAATGAATAAATTTGGTAGTGTTGGAAAAAAGGTTGCTAACGAATCGAAAGTTACTGACGAAAATGGTAACATTAACCTACACGATAGACGAATTATAAATTTAGGTGATGCGAAAACAGATAAGGATGCTATTAGCTTAAGATCTATGACTGTGATTTTGAATCAATTTAAAGAACAGATGACTGCGGGACAAGTGCAAACCAATCAATATTTTAGCGAAGATATCAACAGATTAACTGCGGTAGATGATTCTCCTGATAATGCATTGATAAGGATCAAAGATAAAGGATTATTTGTAAAACAAACAATTAAAGCCACTGAAACAGAAATTGATGCTGGGGATAAAGTAATCACAAATGTTCAAGACCCTAGAAACAAAAAGGATGCTGTTAATTTAGATAGGTTAACAACAGACCTTTTAAAATATGACGAAAAGCTTCTTAACCAACAAACCCTTAGCAAAAGTATTGAAACAAAGATTGGTGACCTTAGGAAAATCATTGACAAAAAGACTCTTGACCTTAGCAAAAGCATTGACAAAAAGGTTCTTGACCTTAGGAAAAATGATTTTGACCATGAAGTCCATATCAATGGTATTGAAAGAGCAGTCGTAAACATTTTAAAAAGGCTTTTAGAGCAAAAACCTGTTGATCAAGATTTTGTTACGAAAACAGAAGACTTTATGAAAACTAAACTAAAGAAATAAAATTTATATGATAAATTAATTTTCTAATAAATGGTTGAGACAATGGAGTATATAGTTTATTTGTCAAAGCTTCAGAAAGGAAAGCTGAAGAAATGTTTTGGTGCTAAACAAAAATGCCAGATACGTGTTAGTCATAGTAGGCAAAATGAACGAGAACCAGTCAAGTTACTATTAAGTAAACGACAAATTGATAAAATTGAAACATGTAAAATGAATAATAAGGGTTGTGACATTGATGTATCATATAAACAGATGAAAGAAGCGATTCAAAAGGGTGGATTACTTCCTTTCCTAATACCGTTAGCAATTACGCTTGGTAAGGCAGCTTTAACAAGTGGTGCTGCTGCTTTGGGTACATTCGCTGGTAAGAAATTGGTGGATAACATAACCAACACAGGTGGTGCGCTTACACTTCCTGGAACACAAAAAGTTGTGGGTCGTGGAAGACCGAAGAAGGAAAAGGAGGATGCATCCGTAAAGAACACAGGCGGTGCGCTTACACTTCCTGGAACACAAAGAGTGGTTGGTCATGGGGTACGGGGAAGACCTAGGAAGTCAAAAAACGGGGAAGTCAAAAAAGAAGCATTAGGGGATATACCATATTTTAGAGGTGTTTTCTCTATAGATACGTTACCTAAACAAATAAATAACCTAGAATGTGGTGTCATTAATTATGATAAACTCGGAATGCCTGGAACTCACTGGGTAGCGTATTGTAATCTACCTAATCAACCCCATGTAGAATTTTTCGATTCTTTCGGTATTCCCCCAGGAAAAGAAATAATTAAATATCTTAAAACTTCAAAGAAAAAAATAGCGTATGAAAATCTTGCTGTTCAAAATATAGATGAATTAAACTGTGGATTTCACTGTATTTCCTACATTAAGCGCAAAATGAAGTTGGTAGCTTTTCGTTTATAAAAATTGTTTTCTAATAAATGGATATTTATTGTATGAAGTGTAAAAAGAAAACTGACACTGAAGCAATGTTTAAGGCAGTGTCACAGAAAAATAATGTTCCAATGGTAAAAGGTAATTGTGTTTTTTATGGGTCAAGGAAAAATCTGTTTTTAAAAAAAACCTCGACGCAGAAAAAGATATTTTAAATACGTATTATTCTAATTATTCAGGTGTGGATGATATTCATAGAAAATTAAAAGAAAATGGAGTGAACATTTCTAAAGATAAAATAAAAAATGTGTTGCAAAATGAGAATGTATATACCTTACACAAACCTTCTTATCATAACTTTGAAAGGAGACGAGTCTATGTTCACTATGTGGATGAGCAATGGCAAGCTGATTTAGTTGACATGCAGAAATATAAAAAAGCGAATGATAAAACAAATTACATCTTAACTGTAATTGATTGCTTTAGTAAATACGCTTGGTGTGCCCCTTTGAAAGATAAAACGGGTGCTGAAATAATCAAGGCATTCAGTCATATATTTAAAGAAAGAATTCCTAAGAAACTACAAACTGATAAAGGTAAAGAATTTGTAATGAGAAACGTTCAAACTTTTTTGAAAAATAATGATATACACTGGTTTGCATCTAAAAGTGAATTGAAAGCGCAAATTGTTGAACGATTCAATAGAACACTGAAAGAAAAGTTATGGAAATATTTTACGCACAAAAACACTACTAAATGGATTGATATTTTACTTTTATTTGTTAGTAGTTATAATAACTCTTATCATCGTTCAATACAAATGAAACCCGTTGATGCTAGTAAAAAAATGAATCAGAAAAAGGTTTACAATGCTTTGTTTCCTCCAGCAGATGACTACACAATTACAGGACATTACAATGTAGGGGATTTAGTCAGAATAAAAAAAGAAAAAAGTATTTTTGATAAAGGATATTTACCTAATTATACGAATGAAGTATTCCAGATAGCAACCAATCGACCTACCATTCCCATTACTTATGAAATATCTGACAAAAGTGGGGAATTAATTCAAGGAGGGTTTTATGAAAAAGAACTTTCCAAATTTATTATGAAATAAAATTACTTGTATATAAATGGATTCAAGACGCTTGAGTGATATGTTATCGGGTATAGTGAAGAACAGAGAAATTCAGAGAAGAAAGGTTCAAGAATATGAGATGGAGAAAGCAGGTTTTCGGGAAATAGCTTCAGAATTTAACGCTCCAGTTGTTACGGCACAAAGAGAAAACATTATAGCACAAAAAGAAAATGCTGAATCTATCATTGAGAAATTAGATGATGCGGATGTTAATTCAAAAAGACGGTTTAAAAGATTAGTTGACACATTGAATACAACTCATCCATACCAGATCACTGCTTCAAAGGAATCGAGTAGAGCGCCAACTCCTGCTTTAGAACCTTCTCCTGCTTTAGGACCACCATCCATTGATATGAATAAAGATATTAATCCAACGTTGCTAAATCAAATTAATTCAAAACTTAAAGAATCCGGGAAGGGCACTGATACTTATTTTAAAATGCCTACGTATTACATTAATCATCCTATGGATATAGATGAGGCTCTAGAACGTTTGACATCTCTAAGTCAAAGTTATGGTGGGAAAAAAGGTAAAGGTTACTCTAGCTATGATCAAACCATTGAATTTATAAGAGACTACAAGGAGAGGTTAACCAGCATTCAAACTAATTACCATTTAGTTCAACAAGGAACTGGAATATTTATGAATTGTGATGAAATGATTTCAAAATTGTACACTTTGATAGGTAGTAGAGTAATCGGGAATACATCTGATGAGGTGAGGAATGAAGCTATTGATATTTTCGATTCGTTAATGCGAAATAAATTTCTTACGAAGAGAGATTACAATTCAATATATAAAAAATATTTCTAATAAATGGTGTTGTTAAACATTGAAGGTAATGAAAGTGTCATTGATATAACATTTAGTCAACCAATCGAATTAAATCGTCATTCAGATTATGAAATAGGTTTGAATCAGTGTACTTTGTGGTATTCGTGGCATAATATAAGTGATAAATTTGGGAATAATACATTTCAATACAGGAAAGATGAAGAGGGGGGATGGGTGAATGTTACTATTCCTAATGGGATGTATAACGATGATTGTTTAAATTATTTTTTGTGTCAGTATTTTGAAGTATCAAAAGATAAATGTCCTATTGTAATTTCATCCAATCCAGCATCTATGAGATTTGTCATCCTATTACAAGAAAAATATGTGTTTAGATTTAATAGTGACTTGTGTCAGATTTTAGGCTTTGAGAAGGATAGTGAGCTATCTAAGAAAATCAATGAAGGTACAAAACTTCCGAATATAACAAGAAGCGTTGATAAAATTCAAATTCACTGCTCTCTTGTAAACAGTTCTATCGTAAACAAAAGTAAATCAGACGTCATTTGGACATTTGTTCCGAATACAGAACCAGGTTGTCAAATTGTTGAGAATCCTAGACAATTAATCTACCTTCCTATTAACACAAAAGACTTTATTTACTCCTTGAGAATGACAATTACTGATCAGTTGGGAAGACCTATCGATTTGAATGGTGATAACGTTGGATACGTTCTGCATTTAAGAAAAGCTTAAAGGATTAGTGAAATAAAATTATTAACCTATAAATGTTGATTAATAATAAGCGCTTACTTTATAAAAAGCAGTACGGAAGTGGAATCGGTAGTATATTCAAAAATATTGCCAATTCCCAGTTATTTCAAACGTCAGCAAAACAAATAAAAGATGGAGCATTGTCAATGTATAATAATATTATTAAACCGAGATTCGAGTTGTTGAAAAACAGAGCAATAGAATACGGAAAAGATCTGATTGATGTAAACAGGAAAGAACTCACTGATGTGATTGGAAAGAAGAAATCGATGAAGGATCTTCTGGGTACCAATTAGAGATTTTTAAATCAAAAGAGTCAGGACTTGATCAACGCGATAATAACTGGAAGTGGTTTAAAGATTCTGAAATAATTTTTATCGAATAATTTCTTTCTTATATAAATGGCAGTAAATAAAGTTATCAGTCCGCAATGGAACATTTTTGATGAGCCGCTTGTGGATGATACAGTGGTTAAATATGAATTTAAAGAAATTCGAGAAACAGATGTGAATGTTTCCAATAAACAAGAGTTTGAATTCGTAACGAAGAAATTAGATTCCTGGTTCTATCCAAGTGAAAGTTATCTTGATGTTAGTGTAAGAATTGTAAAAGAGGATGGAACTAACCTAGCTGCAACCGATATTGCTACTTTAACTAATAATGGGTTTAATTTATTCAGTACCGCTGAGTATGTAATAAATGATGAATCAGTTGAAAAAATTAATCATGTTGGTATTACAACTACCGTTACCAAGTTGATTGAATATTCTGATGATTATTCTAGAAGCGCAGCCAGAAATCATTTCTGGTATAAGGATTATAATCAAGGAACAGATATCAACCCTATAATTAGTTCATTTACCGTACCTGCAGGTGGAGCACTAGCAGGAACTGTGGTTGTCAGTACTAAATCTAATCCAAATTATAATAAGGGGTTTGAAAAGAGATATAATAGAACTAAAGACAGCAAAATAGTAAATATGTATTTACCATTGTCAGAGTTGTTTGGATTCTTGAAAGGAAACAAACGATTTTTTAGAGGTGCATCGCATAGAATTTGTCTAAGAAGAAATGACGATAATAATATAATTGTAAGAAATGGGGATACTAATTTTAAAGTGGTCATTGAGTATTTATCCTGTAAAATCCCTATCATAGCTCCTAGTATTGAAATGATGAGTGAACTGGAAAAGGGTCTTGCAAAGGATAAAAAGTATAATTTAATGTGGGAAGCATGTAATACTTATAAAAGTGATGTTAGTCAGAATAATGAGCACACTTGGAAAGTTGTGTCGGAGAGAAATAGTCCAACCAAAATCGTTGTGATGTTACAGAAAAATGACAAGCATAACAACCAAAAAAAGAATAATATGGTATTTGATCATATGAATTTGACAGACATCGAACTTAGAATTAATGGGGATAAATATCCTGAAGAACCACTCAAATGTGACTTTAGCGAAGAGAAATGTAAATACTCGAATCTTTACAATAGGTTCATACATTTGGGTTATAAACAATTAGCGTTTGATACTGGTAGTGTTGTTAGTATAGAAGAATTTAAATCAGTGTATCCACTATTCTGTTTTGATGTTTCCAAACACGAGTCAAATATTTATAATGGAACAACTGCTGATATTGAAATAAGTATAACATTAAAAGATGATACACCCGTACCATATAATGTTTATTGTGTTATATATTATGAAAGAAAAGCTACACTTGATATTATTAATAAAAATATGTATGTGAGTTTGTGAGTTTGGATTTTTATTAAATAAAATCAGCCGCTAATAAATGGAGTCGCTAAAAGAAGTCTTGTCAACAATCAAAATGAATAAATACAATGATACAATCAGGAAGGAAGAACTAATTCTAGGATTGAAATATAGCATCGTTAAAATGAGAATGGCTAAGACAAAATATGGTGATAAGCTGGTTGTTGTTATTCATCATAATAACAAAGCCTGTGATTTGTTTATACCACAGAGATATAATGCAATTGCTGATGAGTTACTTTTAAAGAAAAATCTTGTTTTGCAGCCTATTATGAGGGTGAATAAGAACTCTGACCAATATGTTGATGTAGAACTGTTTACTCAGTAGTAGTTTATATGGATAACGAGTTGGTCTGAAGAAGAATCTGATTTTGCTACCTATTTTACGGGTAAACAAAAACTCTGAGTATTTGTTCATTTACCAGAAATGTGGTTCAGAATTTGTATTATATTTGGATAAAAATGAAAAATTGAAAGTTAGTTTATATTTATTAAAGGGTAACATTTCCTATTTCTTAGGACCTTTATTTGGGAAATAAGAAAATCAAAATATCTATAAAAAGGGGGATTATTTGGTAAAAAGGATGTTAAAATTCAAGAAATTGATGTTAAAATGGGGTTTTGAAATTGGGGTGGGGGTGGAGTAGAACCGGCACTTATATACTACTCAAGTACGACGAACCGGAAATGAGCACTTCTCTCACGGCTATAGAAATCCAAGAGGAAATCAAAGTCCAAGAGGACATGGACGAGGCTATGACTCCTTTCCTAGACGCAACGACTGGAGAAGAAATGATGGTCAGCAACGAACGGCTTGTGACCATAGCAAAGATCAAAATCAAACACGAGGAGGAAGGGCTTACGTCAACTATACGCACAATCAACAGGAGTGGGGTGATGACCAACAACAGTCAAATTCTCGTGGCAACTGGAACAACGAAAGCAAGTACGGTAACGAACAAATCTGGCGACCCGCTAATCCAACTGCACATTCTGGCCAGAATTTAAACGATCATTCCAGCCAGTGAGGGTCGCACTGGTTGTTGAAGCATTGAGACCCCTGTTTAGTTTCGAATATCGCGAATCACATCCAAATACAGACCTACCAGTAGTAAATTGTTTTAGTCTATATCATATACGAAATCTTAGATGTCTGGTGGACACAGGAGCGTCCACATCGTTGATAAGAGAAGATGTTTTCCAAAAACTTACGCCACAGAGGAGAGCAAGCCTTCGACCACCATCCAGTACTTTAAGTTCAGTCACAGGACATAGATTGGAAGCACTGGGTGAACTCATAGTGCCATTTGTACTGGAACAAAAGCAACTGGCAGCTAGAGTGATTGTTTGTAGAAACCTACCATTTCAGTGTATACTAGGCGTAGATGTTTTACGACAGCACAAAGTAATCTGGGACCCAGCAACCAACGGAATATCGCTGAAGGATAAATACTCGAAAGACTTCAGGGATAACAGTGCGAATATGAAGAGGGCGAACAATGAGACGGTTGAAATGGATATCAACTTTACTTCGCAGACCTCACACGAAGAAAAACTGACACAACCGACCAAGAAGTCGCCACAGAAAGAAAGCCAAATACGTATCTAGATGGCATAAAAACTAACACTAGAGCCGGGCACAGCAGCTCAGGTGCTCATCGAAACTACAGGAAGTTCAGACGAGAGTGGAGTAATCAATGCGATCATAGCTGCAAAAACACTGGAGAAGTACCCAGACATATTCATTGAAGATCAAGTACTGAAAGTTGAAAACAATATTAGCTACATGGTTCTCACTAATCTAGGCGAAAAGCGGTTGAAGTTACCAAAACTAGAAATTGGTGAGGCGTATCAAATCCGGGAAGAAGACATTTCGGATTTTGTACCCAAACTGTTAGAACAGAAAGAATTAAGAATAAACAGCTTCGGAGAATCATCAAGGCAGGAGACGCCTGAAGATTATGGCATTTCCAGAGAGGAATTCCTCTCCCAATTTGACCTGAACCATATTGAAAACAAAGATATCCTGCAGAAAGTCCAAGACATTCTGTGGAGATTTAAGTGGACGTTTGCTAGACATAGTTCGGACTATGGACTCACGAATTTGATAACTCATACCATACCAACTACAGGACCACCAATCTAGATACAGCCATACAAAACACCTCACCATGTAAAGACCTGGTTAGAAGAACAGATCAAGGACATGGAAGCGAAGGGAGTCATCAAAGAGGCAATAAGCGATTGGAGATTCCCGTTGGTCATAGTTCGGAAAAAAGACAACACATGGAGACTCTGTGTCGATTTCCGTGCGCTCAACGCCGTGACCATCAAAGACGTGATGAAGCTACCCAGGATTGACTGTGCCTCCTAAACGATTACTGGTGAAGAAAAATGATGACAAGATGAGTTAGTTGTTTAGAAGTGCAGATAAATTACTAGTTTCGGCGTATTGTGCTTGGGTCTGGGTCTCAAAGGCCTAGAGACCTTGACACCAACTACAATGCTGTAGGATTTTGTAGACTCAGAATAACATTTTTGTGTTGCAGAGAATACGGTACCAGGTCACTCTTCTGGCAGTGGCGATATTCGCGGTCACAGCGGAACCGGAAGACTACAAAGTAACGAAAGGCGTTTTGTTTCAAAGAGTAAAAGCAATAGTTCCTACAGAAGGCACCTGGAAATTGGTAGTCAAATTCGATACCATGGCATATCAAGCTCTCAGAGGTCAGATGAAGCAGTTGACGATGAAGTTGGAGACTACACAGAAAGATGTAGGCAATATTTTCAAGAGTGAACCACCGCAGTCGAATAGTGCAGGTAAGAAGGTGAAGTCAGAAGCCAAAGCAGCAATTTTTGGGAAACAGGTAAGAACCATTTTCAATTTTATGAATATGCAAGTACAGCGAATGACGGACAGTCTAGACAGAATTACGTCTGCGGTACACGCGAGAAGCAAGACGGATGAATTGAGGATGCAAGGAACCCGTCAGAAGCGAAGTATTTTAGGACCAATTGGAGAAATAAGTGAAATTCTTTTCGGCACAGTATCCGAAAAGACCTGGAAAACTACAGAAGAACGCATTGGGCGTATTGCAATGGCGTCAGAAAACATGGCTCATGCAGTAGAGCGACAGATATCAGTAATAAAACACCATGAACTACGCATAGAAGCAGTAGAAGCGAAGATGAACCAGACGATCGACACATTGGAATTATTTAAGCAGGAACTTAAGCAATCCATAGCGAGTATCATCAGTATGATTTTTCAGGAAAAGCAGGAGCTAACGCAGGAAATTAACATCCAGCTGTCGCTGCAAGTTCTCTCGACAGTTATTATGGAATTATCGGCTGAATTCAACCAGATTGAATTTGCTTTTCTTACAATGATATCAAAGAAGCTCTCGACACACTTGTTGGATCCTCTGACCTTACAGAAAATATTGAAGGACGTAGAGAGGCACCTACCGTTCCATTTAAGATTGGGTATCGAACCAACAGATGACAATTTGCTCTATTTTTACAGTTTAGTTGAAATAGATCTGGCAATTAGGCAAGGCGAGATTTACACTATATTGGACTTGCCACTGGTCCGAAAGCAGGCTTACCAACTTTACAAAGTCTCTGCATACCCAGTACGGATGGATAACACTACATGGTCAATCAGAGTAGCGAGCTATCCAACCTTCTTAGCGGTATCTTCTCAAAAATACATGATACCAACCAGAGAGGAGGTAGCAGCATGTCTGGCGATACCTGTAGCTGTGTGCAAGTTCGACGCCGTTCCCTTTTTGTTTTCACGCAATACTTGCATTACAAAGCTTTTCAAGGAAGTAGACGTAAAGGATCAAATACCCCCTGAATGTCAGACAGAAGTCTTGGGTCCAGAGAGCTCAGAGCAATGGGAACGGGTAAGTCACAGCGATTTTATTTACAGCATTTCGTCACCCTTGGTTGCACAACTTTCGTGTCCAAATGTGACAAAAATAAGCGAGATCAGATTGTCCGGAACAGGAATCATTACTGTTCCGTCGGCGTGCGAACTGAACACGAAGGAAGCGTCACTCATATCAGTCGGCGCGAAATTATTCGAAGTGCCAACAAAGCAAATAGCAGTTAGCGACTTTCACACCATCGACGTATCGGTCGTAGTAGGAGACTCCTCGCGGCACTCAGAACAGCGCGCGCTCTCCGAGAAATTACTCTCAGGCCTCCAGGCGCTCGAAACGCCTGAGCGCTGGAGATCGTCACGTTTTGGGAACACTAGAAGAAATAAATAAAAGCGTACAAGAAGATATTCCGATTTTCAGGACTGAAGGAGAACGAGTGAAATACACTAATCGTATTTCTATTTTTAGCACCATAGGTGTAGCCACAGTATTTATTCTAGCTACACTCGCCGTTGCATGCAGTTGCAAAATATGGGAGAAAAGAAATCAGCGAAGTATCCGTAATCAACGATGCATCCGTGATGAACAGAATGTTGCACGGACACAGCACCAGCACGACAGCACTGACTGTCAAACCTGTGGTGAGAAGTTCGAGACCAGTAAGGTATAGGCTTAGAAGTTAGGACAGAGTTGGCCGTTTATTAAGCAGTTAGTTTCGTTTCAGAATTGTGCGTTTGATCATATTTGGAACTGAAAAATAGCCATTTGATACTTCCATCCAATTTGAAAAATGATGTCTTTCCTGGAGGATAGAAAAATGCTGACTTCCAACGGAAATCATGATATGATGTCGAAAGTACTTGAGCGGTAATAGGATGTCTTTAGACGAAGGTGAACAAACTAACAGAGGGACAAAGGCAAATGGCAGTTGAGATTGATACCTGGCAGAAACACTATCAGAGTAAATTATCAAGGAATTTTGGATACCTCAACTTAGAAAATAAGTAAGTTCAAATGGCTGATTCAGGACCAAATAATCATAGTGTGTCAGCAATGTACGAAGAGATCGAACTAGTTGTGGAATTTTTGTTTCGCTTAGTACTCATGCACACGGATCATTCTAGGGCACTTACCTTCCAAACGGGCTTACGGGTGGCACTTTTACACCAGGTTCGAACCCACGATCTAATTCAAGCCGGCCCCGTGATTTGTGGCGCCGAGGATGCTCTTCTCACGAGGGCAGCAACAGCTGCTGGTTTGAGCGCAGCATTCCTGCGTTTGGTGCTACCAAGTAGCTTTGCGATTCGGATAGGGCTAGGTACCACACGGGTAGGTCGTACTGGACGACAACCCTACCGAATTCGGAATCTACGAATCACAAGTGAAGGTCACACCAATCGACGAGGCAGAACCCGACATCATTTCAAATGTCCGTGTATTTGTGATTTCGAACGGAATCATGGGAGCCGATGCATTGGCCACCGAAACATGGACATCGTCGCTGATCAGCTGATCATCGAACAGCTATGGAGACAAAAGCAAAGAGCAGACAATCCGTCAATAAATAATTTTGAATCTTCCAGACTGACTAGCCACATGGACGGAATCGAACAAACTGCCACCGCATCTGCGATGTCATCTGCGAGTACAAGTTCGGTAACAGGCATCTCGACTAGTTGGTATAGTAATGAAAATCATATCATAGGCCAAAGTTCATCAGACATCCAGGGTCAATCTAGGTCTATTTCTACAAATGGGTACAGCCTACTCGCAACCACGGGCACATATCCGATGTACCACGGACTCAACATGGAACAGGCTTCAAGCCATACGAATATCAATCAAGTCGTTAACGACCTGATTCGAGACCTGGATGATGCAATCCACCCTGCACTACAGGAATCGGCACCCATAACCTTTGACACCTCAGAATGGGATTGGCTTCTGGGAAGGGATAACGCAGAGAACTAAATAGGCCCAGAATAATTCCCCCCCCCCCATGTTTTCAGTAGGAAAGTTTGGGAAAGTAAATGATTAAAGTTGGAAAATAAAGCATAATGATTATTCCTAGTGGGTCTGCGAACACACTCGGTGCGTGTACGAGAAATTGAGAATATTGTGAGACAAAATTGGATCCTCGAGCGTCGTTATTCAGGCACATGGAGTCTGAGCATCTCAGCGGCGAAACCCTGCGGGTGATCCGATTCTGCGATCGGCCAGTAGAGGCCACCATCAAGGCCATAAGGGAGAGTGCATATATTTACAAGAGGTTTCTATATGCCCTATACATGGATGGACAACAGGAATTAGCAAACGAAACAGAATTTGAATGCAAGAAGGAGCTAATTATTATGGAAGGCAACCACTACGATAGCCTCACTCGTGTATCCGCTTGATCAGGCTAAAGTGAATGGAGCAGAATAGATAGCCGTAGTGTATATAGCAATAGCTGGCTAAAGTGAGCATGGGTAGCTTCAAAGTTAATAATGTGAGAAATCCAGCCTAAGTGAATATAGCCTATGTAGCATAAAAGTGAATATTGCATAAAACCGAAGCGGCTTAAAGTGAATATTGCAAGCAATGTAGCTAAAAGTGAATATATATATAGCCGATATATATATAGCTTAAAGTGAATACGGCTTATAATTATCCGAAATTGACATGGCCTTACTGCAGCCAGAAGGGAAGTGATTAGTGCAGGGAAATTGTTGAAATCCCAAGAAAAAGCAAGCAGGTACAGCAAGAGAGAGGAATAACATGACACGAAGACAGGGAGAGATAAGTGTTAAGCGGCAGTCGTAAGTTTGTTAAATCCTACTAGCACCCTATTGTATCCACCTACCAACTTAAGGGGGAATGAAAAAAAAACAAAAAAAAAAAACACTTTTTTCGCAGTAGCATTTGTTAATAATTTTATAGGCCTCAGTTTCGCGAGTCAGGACACGTGAGGAATTATCGAATAATATGAAAAGAAGAGATATTTGGAACAAGATTAAGCATACATCAGTTTTCACTGAGCGGACTATTTACTCCCCACCCGCGAAGGCTGATGTATGCCAGGGAAGCCGGTGGACGATATATACATCCCCACCCACCGTGCTGAACTGAAATCAAACCTAAGTTTAACACCCGTCGCAAACCAAAATAACTTGAGCTTGTTCCAAAAGCCAGTCAGAAAAATTTTCTTGCTGACGGCAGTAAATAAACAACACTATGAGACGCGCGTGTCCCTGACTTGCGTCATGAAGGTCGTGTAGTTAAGTAAAGTTTATAATAAGGCGAGGACGCCTCCTTTTTTTTCTAAAGGGGGAGTGATGTACTGACTGCTAAAGTATGAAACCCCTTAAAGTCATTTGGATAATAGTCATAGAGATGGCTTAAAGTCATTTGGATAATAGTCATAGAGATGGCTTTGTCTTTAACTTCCGGTGAAATCCGAAACCATAACGTTGCCGTAAGAATGATAAAGTTTAAAGAATAATATAAGTAGGGAACGAGAATAAGAAGAGAGCAGTTGCAGTTGGAGTTTTGAAGTTCAGTTCAGTTGAGAGTTGCAGTTCATAGTGAGTCAATTTAGTATCAGCGCATCTCGGTGGATACAGTGGGTATTGAGAAGGGACGCCCCATAATAGTCATATACAGAGTAAGTCTTGAATAAAACCTATATCTTACTTATGTTGCCTCTATGCTACTGTAAGCGACTTCGGAGTTCGGAACCTCGCTAAAGAACTAGTGACGATCAACCTCAGCTACCACATCAGGGGAACGTACCTACACTGGTGATTCTCTGAATCGCTTGTGTGGTGATTCACTAAGCGGGATCACCAACTACGACCATGGTGCGCGTTACCATACAAATAGCAAAGTGATAGAACAGATCAGTACATTAGTTGGCTACTGCATGGCACGTAAATCCTCTGTGCGTGCTCATCTAAGGGACTTGAGGAGACATGCAGAAGGCAAGAAGCACAAGACAAAAGTTCAGAAACTAAAGCCCCCAGAAAGTACTCCTCTGCTTCAAGAAATGGATGATTCAGCACTTGAGCTGTTAACAACTCGGGTGCTTCGAGCGTTCAATGGACTGATATATATCGGATTAATGCAGTGATCTATCGCGTAGTTGATTGATCGGACTTGTTTTCTGTGTTTGGCGGTTAGCCAGTACAACTGAAGTGAAAATTAGGCATAAATGATGACAAATCAGGAGACAGGAACCGGCGCATTGTCCGAAGCCCAGGAGACAGTAACCGGCGCAGGGTCAATTGCTCAGTTTATTCAGGAAATGAATTTCAAGTTGGACTTGATTCCGCCACTTACAGGAGGCATTTCAGCTATCAATTCACAGCTTGATGAAATGAAACGTAATTTTGCGGGTTACCACCAAACTGTCAAGAAAGTGGCAGCTGACACAGCGGTGATGAAAAGACAGTTAGCTGACTCGTACCGCAAAAACAACTCACTTGAAGCGTAACTCAAAAGGTCGAATATTATTCTGTACAATTTACAGCCTATGAATCCTCCCCGTGCTACGTTGAAGAAGGAAGTTTTGACCTATCTTAATTGGCGACTCCCATTTTTAAACCTGAATCGTGGTGATATAAGGATGTGTTCCGGTTCAGATCAGGCACAGTTCTTCTGAAGTTAAACGCAGTTGATACCCGTGACACTATCCTAAAAAGCGGATCGCAGCTGAAAAAAGACGGCGTATCTGTTGCACCCGACTACACTACTGCACAACGTGAAGCCAGAAATCCTCTCAAGCATGTGAGGAACCGAGCTAGAAGAACGTCGAGACTTCAAATTGAGAGGTGTAAAGTTGTTCATAGAGGGCAGACTTTTTATGTATGACGAGGAAGAGTCACAAGTGAGAGAATTTCAAAATGACGCTAGAATGCAACTAGGGCTACAGCCCCGCCCACAGGTGAATGTGCAAGTTGACGCGCGAAATGCGAATGATGGATCTAATGGAAGTACGCACTGTAGAATCGGATGCTGAAGAAGACTATAATACAATCACAGAAGAAGTTGAAGAACTACCTATGCAGGAATTCTGGCTTCAACTAGCTCTGCTGAGGTTTTCACTAGCAGTGCTGCTTCCAGTTACAGTTTGGTTGCTCAGGCTAGCATTAACAAGCGTGGCGTAAGATAGGCAAGATAATCAGTCCCCAAGACCAAAATCAAACAGGGTATCGAAATGTGAGAAATCAGCGGTATTATTCGCGTGGAGCTAGAGGGGAAAGGGCTGGTATAGCAAGGCCAGCTATTCATGACCGTCAAAGTGATTACTATCAGCTGAGTTATGGACACGAAAACAGTCCAGGAGCAACCCCTCCTTTTAAATTGAATTAGGAAGTGGGCCATGTATAGTACAGAAGGTTTCTTTCATTTGTATCATGGAATGTACAAGGTATGAGAAATAAGTTGCATCAGTTTACCAATGATCATTTTAGCGAATGGGATATTGTTTGCCTTATAGAAATTTGGTTGCCAAAAGATGAGAAAGTTCAAATTCAGGGACGAAAAGTACTCACTGTTACCCATAAGATTTCGAAAATGGTAGAAATTACGGAGGAGCGATCGTTTGTGTTAAAAATTCTGCGTTTTAGAAGGTAGTCCGTCTGCCCAGTAGTTCCTAAAATCTAATCTGACTTCGGTTAGAACATTTGAATGATACATATATTGTACTTGGTAGTGCTTACGTTTCACCTCAGAATAGTTGCTATGCTTCGGTTGAAGATACGTGGATCATCTTAGACAACGAGTTGAGAGATTTACGTGAAAAGTACCTATCAGATTTGTTTGTTGTCATTGGTGATTTTAATGCGTATACTTCTGTTGAACCTCAGTTAAGTTCCCCGTCTTCGACAAAGCCTTATGAGGTTCCAATTTTTGTACCACCTCTGTATTCGATGCCAAGAAGTAGCCAAGATGTGAATGGAAAAATTTAATTTGTGGGGGGTAAGCTTCTGGCTCTTTGCGGAGATCATGGTCTGGCAATTGGTAACGGTAGAATTGGTGTTGATGCCGAGAATGTTGAGTTTACTTGTACTTCTGGACCGAATTTCAGTGTTATTGATTATGTGGTGGTTGACAGTAGGTTCGCACCTGAATCACTAGATGTTGAGGTTTTACATTTAACGGGATCAGACCATTTCCCGGTTAGGCTAACCATACAGTGTCTAGATTTACAGGCTCAGTGTTCACCACCTCCGACTTCATTTCAGTCACCGTATCTGGCTAGTTCTTCTGTGCTTGTTGCTAGACTTAAGTCCGAATGGTTTGATGAACAGTTGTATTTGGTTCAGCAGAAGTTTTGGTTGGATAGCACAACCGTGAGTTTACGTGATCTGAACGAAATTGATGAACTGCCATAAAGTTTATCGACAAAGTTAGTACATCTATTACATAAACAACTAGACCCTTTTTACAGAGTAAACCACGGAAATTTGGTTTCTTCGACTCTGAATGTCGCGATAGTAAATTTTGTCTCACCAGGTTACTTGAAGAGGTTATGGTTGCAATTCTTGCCTGAACGGAAAACTGAAGTATTACAGAAAAACAGGACACAAAGAAAACTGCACAAAAATTTAGTAAAGAGGAAAAAGAATTTATTTTGCTAAATGAGCAAATGGAAATTTTAAAGGTTTATAAAATTGTGAAGCAAAGGAAGTCTGGAAAATTGTGCAAAATTCAGTTGTGAAGGCACCTGTAAATATCCCTGAGATTGGTACATGGGCGGATTATTTTGAAGGTCGGGAAATTAAAGGTTTTACGGGTCAGAGCCTTGAAGAAGTGGTTTGTCTCCTACCAGGTGAAGAAGTTGAATATCCTTTGAATTAATATGATACCATTTTGTGTGACAATATTTCTCAAGAAGAGGTTGAGGAAGCAATTCTAAGTTCGAAAGGTGGGTCGGCACCAGGACCCGATGGTATACCTGCCATTGTATTCAAGGAACTACATCTTACTCACCTTCCAATATTACTAACGTTATTGAATCGTGTTCTTTCGAAGAGATGTTGGCCGGAATCATGGAAGACTTCTCTGGTATTCCCCCTTTTTAAAAAGGGCAACCCTAAACTCCACGATAACTACAGGCCCATTAGTTTAGTTTCGTCAGTAAGTAAGCTGTTGGAAAGGATATTAGACAATAGATCAGGGCTTTGGTTAGATAGATTAAACATTATTGGAGAGGAGCAAGGAGGTTTTAGAAAAGGTTATTCAAGGGAGGATCGAATGATGGTATTAAATGCTTGAATCGAAAAATATGGTAAAGGTAACAATGGATTTTTCGTTGCTTTTCTGGATCTGCGTAAAGCTTTAGATAATGTTGATAGAGTTAGTTTGTTTAGAACTCTTCTTGAGATTGGAATGCCAGTTCCTTTTGTCAAATTGTTAAGTGCTATGTACGTAATGACAAATGGAATAGTTATGATAGCGATAAAAGGAATTTCTAGATCCTTTAAGAGTAATACTGGAGTTAGGCAAGGATCTATTTTGTCACCTAAGTTATTTTCGTTATTTTTAAATGATATTATGACTTTTTTTTAGAAAAGGTGGGCCCCAGCTGTTAAACTATGTAATCTAACGTTTTTCATTTTACTGTTTGCGGACGACACTGCTTTGGTCGCAAAATCGGCGGACGAACTACAATATTTAATACGAAAGTGCTTCCTGCATTACATTATGGTGCTGGATTATGGGGACATGAACAAGCAAAACAGCTGGAAACGCTCCAGCTGGAATATTTTAAAATGGTTTATGGTCTCCATATGCATAGTTTAGAAATGAGGGGTGGTTTCGGTATATTTTATTTAAGAAAGATGAGAATCCTGCAAATGATAAGATTTTGGCTAAGGATAATTGAACTACCTAATGACCGGCTCGTAAAAGCAGGTTACGGTGAAATGGTTCAAATGGGTGAAAAATCATCATGGCGTTACATAATTAAAAATATACTGAACACAACAAGTTTTTCTTTTGTTTGGAATGAAGTCCTAGGTCCGACAAATGATCCTTCTGATTTTTACCGAAGTTTTAAGACACGTTTAGATTAACAAGAAATTCAAAAATGGTGGTATGCATTAAATGAGTCACCGACTTTAGTTTATTACAGGCAAGTTAAAGAGTCTTTCGGTAGCGAATTTTTTTTTCAAGTTAGGAATACCTTTAAGTTTTTGAACTGTTCGATTCAGGGTGCGAGCAAACTGTTTACCGCTATGTGGTGGTAATTCGTGGAATTCTAGGTGTCCGGATGGAGTACGTTTTTGTCCTCTTTGCCATCTGATGAGGATGGTCTGGATCATTTAATTTTCTAGTTCCAGGAGCTTTCACACTTAAGGGGTTCATTGTTTTCTCGGAATGGTGGGCAGCTTCTTGGTATCTTACGTTCTACGTCACCAAGCGTGATTGTTTCTTTTGGTAATTTTGTGCAAAAAGAACTCGAGTGCTGTTTCTTAGTTTGTTATTTTGTTTAGTTTCCTATGAGTTGTTTGTTTGAACTGTAAATGGTCTCTGGGTGTTTCAATACAGATATATATATATATATATATATATATATATAAAGATGTGTTTTCCAGTATTAACTAAAGACATCTGTATATGGATTGGGATTATACTTAAACTCACCTCTCTTTCCAAAACATTACTTTTTCCAAATTGATACAACATCCTCTACTATAAGTGTAAATAGTGATAGTCTTGGATATGGATTGCAGTATGTTGTATGAACACCTTTATATTGTTTAGAGTTGACTCATATTGGTTTTAGTGCCCTTGGCATTTCAAAATGAGCTGGAAGATCATTCAGCTTAACCTATGAACACCTATTATCTGTTCTTGTTCTCTTCCAATTTCCCACCTGTGACTAAAGGAACAGAGAACTTGACCCTCAAATACAGATTTGTTGAAATTCTTCTGCATGCCTACTTAATAGTGTGCAATTGCAAGCAAACTTCATACCATGGTGTCCCAAAACCAAATTTGAAGTTACCAAACGCTGGTTTTGCCATACTTTTAAGACATGAAAACCAAAGCAAAAACATGGACAATAGGATTAATGATTTCATCGTCTCCGTCACATTCATTTACTCTGCAATCAAAATTTGTCATCACATTCTAGGTTTAGTTTTGCAAGATAATGCAGCTTTAAATTTACTTATTTGCTTCTACTACGGTAAGAGGGCCCTGCCAGCTATACGCAACTCATGGCACTAGCCTATTTTTTTTCAGAAGATAATTCAGTGGGCTTGAAGTGAAGTTTATTGTGTCTTTAATGCAGGAGGAACAGAATACTTTTGGAAGAAAAGCTTTTGATGATGGCTTTTTGTTATGAATTATGATCAGTTTTTTATCCTAGTTCTTCATTTGTTTTACTAAAATAATGAAAGTTCTAAGGGCTTAAGTTATTTTATAAGGCATTCTTCAGTTTTTACTGCCTTTTTTACCAAATCAGAAACTTCGGCTAGCCAGATAATTCAGGTTCGTTAAACGACGTGGCAAGGAGGAGAAGAGAGAGCTGAGACTTGCTTGTTTTATTGCTTGCCACGCATCGGTTAGGTCAGTGGATCATCTAACTGATTTGATGAAGAAAGAAGGCGGTTTTGAGAATCTTAGCCTTAAACGAACAAAATGTTCTGCTCTTATCAAAAATGTTTTGGGCCGGGAATGCTTGAGAACATTATAAAAGATTTGGGCGAAAGCAAGTATTCCCTAATCTTGGATGAATCTACGGACGTGTCCACGACAAAGTTCTTGGCTGTTTGCATTAGGTATGTGTCTTTAAGAAGCCAGCAGGTGAACACAGCCTTCCTCGCACTTGTTCCCGTAGTTAGCACAACTGCAGTACTTCCTGCGACTTCCTGAAAACTGTGAAGTTAGACATCAAGGACTGCATCGGAATCGGTTGTGATGGTGCGAGCAATATGACGGGCTGCAACAACTCCTTGTACACTGGTTTGAAAAGAGAATCAAGGAATAACAACTTTGTTCTTGTCAAGTGTGTATGCCACTCCTTGCATCTCTGCTGTTCGAAAGCCACTGAGGAGCTTCCGTTTTCTCTTGATTTTCTTTTGCAACAGACATACAATTGGTTCAATGTCAGTACAATCCGCAGAGTAGCCTACGCACAAATATACAGCATCCTGAACGATGGCAAACAGCCAAAGCGACCTGTGCAGCTTTGTGCTACCAGATGGCTGTCCAGGTATTCAGCTGTGACGCATGTTTTGGAAAACTACACAGAACTGCCGGCTCATTTTGAAAGAGCAAGCCTAACAGAAAAATGTTACACTGCCAGGACACTCAATAGTATGTAAAAGGATGAACTCAACAAGTTGCACTTGGAATTCCCCTAGCACAACCAGTGCTTGGGGAATTCCAGATAATGAATCTCCTGTTCAAGTCAGACTACGCTGACCACTTCAGGCTGCTGGAAGACCTCGGGCTTTTTGTTATCACCCTGCATGGTAGGGTCCTTCACCAAAGATATGTTAGCCTTGACATTAACCTTGGGGATGAACTTGATTCTGTTTATTTACCAATTGAGAAATTTTACTTCGGTTTCGAGTTCTTGAACAATTTGTCTAGTTCAAGTCTGACACTCGAAGCAAAGACTGAGCTAAAACGCAAATGCTTCGGGTTTTTAAAAGTCATCTCACGTGAAGTCATGAAACGTCTCCCACAGAATATGAGTGTCCTGAAAAAGATCCATCTGTTTTTGCCCAAGACGGCCCTATCCCGATCAAGGAGGCCTAAGTTTCACGATCTGACGTGGACAGAACTCAATTTGTCCGTTTCTGCTCTCTCGGGAATGGAAGGGGAGTGGAGGAAACTAGTTGAAATCGAATGGGAGAACCTGTGCGGAGAAGATGTGGTAGGGGATTCAGAATCGTTTTGGGTGTGTGTGAGGAACTTTGAAGACAGACTTGGCCGCAAACCATTTCTGAACATAGCGAGTGCAGCTTTGTCGATGATGAGTTTGCCGCTAAGCAACGCCTTCGTCGAACGGGTATTCTCAGTGATGAACATCGCAAAGACCAGGTTGAGAAACCGAATGCAAACTGAAATGTTGAACAGTATTTCGATTGTTCGGTTCTGGTTTCATAGCCAGGACATGTATTGCTAGGATGCTGATTTTTCCTACTCCACTATGAGGCGCTTCACCTCAAAAATGTACGAATGTCCGGAAAGCCCTGCTGAAGCACGGGAAAATGACGAAGCCACATTTAGCTGCTTCGATGATTTGTTTGAGCTTTTTTGAAGTTTGTCTGTCTAATTTGTTCAACTGTTATACTGTCTGATAAAGATGAGCATGAAAAGGATTCTGAGCAACTTATAGTTTATCTGAAACCATTCTGTCAACCCTAATCTTCATCTGCAATCTTTCCCAAAATTTCCCGCCAACAACCGGCAATTGAAGAATCGCTGTATTTTCTACAGTATTTCCGTGAGCGTCTGGTTGAAAAAGTCTGTTGCAACAAGTCAAGGGCAACTGGAGAATTGGGAAAATGTGGTTAGTCGACCACAAACTTATATACTAGAAGTTATATTACGTTTCTAAAATTAAAAAAAATCGCATTTTGCCAAAAATGCGCCCAATTGGGGCGAATTTAGGAAAAAATCGATGATTTGTTTGAGCTTTTTTGAAGTTTGTCTGTCTAATTTGTTCAACTGTTATACTGTCTGATAAAGATGAGCATCAAAAGGATTCTGAGCAACTTATAGTTTATCTGAAACCATTCTGTCAACCCTAATCTTCATCTGCAATCTTTCTCAAAATTTCCCGCCAACAACCCGCAATTGAAGAATCGCTGTATTTTCTACAGTATTTCCGTGAGCGTCTGGTTGAAAAAGTCTGTTGCAACAAGTCAAGGGCAACTGGAGAATTGGGAAAATGTGGTTAGTCGACCACAACCTTATATACTAGAAGTTATATTAGGTTTCTAAAATTAAAAAAAATCGCATTTTGCAAAAAATGCGCCATTGGGCACAATTTTGGGAAGAGGCTGCGCAATTCCACTCAAACCATCTGCCAACACTGCTCAGAATACCAAAAATTCCGGAAAGGTTACAGACAGAGATAGAATTCGGTCTGCCTACATTCCGTGTAGATCGATTTCTGACGTAATTCAGATACGTAATGTGTCAAATGAGCCCGTGGCTTAAATACAAAAAGTGGTGATTTTGTTTCGTTTTTCTTTCTTTATGGATCGTTTTCAGTCTTTTCTTGATTCCCGTCTGAAACTGGATGTTATTCTAAATACAGCAACTGGCAGTGATAAAGATATGCCTTATGTGAAAAATCTACCCGAGTGTGAATTTTCTTCGGATGGCATTCTAACCGATAATTCTAACAAGTGTAAATTTCCGATCCGATCGCTACATGTGAATGCGCAAGGGTTGCAAAGTGCATTCAATGAACTTAAGTTCTTGCTTACATCTAGTCCTAAGGACATTGTCGGAGTTTGCGAAACTTTTTTGTCTGCTAATACACCTCTTACAATGTTAGATCTGCCTCGGATGAAGTGTATCTCACGTACAAGGTGTCAAAATATGAGAGGAGGGCAGATATTGTATATTCGTGATGACTGGTCTTTTAGAGTTCTTAGTGATTTTTCTGTTTTTGATGAAGGGTTATGTGAAACTATTTTTGTTGAAGTTAGCCCCTTGGGCTGTAACCCATTTATTTTTGGGTCTGTATATAGACCTCCGTCTGGCAATCCTAAAATTTTTTTTGAAGTTTTTGAACCGCTATTGAAAAACCTGGAAGCATCTAGGAAACCGGTCATAATCTCTGGTGATTTCAACTTTGATCTGTTGAATCTCGATGTTGGCAATAATAAGGATTTTCTAAGTATGATGTTGTGTTCTAGTCTTCTTCCAAGTATATCTCTGCCAACTCGAGTTACAGCTAATACAGCTACACTATTGGATAACATATTTTATTCTCCTGATTTAGTTCATGCAACAGAATCGTCAGTAATTTTGTCTGACATGTCAGATCATTTTCCGGTGAGTGTTCTTCTGGATTTGAAAAATAGTAATAAACAACTTCGTGATTCAACAATGAATAATTCTAAAAAACGATATGAATGGATTGATTATAAAATCCTTCGGCAGTTGACTGAGGATCATGATTGGAGTTCGGTTTATGATTCAGATGACGCAAATGCTGCATTTTCGAATTTTATTGATCAAATGATTCGACTGCGGGATAAGGCTTCCTCGACACGAGTTTTGCATGGAAAATTTGCGCAGAGATTTGACCCGTGGATTGCAAAAGGTATTTTGGTATCACTAAAACATAAAAATAAAAAGTTTAAGAATTATTTAAAACTGCAGACACCTGAGTCTTTTGAAGAATATAGAGTTTACAGGAATAAGCTAAATTCAATTATAAGACATGGGAAGAGAAAATTTTATAAAGATAAATTCTTGGAATATAAATCTGATATGAGAAAGACGTGGCAAATGATAAATGAAAAAATACGTCCTCATAGTCGTAAGAGTACTAGTGTTGATTGCCTGGAAATAAATGGGGAAAAAATTACTGAGCCTAAAGATATTTTAAACGCTTTTGGAGATTATTTTAGTAATATTGGTTCTAGACTTGCATCGACTATGAGTACGCAGCTGAATTCCCCTTTTATTCCAGTTAATGGGCAACATGCGGAAAGTTCGTTTACTTTTTCTGAGATTGCGCCACAGGAGATAAAAAAAAACTATTGTGAAGCTTAAACAGAGTTTTTCTGCGGATGAATTTGGTTTTTCAGCACAAATTGTTAAACACATAGCGTCGAGCATCACCTTTATTGGCACATATTTTCAATCTGTCACTTACACATGGGATTTTTCCTGAGCTACTAAAAAAAGCAAATGTTATAGCATTACCTAAAGCAGGTAGTTCAATTGATCCTTCAGATTATAGAGGTATTTCTCTGCTTTCGGTTTTTAGTAAAATTTTGGAAAAAATTGCAAACAATCAATTAAAAAAATACTTACTTGATAATAAGATTTTACACACTTCTCAATATGGTTTTATAAAGGGAAAGTCAACTGAACTGGCAATTCATGAGCTTTTATTGAATATAAATGATTCATTAGATGGTGGTCAACATGCTTTGGCGATTTTCCTTGATGTTGCCAAGGCGTTTGACACCGTAAATCATTCTTTGCTTCTTGCAAAACTTAAGTCTTACGGATTTTCAACACAAGCTGTTAATTTTTTTGCATCTTATCTTTCTGGGAGACGACTAGAATGTGTTGATAAATCCCGTGATCTTCGTTCAGATACTTTCCAGATTAACTACGGAGTACCTCAGGGCTCTGTCCTTGGGCCTATTCTATTTCTTCTTTTTTTTTAAATGATTTACCGGAAGTTTTGCCTCTTTGTAAAATTATAATGTTTGCTGATGATGTAGTAATTTTTTCTTCTCACCGGGACCTAGCAGTTCTTTTCCAGAACCTTGAAAGCACGTTACTAGCTGTATCTGATTGGTACTCAAGGAATTTACTAGCTCTTAACGAGAAAAAATGCCAATATATGTTATTTTCGCGTACTGGATCAGTCAGTTCAGATAGCTTCTCTCTTTTGTTAAATGGTCTTGAATTAAAAAGGGTTGATCAGATTAAATACCTTGGTGTAATTTTAGATGAAAATTTGTCGTTTCATAAACATGTGAAAACACTATCGTTAAAAATTTCCCGAAATATTGGTATGCTATCACGTCTTCGTTATTTTTTTCCTAAAAATATTCTAAAATCAATTTATTATTCTTTTGTCCACCCATATTTTCTTTATTGTATTTCTGTTTGGGCTTCTACCTTTTCATCTGTATTTAAACCTCTCCAAATACTCCAGAATAAAGCAATGAGGATTCTTTTTAATGTTGAATATAGATCTTCAGTTAGACACCTATATGGGACTTCAGGAATATATTCCTTGGATCAACTTCATACAATTTCTATTTCTAATATTTGCCATGATTATCTATACAATAGTTTACCTTCAAATTTATCTGGTATTTTTCCAACTAATTCCCAATTTCATAATTATCCAACCACTCATCGTTCAGATTTTTCGTGCGAATTTCGCCCTACGTCAAGAGCGAGTTTCAGCATCCGTCACACTGGGCCAAAAATCTGGAACTCAATTCCAGTATCAGTGCGAGAATGTAGCAATAAGCGACAGTTTCTAAAATTACTGAAAAAAAAAATTTACGACGCGTAGTTGAGCAATTTCTTTTGTTTTTGTTCTCTTTTTGTTGATGTTAAAATGTAGTTAGAAGACGGCTTTTTATTTTATTTTCGTTGTGCAACATTGTCAGTGCTAAAGTATGCCACCAGGCATGTGCACTGGTCCGTGATTTTTATCTATGTTTGTTGTAATTAAATAAAACTATAAACTATAACAAAAACTATTATATAAACTACCAAGGGCTTTTCTGTCATACTTCCTCTATTTGTAACTATTTTGCCATATCCGACACGAATGCAATCGTGAACAGACGAAACATCGTTTTATCAATTTTTTTATAGACTGTGCTATGATCATGCCAAGCCATTTTACGGTAGGGGAATCGGGGAGTTTTTCATTTTGAAAAGAAATATCGGAATCTTTTGGGCTGTTGAATTTAATGCTAATGCTAATGGGTTCCTTGCTAATGGGTTCCATGTGTGGAAAGTAAATCCCGAATGGAAGGTGATTTTGGTGATTTTGTTTTGAAGAGAGTGCAAAAAGTGAAGTACTTATGTTATTTTTTAAACGATGACCTGTATGACGATTCAGCAATTTCGAGTCAGTATCGGGGTCTTTGAGCGCGTGCGAACCACTTGATTCGTAATTTTAAATTTTGTACTGTGTCGGTGAGAATTCTTTTATTTAAGACGTATTGCACGCAACTATACTGTCTCCGACCCAACTATCTTGAGACGATGATGCGTAAACTAAAAGTTTGTTTTAACAATGCATTCCGTCGTCTCCTTTCATACAATCGACGTTACTCTGCTAGTCAAATGTTTTTATGGCACTTGCAGCCTCTGGCTCAAGTGCCATATACCGATCACAATTCCGTCTGTCGGTCGGTCCGAGTTTTTTTGTCCCACACATCCGAGTTAGGGTACTTCCAGATGTGCTAGGACAATGAAACTTGGCAGGCATATCAGGGACCCGACCAAACTAACCTGGAAATAATCAGTTTCCCGATCCGACCATATGGGGGGGGGAGTGCGGGGCGCTGGAAACTTGCAAATTTAGGGCATTTTGTCACTTTTTTCTGAGTTAGGGTACTTCTAGATGAGCCAGGACAATGAAACTTGGCAGGAATATCAGGGACCCGACCAAACGAACCTGGAAATAATCAGTTTCCCGATCCGACCATATGCGGGGGAGTGGGGGCGCTCGAAACTTGAAAATTTAGGACATTTTGTCACACTTTTTCGAGTTAGGGTACTTCCAGATGAGCTAGGACAATGAAACTTGGCAGGAATATCAGGGACCTGACCAAAGTAACCTGGAAATAATAAGTTTCCCGATCCGACCATATGCGGGGGAGTTGGGGCGCTGGAAACTTGAAAATTTAGGGCATTTTGTCACACTTTTTCGAGTGAGGGTACTTCCAGATGAGCTAGGACAATGAAACTTGGCAGGAATATCACGGACCCGACCAAACTAACCTGGAAATAATCAGTTTCCCGATCCGACCATATGGGGGGGAGTGCGTGGCGCTGGAAACTTGAAAATTTAGGGCATTTTGTCACACTTTTTCGAGTTAGGGTACTTCCAGTTGTGCTAGGACCATGAAACTTGGCAGGCATATCAGAGACCCGACCAAACAAAATTAGGAATAATCAGTTTTCTCATCCGACCATTTTGGGGGGGGGGGGGTGGAGGGCAGGGGAATCCGGGAAACTGAGAAGTGTGTAACTTTCGAACGGATGATCGGATTGTAATGAAACTTCATAACTGAAGAGAATATATATCTGTAATGTCCCGTTTAAAGTCTTGACCGGATTCGGTAGCCAGGGGGGAGTTGGGGGGGGGGGGGGAGACCGGAAATTTCAAGAAACGGTTAGAATGGAGGGATCGGAGTGAAACTTGCTGGGAAGAACAAGCATCTGCTCTAGATAAGTCCTTTAGACCATTGTACTGGATCCGGACACTTATGGGGTGGGGGGCCCGGAATTCCGGTGATGGTGGTTTTTGGATTTTCACGATAAAACTTGGCAGGCATATCAGGGACCCAATCAAACTGACTTCAAAATAAAAATATTGTTGATCAGATAATGGTGGGGGAGTGGAGGGAGGGGAATCCGCAGGGGAATCCGGGAAATTGAGAAGTGTGTAACTTTCGAACGGATGATCGGATTGTAATGAAACTTCATAACTGAACAGAATATATATCTGTAATGTCCCGTTTAAAGTCTTGACGGGATTCGGTAGCCAGGGGGGAGTTGGGGGGGGGGAGACCGGAAATTTCAAGAAACGGTTAGAATGGAGGGCTCGGAGTGAAACTTGCTGGGAAGAACAAGCATCTGCTCTAGATAAGTCCTTTAGGCCATTGTACTTGATCCGGACACTTATGGGGGGGGGGGGTCCCGGAATTCCGGTGATGGTGGTTTTTGGGGACTTTCACGATGAAACTTGGCAGGCATATCAGGGACCCAATCAAACTGACTTCAAAATAAAAAATTTTGTCGATCAGATAATGGTGGGGGGAGTGGAGGGAGGGGAATCCGAAATTTTCAGTCATGCGTAATTTTAGAATGGTTGATCGGATTCGAGTGAAATTTAAGAATTCAACAGAGGACATTTCTCCGATGATTTTTTTCATATCCGGACCGGATCCGGCAACTATTGGGGGGGGGGGGAATACGTGCCCCGTTTAGAATGGAGGGATCGGGATGGAACTTTGTGGGAAGAACAAACAGATGCTCTAGGTAAGTCATTTGCTGAATCGGATTGGCTACGTGCACCGTGGGGGAGCTGGGTGGGGTGGGGTGGGGGGGTGGACCGGAAATCTCGAGAAACGGTTAGAATGATGGTATCGGAGTGAAACTTGCTGGGAAGAACAAACATCTGGTCCATATAAATCTTTTACATAATTTGACTGGATCCGGACACTTGAGGGGGGGGGGAGGAGGGGTATCCCGGAGTTCCGTTTTTGGGGGATTTTCACGACGAAACTTGGAAGGCATATCAGGGACCCGGTCACACTGACTTGGAATAAAAAAAAAATCCTCGATATGAAAATCTTGGGGGGAGGAGTTGAGGGAGGGGAATCCGGAATATTGAGTCATGCGTAACTTTGGAACGGGTGATCGGATTCGAGTGAAATTTAATAATTAAACAGAGGACATTTTTCTCTTGTGACCTTTTTCATTTCCGGACCGAATCCGGCAATTATCGGGGGGGAGGGCGGAAAATACTTGACCCGCTTAGACTGGTGTGATCTGAATCGAACTTCGTGGGAATGACAAACAGATGCTCTGGATTAATCATTTACAGAACAGGATTGGCTCCGGTTATTGTGGGTGGAGTTGGAGGAGGGGGAGGGGGGTCTGGGATTCCGGTGATCGCGCGTTAAGGTACTTCCAGATGTGCTAGGACGATGAAACTTCGCTGGAATATTGGAGACTCAACAACATTTGCTTAGAAATTGCTACTTCCCAAATCCGATTATTCCTTAACGTACCAATCTTGACCGCAAAGTAAAAAAAATACTTTTAAGCAATATATGCATTTTCGTGATGCCCATCAGCCCATTAGCAGTTTTGCCTCAAGGGTTTTGCTTACAAATGAAGTTCCAGCTCCCTTGTAGCGCGCATCTCAACCGCAAAGTCGAAACTTACTCTTGATCAATCAAATCATCTTGACACATGCAAGTGCCATATGAGCTTACAGCTCTTGTTAGAAAAGGGAACTGAATCTTTTGATGTTATGAGAAGGAAAGCGATAGTTAGTTTTGTTGCAAGGTTAGAAGTTTCCGAAAATCCACTTTTAAAGGCAATTCGTGAGAATGCACTTTTCCGTCGACTGTGCTATTGCCCCGAGCCACCGAATGGATAAAATGATTGTATATATTTAGTAAATAAAAGTCCTGTGTTAATGTAATTTTATTATGTGATGTGTAATATCACGAATTAAATAAATTGATTGATTGATTGATAGAATAAGATACTGAAATTTGGAACTGTTAAAAGAAAGGCCAATTTGAAAAAGACTCTAAAAATCGTTTTTATGTTAGATTCGAACCCATTTTCAGTTCGACTTAAGTCTCAAAGGAAAAATGTTGGCAATAAACCTGAGAGGCATTCATAAATTGCACTTTTAAAAAAAAAAGGAGATAGGACTCTATCCTGTGGTACTCCCAGGTAGAACAGGTATCTTTACGCCAGACGATGTAGTTTACAAAATTGGCTTCTATATAATGATAAGACGGAAGCATCATTGGCTGTAGATCCGGGAAAATTCTCATGGGATGCATGTATTCTGATAGTAAAAAAAAACACGTGTGAGAAAGAAAATTTGCTGTTCAGGAGTTTCGGCAACTTGGAATTCGACGACACTCCTACGGAGCGCTCCGAAGAGGCAAAAAAGCCGCAGTCTTGCGAAACAATTGGTTCGCGGGCCCCACTATAGTCACACCTGGTAATGACATCGGTAATATGACCGTTTCAGGGTCGAAACTGGAAGGAAAAGACGCTGAAAACGTAAAATAGTCGAGACGGAAGAAACAATCTCCGCCATTTTGAAACGTAACTTTTGACCAAGCACAGAGCTCTATTTGGAATATTGATCAGGACAATGAATATTGAATGGCTGGTGAGAATGATTGTGGCAACAGTTTGTCATGGAATAATTTAAAACTGTTCAGGGACACTCTTATTCAGTTAGTCCAGTCGAAACCATATCTGTATGACAAAACTAATGCTGGTCACAAAGAACACTCGGCTAAACATCGCAGAGGGTTTGACAAGCTGCGGCTTCACAAACATAGACAAAAGTCAAAAGATACAGAATATGCATAGGCAAAGTGGTCATCGTTGCGTGAGAAATACAGGAGAGAGAGGGCTGAAACAGCCAAACCAAGTTGGAGTGGTTTTGACACCAAAGTAAAATGGATCCTATTCCCGTATTTGGACTTTTCAAGAGACATTACCCAGAGAAGGAAACTGAAGTACAGCAGGACACGCAATATGGATGTTGGTCCACAACTGCTTGAAGAGCATAGTAAAGATGATGAAGAGAACATAGAACCAGACACTGAGATTTCCGTCGACATCAGCTCAGCTCACCCTGTCAGTCAGCATCTCAAAATCGCACAGGTGAGAGTCTTTGACAATAGCTTATGCAGCCCAGTCACAGAAATCCTCATTTGGGCAAGGTGCGCAAATATCTGGGCATGCCCCAGTATATGGACGTGGTGGTGCTCATGCGTTGGTGCCCTCTGCTGTGCAGGAAGGGCAAGGTACCCCTATATTCAAATAATGAATAAAACATAAATGTCAGCTACGATGCTTTTGAAGCAATATTTCGGCCCTTCTTGGCAAGGGTCCTCATCAGGCTGTCAATGTACAGGGTCAACGTTAGGGAAGGAACTGACTGCAGTTGGTCAAGGCACACCCGTGAAAAGGGGGGTGGGGTAAGGGGTAACCAGAAGGTGACGAGAATCCAAGGTTCGACCACCAAATCCAGGCCCTTGTTCGGCATGAAATTCGGCTCGGCTCTCGAAAGTGGGCACCAAACGCTGAAGTAGCATTAGAGTTTGTTCAAGTTCTAGGCTTGCATTCCCTCAAGCGGGAATACAAAGAAATAGTTTGTTTTGTCGTCAAAGCGCCATTTCATTTCAGCTAAAAGAAATCATATAATGCATATACTATGATTTTTCTCTTCGATCAATTTTATTTATTATTCCTACTGCAATATAGTATTTATTTAGCCTGTAACATTTGACATGACCAGTCCACCACTTAAGAAAGAAACTGTCTTTAGTGTGGTTAATTTGTAAAATAATAATGTTTGTTAGACTGGCCTTTATCGGCATTTAAGTAATGTCGGGCATCCTGTGTTTACTTTCCCAGAGTACAAACTTCAATTTTACGATTTTAGACATTACAGGAGCATGGTTAGCCATTGGTCCTATTACTTACCTACATTATCTATTTTCCTTACACGTTCCCTACTTTCTACACTAGAGGAAGAGGAATGCTTATTTGAACGGCTACTTAAATCCGAGCGGTGCTAGAAGTTGTTCACATAGAATATTATTAAGTGGAACTTTCAGGTAATGGGCATAACTCCTTCACACTGGTGGTTCAGCGGAAGTGGATTTGTGAAGCCGAAGATCGGAAAGGGGCGGTAAATTCGTGATTTTGAGTTATATTTTCAAAGACCTGGAGGGGGATAATTATCGAACGACTAGGTCTGTTTCGGTAAGAGAATGAACTAAACATTACGAACTAGTACCATTACGTGGTTCTACGCAGAAGCTAGTTGCTTCTGAGGTTGCGTACGAAACGAGCGAAAATTCCGAATTTCAAAGCGTCACGAAGAAAGCCTTACAGACGGTGCCACAGCTACTGAAATGACGGGCGGTAAGACGATCGCGCCTTCAAAAGGAGACGACGACGAATCTTGCCGCGGTTAATGCGCTAATTTCGAAATTCTAGAAGCTCCCGAAAATGTCGGAAGGGGACGACATCGATTCCTTTCTAACCGCTTTCGAAAATACCGCAACCCTGTGGTTTTGGGATGACAACGCAAAAGTTATCCGGCCTATGCCTTTTCTATCCGGAAAAGCGCTTGTGACTGCTTGTCAGCGACTCAACTGGCGAGTTTCGCCGCAGTAAAAACAACCATACTCCGGAAATTTAACATCCCCTCGGATTCGTACCGGATAATGCTGCGTGAGCTCGTGAAATCGGATCGCATGTTATTTCAAGAATATTGGGATAAACTAACTCATTTCGCGAAAAAATTACTAGTAGTTAGCGACGCGCAAGTCAGAGGGGATATTAAGTTAGCGTCGAAATTAGCGAAAGTTGTTCTTGAACTATTCACTGAGAACATACTTCTTTCAGGTTTGAGGATATATCTTTGAGCATACTTCTTTCAGGTTTGAGGATATATCTTAAACACCAGAATCCAAAGTCTTTGAAACAAGCAGTGACAATGGCCGAAAACTTTTCTGAAATGAGAAAGGATACGACGGGGTTGAGCTCAAAACCGAGAGGGCCGCGGAGAGAGGAAACCCCTTCCGACTCAAAGGAAGGTAAAGAACCAGTATGTTTCCTTTGAAGGAAAGCGGTCATTTTAAAAGAAATTGCCCGCTGAGCGAGGCAACAGGTAGGTGCGACACGAACGCAGGAAAGAGAACACGGAACCTGCTAGTGTGACATATAGGTCATACACGGCTGATGGTATCGCTATTCCAGCAACGAGTGTACTTGACAAACAGTCGGCTAGGGTAGTAACCGGTTCGTTAGAAGAGCGAGAAGCGACGCTTTACGTCGACAGCGGTAGCGACGTTACGCTTGTCAGGTACGATCTAACTGATATTGCGAAATTAGATAGAAGCGCCAAGGCTAACATCGCTTACGTACACGTAGACGTATGCGTATACCCTACCGCGGAAGTTGAAGTCGGAGTGCGCACGGGGGAGGCAACCTGGGTGTTCCAAAATGAGAGTGGTGGTCTCTGGCAAATTGCGTTACGATGGAATAATAGGCAGGGACTTCGAAGTGTTCTGATCTCTTGCAGGAGGCGGAGCAGAGAAAAGAAGGCGTCGTAAACTTCATATGAACTAGATTTAACGTCGATTTCTCGTTCGACGACGACCTGTTTCTGCCCTCGACCAAGCAGAAGAAGTCGAGGAAAGAGAAACGACGTGCAAAAAACGACCACAACACTCGAATCGAGACGGAGAATACAAGGACGGTAGATGGCAGTCCACACACCTTTGAAGACCAGTAGGCGTTGGACCCGACACCGCCCTCTGGGAGAAGGCCAAGAGTTTTTAGAGCCAAAACGACGTGGTAAGTTTTCAGATTCTGAATAACAGACTATGCAGGGTAGTACAGGATCCTAAAATGTCTGGTCTATCAACTTGTACTCCCAGTCGGGGATAGAGTAAGGGTACTTGGAACCGCACACAACTCGCCAGAAGGGGGCCATCTGGGCCGAAGGCTTATACAAATTATGTAGCGAAACACTGTCAATGCTGCAAAGACTGCGCGACTGAGCGCCAATTAAACCTTTCGAAACAGTAAATTATTGTTTTGAATACGTTGGTATGGACTTTGTCGGTCCGCTTAAACGCAGTAGCAAAGGAAATACGTGGTTGCATGTGCTGACAGATTACTTTTCAAAATGGCGAGAGGCTTTACCGATGCACTCTTGTAAGGCAGACAGAGTAGATGAAGCACTAAAAAGTTACTTCAGCCGTTTTGATTACCCTCGAGAGATAGTTCATGATCATGGTACACACTTCATGAATAAAAGCGTCCTCGAGATGCTAAAAACCTTTGAGTGAAGTCGAGTCCAAGCTCCGTGACACATGCGGAATCGAACGGACAGACGGAGAGGGCAAACTCTACCATAATCCAAGCTCTTCGGAAATTCGTTCGATCGCAACCAAAAAAATGGGACGATGTCCTACCATCCGTTCTTTTTGCGTACCAGGACGTTACTCTCGTATTCATTCAGCTCTCCTGCCGTGCGGGCGTGAATAAATATCTCTGCTGTCATACTGCCAGGAAACCGGTTCTCACTATGAGTGACGCGTCTATTGGAAGACCAGCTGATAAAAAGTTGATTATTATCTCGCCTGTTCTGAACTTTCTGCAATTAAATTTTGAAGCCGGTGCTGAAGACGAAGCTGTAATTAAGCACGCCACTGACTTCTTTGAAGGATAGCTTTTGAACTAGTGTTGCTGCTGGTGAAAGTTGCCCTAAGCGTCAAGGAGCTAAAGCAATGTTAAGCCATTGCAATGACATGTTGGACTTGTTTCAAAAATGCGATGCTGAAGATGAGTTTCTGTTGTGGGAAGCGTTCTCACGCAGCCCTTTCTCTCGTGCTACACTATCCCTAGCAATTAGCTCTTCGCTCAACAGCTTATTCCCCGAAGTCAACCATCATAACAATAGTCATTTGATGATGATGATGTTTTATTAATCCACCAAAATTGATGATAATAGGATAAATGATTATATAAATACACAAAAATAGACCAACATTAAAGCAAATTCTAATCCATCCAAACGACTAAAATAAACAAAAACACATGAAAATGGCGAAGGAAGGTCAAACACCGCGAACAATAACTTTATAAACGTTAAAATTAAAAAATTCAAAATTTAAAAAAAAGAAAGAAAATCAATAAAAATAATTTAAAACTCATGGAGGAAAGATGAGAAATTATGTTTTAGCCTTTGCAACTTACGTCTAAACTTTTCATGCTTTTTCATCATAATTTCAAGAGGGTTTTTTTATACCGAAAGTCTCCATCATATTAGTATTGGACTCGTACCTGCTAAAACGACACAACCATTTTGAAAAAGTAAAGTATCGGGTTTTAATATGCGAAGTATCAGCAAACCGAAAAACTGGGAGGAACGAAGAAGCTAGGAGACACTGAGGCAAAGCTGTTACATGATGTTACATGATGAATCCCCAATCGGACTTTTTGGAACATACCCAATAAGATGCGCTCGGACCAGAGTTCGGTTACTACCAAAATCTAGAAAAGCCACCACGGACTTCCCATTCAACCACCCGTTCACCCTATGACCTTTCGCAAAACACGCGATGCGCTCGGGCTACGTACAAGGCACGAAACCTTGCTTCTTCCTTTCGACTCCGGATTCGAACTCGAGCTGATACTCGCGTCCCCAGTTCTTGCCTTTAAGGTACACTGTGCTTTTGTCCTTTTCTGGAACAATTAAACAGACCAAAAGACCTTTCCCATATTTTCCACTCGGTATTCTTTCTTTACACCGCTTTCCAGCTCTTTTGATTTCGGAAAACGCGGTTTATCAAACCTGCTATCTCTACGGGCAAGGGTAAAACTATCTGCGGGGTCAGCAGCCTTTTCTAGAGAGTCGACTTTACTTTGTAGTAAATGCTCTCCGAATTTATTATTGACAAACTGTTCTAAAAGAACCTTTTCCAGCAAGATTTCAAGTAACTGCTCAAGCGCGTCCTCATCTTTTAAGGTCTTGGGAAATTTGCAGTGCCCAACCATTTATGCAAAAGCCCAATTAGCCTATGCTGATAATCTTTGAAACTTTCGGTCGCCTGTTTCCTTTCGTCTCGGAAATTCCTCGTTAATTTCGAAACGTCTCAAAATAGCTAGTTTCACCTCCGCATAATCGTTAGTATCTCCAATCGGTACCGAGTTATACGCTTGGCTCGCTTTTTCGTTCAGAAACGGTGCCAGTCTAGCCATCCATAACGATTTAGGCCACCCTAGCAATACCGCGGTTTTTTCAAATTCCAAAGATCGGTCAACATCCTCTGTTGGAGACATTTTTACCAATCGGCTGGACTTCTTGATTCCCATATTTTGCATAGCCTTAGATAGCGTATCAACAACAACATTTTGTTGATCTTCCCTTAACGATATTAGTTTTGGAAAACTATCACGCCAGAATTCCATTTGGGCTTTCCGCTGTTTTTCCGCAGCTTCTCGTTCCTCCCGGATTAGACGCAACATTACGGAAATATCGATTTGACCCGCCACGTTAGCATTTTTCGTTTCATTGTAACTCATCGTGCCAGAATTGGACTCGATCCACGTGGTTTTACAGAGCGACTGCGAAAAACAGGATTCTTCCGATCGTGGAATTGGTGATAGGAAAACTAATTACCTGTGCACGCTGTATCTACTTGTACTTTATTTTTGTTTACACCAATCGGCTCTTTCAAATTTACCGAACACCACAGCTATTCTGCTGCATATAAACGTGAATCCATATTCCTGTTATGAATGAAAAAACAATTTAATCCAGATATAGTAGCGTGAGATTTTCTTATTTTCGAGTTAACCAAACGGTTTTCCGAACGGAATTTTCTCGAAATAACTCCTCGACAAAAAAATGTAAATTTTCAGAAATTAAAAGAAAACTGGATTTCAGGCTCGTAGAGACGGTGCCACCACGATGTTAGGATTCTGCCGTATTATGGCGTTCATAACCTTTTCTGGAGTTGCGATAAACAAATAATTATGAATAGTGAATGGAAAATGATGATTCACACAACCAGACTTCTTGAAGAGGTTGTGAACTTCAAGATGGTCATAGGCCTATTTGCTGCCAAATGAGGAAGCAAAGGTAGATTGTTCCTGATCCAGCATTTTTTCTTGTCCTCGAAAAAGAATTGCTGCTTGGAATAAATCAGGAAAAATGCCTGTCAATTAGCTTGACAGTTCAAGAGTCCGTTTCAAGTACTCTGACAATAACACTTAAGAAATTAAGGCTGTTTTTATAATGTGTAGCTTCTCATCTTTTCAGGATGAAACTAATTAATAACCTAACACTTGAGAATATCATTGTTTCTTCTGAAGAGTGCTATGTGCGCCCAACTTGATCTCCTTTCCAGGGCACAGTCATTGATCAAGAAACAACTGCCTCGGCCAGTATGATCGGAAATTCGGAGATGGATTCCGAAGTGTTAGATGCAGTTGTCGATAATTGAAGTCAGTGTGGGAAATCAGCTATTAAAGGTCCGGAACCTCGAACTTGTCCGCAAGAAGGATTAGGCAAAGCCCATGCAGTGATCATTCGTGACTCAAGCTCCAGTTTTGAATGAGCACTTCCTGAAATGTGAAGTCAAGGGGTGATAGCCAAAATTTGGAAAAGGTATATTAATTGAAAATCAATAATCGGAGCATGTATGAAAAGGATTTATTCCTCAGCTCGGAATTTCGAGGTGGAAAAGCTGCATCACCGGACCGAAATTTCTTGTTTATTTCCACCCATCAGATAAACCACTTCTTTTCTCTGAAGTTCAGTTGAACCATCACAATCCTAATAAGTCATCCAAACTACAGTTGGGAAGCAGTGTGATTGAGCCAATTCCTGGCCCTGCTGACATACAAGTTCTCAGAAGCTCTGATCTTGGACTTGAATGTGAAACCATGAACAAGCATGGTCTTGAGATGGGCTTGCACTTCCAGTCACGTAGATGCTACAAAGTGCTGCTTACCTGACATTTCCTGTCAAGAAGCAAAATTACCTTACAAACGATGGTGGAGACTTGAACCTTAGCCATAACCATGTGACAAGGCTATTGCAAGAACCAAACTATCATACTTGCTATGCTTGAACCTTAGCCCTAACCATTATACAAGGCTATTGGTGGATGACTTCAATGGAAGAGAAAATCAGTCGTCGATGACAAAGTCAAGCTTCCAAGAACCAGGTTGTTGTGCTAAAGACATTATTTAAAAAATTTTAAGGTGGTAACACATTTTTTGATGATATAACCATAAATTAAATGCGTTTCAATTCTATATTTTTTTCAACGAATACACTGATTCTAGCTTTCTTAGCACCTATGAGCAGGGGCGTCGCAAGTGAATTTTCGTTGGGGGGTGCAGAGCCAAAGTTTTTACCGAATCTTTCAAAAATCGTACCGAATCCTAGAAACAGAAAATTCGAGCTTTAAGTTATTGAACAGAAAGGATTAAGTACAAAGAGTAACACTAAAGGGCAGCATGAAAGAAGATTAGCCAGCTCTTAGCCGTCGTTTTTGCAAAGCCTAGGCTACTGCATGATAGCACTAGCAGCTTCTATTTATTGCACCCAAGATAAAAGGAAATTGAGCGCCGTAGGCGAAAATTTTCTAAATCCAATTTTCTTTCTTGTAGGCGAAAATTTAACTCTTCTCATACGAATTCTGTCTTGATTAAACACCAAGATCCTGAGAATTTCCAGAAACCGGATGGAGCGACATCCGGCAGAAGCAGCTACTGTAGGACTAGTCAATACTACCCGTGGTCACATAAAGTGAGCACCGCAGGCGAGATTTTTTTAAGTTCGGTTTTTCCTGCCAAATCCAACTATTTCCATGCAGGTTCTAGCTTTAGGGTTTCGAAAAATCCCAATCCCTAAAACTGGCTTAAAACCTATTTAAAATGATGCAACTTTCCACAAAATAGTGAATATTTCGAAAAGCGCCGCAGGCAGAATTTTCGAGAAATCTGTGATTAGAGTGTGTTTTTAGGATATAAATAAAAATAAGGACTGCCCATGAAATCACAGATCAGTCCTTTTGTCTGCGACCAGTGCTTCAATCGACCTCTTCAAGTTCGTGGTAACTACCGAATCCTGGCAATTATACCGAGTAAGCTACCGAATGTTGCACCCCCATCCCCCCTCTCAACGCCTCTGTCTCTGAGCCATATCCTTTCCTTTGAAACTTCCTGTCCGACATACTTTTGAGCAACTGCTTTTCGCATTGACACTGTTTATTGAGTAGACTAGTACCAACAAGAGCGCGATAGCCAATACGGCACTAATAATGGTAGTGAGCGTGTACGGTAGCGAAGAATCACACTTGTTCCGGACTTACAAATGGGAAAATAAGGAGATGTGACCTCACGAACTACCAAGTCGGCAACATTTGTTCCTATCTCAAAGCTGAGATTTGTCGTTCTAAGCTGTTTTTTTTTTCAATGCTCGGCGACACTTTTTTCACTCGTATGTTATTTTCAAAAAAATCTCGGCGATATTTCATGCATTCTCGGCGACATTACGCGAAATCTCGGCGACAATCTAGCGATCTCGGCGAAACTTCGTTCTATCGCGGGAACTAGATTTTTGGTTTCGAACACATCTCTGTATTTCTCGGCGACACGCTTTTCAGTGGCAATCTCGGCTACAAAGTTGTCATTCTCGGCAACAAACATTGCAGTCTCGGATACACAAAAAATCTCGGCGACAAAAACAGCATTCTCGGCTACATTTCATGTATTCTCGGCGACATGTCATGTATTCTTGGCAACATTTTTACCAATTTGACCAAAAATGCATGCCATAGTTGTACGGCAAGAATCCGAAAGGAATTTTAGATTTGCTGAAGAAATCTTGAACAGGAGAAGGAGCGGAATCGCAGTCGGTTGTTTCTTACGTTGTAGAGATGCGGGAGCGGCTTCGAAAATATTCGGAATCCGCCACTGAAAACCAGAAAATATTCTCTGCTAACACAAAGAAATGGTACGATAAAACTGCGAAAGAACGAGAACTAGCTGAGGGCGATGAAGTGTTAATACTTTTGCCAGAGGGCCAAAATAAACTTCAGCTACAGTGGCGCGGTCCTTTCAAAGTATGTCGTAAGGTCAATGATCGAAACTATGAGATTCACATTGTTGGGTCAAGGGCAAAAAAGTAAAATTTACCATATCAACTTGCTCCGGAAATTTCACAGACCGATTGGAACTGATGTGAAATCTAGTAAAGACGTCGGGCCGAATTTCAGGGACGCGATTTTTGCATAGAATGAGACCGAAGACACCGAGCCGGAACAAAGAATTGCATTTGAAAATAAGGGGAACGATCACAGACACCTTATAGGAGTAATAAATGAATTCGAAGTAGAGAAACCAAGGAAGGATGAACTCAAGGGAATCGTTCGTGAATTTTGGATAAGCTAGGTCAAACCGACACCGTCACACTTTCGATACTGGAAATGCGAGACCAGTAAAGCAACAAGCGTATCGCGTGCCCGAGGCTAAGTTGAAAGCTATCCGAGAGGAATTAGAAAAACATGTTGGCTCTAGGAATAATTGAGGAGTGTAATAGCGGGTATGCGTCATCAGTCTTGCTGATCACCAAGCGCGATAACACAATCCGATTTTGCGTGGATTACCGGAGGTTTAATGCCATCACCAAAGACGACAATACCCAATTCCCCTTATGGGCTGGGAGCAGTGTCGACCCAACGTTTCGAAGACGGGGAACACCCGATAATGTATTTATCACGCAAACTTCTACCCCGAGAGGAAAACTTTAGTACCATTGAAAAAGAATGTCTAGCCGTTTTTTGGGCTTTGTGAAAGCTCGATTACTATTTGTACGGGCGAAAGTTTGAAGTCGTCACCGACCATAACCCTCTTAAATGGTTAACAGGTGATGAAATCGGAAAATCGTAGACTTGCGCATTGGGCGATTGCTTTACAGGAGTATCAGATGGAAGTCAAAACCCGACCGGGAAAGTCAAACTCAAACGTGGATGAGTACTCTAGGTTGTAAAGTATGGCAGACAAGAAAGTGAAGTTGAAAATAGATCTAAATGATCTTCAGTTAATTGTTTCTTTTCTTTATTGTTTGTTATTCTTTAGTGGCTGCCATTCTACTGAAACAGCACAGATATTTCGTCGTGTCGCCAGCTTCTTCAACACTACGTCGCCAGTCGGAGGCTATTTTCCCGATATATTACTGTGGAAGGGGATGGGTCCGCAGGGAACCAATTTAGTTACCAGCCTCACCGATCATCTGGGGGTAAAACCCGCGCTACATATGCTGTACCGAGGAGTCCTTTTCCGACTGGGATTGCCGCAGAATGGGGGAACGTTGTATAGAGCGGTCGTGCCAAACGAACTTGCCGACTGGACAGTAGGCTTCGTCCATCTGCACACAAATCATGGCTCAGTGCAGGACAAGGCCGAATGGATCGCCGAGATTGTTTTTCTTCCGGGAGTGTTCCGAAGAATCAGGGACCATACTAAGCTTTGTATTTGTACAGCATCAATCTCCGATCGGGAGCGGAATAGGGATAGAGCTCGCCGTTTTAAGGGCAGCGATTTAGAGCGTACACAGCCATCCCAGTTACACAGTCAGTCCCAACCCCGCAGAAGCAGAGGCATCCCATCCAGCCAATCAGCAGCCGACCAAACCCGTAATCCCGGATGTCGGGGAGCCGCCACAGCCAAGGAGCATTTTCGAGATCGACATAAAGAAGAGGAATTCGTGGAGCTCATGAGGCGATACGACGACGAAGGACCAACATTAGAAGAATAATTTGTGTGTGGTTGTTTTTTTCTGTGATGTTTTGCTCACGGGATAGTGTTGCACTGGGGGGAACGACTGTTGTGGGATGCGTTCTCACGCAGCCCTTTCTCTCGTGCTACACTATCCCTAGCAATTAGCTCTTCGCTCAGCACCTTATTCCCCAAAGTCAACCATCATAACAATAGTCATTTGATGAATGAATTAGTTAAGGACGCGAGGTTGGGTAACCTTAGCGTCAGAGAAAACTCGGAGAAAAGGAGAACACTACTAAATCTTACCCGTGCAGAATTGCTTATTACTTTTGGCTTTGAGGAAAGAAGCTGAGAAAAGCTACAACTTCATCTTGTTTGACCGATCGGAAGTATTTCTGTCAGAATAAAATTATTTGTTTATTTCAACTACAGAAAAGGTTATGAACGCCACAATACGGCAGAATCCCAACAGATTCCCTCCTACGTTATCCGTATGCCAACTGATGTGCCTTGTATCCCAGCTGTCGCATACTCACAATAAGCTACTCGGGTTAGTCAAGTTAAACACGAAATAAGTGTTCTTATTGCGAAACTCTCAACATATGACATTTCTTCCCCCCCCCCTTTACCACCTCCTTCATCGCAAGGTGACGATAGCCGAGCCACTTTTATACCCACGAAAAGATAGGAATTGTTGGAAAAAATTGAAGGCCATGATTTTGTCCACACCACTCGTTCATCCAGAGACACGATCATTGTGAAAACTGAGGGCCTTGTCAAAGGTCTTGACCCTGGTTTTGATCTTTCGATCCTCAAAGATTGTGCAGGCGTGTCTGATGTCCATCGTTTGGGATCATCCCTTTCCGTTAAAGTATCTTTCTGTAACGGACCAGCTCTTGCCAGTGCTCTCAAGGACGGCCTCAAAGTCGGTTTGGAGATTATTCGTATCAGTGAGTTCCGTAGATTGCCCCGTTGCTGTCACAAATGTCGTTTCCCGGATCATCCGAAGGCCCAGTGTAAAAGCACCAAATATATTTGTCCAAGATGTGCCGGTCCTCACGAATCAACAAAGGACTCTCCATGCTCCCTGATAAACAAGTATGTCAACAGCAACGGTGATCATGTCTCATACAGCTTTTGTTGTCCCAAGATTCAAGCTGTTGTGAAAACCAAAGTTAAGAAATGAACCATTCTGTTGGCTCTTTCAATAAAAACGGTACAAAAGATAAAGATTTGTGCCTGGATGAGATGCTTACTAACTTTGACGTTGTCCTACTACAGGAATACTTTCTTCCTGGTATCAGTGTTGAATTTCTTCGCACAAGGCCCCGATCACATGGTGTTCACTACAAGTACTCGGGGGCAAATACAGAAGAACAGCTTTAGCAAAACTTTACGCCTCTTTTAGCGACCCGACTGTGCTTTTCTCGGTTGGTCTGTTTGATATTTTTGATAAACGAGATCTATCCAGAATAAGGATAATTTTTTCTGTATCTATCCCGTTCCCATAGCAATTCTAAGATCATTAGATCTTACGGAGCTACTAACATTTTGTCACGGCTGCAAGAATTGTATACTGATTTCCGTCAGAAATCTAGTATACGTCTGTTGCCGCATCACCGACTGATTAGACTTTTTTGATCGATGATTGGAGGCCTACTGTATGTTTCGTGCGTTCTTCTCCTGTTGTATTTTGTTTTTTTGTTCTCTTCTTTTTTCTATTAATCTTTACTCCACACTCTCTTTTGTTGTTAAAAATTTCGTGGGTCATAAGTATATATACTTACTCACTCCTCAACGGGCCTGTCTCCTTTCCAACTGGTTTCTGGGAGAAACCCAAGAGGGACCCTCGAAGTAGTAAGCGAGAGTTTAGGCGGAGTATCCCGCGAAATCGACTTGAATAATGACGACTCCCGTTTTCAGTTAATCGGCTGCCTACAGATAATAAATGCACAGGCCGGAGGGAGAGAAATCCAGAGCACGGATGATCCGGAACGACCCCAGTCCGGGGGCGAAGACCGATTTGCAAGAGGTCGAAAAGAACTTAATCCTACAACAACAAGGGCAATCGAAACTGGAGAAGAAATGGGTGGACCCACTAACTGTCGCGAGGCGGATCGGTAAGTTATATTACCTTATTACCGGGTTCGAGGGAAAATGGAAAAGAAAAAATCTTCACGTCAATTTGCTACGTAAATACCACAAGCCGAGGTAATGCTATTTTTCCCTCTGTCATATCAGAGGACGGTGACGACGTTCTAACCCCAAGTTCGTGACGTTCGAAACCAAAGACCGATCGGGTCCGGAAAAAGTTAGCATAGGTCCCCAGTTGACAACCGTACTAACCAAGCAAATGCAAAATATGCTCGAGAAGTACAGGGGTGTTTTGAGCAAATTGTCGGAAAAAAACGATCTCGCTATGCACAGCATAGATACGCTAAACCCATAAGGAAACAGGCGTAAAGAATTCATATTAGCCACGGACAGGCCGTCGACGAATAAGTTAAACGAATGCTTGAGACAGGGATCGTACGACGTTCGCGAAGTAACTGGAATTTTCCATTTGTCCTGGTGGCTTAGAAAGATGAATCTATCCGTCTATGCGGCGAGTATAGAGAACTGAACGAAGTTACAGTGGTTACGTGACTCGTTGTACGTGACAGTGAGATACGACACCCGCATCCAATGCCGATAAATGACGACCTTATCGCTCGTGTAGGTCGAGCGAAGAATATCAGCGTTCTAGACATGAGTAAGGATTATTTCCAACTAGTCATGGATCCAGAAAGCAACAAAAAAAACATCGGACGAATTCGGGGCATTTCGAATTTCTAAGGATGCCATTCGGCCTCAGAGACGCTAGAGCTTGTGGATAAAGTTCTAGATGATGCTGATGATCATGCGGGTGCATATAACGATGATTTGGTCGTGCTTAGCGAAACATGGGATGAACATTTAAAGCATTTAGAAGGTTGCGCTAAACGAACTCATACCGTAGCACTTACTTAAAGGAAAGGGAAGTGTGACAGTTTCGTCACAGTTCATAACCCCTCTTGAGCAAACGTCGATCCATCCAAAGAGACCGAGAGGTGTCGATCAGTTGAATGGAATAGTTAATTACAAATAGTTGTATAATTGTTAATATCACATTTAAAAATAGTTAATCACATCTGAAAATCCTGCGATACGTCCAAAACCGCCATAAATTTTATTTGCCAGTGAATAAGGTGGTGTCATTCTCCGGTTGATCATTGTTGGTTGGGTTTAGCAACTGGTACTACTTCATTGACACTTCCTACTCTTCATTGGAAGCTGGTAGCTTGTTTTTTTTTCTTTTTTTAAACGTGTGCTTATAATTATATTCATTCAGTTTGGCACGTACTACTTCATTCACACTTCCTACTCTTCATCAGAAGATGGTAGCTTGGTTTTTTTTTTAACCGTGTGCTAATAATTATATTCATTTTTTCCAGCAATTGATCAGGTTCCTGTTGATCATTGATTCCTGGCATATGGAAGAGCAATGCTCAAAGATAGAGTATCGGGGATATTGAAGCCACTTGATGAGTTGTCAGTCCTAAACTAAATTCAAGGAAAAATCATATGCTCTACCAAGGCCGTTATTACCCTGTGAGAAGGAGATTACGATAGGAGTTTACAGTCGCACTCATCCTCAATCTCAGCCAAAGCATTCTATTGCAGAATTGATGGCAAAATAGGATGGCACTGGGGCTTACTGGTCCTCTGTTCCAGAAAAAGCTCCCATTTCAGTGAACATCCAGAGAAGAGTGAGTGCAACAACAACAAACTTCAATAAAACTAGGCAGGCGAGCCTGCCTCTGTCTGTGAGCGCAGCTGCTACAGATGGTGTTGTGAACAGTATTGTTGGCAACCAGGGTCCGAATGGAAATCAGCCATTTGCTTCATATTTAAGTGGTGAAAAAAAGCTTCCAGATATACAGAAACAAAGTAGGAATCTGGGGGCTCACAACATGTGACCACTGCCCTGAATGTAGGTGGTTCACTACAACCCGTGGTTAGAAATAAACCTGTGCCCAGTGCCCTGAATGGAGGTTCTTCACCACAACCATTGGCTGGAAAGAAGCACAAGGAAGTCCTTTCAAAAGGCAAATACTTATATTCATTTTTTCCAGCTACTGATCAGGTCAAACCGATTTTCATTGGTAAAATTCCTGGCAACTGGAAGAGCAATGCTGAAAGGTAGAGTATCGAGGATACCACCTGGCCGTTATTACCTTGTGAGGAGGAGTTTCCGATAGGAGTTTACAGTCGCACTCATCCTCAATCTCAGACAAAGCATTCTATTGCAGAATTTATGGCAAAATAGGATGGCACTGGGGCTTACTGGTCCTCTGTTCCAGAAAAAAGGTTCCCATTTCAGTGAACATCCAGAGAAGAATGAGTGCAATAACACAAAATTCAATAAAACTAGGCAGGCGAGCATGCCTCTGTCTGTGAGCGCAGCTGCTACAGATGGTGCTGTGAACAGTATTGTTGGCAACCAGGGTCCAAATGGAAATCAACCATTTGCTTCAGATTTAAGTGGTGAAAAAAAGCTTCTAGGTAGACTGAAACAAAGTGGGAATCTTTCTGGGGGCTCAAAACATGTGACCAGTGCCCTGAATGTCGGCGGTTCACAACAACTACTGGTCTGAAAAAAAACAACAGAGAAGCCCAATGTGTGCCAATTGCCCTGAAAGAAGGTGGTTCACTACAACCCGTGGTTTGGAAATGAACCTGTGCCCAGTGCCCTGAATGGAGGTGGTTCACCGCAACCATTGGTTGGAAAGAAGCACAAGGAAGTCCTTTCAAAAGGCAAAGATAATGCATAATTGCAACAAGACATAAATCGCAGCAGTCCCACAAATGTGGACGAATCCGGTTCACACAGTGCTAGAACCAGACAAAGCAGTGCCATGTCGACTCTCTCCCTTGTAATATATAGTAATATAATAGAGAATTAAGCAGGTGAGAGATTGGTTATTATTTCTTATTTTAGTGCTCTTTTCTGTTACGTTACGTTTTGTTACGTTTTTTAGTTAATTATTAGTTAGGAAATGAGGTTATGTACCCGCCCAATTGCAAGTGTTTTTTGTACCTTTCTTGGGGCGGGTACTGGCATCATAGTTAAATGTATTTTGGTCGTAAGAAATAAACTGAACTGAACTAAACTAAACATAAAGCTTAGCAGGAAATACTGAAATTGCTCAATGATCTAGAAGCTCTCCCATGATTGTTGCTTAGTAAATGTGTGTGTGCAGCATAACCCTGTACTGGTTGTGTTTTTAAGCAGTTGTCACCTTTATTTCGTGAAAATATGAGATTGAACAATGAGAATATTTAATTTAGAATATTTTTTTAATAATGAACGACAAGCTTTTATTGTAAGTTGAGACATGGGTGGTGCGGAAATTTCTTATGTACTCTACTCGGAATGAATAGTATCCCTCTGGAAAACTGAAGAGCTGAGCACCAAGAGGTCATAACTCGCCTTTGACGACAAGTTGAGCTAAGAACACCATCTAGAACAGATTTATGTGTCCTTTCAACTAGGCTATCCTTTCTACAAGGTCAATCCCTACAAAGATACTCAGTCAACAAAGGTGATAACTAGCTTTTGTTTCCCAAACTTTCAAGTTGATTATCTTAAAAAAGAGAATCGTCCCGATTTTGCACTCAGCACTTCAGCTTTACTGTTGTACGGATCTACAATCCCATAGCTCCTTAGAGAAATCTTAAATACAAAAAAAATCTCCATGTTGAAGCATTTTCACTTAGTGGTTGGTATGTTGAGGTGGCTGGTAGGATGCAGTCTGGGTTCAAGGGTACTCGTCTTATCTGTATACATATACATATTCAGGTGTTGTATGTATTGTATCTGACCCAGTAATGAATTCAACAAGCAATTCCGACGAGAGCTGTGTGGCCGATTGTAAACTTTTATTGTACTGTACTTTCACTTTAGAACACAACAACCATATCACAGAGAAAAGAGGGAAAGAGCAAAAAGCTGCACTTCCGTTTATTTTATTCAGCATTTCTGTGGCGCAGCAGGAACCGTATGATGCAGCTAGACTAGAACTCGGGGTGTTGGCTACACTAGCAACACCCAAAGCGTCTGTGGTGGCGCACCTGAATTTAACTACAGTATTTTTCGTTCAGAAGCTTTTAAAGCTCTAAGTGACTCTGAACCGTCGCGCTTGAGCTAGACTCAGGGTTGCCAAATGTCGCACGATAGTGTGAATTGTCACTCTATTTTTTATTTGTCACTCTTGTCCTCCGACATAAAATTTACTCTATTTATGAAGATGACCAGATTTGTCTCACAATAGTTTGACAATTCCAGAAAATACAAAAATAAATGCGGAATTCAGCTCGATGAAAGTAATTTTAAGGCATCTATGTCATCCACTATGTCTGTACTACACAAAGAGTTAGATTTTAATTTCAGTGGGAGTGACGAAAAGTACTATCCCATGGGCAAGAGTCTCCAAAAAGATTGAAACATGTCAGCAGCGTAATTGCACGTTTTGCGTTGATCAAATGGACCCGAATCGCTGCTTTTTCCTGTAAAGTGGGGTGATTACGTGTTGTGTACCATTACGTGAACTGGAAGCACGTAGGAATAAAGTTTTAGCACGCCTATTTTTGTTTAGACACGCTTTGGCCTTCCATACTTCTCTTGTAATATGAACCATTCTAGTCTTATGGTACTGGGCAGTCTATTCTTTGTATGATGCAGCAATTATTTGCGAGGTCTGAACGCAAAAACTGGAATTTTTTTAAACTCATCATGCTCAGAGGATTCCATACCGATTGAGACTCTGCCGAAATTCATCTTTGCATCATTGATTCCGGCCAAAAATTACCATTTCACGTTTTTTCATGAAAATAAAATTTCACTCCCTATTCACTCTTTTTTTCAGCCAAAAGCCACTCTTTAAATTTTTCTGATGTGGCAACCCTGGCTAGACTAGAACTCGGGGTGTTGTAAGCCAAATTATTTGTGAAATGTATAAAACAAACTGGATATTTGTCCTGGATCTGGATGTAGGACATAAACTTATAGCTTCCTCTGCCAGTTGGGCATAGATTTGCGGAACATGTAATTTTCCCCTAAACAAAAACGTCTTGTGGTCAACCATTACTGTGTCAGCAAATAATTGCACTGCGGACCGATCACTTTTGGAAAAATTGAAGACAATAAAATCCATACATAGACCCCATAGAAAGAGCAGTCAGCTATTCTATTCTGTAAATTATAACATGATAATACACAACCCTAGTAGTGAACATAAAACTATTTATTGACACTGAGCAGAATAAACTGAAGCGAAGAAAGATGTATCTAACTAAAAATGCAAACACGAGAACGGAACAAAAACGGACATGCTAGGTATGTCTGCCTCTGTTTGTATGGATCGACTGCTAGGGCAACTGTCCAATTGGCGAAACAAAATACTAAGCCATTTTTGCCTAGTATCTAGGGCAGCAATTGCACTATTGTTATTGGCTGTGCGGCCAACACGACCCCGCCTAGTGCCATATTCTTCTGCTCTCCATCTCCCATCGTTGCCCTGCTGTGGCCTGATGTCCTTTCTTTAGTTTATCAGCTCCAACCTAAGCAAACAGACATTATTGTTTGAAACGCTAACGCCAGGGTTGCCACGGTTGGTGATTTATCACCAAATATGGTGATTTTTTTATGTTTGGTGATTTGGTGATTTTTTATGTTTGGTGATTTGGTGATTTTTCGTAAGAAGTTGGTGATTTTATCATAAAATTGGTGATTTACTGCGTCTGAGCTGCAACTTCTGAAAGCAGCAAGGCACAGTTTTTGAATTCTGATGACAATGCTACTCTTAGTTCGACGACGACGACCAAGAAGACTAGATTCTATTCTGTATTCAAATCCTAGGACAGATCGGTAGAGTTACTAATGTATACAGATTGCTGGTCATCAACTAGTATAGCAAGCAGAGATAGGCGAATCCGGATTCACCTATTTCTCCTGATGTATCTTAATTGGTATACAGGAACGTTGGTGATAAGAAGACTGCCAATCTAGCCAACCTAATTAATGGTTTAAAATGAATCCACTGGACAGTAATACAAACATTTCCCATTTCTGCAAAGTTTCGCCCAAAATGGAACTTGATTCACCTTAGGAAAACAAGTAAAAGTTTGATAATATATTCTACTCCTTGAAATCTTAAATACAGAAAAAAAATCTCCATGTTGAAGCATTTTCACTTAGTGGTTGATATGTTGAGGTTGTTGATATTCAGGTATTGTAGGTACTGTATCTGACCCAGTAATGAATTCAACAAGCAATTCCGACGAGAGCTGTGTGGCCGATTGTCAGAAAACGAATGCTGAGAACATTGTCAAACCCTGAAAAATAATTTTTCTGAAATATAAGGTGATTTAAGTACAGTTAAGAACCGTGTCTCAGTACTGGAGAAGAAAAACAACTCGACTGACAATGAACTCTCAAGAGTGAAGTCGGAACTCTTATCCATGAAGACTATTGTCGAGGTTCAGTCACATATGCTTAGTAAATTCAACGATCAAATGAATTCGGTCGTCAACCAGTCACTGGTTTTTGAAAATCGTGACAAAATGTGCAATCTGTTATTCTGGGGTTTGACTGATGTACCTGTTAACGATGCTGCATCCCTGGTTTCGGACGTGCTTGTAAACGGAATGTCTATTGGTCGTGAAAGTTTACCATCTTTCAGTGTAGTTCACTGCTCTAGTAAGTTCGTGAAAATCAAGGTGGATAGCATGAAGGCCCGGTTTTTGATCCTAAGCAATTCGAAGAATCTGAAAGGAAAGGAGTTTGGCTCCTACAAATCTGTGTTTATTGGAGATGACGTTACACCTCTTGTGCGAGTTCAGCGCAAGGAACTGCTCGGTATCCGTAAGTGCTTGGTGGATAAAGGTGTGGCTGGGTACCCCCTAGCTTACCCCCCTGTATCTGTGCAAAGAAAGACAACATTGTTACCAAAGTCCAATGGTATAATGCAAAGGGTTTGTTGTTACTATAATTTTGATGTTATTGTTGATTAAGTTGGAAGTTTTCCCCTTTTCATGCTTTATTATACTATGTCATTATTATATTATTTTTTAAGAAATTGTTTGGTAGAATGTGATAGTTTCGTTATGTTTTGTGTTTAAGTTTAGATATTAGTAGACGTTGTGGTGGGTGATTTCTACATGGAAAAGTTAGAGGCAATACTAGTGTGGCCTCTTTTTTCGTATTTTTGTTTTTTGTTTTGGAAAGTATCCGTTTCCTTTTCCTTGTTATTTGTGTTTGTTCTTTTATTTTTTAGTCGTTAGGAGTGATGAAACCATGTACCAATTTTCCGGGTTGTGATGATTATGGTTAATGATGGTACTAATTCCCGAGGCAACAGCCGTCTTGAAAATTTGGAAGCGTCAAATGTGAATTTTGGAAGTGTTTTTACAGAGCAGCTCCACCGGAGCTATGATGTTGGGATAGCTGGTCAGTATGTTTCTTGCAATTCGAAATACCTGTTTATAGATGGTATTAATTCCGTGTATCGTGGTGCTGATACGGAAGACCTGAAAGTTGTCCACTTTAATTGCCAAGGGCTGAATTCATCTTTTAATTTTTAAATGATATATGTGAACCAGGTTATTGGAATTGCTGAAACTTGGTATTAAGGGGTATAAATTTTACCACAAGAATCGTCAACTTCGACAACATTGAGGAAACTGAGCATATATACGGAGTGATATCGAGGTTTTGGTAAGAAATGACGTAGAGATATACCATGAAATGTTATCTGAACCACTTATCCTTCAACTTAAACTGTAACCGAAAGATGTAGTTGTTCTTGTGCTATACAGGCCACCATCTGGGTCGATACCAACTTTCATGGATCTTCTAGAAAAGCAGCTTGAAAAATTACAAATTGGCTCACATCAATTTGTGATGCTTGGGGATTATGATATTGACCTCCATGATCTGGGTTCTAATAGTCCTATGGATTTTTTGCAGCTTTGTACGTCTTACAGTTTGTTTCCTACTCTTAATATTTGTACACGTGTCACCGCATTGTCGTCGAAGCTCCTGGATAATATTTTGACCAATTTGAATTTTTCTGATCCAGGAGTTATTGTTACAGATGTTTCTGACCATCTCGGGATTTCGACTAGACTAAAAATCCCCCCCCCCAGCCAACACTTAAAACTCCACAGAGTTCATTGCCCATGTTTAAAACCTTGAAAAATTTAAGCAGGAGATTGCAGCTGTTGATTGGAATAATCTAGTAGATTTACAAGATGATATAAATGTAAGTTTTGGAAAATTTTATGATTTGTTGACTTCGATATTGATTAATACCTGTATGACGGTTCGAAGAAAATCAAGGAGAAATGAACCTAAGAAGCCGTGGTTGACGCGTAGTTTGTTACGGTGCATCAATAGAAGAGACCAACTTTACAAAAAATCAGTATTGAATGAAAATGATCCAGTGTGTTCAAGGGTGTATAAAACTACAGAAATGCACTTAATAAACTTTTGAGAAATGCAAAGAAAAATTATTTCGAAAGTATGTTTAAAGAAGCTTGCGGGAACCCTGCTAAAACATGGAAAATTATTAAAGGAGTTATCGGACCGACAGATAATGTTTTGCCCGATGAAGTTGCCACACCGGGAAGTTTGTCGTCAGATAGACCAGGAGATGTATGCAATGCCCTCTCGGAACGTTTCGTTACTGTTGGTGTAAGACTGTCTGATGCTATGGTATCTTCTCAGCATGATCCGTCGTTGGAGTCTTACTTAGGTACTCCAGTTTGTGTTTCTATGCATTTGAAAACCGTTACTCAAGATGAGGTACGTAATATTACTTTTGAGATGAAAAGCACGTCGGCCGGTAGTGATTCCATTAATCTTCTTGTGTTGAAAACAGCGTTACCTATTATTTCAGATGTGTTGACTTCCCTTATCAATGCTTGTTTGAAACAAGGAAGGTTCCCTGATTGTCTGAAAATCGCTAGAATAACTCCTACTTTTAAGGGTGGCGATCAAAATAATCTTGGGAATTACCGACAAATTTCAGTTTTACCCGTTATTTCCCGTGTTCTAGAAAAGTGTATCAATTCTAGAATATATGAGCATCTAGAACGTCACAAACTTTTACATCCCAATCAATTTGGTTTCAGGAAGAGCAGAACAGCAGATATGGCTCTATCATTTATAACTTCGATAATTAACGAAGCCCTCGATAAGAAATTGAGGGTAGCAAGTGTTTTTTTTTTATCTAGTTAAGGCGTTTGACACTGTTGACCTCCGAATACTGTTGAGAAAATGTGAATTTTATGGACTAAGAGGCACTACTTTGAGTTTGCTTCATAGTTATCTTCAAAAACAGTATGTCCGAACTAAATGGATTGTCGTCATGTAAACATGTTTTAGAATGTGGTGTCCCCCAAGGTTCTGTATTGGGTCCCATTCTTTTCTTGATTTTTATTAATGATCTGCCGAATGCTGTTAGAGCTGTTTCTTCAATTAGGGACGTTGTTCACACTGCACCTCCTATAACGAAGGTAACTACGCCCCTATTTGCTGATGACACGACTCTAATGTGTGTTGCCCCAACCGAACAACTGCTTATTTCGACAGTTATTCCGGCAATGAATCAAATATGCACATGGTTAAAGGTAAACCGTCTTGATTTAAATACTGATAAGTCCAAGTTTATAATTTTTTCACGATCTCCGAATTATTACCCATGGATTAGTTCAGTTCAGTTTCAGTTTATTTTTTACGACCAAAATACATTTAACTATGATGCCAGGACCCGCCCCAAGAAAGGTACAAAAAAGCACTTGCGATTGGGCGGGTACATAAAACTCATTTCCTAACTAATAATTAACTAAAAACAAAACATAACAGAAAAGAGCACTAAAATAAGAAATAATAACCAATCTCTCATCTACTCATTTAATAATAATAATGAGAAAAACGAAAATAATAAGCGAAATAGGAAAAATAGAAGAACAAAAAACTATGAACCTTGGCCTAACAAATACTTTTTCAATTTATTTTTAAATGGCCCCAGGTGCTCAGCCGCCCGAATGCTCTCCGGAACAGAGTTCCACAAATTAGGCCCTGAAAATCTGGTAGGGAAGCCGGCCCTGGTTCCACTTCTACGCGGGACGACGAAGTCACTCGCGTTTCATAATGATGCAAAGATCTATTGTCACTAAAATAATCACGAAAAACCTCTGGACTTACATCATTCCAACATTGATAAGCAAAAATTCCGACTTGGTACTCCCGTAACTGTCCTACATTCAGCACTTGCACTTTTTGAAGCAAGCTGCAGTGTTGTGTATACCTTCAACATATCTACCAATAAGACGCATCGCTTTATTTTGAAGAATCTGAAAACGTTTAAAATTCACATAAGAATTGCTTGCCCATAACATGCAACCAAACGAAATATATGTGTGAATCAAAGCGTGGTATAAAAGCAATAAAACTCTCGGAGGTAAAGAATTTTTGAAACCTCGAATTGCACCCAGGCCACGGGCAACCTTTGTTGCAACACCATCACTGTGGCAGAAATAATGTGTGTACAGAAATAATTTCTGAGAGAGGAACAATCAAACGTACTAGGTTCGTTGAGTACCTTGGAATAAATGTTGATGAGACTTTATCATTTAAAGACCATGTGAAATCTCTCTCTAAAATATTATCACGTAATTTAGGAATTATCCGTAAATTAAAATACATTTTCCCTTCTCATATTTTGCGGTTACTATATTTCTCGCTGATACACCCGTATATTTTGTACTGTTCATCGACATGGCTTGGTAATGTTCCTTTTATACTTCGTCAAATCCGTGATCCAGAATAACGCCACTAGAGCTTTTTGCGGAGTGCCGAATTGTGAGTCGATGAGATCAGTATACAGGGAAATAAATATAATGCCTACAGCTGGATTGCGTGGTTTTTACACGCTGATTTTCATTTACAAATATTCTAATGGGTACCTCCTAGATTGTTTTGAAGGTATATTTTGTGAGAGGTCAACGTTCACTAACACGATACTCGGGCAAGAGGTGATTTTCAGGTTCCTCGTTTGATATCAAGTAGGTCCTCGTTCTCGATTATTTATAGAGCGTCTTAGCTTTGGAATAAGCTTAGTAGAAGTTCAAAGGAATTTGGTAATTTTGATCAAATTAAATCAGAGCTACGTTTTGAGTTTGTACAGTTTCGAAATGGATTAAGGAAAGTTGTTTATATTTTTTTATAATTTTGTTGTTGTTGTTGTTTTGAGATTGGAAAACACTGTTTTTTTGTAGTGTAAGTAATAGTGTTGAGTGCTTTGGTACATGGTTTCATCCTCTTACCCTTTACTTCAGTAAAAGAAAAATTCTTCTTTTTGTGTTGTTTAATAGTACATCCGCGCAAGCAGTGCTTTTGCTGTGCTATTTATGGATCTTCGTTTGTCTTGTTAATAAAACTATTCTACTGCTATGCGCTAGTGTATACAGTGGCGCTGAGGGCTACATTGGACAAACAGGTAGCGACGGGAGAAGGCTACAATACCTGAATGCAAATATAAAGGAGTTGTCCATTGCTCCGTCTGGCTCAGCTATTTTCTAACCTAACTTCCCAATGGAAAATGTTGTGAGAACTTTGCTTGCACAAATTATGCTCAGAAACTTCCGAGGAATGGAACTGGAATTTCCCATCTTTCAAGTTTATCCATTAGCCGCCGTGGGATAGTTCGCAAAAAAAGCTCGGCCAGCCCCTAATTTGTGCAAGCAAAGTTGGCAAACAATTTATGAAATAATGGCTCAAACGAAGTCAGCCACATGCAGGTTCGGCTCTTCCAGCAACAGCCTGACGAGGACCCTTGCCAAGAAGGGCCAAAATATCACTGATGAACATCATAGATGACTTCTCCATTTTGAGCCATTGTTTAATAAATGTTTCCCAGTCAGCTAGGGCTGAAGGAGCATTTCTTGGCACAGAAGTTCGCACAGAATTAGAGGAACAGGAAAAACTCGTCTTGGCTGAGCCAAAAGCTTGCCTAGATGCCACTGGAACACGTTTGTGTGAGAAAAGTTGAGAAAATCTCAGCCAAAGGGGCAATGGAAAACGGCTCAAGTGGGGGAAGGGGGGGGGGGTCTGCAACCACTGCCCACTCTCCATAAACTTTGACTGGGCAGGCTAAGCTTGAGCAGATCTGAATTTCATGATAGTGTATGTGTTCTAAACAAAAACTGGTCTGGTGGAATCTGGGCTGTAAATACCTAAGCTCAGTTACATCCCAGATTTCTGATTGGGTAGGGGGTCAGCTTGTGCAAACCTTAAACATTGGATTAAATATGGCCTACTGTAAGCAATTTTATTATAGGAAACTAAAGACCTCCAGGACTTCAAGGAGTGTGTGTGTGGGGGGGGGTCCTCCCTACAAGCTGCATTGATTTTCATGATTCGGATTTTTTACTGCAGTGGTTTGAAGTATTTCAAATGTTTAAAAATCCGTATAATTTCTTAGAGCAAAATTTTGAGTTGCTCCCCTCCCTCTCCTCCTTTTGGTGAAAGCAGTAAATGAACTAAATCTTCTTTTTCAAGGCAGGTGCAGTTTAAGTACCCACATGATGAATAAAAAAGTAGTGGACAAAATTAAGGACCAAAGGTCAATGCTGCATTATTTGTCTAGAAATTCAGATGGGCCTGGTTCGGCAGCAGCTGGTACCACCATCCCCGATGCAGTTAGAAAGCCCAGACTTGAGACTGAAAATACTGAAAGTGATGATGAGGTTTTATTTTCACACGCTGGAAATGCAAATGCCAAGAATACACGCTATATTCCAAAGATTATATCTGAATTACTTGCTGAACATTCTGTGGATGGTGAATTGAGTAAAGATAAGGAAGCTAGAAAAGATCCTGCCCCTACACAAAGAAACAGTCAGGTTAAGAGAAAGCTAATCAAAAAGTTGTAAAGTAGTCTGTCCCAGTCCCGTTTATTGCTCCTAGTATAAACAAGACTTTGTCTGAAAAGCTTGATGGAAATTCTGCAAGTGAGGATGTCGAAGAAGTGATAGAGGTATCTCATGCTGTTGAAGAAAAATGTGCCAATGCTAGTGTTAAGATGGTTGTGAAGCAGTCTGCCCCTGTCGTAAGAAATTCTAGTACAAACACCATATCCCGATCTCCCTTGTTACAAGAAAACAGTCAAGTAAACCCAGGTTGTGATGTATTTGGACAAGATAATCTAGAAATCTCTGGAACAGGAAGCGATTTCAACATTAATAGCGTTAATGATACTAACTCTGCGTGAAGAGTCAGATGATTCGCATGGGCCTCCTCCAAGGAAGAAACTGTCAAAGACTGCCAAAGCAAGACAGACGGATGAGGACACCAGTTTTAGTGAAAGTGACGAAGTAAATGAAGTGCTCAGAAAGAAGAAAAAGACAAAAAGAGAGAAAAATGTCAAGGGGCATGCAAATCAACGGAGAGTAAAAAAAAACATGTTATTATTCTCTGGAAGCGGGGAAACCGGTCGAAGAATTTTTTTCAATGCCAGTTGTGTCTGATGCAACAGCTAAAGGGTTGTAGGAATTAATTATGAACGAATTTTGTTCAAGGAAAATACCACTGAAAAACATTGTTGGCTTTGCTTCTGACAATGCGAGTGTTATGCTAGGATCCAAAAATGGCTTGGCAAAGCTTTTGAGGATTCTCTTCCATGGCTTGCAATTTTCGGCTGTATCTGCCACTCATTTGCCCTTTGCTCAGCTGCTGCATGTGATGTCTTAGACCCGTGTGTTGTGCAGTTCAGTCACGATATTTTTAACTTTGTTGCATTTAGCCCAAAACGGGAAATGGAATTTGGACAGTGCCAAGTATTTGTTGATATAGCTGAGTACTGTCTGCTGTACCCTAGCAAAACGAGATGGCTGGCGATGGAGAGTGTGGCTCAGCGTCTTCTGGAGCAATGGGGGGGGGGGGCACTCACCCTTTATTTTCAATCCCAGATTGCAGATAACATACATTCAGCAACTGCCCTTTACAACGCACTTATTAGTGATGATATCAAACTGAATTATATGTTTCTTGGTTACATTCTACAAGTGGTGAACCAACTTAATGTATAATTTCAGAGTGAAGAGGTACGAGTTCATTTACTTCTTAGTAAGGTGGAAAGCTGCTTGAAGGAAATTCTTTCACATTTCTTCAAAGCAGATGCTTTGGCTCGCACCAGCCCATTTACTATGGAATATTGCAAATCCCGATAACCTGAAAAGTTTCAAAGAGGTGTATTTCGGAGCGAAATTTGAAGCACATGTCAGTAAGTTGGGGGAAAATATTGATCCCAAAGTTTTGAACAACGTGCAGTGTAAATGCATCAAGTTCTACGAAAAGCTGTGTTTGCAAATTAAGTCACGAATCAATGCCAGTGATCGTCTGCAGAATCAGCTCAAATGTATCTATCCGGCTATTGCCATTTCTGGTACGATTCCCTCTATTGCTTGTGTTTCAGCATTTTGATGAGGAATTGCTGAACACCGAGTGGAGAATGCTTCCACATGTTGATGATGAAATCAGAAAAAACAGCAAACTAGACTCTGCGTTCTATTGGTCGTTTGTAGGGGTTTGTAAGGATGGCGGTGGAAATTTGTTGTTCCCGACCCTCTCAAGATTCATGGCAGTACTGATGTCCCTTCCCCATTCCAGTGCATCAGCAGAGAGACAGTTTTCTCTACTCAATGTCATTAAGAGCCCCCTAAGAAACAAGTTGAACCCCAGCACCATTTCTTCTCTCATGCATGTGCATAGGTTTGTGAAGGGTGTATCATGGGACATATCAGATGCACTTGTCTCAAAAGCAAAGAAATGGAAGTTAGAAGTTGAAAAGGGTTAACAGTTGTTACTTAGGTAACCCAACCATCTGTTTTGTATATTCAAACGAATCCATGGTTATATTTGTTTTCAGATGAAAAGTCATATTTGACAAAAGTCACGTCGTATTTCGGGTTGATGTCATCCTCTTGAAATACTTCGCGCCTTTAATCTTCTTCCTCTGCTCCTTATTCATTTATTGTTTTGGTACAAAAAGATAGGAAAGGTTTAAAGGAATTGTTCTTAGAAAATTATTAAACCTCCATTCAAACCTTGACTACCCAATAGACCAGACACCATACCTTAAACACTTAAATCTATTTCCAATTTAAAGCAAAATTATTTTTATTCTATATTGTGGCTAACTTTTGCACACATGCCGATAGGTTCTATGTGAACGACATGCGTTTTGATACGATCTGTTGGGCGAAATTGAAAATTTTCTCATTATATTGATTTCAACATAGTTACATGTGATGTTGTTACGGCAGTGCGAGCCACATAATGGAGTTATGAAATTATCGGCATGAAATCAAAAGTGTGGCCTCAGTGTAGAATAAATGTAATTTATTTTGAAACTGGAAATAGGTTGAAGGGTTCAATGTATAGAGTCTCTGGTCTAATAGGTAGTCAAGATTTTGATGGAGAAATAGAATTTAGTGGGGGAGAGTATTTTCATTCGAAAACATAAACACGCGATAGGTCCATTTACAGTTCGTTTTAGAAAGTATTTACAGTTCGTTTTAGCTGAACAGTACCTGTATTGAAATCTGCGTCTCTTAAATTAGAATAAATCCTAATTATGTTTTCATGGTTATGACTTCCGACTTCCTAAAGGGGATTTGGTTTAAAGAGACCATTTATGTTTCCATCGAATGAGAGCTCGCCGGGTCTGAACTACAAACAAATGTACGAAGAATTGAGTTTGAAATGGATAACTCTGTGTCAGAATAATCCAACTGGTATATTTCATAACAAATCAAAACTTTTGTAGGTGGCATTAAAGTCGGGGCGTCACCTTCCGGTATCTGAGTTCCAAGATTTTCCGATTTTTTTTTAGAATTTTGTAAGAAGGGTCCTTCCTACCCCACTGAACACACAAGGTGAGATCGTTCCACTTAATTTTTTATTTTACAATAGGCCTCCCTCTTCAAAATTTATTTTCCTGTCCTTTCTAACGGTTATTACTCGACAGTTCTCTTGTCCCCAACTCAAGTTTCAAACAATAAATCACGTAAGCTTATTTCGCACGGTCAAAGAGGCAATTAAATAAGATCCCTTAGAACAAAGTCACCAGCATCATGAACAACGAGCGCTGCATAACGGTTCTAACAGCCAATCAGACGTTAGCAGTTCTAAGGGAAAACTTCAACCCGGACCTCGCCCCCAAAAGAATGGCTTCCCTCGAAAGAAAGTAAGACCTTGAAGAAGAACTAATCGGGGAGTTCTGATCCAACCGTTCTTCCGTGAACACAACCCCGACTAGGAATTAGAGAAGAATATTAACGTAAGTTTTCTTTTAGATGTTTCTGATCAAAGCAACAAGGCCAAGTACGCCGGCTCTTCAGACCCGTCAACACCATCGCTTTACACTGCTGAAGGAATCACTAAATTAGTTATCACTCTTTCACCCACCTTTATAAAGATTTTAAAAGTAAATTAACTCTTGTGTCTGGAGAGATCGTGAGGTTTAATTAGGCCTTAGAAAGCGGGTAGACTGTTACCATAGCAGATAGGAAAAAGAACCCATACGCACTCGACTACACGCTACCAAATTCTACGTTACTGTCTCTACGCCAGCTTCGAGCTCAACGCTACCCTAGGTGACGGCTCTTCACTGAGTCTTCAACTACGGAAACCGAGGCCAAGTAGACCTTACCGGGGTCATTTGCTTTTCTTCCCGAATTTTTTTTTTCCTTCGCCCGAGTCGGCTCACTTATTAGCAGCGGAGAGTCCCGTATTCTTATCTGTAGGCTAGTGTACTATTTTTTATAAGATAAGATAAGGTCTTTGTTTCACCAAAAATTATCAGTTTTGTTTCATCAATTTATCCCCGGCTCATCATTTTACCTTGCCCGGATTGCATTGTCTTTAGCATCAACAGGTGTTTATTGACCCAGCCTGTGTTGATATACACAGCCTGTGGTGATATAGTATATTCGTCCCCTATTCAGTTTTATTGCTTGAATGAAAGCAACGCTCAAATGGGACGATGAATATACACAACTCATGGCTTCAAACACGAGTCGAGGAATTTTTCAGCGACACGTCGATCTAATAGTTGAGTCGGCAGTGCTTGCAGTCAATGGTAGAATTGAAACAAAGACCAGATGAAACTGTATTTGAGTTCTACAGGCGACTGAAGGCGGAAAAGACGGATTATTGCAAAGCGGAAGGGTTAGACAATACAAAAAGTAAAGATGCGTTTGACCTAGTAGATTCAATTGTTCTGCAAGCATTTGAGACGGGCCTACGGAGCGAACTCCAAGAGGCGGTTCGGTTACGACAAAACAATTATGACGACCTAGATGAAGCGCTTGAGATCGCTCAAAATATCGAGCTAGTAAAATCAAGTCTGCGCTCAAATGACCAAACAGAACAATTTGAATATCTCACGGCGGGGGACGCGGAAATGAGCACTGATAGGACCAGAACTCTCCACGGGCAAGCAGGAAGGGCTCCCCGTGGCAATTACTTTTCGGGTCGATATAGATCCTACAACAGGAACCAAGATATGTCGACCGGCACTCTAATGTGGATACTACCAGCTTCCAGCCTTTGCCTATTCAACAGTCACGAGTTGTGTATTCGCACAGTCCTGGGAGGCAGTATGAGAGCAGTCCCAGAGGGAATTACAGTTCTAGTCCAAGGGGGCATCATAATCAAAGAGGTTGGTCTGCTCCACATTTTAGAGGCCGGGAGAATTTCAGGTCCGGGTATCAAGGCTATGAGGAAAATAGGAATTTTGCAAGGAACGAGCCTAATGGGGGCGGTAGTTACAGCGGTGCCCCTAACTCGAACCGAGGATCGCAGCTGAATGATGGTCGTTCCGGTGTAGCTTCCTATTCTTCTCATCGTGGGAACTTTGCTGGTAGATTGGATGGCCAAAGAGTCTGGGGGGCCAACCGGCCCCAGCCGCAAATTGAAAGAGGTCGCGAAATTATGAGGGGGCAACATAGTTGTCGAGCGATGTCTGCCCCAGAACGTAGCAATGTGAGTTTCCTGGAGAATCACCAGGAAGTAGGTTTCATGGCTGATCATTATGACGAACCTGAATCGCATTTTAGTCGTTTGGGGGATGCATACAGTGACGACGAGAGGCAGTCTAAACCATCAGTCACGAGGTCTTTAAATTTGAACGCCAGGTTCCGGCAATAACGCTGGAACCGCAAGAGCGAAAGTTCAAAAGTACAAGTCGGTCGGTAGCTTAGACTTAATCTGTTTTGTTGACACGGGTTGTAGTCGATTACTGATCGACTATGATGTATTCCAAAAGGTTTTTCTTGCAGGAAAATTAAAATTCACTAGTTCTAAGGTAAAATCACTTTCTGGGAATTTTCTTGATGTCGCAGGAGAAGCAGAAGTTCTTATCACTATACCAGGATTTCGCCCAGTCAACTGGCGTGCACTCGTAATCCGTGGGTTATCGTTCGATGTGATGTTAGGATACGACCTTTTGCGTCATCTGAACTGCTATCTTGACATGTCCACTAACACCATTCTTCGTATAGGTCCTTCCGTTACCTTACCGGATGGAGAAGATTGTGCATTTTTCGGTTCTGCGAATTTGGTACGTGGCTATATAACCTTGGCTAAGAAGACGTCTGTACCTCCTCGTTCGATGATTCTCTTAGATTGCCGTGCTAGATCAAGGGATCAGGAGCTTCCTGCAGGTGCAGTGGTACTTTTCACTCCTGCAAAGGAAGGGTCATCTTTGCATCCTTATGCACTTGAGTATTCAGGGAATAGGTTCCTCGTTCCGTATTTCAACAATAGTGGCGATGTCAGAGAAATCTCAACGAGGGAAGTTCGTGGTTACTATCAGGAAATTGACAAAAATAGTCTTGGTCAAGCTTATTCGCAGGAGGAATTTTGGAAACAGGAGGACAAAATTTTGGCAGCTTACGCGAATTCTGAAGATGTGTGTGGAATCGGCGAACAAGTTGGCAAGGTCAAGGTAGAGCATTTAGATCAAAAACTGAAGGAAAAACTGCTGAGACTGTTGGAAAAATACGGGAGTGTTTTCACAGTCGACCTACGACGTTGGCCAGAACGACATCATGGAGGCAGAAATTGACATCAACCCTGACATTCCAGTACCGAAGGTAAAGAAGTTCAACCTCCCCTTGCTGCAACAGAAAGCCCTGGAGTCCCATGTTCAGGCTATATAACTAGCAGGCAATATCAACCTGGAAGAAGTCCTTACCAGTCTCCAGTATTCATCATTGCCAAGCCAGTAAATGGAGTCATTCCAGAGCGAAGCCAACTGGACGTCACAAATTCTAGATTCCTGATTGATGTTCGCAATGTAAACCAGGCAATACGTCGATCAGCGTGGCCTCTGGCAAGGGCAGACGACATCTTTAGCACTCTAGGTCTGTCCGGGGCTCGCTTCATCTCTTCATCGACGTGTCGCATGGGTTCTACAACGTCAATCTGCATGAAAGAAGAAAGAAGTATGTTAGCTTCTCTTCGCCTGTTCCAGGCCAGCAAATGATCTTCCAGCGACTTCCGCAAGGAGCGTCTTCTTCTCCTCAGATTTTTCAGGAATTTATGACTATCCTGTTCGAAGGAATGCAAGCTTTTGTGCGCTTTTATATCGATGATCTAGTAATTTTCAACCAAACCGAGAACGAACATCTTGCTCACCTAGAAAAGGTATATCAGAGGTTAACAGAGCATAACATACGAATAAAGAGCACAAAATTTCAGTTTTTCACGAAGAAGGTTTCTCTCTTGGGGTTTGTCATTACACCTGAAGGAGTAAAACCACAGGAGAGTGAGTCTCGGACTCACTGGATTTTACCGGAGATTTTTCCTGAATTATGCGAAGTTGACATCCTGTTTTACACGGCTGATTCGGAAAGACACAAAATGAGAATGGGGAGAAGAGCAGCACGCTTGCTTTAATCTTTTGAAGGGAGGAATCTCGAAATCAGTCTTCCTGAAGTTCCCCTACCATAATGGTAGACCATACTACATCATAACCGACAGCAGTAAGGACGTGTCTGCTAGCGCTTTGTTACAGAAGGACGATGACAACAGATGGCGACTGATTGCCACTCATTCAAGGGTACATAGTCTGACTATGATTCGCCCTTGCAACTTTACTAGAGAACTTTCGCAATCGTTGACGGATTAAAGCGATTTTCTTACGAGATTTTTGGACGAGAAACATACATACTGACAGACTGCAAAGCCATTACATACATGCAAAGGTCAAAAGATGTTGACTCGGAACTTTACCGCTTTAGTGTCATGCTGTCGGACAGAAACATAAAATGGCTCTACATTAAAGGAAAACTAAATCCGGTAGACGTATTAAGCCGAACACCGGATGACACACTTCTTCGAACTCGTCCATACTCTCTTGTGGCAGCATCAGCATCTTTATAGCAGCATTAGCAGAGGCAAATGCACCAAGGGTTAGTCCGACTACGCGGACAGAAAGCTTGGACTTCCTAGGTTTGGAAGTTCCACAGATGAAGGAGTACCAGATGAACGACGAAGAGTTAGGACCAATTATTAGCTTCATGCTTCAGCACGGGACAGATGATGAGACGAAAATGGACAAAATGGGCCAGGGGATGCCCCGCAAGGACGGGAAGACCGGGACGCCGGGTGGAGATTTAGAAGAAAGAAATGGCAAGAATAGCCATAATACAGTTAGTCCACAGGAACATGGCTCCCTAGGAGCGGCTGATAGTCTAAAAGACCAGCCTGATGAATATACTTCAGAAAAGAAAGAAGATATGAATGAAAATAAAGGAAATGAATATATATTCATGAGCCCAAGGCTGACTCCAGGAGAACTCGAGAAGTAACTGGAAGATTGGATTATTGAGCCATGGCTGCAGAAAGAAGTTGACAAGCTCATCTTGTCGGAGGAGATTTTGTCTCGGATGCTGCCACCGGAAGAAGGCAGAAAATCAACTGCGCAAATTTTACAACTAATGATTCCTAGATGCCTGATTCCCGGTGTGCTACAACTGTCGCGTTCACATGTCCTCATGACCGCCCACCATAAAGCGGAGAGAAGCTTGGTCAAACTTCGGAGTTTCTGCTATTTCGACAAGATGTCGACACAAATGAAAAATGAGGCACAGAATTGCCATATTTGCCTGCGCAGGAATATTACCCCCTGAATTGTCCCCGAGCTACAGAAAAATGCCTCAGCTGAAAAAAGTTTTGAAACGTGGTGTTTGGACACCTTGCCCTCTCTTGCCTTTGTTTGGAGGCAACAAATATGTCGTTGTTTGCGTAGATGTCCGCACTTCCTTGGTTGTATTAGAGCCTGTTGCTGATGTTACAGCAGAAACTATTTGCAAATGTTTGCTGCGGCACTTTATTTCATATTGTGGCATGTTTCGTTTTCTATTGACGGATTGTCACGCCACATTTCGCTCAAGCCTTTTCAGGAAGCTTATGGGTTTTCTGAAGGTGAAGAAACTTTTCACTAGTCTTCGGGCTCCTTCCATAAATGGAGCAGCCGAGAACAAGGTGAAACTCTGCAAACGTTTGATTTGTAAATATATTGACGTCAGTTCAGAGTGCTGGAGTGAATTTGTTTGCTTATGTCAGTTCATTTTGAATAGTTCTGTCAATCACCCAAGAGGTTTTTCTCCGTATACCTTGGCGTTCGCAAACGAACCAATTAGCATCTTAGATATGCAGACTTACAACCTCGGGTCCCATTGTACCAAGATGACGACGACTATGCAGTCCAGCTCTTAAGGCAAATTTTTACAACATATCACATCTCAAGTGATATTCTCAGACACGAGCGGGGCAGACAAGCATATCAGTTCAATAAAGGTTGCACCAAGGTCCCCTTATTGACTGTTGGAAGTATAGTCTCCATGAAGGATGACACGGTTAGGCCTGGTACCCTGAAGGGTGTTAGCTTCCGGTATGTAGGGCCGTACAGCATTTTGCAAGAAATACACAAAAACATTTTCTTTTACAGTCCTTACAGGAACCCTACAAACGGAGAATGGCTAACATCCGGTTGCTAAAAGTTGTAAATAACAGAGAAATTTTCCTTTCTAAACATCCAAAATTTTCACAAGGAATGAAGCAGGCTTTTCCAAGTGAGGAGGAGCCGGGTATTTCTGCCGACGGATCTCTACCAAACCCGCAAACTCGAACGGTCGCGCTCCGGTCTGCTATGATGTTTCCGGGAAACTCAGTGGTTACTAGGACGCAATCATTGCAAAGGAACGATTAAAGTAACGCCGTTACGAACAACCAAACGGCAGCGGATGGCAGTAAAGGAAACCCAGTCGGCAGCCCAGAAACAGAAAGATGACCGTCCGAAATCCCCAGAAAACGACCAGCTGTCCGACTCCAACATTTTTCACAGCATACGCTAGGATGAAGAACAGGAGTCCGACAATTCTTTCGAAGGCCCCGATGAACCCACTCTCTGTCACAACGAAAGGCCATCCATCAATGAGATGGACGAACCAGAAGCAACTTTGACGTCTAGTCGACCAAGAAGAGCTACACATAAGCCAGCTGGCTTCTATAAAATTAGTCCTGTTCGAGGTCGTCGCTTCTGAAGAAACTTCTTGTTTGTCAGTTTTATTCTCAGTACCATGGATTAGAATATTAGGTATAGAAAATGCTAATTTTTGTTAGGTTGGTCACATTAGACAACTAACTGGCGTCCATTGCAGTAATTGTCGGTTCCTAACCTAGCTAAGAAGATAGAATTGAATACTCACCCAAGGGTAGAAGGTCTTCAGTTAGTTCAATGGTAGTCCACAAATTTTCCACATCAAAAAAAGAATCATATCTGTCCGTTTTGGCACATATGATTCAGGATTCACAGCGCTCTCTCACTCAGCCATGGGCTGAAATTACAATGAGGTGTCATCTGAAGAAACAACCCTCTCGAAGAAAGGGTTCAGTTCAGTCGTGTTATACCTTGTTTATGGCGTGTCCTAAAGGCGAATAGTTTAATTGCAGCGATTCCAGCAATTGAACAATCCTTCGTTGTGGAATGTTGACTCTGTGGCTCTATATCCTTTTGATCTCAGGGGCGTCCAGCTCTGTCAAGGATCGAACCAAAAGTTTTGTGTCAGATGGGATGGCTTTCCGTAAGGTAGGGAAAATGACCCCGACGAGCGGAAACTACAAACTCATTATTCACATCAGTATTTCTCAAATTAACGAAGGGCTAGATGAGATCGAGAATAAAATAACAGAAAGAACAAATGAAATATTGGGGCAATTAACCTCAAAACTGACCCCGAAAGATTTAAAAACGCCGGCTGCAACGGCAAAACACTTGTTTGAACAAATGCATGAAATAGAAACTTTTAGAGAGGCAACTATCCAACTGGCCGAGCTTCCGCGAAGAATTTGGGGAAAGAGTAACAGCAAAACGCGAATCCTTATTCAACGAAGTACGGCTTTCAGGAAAGGTGTTGAATAGCATTAGGTCGCTGATGCAGGTAAAAAGAAATACATTCCCTAGGAGTTTGATACCTGGTCTTGGCAATAGTATTGGCTATGTCGCTGGCCTAGCCACTGACAGCCAAGTTCAAGAAGTACAAGAGCATCTAAAGGACATAAAAAAGACAAATGATAAGGTCTCTCACTTTTAACACCAGCAACCAGTGTCATTCACTCAATGGAGCAAGACGTCGCCAGGGAGCAGGACGAAACACTAAGCGTGGTTAACGAAGCACTCTTAGCTTTCCAGAAATCCGTACTTGAGACTCAAAAAGACTTGGTTAAAAATCTCATTTTTGGACTAGCTTCCCTCCAAACTAACTTGGAAGGAGTCCCACGACACTTGACCGCCGAGCTCCGTAAATTACAAAATGGTCTATATCAAATCCTTCATGCAGTACTGACAACGTCTTTAAAAGGATTTTTATTCAGTTACTAGACCCCTCCGAACTTAGTAAAATTCTGAATAGCATCGTAGAATCACTCCCAAGCCCTCACGCCCTTGCTATATCTTCAAAGGAGAACCTTCTTGACCTTGTAAAATGTGAACTTATGTCGACTTCAGAACAGTTAATAATTGTGTGCTATTTGCCATTAAACCGTATCGGAAGTGAATTTAATTTATATGAAACCATACCGGTTCCATATCGTATTAGGGAGTCAGAACATTACGTAAAGACGCAGTCGTCCTCAGATTTTTTCGCAATTACTGACGATGCGGATTCTTAATTGTTGTTGAACCGATACGATATGGAATTCAACTGTGTGTCATATAAGCAGAAAACCATTTGTGACTGTCACATCGTGCTTAGGAAGGGAAGTTTTTCGACTTGTTCATACGCTGTTTTTACTCAGGATACGAATACTATTAACGAAGTATGCGAGCAAAAAATGTCAACATTCTCTTCTCCGTTCGCAGAAGATTTAGATGGGGATACTTATGTTTTAGCGAGTCCTTCTTCAGGCCCAGTCACTTTAAATGTTGTTTGCCCAGAAACGAATTTGTTTTTAGCAAACCAGACGTACAAACATTATTCAATAAATGTCAGTGAAGCACAAATATTTTCTATAAATGGTGCATGTAAAATCAGCCATTCCTCTTTCATTATTCAAGACTATTACAGTCCGACAACTTTATTCAAGGCTAGATCGCTAACCCCAGTGTTAGAGATTAAGAAGCTTGTTGTACCACTGAGTCAAGTTACTTCAAAATTCAAAGTTGAAACTCTGAATGAGTATTGGCAAAGTAAGCTAAAAAGCGAAACAAGCAGTAACCATCACAACCTTGAGCTCCCGCTAGAGCTACTCTCGGTTGAGAAACAGACCAATACTCATCCACAGTCTTTAACTCACATTTACGTTTTAATTGGTATGCTTGCAGTCACTGTGATTTTATGTACCGGGATGTCCGCATATTTGTACGGAAAATTTGAAAGGAAGTACGCAGATACCATATTTTTGCCCATTCAGGAGTTAGGGGAAGGAATCCCTCAAGCGCAAGCTAGACTATGATTTCCAATCAGGTGAAACAATAGTTTTGATAAAGAAAATCAACCAGCTTAGTAATAGCCCTTTTAAAAGAAATCCTTCTTATTCAGCTAAGCTTAGCATTATTGTTTGTACGATACATAAATCGCAGGTGATTGTGTGGTAACAAATTATTTTTTGGGGCAACTAGCTCGTATGTAATTTTGAATTAATTAAGGCTTAGATTGGCGAAGTTTGTAAAAGTATTTCCCTATGCTTTATTTGTGTGCTTGCACTTGAATTTTGTAGCAGTTGGAGCTTGTAACCATTTTTGTGCACTAAATGCTTGAAACGGTCAAATCGAAACTAAATAAAAAAAAGGATGAATTTTTGACTGGGAGCCTACTACGCAAACAGGTTGTTTCAGGGAGGCATGTATAAAAGAGAGGAAATATTTTCGGTAATATTCCCCCCCCCCCAAATTCAGTGTCTGCACTTCTTAGTTATAAGTTATTGAAATTCCCAAAGAGGTATTCGCGTTCTTCAAAGTCGATTGATTGATAGGTCAAACAACCTTAATGCAAGGTACAATGTCTGCCAGTAACAGGCAAACAAACAAACAAATGCACCCTTCAAACAAGCAGCCCGCATAATATAAGTGGCTAATCAGCACTATAATTTGACAGGCCGGTACCTGCAGCTTCTCATAAACCCTTTCTGTCTGCTCAAACAGGTCGTTAGTAGCACAGATGACAAAGCAGGGGGTCGACACTCTGACAGTGTGTAAGTCTTGATCAAATGCGAACCAGGAGCTTTCATAACTAAACTAAAAGGAGAATATTCGTCGAATCCCACCTTTTTGCCGAAGTATTCGAAACTCGAAAAGAACAGTAAAGATTTTTGGGTTGATTACACCAGCCGAAGATTCATCTAAAACTCAGCTTCCAGTGACCGTCATACACATTACACTGTGTAGTAAACTGTCTAAAAAAAAGAAAGTAAGAAGAAAGGAAAAAAGAGAAATTGTGGCTAAAAAGAAAACTCCAACATCAATAAAAAAGGAAATTGTGAAGAAAAAAAAAATCCAACTTCGATATAACAAAAGGGCTGGAAGAAAAAAAATAACTCCAGCTATCAAAGTTAAGAAAAGTGTGAAGAGTTATTTTTAACCATTTGATATGATTATTATCTCAGAACTGTAAAGAAAGAAACAGAAAGTTTCCTTCTCCAACAACCGTATTGGAACTCAATGTAATGTTATGAGATTACTGCAAAGCGTAGACTGATGCTTGAGGAAAAAAATTATGTGATTGCATTAGCATTGTATTCTTCTGTGTGTTTTATCAAGTAGTATATTGCGAAGAAAAAGAAAAAAGAATATTCTGCCACGATCAGCCGAAGAAAAAAAAGGAATTTTCTTCAGTGTAACGCTTACTAGGTTATTGCAAAGTGTACTGATGTTTCAAAAGAAAAATATGTATTTTAGTGAAATTTGCTTTCTTTGCTTTGTTTCGGTATATTTTGACAAAGCAGAACTTACAAAACAAAAAAAAAGAGAAGGAAAAAGACCCAGAGATTCGCTAGTTTTCGATTTATGTAGTTTGAATATTTTGCAGTGGTTCCTAGAAAATAATGGTTGAAAAGAAGTGGTATTTTATTCAAACAATGTTTACAACGGGTACGTCAGCAACGATTCTTCATCAGCATGATGATTCTTCATTCTACATCAGCATGATGAAGAATCGTAGCTGCCGTACCCGTTGTAAACATTGTTTGAATAAATGTTTCATAGTCAGCAGCTAGGGCTCAAAGAATATTTAAGAAGTGGTATTTTAGTAGTGATGCTTTAGAGTTATCGTTGTGTATTTAGATATTGTACATTTTGTAAAAGGGTTATTGTTTGTCACGAGCTTCAATTGTAAAGGGGTGATATCAGTTCACAGAAAATTCTGACAAGGTAACTTATACGAAAAAAAAATATCTTGCCTCTCCAACATATTATTCCGAAAAAGCAAAAAAAAATACCCCCCCCCCCCCAAAAAAAAAATGTTTTTGTCATATTTTTTATTATTTTTTAAATGAAATATATAGAATGAAGAAGTTTATAGGCTAGTTACCTAGTAGGTTATAAAGATTCTACTTTTGGTTTGCCAAGACACAGGCAATTTTTAGTTTGAATAATGAAATAAGAGTGTTCTTTTGTTCAGAAGCTTCAAACCATCTATCTTTGCAGATTTCTTTCCTAAAAGTAGATACATAGATGACACCAATCACACCCAGACAGGATTCAACAACGAAAATGGCCTTGGCGGCGGATACGCGGAGCACCGAGCCGTGCTTTTTCAAAGCCAGGGAATATGTAAGAAGGGTCGTTCCTCCCCCTCTGAACACACAAGGTGAGATCGTTCCACTTAATTTATTATTTTACAATAGGCCTCCCTCTTCAAGGTTTATTTTCCTGTCCTTTCTAACGGTTATTACTCGACAGTTCTTTTACCCCAAACTCAAGTTTCAAACAATAAATCACGTAAGCTTATTTCGTTCTAACAGCCAATCAGACGTTAGCAGTTCTAAGAGAAAACTTCAACCCAGACCCCGCCCACAAAAGAATGGCTTCCCTCGAAAGAAAGTGAGAACTGGAAGAAGAACTAATCTGGGAGTTCTGATCCAACCGTTCTTCCGTGAACACCACCCCGACTAGGAATTAGAGAAGAATATTAACGTAAGTTTCCTTTTAGATATTTCTCATAAAAGAAACAAGGCCATGTACACCGGCTCTTCAGACCCTTCACCACCATCTCTTTACACTGCCAAAGGACTCTCTAGGTAGTTATCACTCTTTCACTCACCTTTATAAGGATTTTAAAAGTAAATTAACTCTTGTGTCTGGAGAGATCGTGAGGTTTATTTAGGCCTTAGAAAGCGACTAGACTGTTACCATAGCAGATAGGAAAGAGAACCCATACGCACTCGACCACACGCTACCAAATTCTACGTTACTGTCTCCACGCCAGATTCGAGCTCCTCGCTACCCTAGGTGACGGCTCTTCACCGAGTCTTCAACTACGTAAACCGAGGCCAAGTAGACCTTACCGGGGTCATTACCCTTGCTTCGACCGTCTGTCGTGCACCGCCCCAAAGGGGAGCCTTACAATTTCTTCTGCGATACTTCAAAATTCCGAAAATCTTTTTCTGGTTTATTTTGGTATACTTCTGGACGGGAGTCATATTCCAGATGCACCGTATACAAGACGTCAACCCATAATTTGGAAGCCCAGATTCCAAAAACTCTGGGCACTGTAAAACCAAATTTTTGTACCAAATTTTTGTGATTTTAACATCGAAAATGCTGTGAAAATCACCAAATTACTAAATTTTGGTGAATTTCACATAGAAAATACTGTGAAAATCACCAAATTACTAAAATTACTAAATTTGGTGATTTTACATAAAAAATGCTTTGAAAATGACCAAATTACTAAATTTTGGTCATTTTTACATAAAAAATTCGCCGCAAATTAGTCTTTTGGTGTGTTTAGTGATTTTCGAAAAATGAAGGTGATTAATTTTTTACTTGCGTGGCAACCCTGGCTGACGCCATCTAGGTAGTCAGAGTTAGATAGCCAGCGTGGTTCGATAATTCGTTTCATCAACGTATGGTACGCCGCCATGCCCTTTTAGTCGAAGTGACTGTTAATCATGTTCTTGGTCTTGTGAAAAACTTACTGAATTACAAAGGATTTATTTTCATTACTTTGAGAAGCAGAGAGAAAGAAGAACTTGAGTTGAGCCATAGGCTGAGTAGGATAGGATATTCCTTCCCCTCAAATTTTTGATTGCTTAAAGATAGAGTATCGGGGATACTGAAGCCATTTGATGAGTTTTCTGTCCTAAACCAAATTCCAGAAAAACTCCAAGCAACCAGGAACTTCCACCAAGGCCGTTATTATTTTGTGAGGAGTTTACTATGGGAGTTTACAGTCTCGCTCATCCTCTTTCTCAGCCAAAGCATTCTACTGAAGAAGTGATGGCAAATAGGATGGCACTGGGGCTTACTGGTCCTCTGTTCCCGAAAAAAGCTCCCATTTCAGTGAACATTCAGAGAAGAGTGAGATTTAAGTGGTAAAAAAAGCTTCCAGGTATACCGAAACAAAGTGGGAATCTTCCTGGGGGCTCAAAACATGTGCCCAGTGCACTAAATGTAGATGGTTCACAACAACCACTGGTTGGAAAAAAGGCCAAGGAAGCCCAACGTGTGCCCATTGCCCTGAGTGTAGGTGGTTAACTACAACCCGTGGTTGGAAATAAACCTGTCCCCTGTGCCCTGAATGGGGATGGTTCACCGCAACCATTGGTTGGAAATACGCACAAGGAAGTCCTTTCAAAAGGCCAACATAGTCCCAGAAATGTGGACGAATCCGGTTCACGCAGTGCTAGAATCAGACAATGTAGTGCAGTGTCGACTCCCTCTTCTGTAATATTAAGTACTGCTTTTTCATACGAGAAGGCATTTGAGAAAGCATCTGCTTTCTTAGACACGCATAAGAAGAAAGATCTAGCAAAATATTTTGGTATGATTGTCGTAGAAATGATCAGAGAATTAGGCAGGTCACAGCTACATAAAGCTCAGCAGGAAATACTGAAATTGCTCAATGATTTAGAAGCTCTCCCGTGATTGTTGCTTTGTAAACGTGTGTGTGGCATAACTTTGTACTGGTTGTGTTTTTAGTGGAGTGATCCTTGGAGCATGGTAAACTTGGTACACTAGTGGGTATTAGGGTCTAGTTGTGCCTTTTGGGGTCCTATTCCCACACCAACACGGTTTAGGGGCAAATGGGCCCAGATTGCTCAGTGAATAATGTTCATAACTTGACCACAACTGGACAAAGGACGATGAAATTTCTTGTACATGTAGGTCGTAGGGCTGGGAAATTGCTTTTATAGTTGCACCTCTCCCACCCACCCCGTTCGTGGGCAGCCAGGCCCAGATTACCCAAGAGCAAAGTTCGTTACCCGTGACAGGACTTGGTAGGCTTGTGAGCATCGGAGTCTCTTTTTAATTTTTGCGGGTCCCAAACTCCACCCTCACTTGGTTCAGGGGCAATTGGGCCCAGACTGCCCATTTTTTAATGTTTTTAACTTGACAATGACTGGAGATAAGGGGATGAAATTCCTTTGTGCTTTTTGATCATAGTGGTTGGGGATATGTACGTGGAGCTGAACCACCCACCACCCTCCCCGTTCATGGGCAAGTGGGCCCAAATTGCCCATGAAAAAAGTTTTTGACCCGGGACTGGAATCAAATTCTAAGCTGGTACACTTCATGAAAAAGAGGTGTAGATACGCATTTTGATGGGTCCCGACCACCCCCTCCCGTCCATGGGCAGCTAGGCCCAGATTTCCCATGAGGTAAGTTCGTCTGTGACGGGTCTCAAGTTCAACTTTTATATACATTTGGGGAGTTATATCTGTACTCTTCTGTCATATGGTCGATGATACGCCGTTCTTAATGAATTGTGACAAAGGATGTATGAGGCTGCTACGATTTGGTTTATTGCACTTGTTATTACCATGCGAATGGGAAAGAGGTTTAAAGGGTCGGACTGGGTGTCAGACCACCGTCGGAACTCAAGCTATTCGTGCAAGATCTTCAACATTTCTTTAGTTTCTAATTGTGGTTTGTTTCCATTTAAAGTGGGATGATTACAAATAAGGTTATTTCAATGCTTGTTTGGTTATTGGGGATGTGAAATGTCTTGGTTCTAAAGCTTTTTGTATATAAATTGTGATAAGCGTTTTACTTTTACACTCCACGTCTGAGCGCTTGCGCACTTGTTGAAGCAGTTGTCATCTTTTTTAGTGAAAATGTGAGATTGAACAATAAGAAAGAAGGGTGGATACGGAACGACAAGCTTTTATTGTAAGTTGAGACATGGGTGGTGCTGAAATTTCTTTTGTACTTTCGTACGATTTTCCCTCTGAAAAACTGAAGAGCTGAGCGCAGAGAGTCATAACTCGCCTTTTACGACACGCTGAACTAAGAACACCATCTATAACAGATTTGTGTGTCCTTTCCCCTGGGCTATCCTTTCTACAAGGTCAATCCCTACAAAGATACTCAGTCAACAAAGGTGATAAATAGCTTTTGCTTCCCAAACTTTCAAGTTGATTATCAGCTTTATTGTTCTCAGAGCTTTATTGTTGTACAGATCTACAATTCCATAGCTCCATAAGAAGAAAACCGTGGGCGATGCATGACTGTAAAAGTTGTTAAAGCACCCTTCGTACGGGCTAATCAGTTTATTTTATTCACCGTCTGGAATGTGTCGCACACGACTAGCTCATATTAGGGTGGTGGTGGTAGAGGTGGGGGAGGGGTCTAGCCTGAAGCTCGGAAAAGGATTTTTGACAATAGGACAATACGAAATGCGCTTCTGTACCTTCACTTTAGGCCACAACAACCATATCACAATGAAAGGGGGAAAGAGCAACAAGCTGCACTTCCGCTTATTTTCTTCAGATTTTCCGTGGCGTAGCAGGAAACGCTGTGCCAAGGCTACACTACCAACACCAAAAGCGTCTGTCCTAGCACCTGAATTTAAAAACAGTATTTTTCGTTCAGAAGCCTTTGAAGCTCCAAGTGACTCTGAACCGTCGCGCTGGAGCTGGACTAGAACTCAGGGTGTTGTAAGCTAAATTATTTGTGAAATGTATATAACAAACTGAATATTTGTTCTGGATCTGGATGCTCCTTTGAGAGAAGAGCAGGGGGGGAAATAGAGGTCACAGAAATCCAAGAACAAGCAGGCAGTGACGTGGACCCCAATGAAACTTTCCCAGATCCGTCTCTGGAGGAGGGACACCAGGAGTCTAAAGGGAACACTCGTACCTCTACCTCATACCACCCGCAGATAACCAAATAACATTTAGAGATCTTGTCGATCAGCTTAATGTTGGGCGTGGGCCACGGCCGGCAGTTCAATGGCCAGAGTGTCAACCTCCCTCGCCACGACGACCCCCACTTGATGGGAACGGCACCCCACCATCTATCATCCATGAGCTACAGAATATGGACCTAGCATTGTCGGGGGTTTGCACAAGTCTAACCTTGCAGAGTGAGATCTTGGACGATGTCGTCAGGGGGCTCAACACTAATACAATAGAAAAAAAAAAATTCGGGGTTTTTTCTTCATCAGCTAGTTGCCCCTCCAAGATGATGTGCGAGGGGTAACTAGCTGATCAAGAAAAAAAACCCGAAAATCTCGTTTTTTCTATTGTATTTGAAATGAATTGTCAGCTTAGCTTCAAACCTTATATTTGGGGGATAATCTCAAAATCTGCCACCATCAATTATACAACTAAAGAATTGACATAAAGGCTTGATAGGGTTCAAGCAACCGCAAGTTCTGTTGAAACAGAATCAAAGGGAATGTCTGAAGGTCTCTTAAAGTACTTGAAGCAGACATCGAGTTGGCAAACTGAGAAGACAGATGTCACTCAACTCCTACAGACTGTTATTCACGCGGTCAATCAACTCGATAGAAAGATTGACAACCTGGTGAGCTCCGAAGAAATTCCTTTGAGGGTGTCTTATATGCCAGAGTCCTCTGCTAATCCCTCGTCAAGTGCAACCTTATCTCGTCTAGCTGACACCATGAAAGCGTTCTACCAATCACAGGAAAAAGAAAAAGCACCTTCGACTTTGTTTTGCTACAAAGCAAACAAGGAAGGCGGACGTGGCCCACCCTTTTTGAAAATCTCCACAGGTGAGCGTCAAACTTCTTCCGCCACTCCGAAGGCTCGAGACTCTCCAAGGAAATCCACCATTTCCAAGAACAACAGCAGACCGAGCCAAAATCGTCGATAGGCACAGAACATACGCACCCACAGCCGTCAATCCCCGCAGAAGAACAAGGTGCAGACGATCATCCTCGAGCACCAAAATACTCAAGGACAAGAAAACGAACAGATTTTTTCTAAAATCCACTTTTCTAATGTATTTTGCTACACTCAGCAAAACACTCTTACACTCTTGTAATTTTATTTATGACATCTCACTATCCCCTGCGAGATTAGTCATAATTTTAAATTTTGTATTGTCTTACATTTTTTTTTTACATTTTCGAGCGAGATCGCGCTATTTTTTTTAGAAGCGGGCATTCTTGTATTACAATAATTAGTTATAAATTCTGATTTGAGTTTAGTTAGTATCCAGACTTTATAGCGAATAGTGAAAATAAACTACTGTTAGTCTGTTTACTTATATGACACGGTGGAATTCGGACTATGATGCACTGCGTCGAGTAGTTGAATGTCATAGTGTGGGAAAGCTTAATGCCGTTTGTGATGTACTACAGAACCCAAGGTTTAAGGCAAACAAAATAAAGTTTATGGAGGATTATGTGACTCTGATCCTAATCCCTAATCCTAATCCCTCTCTAATCCCTCGGGATTTACTTTCCACACATGGAACCCATTAGCAAGGAGCGCTAGCTCCTTCCATTCGGGATTTACTTTCCACGCATGGAACCCATTAGCAAGGAGCGCTAGCTCCTTCCATTCGGGATTTACTTTCCACACATGGAACCAATTAGCAAGGAGCGCTAGCTCCTTCCATTCGGGATTTACTTTCCACACATGGAACCCATTAGCAAGTAGCGCTAGCTCCTTCCATTCGGGATTTACTTTCCACATATGGAACCCATTAGCAAGGAGCGCTAGCTTCTTCCATTCGGGATTTACTTTCCACACATGGAACCCATTAGCAAGGAGCGCTAGCTCCTTCCGTTCGGGATTTACTTTCCACACATGGAACCCATTAGCAAGGAGCGCTAGCTCCTTCCATTCGGGGTTTACTTTCCACACATGGAACCCATTAGCAAGGAGCGCTAGCTCCTTCCATTCGGGATTTACTTTCCACACATGGAACCCATTAGCAAGGAGCGCTAGCTCCTTCCATTCGTGATTTACTTTCCACACATGGAACCCATTAGCAAGGAGCACTAGCTCCTTCCATTCGGGATTTACTTTCCACACATGGAACCCATTAGCAAGGAGCGCTAGCTCCTTCCATTCGGGATTAAAACACATGGAACCCATTAGCAAGGATGATATTTATTCAACTATTTAATCTCTTAATCCTAGCTGCGATTACGATTGCTTGCGATTGCTAGCTTGCGATTGCACTAGACATGCTTCAAATTGAAGAACAGTGCTTGTTTGGCAGCTTTTACCAACTATCAAAAGCCTCCAGAAAAAAAACTAATGAAACTCAAGCAGTCTGTAAAGTACACTGCACCATTGTTAGGCTGGAGTTGTAAAGACTACGTCCTCTCAACATGCAGCACGCTCACGTTCACGTGATCTGACAGAGAAATGGCCAGTTATGGGCCATAGTGTGATATGTGGTTTAGCTCTATATATATTATTCAGTTTCAAATATTATAACTTTAGTGTATACACTGTTTACGTAAAATCAGTTGGTCGGCTTACCGCCGTGTCAAGATTTTTAATGAATAAACTAAACTGAATTGGATTTCAATATTAGAATGTTCCCCGACAGTTGGAAAGGAGCAGCTGCAAAAATACTGGTTGAGGAGGCTAAAAGGCTGAGATTAAGTGATTTCAAGGACGACAAGTCCCGCCAGTCTATGAATTCTCAGTAGATGAAAGCGATTCACCACCGTTTTACTCTCGATTAACAAAGTGAAGATAGAGGTGCTCTAGTTTCCAGGAGACAAACGGAGGGATCTTTGCGTTCTAAAGGATTACCGTAATGTGCGACAAGTTTTTCGAAATTATGACTGTTTTTTTTTCAATTTGTGCTCCTGTTGAAAGACTTTTTGGGATCCCAAGACGTAAGTGACGGAATACCAATGACTTCGACCGTCTAGCCGTTCGTCTGTTTGTAAAATTTGTTAAATGTAAAATTTTTATTGGATCATCATTAGATGTTCGATTTACAGGTATGAACACATGTTTAATCAATTTATGACAATCATTTCTCACCGGACGTATAGTTCACCCTGAATCCGGCTGAAACCGGAAAACTTATTAAAATTAAAAGTTAGGGGTTCGAAGTAGGGCTAAAGAGACATGCGGAATTGGGTTTTCAGCTTTAGTCTTCTGCCAGACAAGTTGTTCGCCCAGAATCCGGCCGAAACCAGAAGTAGGGCAGGAAGTTTTGATACATTTCGTCAAACTAGATATGACGTAGACTACAGGGGTAAGCACAAATGCTGAGTCCATATTTCAACTTGGTCTCCTCAGATGACTACGAAGGAGACCGCTAGGAGACCTCAGGTTTGAGTGTTTAGCAGTGCCAAAAGCAAATTCAAGTATCAATATCTGCACCAGAACACAAATCTTTAGTGTAAAATAGAGATACGACGCTTCTCTGAATGTTACTTGACCGTGAACAGTGCAATTTGTACTAAATGGTATAAAGAAGAAAACACCAGTTTACGAGTTCTCAGAAGCCCTTAATTAGCTACCTTGGAAGACTGGTATTTGACTTTCGTAAAGTGGAAAAAATAAAACTGTTCAAAGCTAACTAATTTTCAAAGAAGCGTAGCTATACTGTCTTTCATGGTGTTTAAACTGCCAATAGCCTATATTATATGACATTCTTTTATTTGACATTATATGACTGAATATGTCTGAGCTACAAGTGGTGCTAGTAGAGTTGTACAGTAGTAGTACAAGCCGTATACTTAAAAGTCAAGTACTACTTAAGTACATTTGTTGACAGGTAATTAAAATCTGATACTTTGTACAAAATCTGGAAGTACTCAATACCCAAGTACAAATTTGAAGTACTTGTCCCAACACTTGCTCGGGACTATTGAACAAACGCTTGGGTTTGTGGAAGGGTGTATGATTACAGATCGTATATTGTGTACATAGTACAGGTAGAAAGTCCACGGTGAAAACGACATGTTAACCAAATGCGTAGTGAAGATGAGCTAGAATGAGGAGGATCAGGAGGATTCGATAACTACAATGAATGTGTCGGATGAGTGTCCGAATGCGTACGAGTAGCAACAACCTGAAAATTGCTTGCCACAAGTCACGTAACGTACGTCGTAATACGATTAGTGTGCGTAGTGTTTAGTTACTATGGGAAGGGTGTTGCATATGTGACCGGCAACGCTTGGTTTGAATTTTAGTTGTTTTCTATTTGTCATATTTAATCTATTGTCGTTGAAGGCTTTTTCGTTCCAAGAGAAGGTTAGGAAAGTGGTGAGGTCCCACGTTTGCTTTTCACCAGCAATAATAATAATCATAATAAAAAATAATAATAATAATCGAGGGAGCTAAAACAATAGAAGGAATAATAATTAAATATATATATATATATATTTCTTATATAAATACAAGCGTTTCGGTTATTTTCTTTTATTCTTATCGTTTCATTTACTGTCTTAAAAAAATGAATTTGGTTGTAAAGTTTTATGTTAAAGACAGTACTTGAGCCCCGGGCCCAGGGGTGAAAGCGGTGCGGACGCCTGGACCCAGAGATTAAACTGGTGTTGGATATCCCTTTTTGGGGAAGGCCGGGAGGGGGGTTCCCTGGTCAGATTTAGATTCCCGCTTGGGGTCTGAAGGACACACGGGTGTGACTAGTCTCACTCTTGGTTACATCCACGGAACGACCCAGATCTATAACGGTCAGGAGCTTGTGGGAAACCCTCCCTCCTGCTGGAGAGCTGCTTGGTCCTGCAAATGTTGCTCTGGTGGGCAACAGCTAATGTGTGGCTGTTGCAGGAAAGCTACTGGGAGCGACCTACTATGTCATCCACAAGTGCCAAGGATAAGATCCTCGACGATCTTCGGGCCGAAGCAAAAAAGTCACTGAAGGAACAGAGGCAACATTGCATGGTTTCTTTGGCATCGAATCTCGCAACCGCCGTCACGAGGGAGGTAGAAAGCACTCAAGAGTCACGAAAACTCCATGATTACGCTGCGGCAGTTAGGCAGAGGCGTCATCCCCTTTACAAGGAACGATGATTATCGATCTGTACGGTTAAACTGCGGAGAAGGCGGTTATGCTTGCAGTAGAAAGAAACAGGCGTCGATCATGGTCGGCACGAGGGAAGGGTTATCAGGGTAGTGAACCCAAACATGCCCGGTTCGAACAGGGTGAAAGGGCCGGATGTTACATCTGCAATAAAACCGATCACTGGAAGCGAGAATGTCCCGGTAGGTACCGAGCTAGGTCTTCACCCCCCCCCCCCCCCCGCTCCCCCGATCCAGCAAGGAAACAAGGGTAATCAGAATCTCATTATGTGAATGAGCTTGTTACAGTGTATTCTTATTGTAAACGTAGTTGGGAAGTTGTTAGATCCGAGGGCACTTGCTAAATGGCGGACTGACGTATTTCAAGAGGTTTGAAAAGAAAACATATTCCTTTATCTAGGGTGACCAGGGAAATTTCGAAGGTCTCCAAAGCGTTGCCGATATGTTGTCGGCCTCGAATTCGCCATTTTCCAATTGAGCGCTCCTAGCAGATTAAAGTCCGATTGGGGACAGCTCCGAGTTGACTGCGGAAACTTCTGACCAAAACAAGCGTTGAAACTCACGCTGAACTCAAGGATTGATTGAGAAAAGGCTAAATAAGAGAAAATAAACCACTGATCAACCAACCCAGCATAAGCCTGACGATTTGATATGAAGACTTGGCTGTGAATATTATTTTTTTAATTCTGGTAAGAATCTTTGTATTTGATTTTGTTCTATTCTAGCCTAGGTTAATTCTGCAGACCCTTCTTAGAAAACAATAGTTGCTTTTTTGCTGATACCATGGTATCTGTTACCACGGTAACTGGATCTGCAATTAGTCGTTTTAGCAGTTATCGTGGTATCTGATACACGGTGCTCTGCAAAAACGACTATTGCCGAAATTGCACTTTTCGAAGTCATCCCAAAAGAAAAACAGATGTCCAGTTACATCACCAAGTGCTAAACCTCTTTCTCACCAATCTGACAAAATTTGATGAAAGTGAGATGACTTTTCGGATACCACGACCAGTTACCACGGTCGGACCGTAGTATCTGAATATCTGATACCACGATAACTGGCCAGATATAACGATAACTGCGAAAACGCCTTTTGACCGTGGTATCAGATACCACGATAACTGCAAAAAACTACTTTAGACCCTGGTATCAGATACCATGGTATCTGCGAAAACGCAACTAATATCTAGGCTCAGATGAACTGAGCGGTAAAATAAGCCATGTCCAAATTCCATGCATAATTTTTGCAAAATCACAGGAGATTACATATCAAGAGTTGTCTGTTGAGTTGTTGTCTATTGAAACGGGACATCCTACCGTTGTCTGTTATGAAACTTGTGACACTGCTGTAGAACAGTCTACTGTTTTACTTTGAGCTTATCTCACTGTGATAAAAATACCCAATTTTAGTTAGTCCCCAGGCTAGGCCATTGTTGCCAGGTTTGCCGATTATAAACCACACTAGCGGATACTGTTGAGACTGGCGTAAAATGTCGCCAGTATTACGCCAAATTTTGGGGGGTTGCCTGTTGATAGTCCCTGAGTTTTGGGAGATGTAAATGTTGGCCATGACCATGACTTATTTTCTGGATCACAATCTGGCAACACTAGGTTAGGCTATTCCAACTATGGACATACTCACCATCGGGATTTTGTCCAAATGCTAGAAAGAACTGAAAACCTTATTTTGATGATCTTAAGAGCGTGCTCCACCCATCTAGCAATAGTAAAGCAGGCCAGGCTTTCCAAGCTATGCCAGTCCAAGTGTTTCTTCGATTCCTGGGACCAGCAGTTCATGAACTGATATACGTTGGCAGTCAGACGGACAGACCTGAAATGCCTTATGAGCTTTTCAGGAAGCCAGGAAGGAGGAGAAAGCTACCACCTGTAGAAGAGTTTTATTTGACAATGGTCAGGTTGAAGCAGGGGACTGCAGAGGAATTTCTGGCTGGCCTATATGGCATTTCATTCAGCTCTGCGTCGAAAATTGTCAATACTTGGATTTTGTTCCTCTGTGACAGGCTGACTCAGACATCTTTTTGGCCAAGCTCGTCTTATATCGAAATGATAAGGCACAATTTGCTTGAGTACTTCAGAAAGTTCCAAAAGACAAAAGCAATTGTATTAATTCTGTTTGCTGCGCGTTAGTGCGTCATCCGTAGGAACAATATGTGGCAAAATGTCTTAGGTATTCAAGAATTTGGGAATTATTGGGAAATACAGTTTTCAGTCGGTGATCGGTAGCCTAGTTTTGTCTTCTGAGGTGAGGGCATACCAGAAAAGTATTGTGGAAGAGCAAAAAAGGGTATAGTTGCACCGAAACTGGCGATGCCACTTTAAATAGCTAAACTGAAACTGTATTGCTGATCAGTCTTGACTGTTAGGGTGCAAAGAAACGGATACCACAAAGAAATTTACGATTTATGGAAACCGAGCTGTGATAACGTTATTTGTCCCGTGTCGGCACTACTTGAGTACGTGCGGTACGCAAGAGATTGTAATCTGAATTAACACTGAAAGAGGGTACCTTTTCCCCAAGTGTGTGCATCCGCCCATGCCACATGTCGGATGACGCTCTGTAGCGTCGCCCGGAATAGAATTGGAATGAATTGGGCATATTAAGTCGTATGATTTTGTACTAGTGTAATTCAGTTGTTACAACGTTCATGCTCAGGTCTGAAGTGACGTGTAATCTATCACATTGGTGGAGCAGTGGAAAGGTGCAAGATCCTAAAGAGAGGAAGTACTAGAAAAGGCTCACAGTCTGGCAGGCCACACAGGAAAGGATAAAACCGTTGATAAAATTCTGCGTCAATTCTATTGGCCTGGTATTTACAAGGACGTCGAGAAATCCGAGGGGGCCCTTAGAATCCCATAAAGAGGCCATAGGCGGCCCATTGAAAGCTATCCGGAAAATTGAATAAAGAAAAAGGGCAATGTGTAATGGTTACAAAAGTAGAATGTCATTGGTACATGTGAAAAAAAAATCGATCTAGTGCACTTTGCTACACTGGAATGAAACTTTCCTGCCTCCAAACGGGCTCCGATTGAAACTATCCTACCTCCAAATTCGCTCGGATTGAAACTATCCTACCTTCTAATGTGTTCCGGCTGAAACTATACTACGTCCAAAAATGGAAAAAATAGATTAGTAGTCTACGCGAAATCCTGTGCTGAATCCGAATTTGCAGTCAGAACTGACACCACACAGCGAGATGTCTTCCAAATCGCCTTTTTCTTTCTTATCCTATGTTGCAAAGTTGCTTTTATCACACCGATGTGGCATCACAAATGATGCCACACCGAATGGTCAACCTGGCGACGGACTACGACTACGAACAGGCAGATGGAACGCGAGGTAGGCGGTGAAGACCTTCAGAAGTACCACGAATTTACAATGGCTCTCAGGGCAAAATGAATAGTGGGGGGGGGGGGGTAGCGCAGTTAGTTGTCGAAATATGCGGTCCAACGGGGGACAAAGCCCTTGCGGCGGCCCTCGAAAAAAGAAGGAAGTGGCAGCCTCCAACAAAAATACTACGCTAGGAAAAGGTTCAGGATACCAGCAAGGCCGCGTTTTCCCGAAGCGTGTCTTAATTCGGCGGTTCGGGAGGCTCAGAGTCTTCTTGACAGCGTGAAAAAATGGTGCCTGTTGAATGGTATGTTGCTGAACAGCAAAAAAGTGCAACTATGAGGTTTAAAACGCCATACCGTATGTCGGAGACTAGTGATGTTATCAATTTGTTTTTTGGTGGGGATGTAATCCCCAGGTTACTTCAGTTAAATTCCATGGTGTATTCGTTGATTCTTGCCTATCATTTGAAATTCATGTAGGACACACGCGTTCAGTCATCCTAAGGCAAGCTTCAATGCTAGACCGAGCCAATTCATTCCTATCACCTGATACTATGCTTACTCTTTATTTTGCTTTTGTTTTTCCTTACCTCACTTATTGCTGTTTGGTTTGGGGAAATACTAACAAGTCTACATTGCGTTGTCACCAGAAAGCTCAGAACAGAGCTGTAAATGCAATGTTTCACCTTTCTCGACTTTACAGGTTCCATGTTCCTGATACCATCATTGCTAAACAAAATCTTTGCTTAGCTTATACAGGTTTTCATGGATTATTGCCAGAGGCCCTACAGCATTGCTTTATCAGGACGTCGTCCTCAAGTATGTACTCGCTATCGCTACGTGGTTCCTCTAAAAAAATGTATGTTCCAAGATGCTCATCCACGATGCTCATCCACAGCTGCTCAGAGATCACCGATTTACCGTTTTATCTCCTTATGGAATTCGTTGCATTCTAATACGTCTCCTCATCTTACTTAACGTTCCGATCTCCAGCGCCTGCTCCTTTCGACCTAAGTTCACCAGTAGGTAATGCACCCGTATTTACCAATCATTTTAGGGTATTCTTTTCCTCTTTCGTTTATTATTCTCTTCTTTATTTTGCTCTATAGTTCGCCTCAAAAAACAAAAAGATCAAAAAATTTTCCGTGTTTTTGTCTACTATTTTCTTCCCTTTCTTTTAGCTGTCTTTTCAGTGCATTTTTTTTCCTGTTTTTGCCGTTAATATTTTTCTGTAAGTGTAGTTTATCTATGCTTGTAATGTGATGCAACTATTGTAATGTGAATATTCCAATGTAGGTTAGTGTATAGGTAGTGGATCCCCAGCAAGATAGCTTCAGTGGGTCTTGTTTCTTGCCTTATATTTATGTTATGTAGGTTGTGAAGTATGAATAAATTAATGAATGAATGGATGTGTAGCGTTCCTTGTCATTATCTGAGACACAATGAATTGATGTATCTGAATTCTGGTAAGAGGCTGATAACAAAGAATTTTAATTTCAAGGGGGAATCGAAGATCGGTGGTGGGTGCTTTGGCCCCTCTGGCATATCCAGTGAGCAATTTGAGCTCGACTCTAAGCTCTTCTAATTTGAACGTGGAGGATGTGTCCCTCCGAGGTATGGAAGGTTTTACTTCAGCAGCATTCTCAAGCAGATTAGAAAGTTGGCTTGCAGGGACCGAGTAAATTGCATAACGAACCTGGTTAGAGCGCGGTTTCGATGTCGAGGCATCGTTACAAGATTCTTGGGGGCTTTTAAGGGAATCGATTACGATAGTGAAGTCCCGTTGCCTCTGAGGTTTGAAAACCATAAAACAACTGAAAAATCTGATGATATTGTTATAGGCGTTTTAAATAAGAGACTTGGAAACGGTTCAGTTAGTGTATGGAAAATCGTCACGGAAGATGCACCTCCGTTAATAGTACTCCAACTACTCCAACTCAGGATAGAACCCCAAAAACCTCGGTTAATCCTGGATGCCCAACACGTCAATCTCTGGACGAAGCCAACAAACTTTACTTTAGAGGGACTTACGGAAGTTATAAAGGTGTTCAGCAAGGATTTTAAGGTAGGTTTGTTAGAAGAAAGGTCCGCTTATGACTACATGGGAATCTCACGTAATTTGAGAACATACTGATTGTGTGGAAAGGCGTGTATTTCGTTTTTAACGTTTTACCTTTCGGATTTCCTTGTCAGGGTTCGTTTGCCAAGCAGCCGGAAATATGACTGTATCGGCACTTCGGAAGGCGGGAAAAACTACGGGGCGGTATATTGATGATGGTATTATGGCTGCCCCAAGCTGTGACGAGTGTGGGAGAGAAACTGGGATCGGGGCTAAGCTTTTGAGAAAGCTTGGGTACACACTTCCAAACAAATCGGTAGTTCAACCGGTTACGCGCATGAGATACATTGACACAAGGATTCTAGCATTTATTATCCCTGAAGACAAAGTAGATAAACTGGGTTGCTTGTTAAAAAATACTTTGGCGGGGATACGCTAGGTATTGCAAAAGTTCGTCGGATACGTTATGTCATTCCAAGCGGCTTACCCACATGCAAGATTGTTTATTTCGCGATCGGTATCGGGGAACGCATCGGCGGAACGGCAAAATAATTCATTCGTCAACCTCAATAAAGAGCTCAAGGTAGAACTTGAATTCTGGAGATTTGTTGAAGATGCACCACGGATCTACGCGTGGCCTACTGATGAGCACTGCTTAATCTTACTATGTCCGGATGCCTTCGGCTACGCATGGGGAGGGGTACTTTCGCTACCAGGTTTGGATTCTAGAGGGATCCATGACTTTTGGACAGGGACGCAAACATTTCGGTAAAGGAATTTCATGCATTAATCATGGTTCTTACGGCTTTTGAACAGGAACTAAAAAATAAGAGAGTAATGTCCATGTGGATAATATGACCTTGGTTTATCGGTGGACAAAGGGGTCGGGCGCAAAATGAAGATGGTAGCAGAAAAGTTGTTCATGATGGTTAACACGACTAAATCTTACGATGAAAATGGAATATGCCCCTTTATACAGAAAACCCTTTTAATGTCCCGTCAAGGGTTATCGACCCCTCGGATGCCACTCTTTCCTTGTCAGAATGGCAAAAAAGTCCATAATGCTATGGGGGTAAACATTAGTTCGATCTTATGGCTCTAGATTCAAATGCCACGGGGGGGGACTGATTGGGGGGGGGGGTAATGAGCTACCCCATCTATCTCCTTTTCAACAGCCCCGCGCGGTGAGAGTTGACATGTTCAGTCGCGACGACCCACGGGGAAGTTTATTGTCTTCCCTCCTTTTGCGTTGATCGCGGCGGTTGTTAGGTTCTCGGATAAGAACTCCCCGTATACAATGTTAGTGCCCTGTTTTTCTAGTACTCCATTCTGGTGGCCATTAATCTGCCGAAGGGTGAAAAGGGGCAAAGCGGAGTTTTTTTACATCCGAAATGTAAAGTAGTTCGATTTGTTCGCGGTTCGCATGAACTCGGTCTAACTTGCTATTTCTGATGTCTGTAAATACTGTTGTACTGCTCTTCCCTGGTATATTGACATCGACTAAAGAAAACGTTATTAAAACGGTGGTAGATTATGTGAGTGGGAATCTAAATAGAAGATAATTTATGTATGTGTCCTAGGATAGTTGCGTTTTCAATGCATTAATATACTTGTATGCCGTGTTTATAAAAATCTGTGTATGGCCCTGTGAGGCTAAATAAACACTATTCTATTCTATTCTATTCTATGTGTATGTGTATGAGATGTATATGATTGTGCGCATTTGGTTACGAACCATAAAATAAAAAAATAATAAATAAGTTTGTTCTAGGAATGGTTTCTGGATATGGAGCAAAGAAGGAGCTTGGAGGAGAGACATCATTAAAGCAAATATGAAAAGCAAATGTAATCTGTTAAGTCTTCGTTTTTTAATTTTCTTGTTCGCGTACATGGCGCAGCCGCAACGATAGTGGAGACTTCTCCAAACGATGCAGTCCGTCGGAAAACCGGTACTTTCCGACGAAGTACGTACTTATAAACGTACGATTGAAAAAGAACATCGAAATGCATTAGCCCCCCACGGCTTGCGGTCCCGTTGTCAATCGGTATTCTCAAGTGTATTGCCGAGAATTTAGAACGTCAGATAAGACTAGCATCAACAGGGAACATTCGGTTATCATGTCTCAGAGACGAAGTTTTTCTTGGTGTAATTTTTACTGCAACGCGATTCTCGGATCTCTCGCGATTCTCTCCTGTTTGGTGTCGGCGGCATTGCAAAAAGGAAAAAGGGGGATGGTTTTGTATTCTCGCAGTCTGAGGGGAAGACCATACGAGACTCATCTGGGAGGGTCTTGGCAGTTGCTGGTATTTGGAAAAAGTTATATGCTCAGTCCGGGCTCTTGATGACTACAGCAGTTTTACAAAAAATTATCAGAATTTTAGTATTAGAGGATTTACGTATTCCCAACCCTCAAGAACGACATGGTTCTTTCTTGCGCGGTGGAATACGACGAAATCCGGTTGGCCCTGCGGCGGACCTTGGTGGCAACTGTGCTATTTGCGGAATTTGTACGATAAGTCGAACGAGTTCAGTCAAACGAGTAGGACGCGTTGCTTGCTGTGCGCTCTATAGTGGCTGGGAAAGAGAACTCTGATTATAATTGGTGTTAGTCTCTTGAGATTTGGATTTTGTTTGTTTGCATGCTGATTGGGATGTCAGTTTTCAGTGGAAAACCAAATTAGCAGGTCTCCCGCTCCACTGGATTGCCGCTGCTCAAGTGGGCCTGCCCCAGTTCCAGATAAGTAAATTTACATAATGATTGGCCGTCAATTATTAAATCACAGATTTACGATGGATCAGTTCAAAGCTGGGGATTTGGTGCTGGCGAGTTTTGTTGGATACACACTTCGGCCTTCGAGAACTGTGCAAGTAAATAAACTGAAAAACGGGCATGAGAAATACAGACTGTTCTGCTATGGGACCCACGAAGATCTAGTCCTCAAGGCGTCTAGCCTGTTCGACTTTGAGCGGAACAAAAGTGAAGCAATGAAAAAAAGGACAGGCGGATATAAACCTGCATTTGAGGAGCTAGCTTTGCAACCTGATGTCTGCAAAATCGTACGCGAAAAAATCAGTAGCAGCTACTGAAAGTGGGTCATTGTCAACAGCGGACTCGCGTGTCGAATCTACCGACTTGTCGATTAGAATAGCTGCTACGGAAAGTGAACTAGCGGCTACAAAAGACGCCATCAAAAATGCGATTGCGGCTAAAGTCAACGAACGGATTAATTCAGGGAGCAATTCTTGCGATACAGAAACAATGATACACGAAATCTACGACGCTATTGTATTAGAGTTTCAGATTAAGTTCTCGTCACTGGAGAAAGAGATATCAGTTGTGAAAAACCAGGTTCAGTTGCTTGAAAACAGAGTTGCCAGGATTGAGTTGAATCTAGACAATCTTGAAAAGGAATCGTAGCTTGATTCTCTTCGTTTCACGGGCGTCAAGCAGAGCCCGGGATCGTCTGTAAAAAATGCAGTCCTAAGAATTACGCAATTATCACGGAAATTGATACTCTTAATGTATCGCGATTCTCGCTGAACCCAGAAGTTCCGATCTATTGAAGTGGCAGAAAAGGTTTTCGCATCAAAGATAAAACTAGCTAAAACGGGAGTGTTCTTGTCGGAACATCTCACTAAGAAAAAGAGAGACATTTTGAAGCGCTGGACGCGAGCGACATGAAAACAAGAATGTTTGGTCGCACAAAGGACGAATCTATGTGAAATTGCCAGGTAAGACCACCGGTCGAAGTATATGGTCGCTGGATGACATTTACTGAGTTAACCTTTTTTGTGTATTTTATGGTTTATGGATTATGTAATAATGTAAAAATCTGGTCAAAAATTCAATAATGCATAGGTTGGCGAAACATGTAGCAACTGTAAATATTCCTTCAGCCCAAGCTGACTGCGAATCATATTTGATGGTGGAAAACGGATACGTCAGCTGAATTTTATTGGAGCTATATTTCGGCAAGGGTCCTCTTCAGGCTCAAAACCACTCAAGTTGGAAAGACGAACTTGTGTTTCCCACAAGTTCGTCTTTCCAACTTGAGCGGTTCTGAGCCTGAAGAGGACCCTTGCCAAGAAGGGCCGAAATATAGCTCTAATAAAATTCAGCTGACGTATCCGTTTTCCACCATCATGTAGCAACTGGCGAGGAAACCTATCAACTGATCCTCCTAAGAGCCTTCCAAGAGGAAGTACAAGAAAAGGCTCACATTCCCCTCTAGCAGGCAACTTAGGATAAAACCGTTGATATAATTCTGCCTCCATTTGGCAGAAAACAATATTAGTCGGAACACGAAACTGCGAATCTTCAACGCCCTGGTCAGGTCTGTAATTCTCTATGGAACAGAGACCTGGCCGGCCACAATCACAGCCCTCAAGACAGTAGACGTGTTCCAGACGAAAAGCCTTTGGAGGATAGAAGGCCTGAAATGGTTCGACTTCGTCAGAAACGAGAAGTTAGTGCAGACAACGCAGCAGACATTGTTCTCCACCCAAATTGCACAGCGCACCCTACGATGGTACGGTCACCTCCTCAGAATGCCATCACATCTACCTGCGAAAACTGCGCTGGACTTCAAACCCGCAGAAGCCGGCTGGAAACGACCCCGTGACCCCGCAGACCGATGGTCCGATAGTCTTTCCAAATACTTGAAGCTAGCAAATATTGATATCCGCGACGCACCAGCGCTAGCTGCTGATCGCACCAGTTGGAGGAGGCTGACATCACTCTCTACGCTGAACGACGCCCAGCAGGAGACATAAGTCACGTAAGTCAATTCTATAGGCCTGGTAATTACAAGGACGTCGAGCAATTTTGCAGGTTTTGTAAAGCTTGTCAGACGACCGCACCAATAACACGACGTGATAAAGCACCACTTCAACCAAGACTTGGGGCAAGGAAACCCTTGCAGCACATAGGCTTGGATTTCGTAGGCTCGCTTAGCAAGAGTACTAAAGGGAACATGTGGATGCTGGTCATATTTATGAAAATGCCCGGAAGCATTCGCGCTGCCCTCTTGCAGAGCCAATAATGTGCAGGAGGTATTAATTGACTACTTCTCTAGATCTGAACAACTCACGCACGACCAGGGATCGCAATTTTTGTCGCGGCCCCTAAAAGAAACGCTCAGCGAGCTGGGAGATTGTACGAATGTTACGTAAATCTGTAGTGATTGTACGAATGCCAAGCCAAGGCCAAAAGCCAAGGAGTTGGGATCAACTTATTTATGCCTAGAAGGAGGCTAAAATGAAATAGACGCAAATGTCATGAAGTCGAAGTAGCCTTGGGTAGCAATCCGAGGGGGCCCTTGGAATCCCATAAAGAGGCCATAGGCGGCGCTAACGAAGCAGCCACTGAAAACGATCCGCTTCTGCAGCAACAAGAAACACTCCAGAGAATTGCGCTGCAGACGCCCAGAAAGCCGCATACGACATAGGGGCGAAAAATAAGGAAGAAATTCAGGTGAACGACCAGGTTTTGGTCGGAAGTTCTAAGCTGGAACGTCAATGGACGGGACTCTTGACTGTGACGAGAAAACTCGATGAGAAAGCGAAGGAACTTCTTGCGTAATATGCCATGTTGACAGGCGAGTCAGACCAGTAAATGGTGCTCGCTTAGTTGCGAGACGACCAAGAGAACGACGAGTGTATCCAGGGTGGACTCGGAAAATCTACAGCTCCGACGGTAGAGTTCAGGCAGCTGCAAGGATTTCGATTCCGCGTTTAGAGAAACGAAGCCACCAAGTTGATGATGCCGTGGCGCTACGGGGCAAGAGCTATTAAGCAGGCTCACATGACCCTGTCAGGACGGACCCGCCTCGATGTAGGACAAACGATCGCAAGATTGCGAACATCTTTTTATCGGCCGAAGCTTGCGAAGGACACAACCATCTTAATGGAGTTATGCGACGGATGCCACCATTCGGCCCAGAAGAAAAGGAGAACCGAATATTCCGCTTCTTGGGATAAGTACCTTGTACCAACTCTGATCCGGAAATCCTTTCAGGCGACTGGAATTTATGATCAGGAGATCCCCACTCGCGTCAACCGTGGGGTTATCGATAAATCGAAATTCGACCCAGACAAGCTACGAAGATACGAGGAACAAGCTTCCAAAGCATCTGCAGAAACAGAGCCAGAGAACTCTCCAATCACAACAATGATCAACTTGGGAACTGAGCACGTAACTGTTTCAGTAACATTGTAACACATGAAAAAACAAACCTCCTGCGAGACATTTGAGGAAGTGGTCATTGATGCTATCAAGAAACCTAATCCTCAGTCTAGCACATCGGTGAGGCGGAGGCACGGGAGGCGGAGGCGTGAGGTACTGAGGCGGCAGTTATCACGTCAAAAGAATATTTGGAAGTCCTTCAACGTGAGCAAAGAGAAAAAGAAGCCAAGGCGGCCAAACAAGCCAAAGGCAAGGTTGTCAAAGAAGCAAAGAGGATCAGTTCAGTCACTGGGAGAAGTCTGAAATCAGGAGTGGTGCCACAGAAATTCATGAAGAAACCAAAGGTAGCGTATTCAGACAGCGATTCAGATACACAAGTTGGCAACCATGAAAACGAATCCGGAAAGAAAATCAGAGCCCCGACTAAGTCCTACAATGGAGCCGGCGTCAAATCGAAACTGCCCGCTCTAAGAAGCTACGTGTCCTTAGACAGTGAGTGTGAAACATCCCTCGTCCGCGAATCCGATCGTAGTGAACGCACGAGTGAAATGATTGAAGACAGTGATTCAAAACCAAAAGGTCAGCCGAAAATACGGAAAATTGCCCCAATGCTCAACGAATATTTCGCAGTGTGTTATGAGGCGAAAGCTGGCCAGCAAGGTTGGTATGTTGGCAGGATAATGGACTTCCCTGATGAAGGAAAGGTTCAGCTGAAATTCCTGGAATGCCTAAGCTTTGCCGACTATAAGTTCGCATGGCCGAAAAAGGATGACATTGACACGTTGACGAAGTGTTTGTCTTTGCGGGTCCACTGAAGCTGACTGGATCTGTGCCTTTTGAAGTACAAGGAATTCGACAAGTAATCAATGAGTACAGGGCAATCGTTGCCAAGCGCAAATGAGTGCTAATATTTTGTTCGTATTTGAAGTTGCCTAATTATATATTTGAACAGTTTTTACCAGATCTCACTTTGTTATGTTATCCATTTTCGTGCTGTGGTATATTCCGGGAATTCGACAAGTGACCAGTGAGTACAAGGGCGATCGTTGCAAAGCGCAAATGAGTGCTAATTTTTTTGTTCATTTCATATCTGAAGTTTCTTAATTATATATTTGAACAATTTTTACAAGATCCCACTTCGTTACATTACACAATTTTCGTTCTGTGGTAATTCCGGCCGGCCGGAGTTATCCCAGACTCGGGGAAAATCAATGGTTCTGACGTGTGGCGGCTTCTGTTGATGATATAGTCTTGTTTTAGAGATGCATTCATAGTGGTCGCAGCATGCTGTACAAGATGTCAGGCTTCGATTATTTTTATCTTCAAAAATAAAAAAGATAGATGGGGTGGCCGTATTTACCCAAAATTTGGGGTGAATCCGGCCACACAGATGTGTCCTAGTTAGAAGGACCACGGAACCCAAACAAGAAACCAAGAAATGCGAAACATCCTTAAGAATGTCAACTAGCTTAAGAGATACTTTCAACCGAGTCCGACACCCAACAGCAAATCTTCCGTCTTGCTTTTTAGGCAAAAAGCACAGTAAATGGCCGGACTTTCCCAAGTTCACCCTACTAAAAATTAATAAAATAACTATTGTAGGAAAGAATGTGAGAAAGGTACTCTGTCCATATTCTACGGGGCCTAGTCAGCATCTCTGGTCCTCGGTTCAAGTCGGAGACTACTCACCGATAATAAGGTTGAGATTTCGGTATGTATTACTAATAAGGAAGATCAAAGCTACTAGCTTCTCCAGTCAAACAAACAATAGGGCCGGACTCGTAGGGAGCGTGCGGGGGTATAACTCTTCTTCAGTCGTTGGTTGAACGCCTCTGAGTTAAGGAATCGCGCAAATTTGTGACAACAAAAAAGGATCCAGGAAGAATTGTAGTAAAAATGATGCGGACTGATTTTGGAACTGGGTTTGTGTATGAAGTTTTGCAGGGGACGTCAGTGGTCGACGTACCAAAAGGTCAACTCTTAAATTTCATTACGTCCAAGGTAGGCGTATCGGAGACCGATTTGGCGGTGCAGGTAAGGGAGGACCCTGTCTCCCCTAGTACGTTAGCCAAGTTGGCTCATGTAATCATCACTTCGACAGTCCCTTCACAGGCTGCTCCAACCATGAGTAACCCAAACAACTCCCTGAACTGAAAACTAAAAATTCAACTACACATGAACCATTTCCAGCGTCAAGTATCGCACCTCGGCTCAACACGTTCACTCGCTATGTCTAAGAAATAAATTTCACTTTCGCGCCCCTTGTTTTGTTATTTAATTTCTCATTCCATGTTGGTCTCGTCCGGTTCTGTTTCCGTGTTCCATTTTCTATTGTTTTCATCTCCTTATGAGTAAGTTTGTGTCTGTTGTTAGTAAATTATTTAGTTATTGTTACCTATTTCTTGTGTAAATTTCTTTCCTTTTCTATTGTCAATTGTTTAGCTTTTGCTATCAATTTGTCATTAAATCTTAAACCTAATACAATCATGGCCAAGGACGAGCAGACGGAACTGGCGTTTTGAAGCTATGACATCTGAGCCTCGTTTTGTTGCAATAGCGCTGCCGCATCGCTGCTGCAGCACTTCTTTGCTTTTGCAAAATATGCGTTTTTGGATTCACTTTCTTCTTAGTTGAAGCGGCAGCGCTGCATCATCTTGCAGGGAAGCACGGACTTGGTCGGTGAACAAGTCCGTGATTCTCGAGAAGCGCTGCCGTCTTCCTCGGAAGCGCTGCAGTGCAAAAACGGATGTAGGAAGAATCAGTCCGGAATCGGCAAATTCACTTTCTTCTTAGTTGAAGCGGCAGCGCTGCAGCATCTTGCAGGGAAGCACGGACTTGGTCGCACGGAAGTGGACCTGCAGCATGTAACAAAAACGAGGCTCTGAAGTTTGAAGCTATCATATTTGAACGCCAGGGCAGATTGGCCAGCTGTGCTTGCATGATCTATGCCAATACTTCAGGCCCCGTAAACTAGGCTTCCTAAGCCGGATCGTGCAGAGGACATGGTCAGCTGTGGGCCTGCAACTCACAGAATCGACAAATATGGTCCAATGTCCACAACAGAAGCCGACCAACCACACCTATAGCATGGCGGTAAAGCCGGTGAGGATAGAATGACTTGTAGCAAAACCCAAGCCGGGGTAAGCAGCGAGACCGGTGCTGCCTACCCTCATCAACTTATGCAATGACAACAATCTGCGAGCCAGCCAACAACAATAAGGCCATCAGGCCCGGTGGGACCGGAATTTTCGGCGGTCAAACTGTGGCGGGGCTGACTGGCGAAACCGGATGGCCTTGGAGTCTCAACTTTATATGACAAAGTCCAAAACACGCCAATGATCCTAAGGAAGAACGAGCAAACCCGAACGACTCACAAGTCAGCAACTCAAATCCTGTGTCAACCAATCACGGCGATCGTTGGGGACAGCTGTGATGCCGCTTCCGGATCATCCGCTAGGTGCGATTTTGCATCGACAAGGAGTTAGTCCTCAAGGGTGTCGCCAACACTATCATTGCGAATCTACCACTCCTGAAAAAGGCAATCACCCCATGAAGCAAAAGTGAAAACGAGTTGAGGTTATTTGTGGTTGAGCCAGCGTAGATTTAACCCATACCTGCAGCTTGGGATAGACACTAGCTATTTAAGCGCAATCTCGAGCTAGCAGACAGTCTACTTAGGGCTTGTATCTATTCAGTCTAGACTGCCAGCTTTTGACGATATTATTAATGTTCTCCTTTTCTTTTGTTTTCTTTTTCTTTATTTAGTTCCTCCATCTTTCTGTACAGTTATGCGTTTTGAAGGGGAACAAATCAATAATTGCACGGCACCACGGAAAGTCGCACTGCTGTACGTGGGAGTCGTGGCCACTGAGTAAAAATTTTCATACCCTTCCTGGCGGTCTGTTTCGGCCTGTTCGACAACATGTTAAAAGACAATCGGATGCACTAAATTCTGTACTGGCCAATGTATGCAGAGTATGATATTCAGCATGGTATAAGAAGGATGAGCAGAAGTGATAAATATGTCACAAGTTCACCTTCATTTACTTCCTTGAAAGTAGGCTACAGGTCCATTTTTAACCAACATTATATGCTGCAAATAAATGTGATAAAGTAGTTTATTCAAGCATATTTAAATTACAGTAAAGTGGTCTCAGGTTTGGACCCTCAGGTAAAATTTAGTACATCACAACCTTTCAAAAGCTCTGGTAGCTACAGAACAGCAGAGCAAATCACAATTACAACCAAAAGGCTAAGAAATTAAGCCAATAGAACAATCTAAGGTTAGAAAACTACGTTTCTAGGGATACGTAACTAATCCGAACTTCAAGGCAAGAAAGAAAGTTACAAAGGGACTTTCCTGCTACAGTAAGCTTAACGTAAAAAGTCCCATGTGTAACATTTCATCTTTACGTTTATCCCGTAACGCAATCAAAAGACGTCCTATTATAAAAAATACTCTAGCAGCCCCTAAATAATCTCCCATTTACTAGCTGTTATTCTAGAGTATACCCTACCAAAGAATACGTATTCCCGAAATACCTTAAACACTCACCAGCCCTCACGATGACAGAAGATTTCTAGTAGAGTACTATAGTCCATACTGCTGCCAAATACTGCAAGACACGGGGGATTAATACACAGCAGCACAGGAGTTAAATGGGCAATCAGTGGGCATCTCTACTGGTAATCACAAGCTGTTTGAAGTCATCGTAAACGTGTCGGAAGCGTTCATTTTTGCGCATTTTGGCCTATGAGAGCATGCTGGGTATGGATAAGCATGGTTACGACGACTTATGATTGTCAGTGGAGGAAGTTAGAGGAAGAACTTAGAAATTTTTTGACTTCTGGGAATGGTTCACCAATGCCGATTATCCCTTATGTTATTTTACTCTGCAGCACAACAATCTGCTCTAAAACAAGCTACCTACAGGTACGTGAAGATTATCTTAATATAACTTTTCTCGAACAGATATGCAATACATATCTTCCTATGTCCCACAGGAAGTTATTTTATGACAATTACTTTTGTGGAGGATGTTACGACGTCGTATCATCCTCCAGAGAGGCTGATACGAAGCCCTAGCAGCCTCTGCAGAAGTTCATCGAGCACTTTGCTCAAATATTGAGTTCATCGACCACTTTTCTCAAATACTGAAGAATAGAAGCTAACTTTTCACAAAAAATTAATTAGAACAAAATACTTTCAGTAAAATAAAAAAAAATACTAAAAAAATCATACAAAAAATAAAAGAAGAAACAAAATAAATGTTGAAAAATGACAGAAAATCTTACTGTCTTAGACAATCAGTCTGTGCCCTAGGTCAGTGGTTCCCGACCTTTTCCGTACCGCATACCCCTAATCTAAGGTTCGAAAAGGTTGCGTACCCCCTTTTCCAGACCGTGAAAAGACGATTTTTATTATCATGAATGATAAAGCATACATGTGTCGAAATACATACAGAATCGAAAATTGAGGCTGCTTTGTGGCCAAAATTCTGTCAAATCTCGCCTCGATGTCATTAACAGCAATGTTTTTTACAGTCAGCCTGTTTCTGTGTTGGGTTTTGATGTTCTCCTTGCTTTCATCAAGCTGCATTGCAAACATTTTTGTTAGCCTGGTCCGCAACCTGAATGAGAAGATCACTTGCAATTTCTTCGATTGTTTTTAAAGTTCAATGGACTGATAAAACTATCACGCTGTCATATTACCACCCCCTAGTATGCAATGTTACATCACAAATCAGCCGATCCTTACACAGTTTATTTTTGGTGAAATGCGGTTACGGCGATTTCTGCTGCCTGCCGAGCTCCAATTTTGCTAGCCTTGACAAATATAAGCGGAGTTTTCTTATACCTCTCTTGTCTTTGTTATTTAACATTCAAAACTCTTTTTATTCCTTTAGAAAGTTATTTTTACAGAAATTAGATATAAATTAATGTATTTTCTTAACTTAATATTGGCTCGACCACAAGTAAGTCTGATATATATGTACGTTTCTGTATCATAGCAAATTTCGGTCTTGAAAAAAAAAAAAAAACCTTGTAAACCAAATTCAGCTTAGCATCAGCGAAGGATAGGGGTATACTTTATCCTGGTAAGTTTCTTTCAGTTAATTTTGACTTTTCTTTCATTACAAAATCTGAGAGAAAATCTTGCCTGCTAGGAGGCAACTCTGTAGCCTAATGCTTAAATCCTCAATTTTCGGCCTTATCATATGCTATGTGCTCCAGTACTAGAGCAGTGTTTGGGCATGTCCCAAGGTATGTCATTGCTATTGCTTGGTTCATGAGTAGGATTTCCTTTTTTTTTTACTCTTTTGCTCCAGATTCTTGATTTTTGTTTATTTTACTGTCGCTTTGGTCTGTAAATAAATTGGTACATGAGAGGTATCCAACCCGGAGCCAACCTGAATTTACATAACTTCGAACTTGCCCTGAAGATATTACAAGCAAACTTCTGCGCAGTCCTAAATTTATCCTAGGTCATTCAGGGTGTCTTTCTTCATAGTTAGGACCCTGTTAGAACTTAAAAATACAGTAAAGGTAGGCTATGCTTATTTGAACACCTCTGTCGATTCTTTACATACCTTGCCTAATCAGGCACCATGTCGATCCCCGTGAGCAACGGCTTGGAAACCCCATGATGTTCAACAAATCGAAAATATGAAGTGAAAATCTGCTTTTTCCAACAGATTTGTGTGGGGTATTGTTCTCTTTCTCCAAGACATGGGGCTACAGCATGTAAGCATCATCTCAGAAAGTAAGCCTATATATAGCCTATATGCTTATTTGAACATACCATAACAGTAAACTGTCGCAGAAGAAAATGATAAAACCATCCTTGGTAACTTGCTACTTGCGTAAACCACAGTAGTTTCTAAACCACAGTAGGTAGAATGGAAAACCAAACAGCATGGGACACCCTTACCCTTAGTTCTTTCTATACCTTGCCTAATCAGGCACCATGTCAATACCTGTGAGCAGCGGCTCGGTAACCCCATGATATTCAACAAATCGAAATTAGGAAGTGAAAACTGATCTTTCCAACAGATTTGTGTGGGGTATTGTTCTCTTTCTCCGAGACATGGGGCTACAACATGTAAGCATCAGCTCACAAAGTAGGCCTATATTTATAGCCTATACGCTTATTTGAACATAGGGTACCCTAACAACAAATTGTCACAGAAGAAAATGTGAAGACCATCCTTTGTAACTTGCTACTTGCCTAAAATGTTGAACTGATATCAAAATTAGTAGGCTAATATTCGAAGTAAAAGTTGAATATTTTGGGCAACATATTGGTCAAGAGATTCTATGCACACATAAACTTTGCTGGACTTTTTCTTTCACTGATAAACAGCCTTCAAATCGGCAGGGAACTAATTCCAAACTGCTCTACCTTGCTCCTAGTTTGTTCAAACAAGCGAATGAAGAAGAGAAGTTTGAAACAAAGAATTTCTGTAGATAGATATTTTTCAGTTTAATTTTGTGGCAGTAAGATTGAAGAAATAGTTAGTTACTCAGTGATACCAAGTTTATTGTTCCCCTTTCTATTTGACTGTTTTGTAGATGCATTTCCTAACGTTACAACATTGTGCCCAAATATTGAGGATTTGTGAATGACTTATCCAACTGATGTCCAACATGCAAGACATCTACTCCCTTGTTTTCAGTTGTGATACAGAAATAACTATTTAGATTCCTGGTTAAGAATTTGTGACTGTCATTCTGAACCACAGTAGGTAGAATGGAAAACCAAGCAGCACGGGATACCCTTACCCTTAGTTCCTTAGGCATTTTTGGTATTAGGCATGGTATTGAGTATTAGGCATTTTCAGGTGGCTGGGCAGTGGGCAAAAAAAAAATAAAAGAAATGGCTGTCTGGAATCCAGGCTTCAACCTTATAAATCATGCAGTCTAGGGCAAAATTTGAAAGCAAGACTTGGCCTTTAGGTTTGACTAGGATACACCCAGTCGTACACACACCTACAAATTTTGGAAACAGTCAATGCTCTAACAGTCCAGCAGCAGGATTGTGGGCATGCCCCACTGTATTCCAACAGATGAGCACTGTGTGCTTTAAGCTGGGTCACTGTGTCCTGGAGTAAAGGTATAATTGTAAATCTGAACAGAATTTTTTTTTCTCAAAAAGATTTTTACTTGGGGGAGAATCACCCTTGACCAAGTCTACCACAAACCTCTGATTTTTGCATGCCCCATTCCAAACATTGGATATACATAGCATTGGGTAGATCCTATGTCCAAGGCTCAGTCTAGTACACTAGTCCCATTTCAGGCACGGTGCTCAAACGTCTAGCACCATGCCTGGGTGCTAGACGTTCAAGCACTGTACCTTGGATTTCATGTATGGTGCATGGATTTCAGTATACAGTGCATACAGGAAAAACATAGTTTCTGTCATCACAACTGAGCACCGGCTCGGACAGGGCTGAAATTACTACTATGAATTATAGAAATCATAGACAATCCTTTATATATTTTTCATAACAAAAACAAAAGGGCTCTACTGATGATGGAGATGAAAAACCGAACAGCACCCTATCTATTTTCCATGTATTTTCCCTATCTATTCCCATAAGAGCCAATATTCTGGTTGGCTGCTAGGTAGAACAAGACCAAACTTTTCGATGGGATCCCAAAAATTCAATATCTGATCCAGACAACTGGGTCTTGTCTTAGCCAGATCCAGTCATCGCCAGAATCCTTGAACATTCTTACAATTAAAATTCAGAAACAGATTGAGGCCAAATAGCTAATCATCTGAGAAAACCAAGTTCAGATATGGATTCAGCATGTGTGTTTACCCGTATAAGTCATATCTGTTTTGACGAAAAGTTCCTGCCACTTCTGCCAATTTCCCGGTTTCGGCCGAACTCTAGAACTACTTGTCCGGCGAAAAAGGAAAGCTAACAAATTTTCCGACTCCAGCCGGATTCCGGTCGAACTATATGTCCAGGTAAAATATGATTGTCACACACGGATTCAGCGTCTCTTCTTACCCCTAAATCGGTTATCTAATCAGCTAGAAATAAAACTTTAACTTCTAACAATTTTCCGGTTTTGGCCGGATTCCGGGCGAACTACATGTCCGGGAAGAAAATTGTTTTCACATAAAAGTTCAGCATGTCTTCTTGCCCTAAATCGGACATCTGATCAACTCCAAATAAAACTTTTAATTTTAACAAACTTTCCGGTTTGGGCCGGATTCCGGGCGAACTACTTGTCCGTCGAGAAAATTGTTTTTAACATCGTCTTCAGCATGTCTTCCTACCTCTAAATCAAACATCTAATCAACTTCAAATAAAACTTTGACTTTTAACAAACTTTCCGGTTTTGGCCGGATTCCGGGCGAACTACTTGTCCGATTACAAAATGGTTTTCACCATCGTGTTCAGCATGTCTTCTTACCCCATATCCGACTATCACATTAGCTGTTTCAAAATATTTTGTTTGCCCCTTAATTTGAACCCCCTCCCCCACCCCTAAATGTAGGGCTACAAAGCCCATTTACGAACTCGACTGGTCCGCCGACCCAACGAATCCTCACACCAAGTTTCATCAAAATATCTCATTCCCTTCGAGAGTTATCGTGCTTACAGACGGACGGACGGACGGACGGACGGACAACTTTTGCGAAGTCATAGGTATCCCTCAACTTACGTTTTGGGATCCCAAAAAGCTGAGGCACAGGACACTTTGCATGCAAAACCCTTGACTATGTAGAAAACGAAATGAGGTTTTTGACATCTGTCATTAGCCGAGCCCTTTTGTTTTTGTTTTGAAAAATATATAAAGGATTGTCTTTGATTTGTCTAATTCATGGTAGTAATTTCAGCCCTGTCCGAGCTGGTGCTCAGTTGTTATGACAGAAACTGTGTTTTTGATGTGTGCACTGCATACTGAAATCAATGCACCATACATGAAATCCAAGGTACAGTGCTTGAACGTCTAGCACCCAGGCATGGTGCTAGACGTTTGAGCACCGTGCCTGAAAAGGGGCTAGTGTACTAGACTGCCCAAGGCTAGATAGTCTAGGCTATGCATATGGGGTATATATATAAATCAGAGGTTTGTAGTAGACTGCTCGTTTTAAACTCTGTAGTACTAGCCATAATAATATTTGCTGCAGGCAAGCTCTGCTACTTTGCCCCCCCCCCCCCCCCCCCTCCACAAAAAAAGAAGAAGAAAGAATCAGGTTTATCCGAGTATTCATTCAGTAGTCGTGCGCGCAACATCTCATGCTGCTGTGTGTAGAGCCTTTGACGTCACGATGTCTGGACAGAATGAGAATCTGTATTATTCGCCCGTGTTAAATTTCGTTCAGCGAAATAAGGAAGAGGGAATTGAAGATGAGATTATCAAGAGATTTGGTGCGGAGTTTTTCGATAGCGAAGCGATTGTGATCGCAAAGAAATGGCTAGGCTCGAAGCTGGATCCTGATGCGCTTTTTCAGAAGCGAACTGGAGCGAAGGCACTATCTAGTCCCCTCGGAGATATCTTGGAGATGCTGAGAAAAGGTGATTCAGACTGTTTTTCTATCCCAACTTTCGTCATTCGAAGCCCTTCGGAAGTCCCAGTTATACCGGCTTCGGCCTACTCGGCTTTGCTCTCGAAAGTAAATGAACTGAACTTGCAACTAAAGGCTATTTCAAATCAGTTCGAGTCTTATTCAGCCAGTTTTCCACCACTACCCCAGCCTGGGGCTGCCGCTTCTCCTCTATTGAATAGCCATGCCACAGTGATTGTTTCAAACCTTCCTCAAACGGTTTGTGACCCCAAAAGTCGAAAGGAATTCTTAGACCAATTATCAGGTCACGAGTCAGTAGCCACCGTCCGCCCACGAGGCGACAAGTTGTATGTCAACATCGAGAAATATGTTATTTCTGAATTCTGCAATTCGATTAGTGCGGCCGCATCGGGTGCTACTACTAAAACCGTGCTTACGCGTCACCTTGGGACTGTTAGAGGTATCCCTGAAGATTTTGACATTGCGGGACTAAATTCGTACCCTGGTGTGACCGAAGCCACTCGTTTCGGCTCTTCACAATCAGTTAAGCTGGAGTTTTCGGACACGTTTGCAAAAAGCAATGCCCTCAAGAACGGCCTGAAAATAGGTTACGAAATATTCCGTGTGTACGATTTCGTCAGTGTACCCCGTTGCTGCTTCAAATGCCGATCTCCAGATCACATGAAGAACGATTGTACCAGTCCTGTTGATAAATGTGCTCGCTGTGCCGGTAATCATATCGCCTTGCCGAAATAGCCCCAAGTGTGCGAACTGCAACGGTGATCATACATCTTTTAGCCTGAAATGCCCTGTGCTAAAGTCTCGCGTTTCAAGCAGTTCCCGAAAATGACTGAGTCCCTTTCAGCTGTCTCTTATAACATAAATGGTACAAGAAGAAAAGAGCATGTTATTGACGAACTTCTGTGTAATTATGACATTGTGTGCTTGCAAGAACACTTATTATCGTCGGCTAATACAAACCTGCTAAAAAGAAGTGCTAATCTGACTCGCGGCCCCAGTTTATGCTGGTCGAAAAAACATGCACTTATTCATATCTTCATCATTCCGGGAGTAAAAGTAATATCGATCATGTTGTTTGTTCTCCGGGTCTACCCGTTTCTACCGTAACCGTTCATGAAGATCATTGCGATTTAGATCACCTACCGATTTCGTTTGTTCTTCAGCTACCGATTTGTACAAATCGTAATGCCTTGCACGCAGGGCGAAAGTGGGTTTTTCGGCGAAATTGGAATAAGATAAATCTGCCACTGTATATTTCCACGCTGGCTATGCTACTTGCCACGATTCAAGTTCCTTTCCACCTCCTACAGCTTAGTTGTAAGTCCTCAAACGATTAGAAAACTTTAAATGATTATTATCTTAACATAGTATCTTGTCTTAAGACAGCTGAATTGTCCGCTGTTCCACAGGAGCGAGTCAGGCGAAAAACACGTAAACCGGAATGGTTGTGGGATCCCGAACTGAAATCGGTTAAAAATAAAGCAAAGTTTTGGCTGCGTATTTGGGTCTCTTGTGATCGTCCGTCTGAAGGAGTTATTCACCAAATAAAACAAAATTAAAATACAAAAAATATTTACGTTCTACCAAATCAAAAATATCAAATTTCCCGTTAAGTAAATCTGATTGGCAAAAGGTAATTAATTCTGAGAAACTGGATGTTTCATCTGGTACAAGCCCGATTAGTGCTAGTGCGTGGTATAATTATTATAGTCAAATTTTCAGTTCAGTGAATCATCACGTCCATTCGGTCTTTTCGAAACTTCTTATTGCCGCGCTTCCCGTTTCGCTGAGCCAGACTCAGATTCTCCCGGTTGAGCTCTCTGTCGTTCAGCAGGCAGTAAAAAGGCTTAAATCTAATTCTCTGGATTGTGATGGTATTTCTGCTAACCATTTAAAAGTTGATTGCCCGCTTCTTTTTCAACATTTGCAGCTGCTTTTCCAAATGTGCCTGTGTACGTCTGCGGTACCGAAAAGCTTTCTGTATGGGTCTGTAACGTCAATCCTCAAAAGAGGCAAACCTCCTAGTGATTGCACGTCCTATCGACCAATAACCGTGTCATGCAATCTCAGTAAAGTGTTTGAATATGTTCTTCTCCCTTCGTTTTCAAGTGTACACTTTGGCGAAAATCAGCTTGGTTTTTCATCTGGGGTAGGGTGTCAGCAAGCACATCGAGTTCTAGCTAATCTTCTTATTGACGCGACTAAAAAGGGATATGAACTCCATTTATGCGCCTTGGATCTTTCCAAGGCTTTTGACAGTGTCGTTCACTCACAAGCCCTGTTCTCCCTTTTTAGTAGCGGTCTCAATCTTTCTTTGGTTTTTCTCCTTCGTCATTGGTATGCTAATTCTTTTCTGAGGTTAAAGACCGACGGGGTTATATCTGATTCTAAAATTCCGGTACGGAGTGGTGTCAGACAAGGTGCTGTCCTTTCCCCTTCTATCTTTAAACTTTGCATCTCTTCCATTTTATCTTCTATCCCAACAACGTGTATCTCTCAGAATGTAAATATTTCGTACATAGCATATGCGGATGACATACTTCTAATTAGTAGAACTAGAAAAGGCCTTTCTCTTTCTGTATCTACAGTTGCAACTAACCTTAGCAAAATTGGTTTGTCACTAAACTTAATAAAATGCGAAAATCTCTCCTTTAATAGTAATTCTAACTCGCCTTTGGATTGCGCTTCTTTTTCTGTTCCTTGTGTCCCTTCTTTTCGGTGGTTGGGTATTAACATTGATAAAAATCTGAAATCATTCCGTGACCAAGCCGTGACGGATTGTAAGAAAAAGATCCAAGTATCTTACTCCAAAATTGTCGCTAATCGGGGCAAATACAGTAGGAAGTCCCTTGCTAAATTGTACTCTGTTTTTACTGATCATTCAGTTTTGTTTCTTTCTGGTGTTTATCCCATCCTCGGGCGAAAAGATATTCGGTCGTTACGTTCTTATTATTTTCGGTTCTCGCGTTTTCTTCTGTATTTGCCTCCGTGGTACCGGATCCGTAACCTTGTTTCAGTTTTCGGGTTTCCAGATATAACCGAAAAGCTAGTTGCGCTTGCTGACAAACTCCCCCAGACAGTGAAGGCTCTCCCAGCTCATCATGGGTTTGTCCGCCTCCTTAATTAATCAAGTGTTTTTGTTGTGTATTTAGTCGTTTCTGTTGTATTTTTTCTTTTTTTGTTTATACTCCGCTTTTGTTCATTTAGCGGGTTAAAAAATAAATTAATTAATTAGTACCAGTAATATGCCCACATGTACAACCACTAACCCAGGATACAACCCAGCAGAGATATTATAATCCCAAACAATCAGCAGCTAATTGATAAGTTTTGATTCTGTTCTTGGCCAGAAAAGGCAGTAATTGCTTAGTAGGTATCGACGAATGCATCAGGATTTTTTCAGAAACGTAAACTTTGGCTGGTTTACTAGGTGATAATGTTGTCCCTGATCCAGGTTAAAAATAGCAGGTTGCTTTACTGTTCATGTCTGGTACTGTACCCTACTTATTCCCCAGCGTCACCAAATTGCTATTCTAGGCCAAACCGTTTTCTTACTGAATGTACCATTCAGGTAGCATCAAAAAAATGTGGCCAGAGACTAAGGAACTATCTTGTCATACTTCTTGGTGAGGTCACATTTAAATTTTGGGGTAAATTCTGATAACTAAATATTTGACCAGCAAATTCGATAACTGATAATGGTTCCTGTTTTAGATTGAAGTGCAGTCAAGCCTTCTGAAATTTAGAATACCGTCAGCCGAGATCAACCTATTGTCAGCACCATCCATAAAACAAAGGACACAGACGTATGTACCCATGGAACTTTCTGCATCTATAGAGGCTCTGTCATCATAACTGTTACAGGAATCAGCAGGGCTTGGAAGAGAATCACAATAGGTAAGTTTTTAACTCAAAACGTAACTTACAAGGGCTTGAATGGTTTTCTATCCAAAGGACCTTTGCTCATCCAAAAAAAATCCAAGTAACTGGTGGTTATAAATATTATAAATATAATTAAATATTAGTTTAATTTGTATTATATTTCTTGCTTGAAAGTAGTTGCTGTTTAGGATGGGCATATTTCAACATTTCGGATATCAGTTTATAAATGCGTACTCCCTGCAAATGTTTGAACGCCATTAATTTGTGTTGCCTTTCTTGCTCGTTACTAGTTGCTATTTAAGATGGAACATTTAGTACCTGAAATGTTTCTTGCCGTTATCCTTGACCAGAACAGTGGATATGTTTGTGAAAAGTATAAGCTAGAGATTTGATTTGTTTTGATGTTGAAAGTTTTTTTCATCCGCACCAGATAGGAAGTACCACCAAGACTTTACAAAACTCACACACTCAAAATAGCAGCGATACTAGCACCACTAGCGGTAGAGAACGTCCCTACTAACACTTATTCAGTGGTTCACCAACGCTGACTCTGATAACTTCATATTCTGAACATTGCAAAAAAATGATACAGCCTCCATTGTTTGCAGATCACACCTTTGCTTTACTACACATTTCTTAACCTGCTACTTTGTTTCGCTTTAAATGCCACAAGTGTAGTGGGCGGCGCCACGAGTATAGCCCGTTTGCGAAAGTAGCACTAGGGAGTAGCGCCAAGACTTGACAAAATTGAGAGACACTCGAATAGCAGCGATACTAGCACCCGTAACGGTAGAGAATGTCTCCACCGAAACTTATTCAGTTTTCACCAACGCTGGCTCCGGTAACTTCATATCCTGAACATTGCAAAAAAATGATGCAGCCTCAATTGTTTCCTCGGTGTGTGCAGACTGCACCTTTCCTTTACTAGAAATTCCTTAACCCGCAAGTTTGTCTCACTTCAAGTGCCACAAGCGTAGTGGGCGGCGCTACGAGTATGGCCCGTTAACAAAGCATGGAAAGCATAGGTCTTGGCGCTACTACCATAGTGTTATTTTTCTTTACTAGAAATTTCTTAACCCGCAAGTTTGTCTCGCTTTAAATGCCGCAAGCGTAGTGGGCGGCGCTACGAGTATGGCCCGTTTGCGAAAATAACATTAGGGAGTAGTGCCAAGACTTGACAAAACACTCTGGATGTCTAACTCTTCGTTCCGATGAAGAATCACCGTGTACCTAGCGGAAGAGCCAAAAGCGTCACCACAGCTGGCCCAACGAACCGCGTTGATTGGTTGATACAGAATTAGACCCGATGAAAAATTTATCTCAAAATAGTACTATGAAGTAGTACGAAAAAGTAGCATGCAGTACTAATGATGCTACTACATGCTTCTACTTCAAGGCTACCGTGTTACTGCATACTACTATATGCTACTATTAGCAAGACTGGATGCTCCTATGGCAAGACAGGATGCTACTACATACTACCACATAAGATTGGACCAGTCTGAGGCACATTAAATGATAGTATTCTTTGCTATTACATAGTATTACATGCAACTTTTTCGTACTATTACCATACTACTACGCAGGCTACAAATTTTTCATCGGGGAGTCGTCATTCGGGCTACCTTTCTCGTTCTTCTCGAGGTTCGCCGGCGTGTTTGGACTTAGTCATATAGAGTATTGACACACTCGAATAGCAGCGATACTAGCACCCCTAGCGGTAGAGAACGTCCCTACTGAAACTTATTCAGTTTTCACCCACCCTGGCTCCTATAACTTCTTATTCTGAACATTGCAAACAAACGAAACAGCCTCAATTGTTTCCTCGGTGTGTGCAGACCGCACCTTTGCTTTACTAGAAATTTCTTAACCCGCAAGTTTGTCTCGCTTTAAATGCCGCCTGCGTAGATGGTGGCGTTACGACTATGGCCCGTTTGCAAAGCATAGAAAGCATAGGTCTTGGTGCTACTCCCTAGTGTTATTTTGCTCTGATCCGCACACAAATTTTCAGTCCCTTCTTTCATTTTTATTACCTTTCTTGTTCAGAGGCAGTTGCTATTTTGGATGAGAGTATTTAATTTGGTAATGGATATCAGTTAGAAAATTCCTCCTCCTTGCAAAGAGTTTGAGTGTCTTCTTTCATTTTTTATGGCCTTTCTTGTTCGAAAGTAGTTGCTATTTAAGATGGAAATATTCAATACTGGAATCTTTTCTTGCCTTGGCCATTGATAAGAACAGAAGATGGATTTATATGAATCGCTTTGATGTGGCCAGGTTCGCTTCACCCGCATACAAATTTGTGATGCCTTCTTAAATTTGTATTACCTTCCTTGTTCGAAGGGAGTTGCTATTTATTTTCGATGCTGAAATTTTTTCTTGCCTTGGCCATGGATCAGAACAAAATGTGGATTTATATGATTCGTTTGATGTGTCCAGGTTCACTTAAAATCTGTAATGCCTTCTTTAAGTTTTATTACCGTTCTTGCTCAGAAGCAGTTGCTATTTTGGATGGAGTATTTAATTTTTTTCTGATCAGTTAAAAATGCGTCCTTCTTAGAAACAGTTTGAATGCCTTCTTTAATTTTTATGACCTTTCTTGTTCAAAAGTAGTTGCTCTTTAGGACGGAAATGTCCAATACCCACATCTTTTCTTGCCTTGGCCATGGATTTGAACAGAGGGTGGATTCAAATGAAGCTTTAGCTGGAGGGATGATGAGTAAGATGTCAAAATGGTCCCATGTAAGGAATTTTTTCATGCAGAAGTACAAGTAGCCTGTACAGTAGACATTATGAGTTGAGTGCTGACATCCCAGGTTTGTGTCTTGCACTTGGCTTAACCATGTTTGGAAATGTGAAATACTGAGATAAAGAAAAATGCATTTTTTGTTCGAACATTTTTGCTGTGATGAAAATATGAATGTGACTTAGTTCAGAAACAAAGAGTGCTAAGTCAATTAATCAATCAATCTTTATTATTCGAGAAACATTCCTTACGATATTAACAAAAAACCGAATATGTGTTCTCTCGTCAAACATAACAATATACAATTGCACGTTTACATAGTCAAATGTTCAATAATTACACAAAAACAAGAGTGTCAATACAACAATCATATCTTTGTGCGTCAATGATCCACAGCTTAATGAGAAAAGTTGAAATAGAGGATGGGTTTGCTATAGGGAAACAACATCATAAACCAACTATATTCAGACATTAATTTACGTTCTAATTGAAGTTTTTAATTGCAGGATAATAAACGCCTGGCATTGTCAGACTTAGAAGTGTGTCTCATATTCCCTTGGACGCCAATTACATTGGAAGAGCTGTTGGGGTCATCATGAGTCAAGTATGCACCGGATTGAACAACATTTGGTGGAGCGTAATGGGTTGAGAATGTTCAAAACTAATTAAGCTAAAGAATAATACAGTTTTCCTTCCATTGCTTCATTGTATGCTATAGCATAGATTAAAGTATATTTGCTTGCCATCTTATGTCTTTGTAAGCAGTCAGACTGGCCTTTATTGTATGCTGCTGTGTTACTAAAGCAGTGTAGCATGATTAGATAGCCTACTTCTCCTCTGAGAAAATGTAATTTTTTTAATCCTTTAGTGTAAGGCAAGGTGCTACGATGCTAATGCTACCAAGGGCTCGTCATTCACAAACTGTCGCCTAGTTCTTAGGGCCAGGGGCGTCACGACTGGGGGGGGAGGGGGGCGCCCCCCCCCCCCCCCCCTCCCCCAATGCTGTCGGCCAGTCGGTAAAAAATAACCGATTCGGCGCGAAGCGCCGCGATTTTTGGTCAAAACAGTTGATTTTGTTCATGAAAACAGTCGTTTTTTCTGAAAACTGGTCGATTTTTCGTTGAAATAGTCGGTTTTTCTGAAAATCAGGGGACTTTTCTGAAAACAGTCGATTTTTTTCAAAACTGTCATTTTTTGTTGTTGAAAACAGTCGTTTTTTCTGCAGAAACAGTCGGTAAAAATTATCAGTCAGTCGGTAAATGCCTCATCACCCTAGGATCCATTGTTGTTGTTACTGACTGGATTCTTAGAGAATCTCTTATACGTATCAGGGCGGTATGGTCTGCCAATGTTGAGGTAAGCTCTGCCAAATGCTGATCCTCTACAAGATTTAGAGAGACCAGCAACGTAAATAAAACCCCAATTCTACAGCCGACCCTGTAACAAAGGTGCAAAAACATTCCTATGGGCACCATGTGGTAGGCTTCAAAGCACAACAGAATGTTTGATAACTACAGTGTACAAGTAGCTACAAAGGACTAAAAGTTCCTAATGATCAGAAAGAGACTATTAAATTGTTACACAGCTAGATAGACTTGGTCCCATTCTCAGAGGGTTACTGGTCACTATGATTTTCCCAAGATCGTAAAAGATTATGAGATTCAACTGTGGAGTACTGTATTCATCTTCTTCGAAGGGGTACATCTTAGCCAAAGAGGCACGGGGGGACTGTTTTTCTAAAGTGGGGCTTAGACCAGAGGAAATATGGATGGTAAGTGTGGGAGTGGATTGGGAAATAAGAAAATTAAGTTACGGAAGTCGGAAATTGCTTTTCTAAAGTGGGGATTAGACCAGAGGAACTGAAATGGATGGTAAGTTTGGGAGTAGTTTTTTTTTGTCTACGGATCTAGTTTATGAGCCTCCTGATGATTGTCAGGATTGGGACAGTGTCGGTAGCTGGCAAACATCTGAGCTGCACCTTCTAATGTGGGACAAGGGGCAGTGCAAAATATCATCAAGAATCACATCAACTGCCGCCAAATTATTAGGTCATCATACTAGAATGTTCAAGAGTTGTAAACTTCCCGCGCTCTTGTGGACTCTCCAGATACAATAGTTGCGTTTTTGCAGATACCATGGTATCTGATACCACAGTCTAAAGTTTTTGCAGTTATCGTGGTATCTGATATCACGGTCAAAAGGCATTTTGGCAGGAATCGTGGTATCTGGCCAGTTATCGTGGTATCTGAAAAAGTCATCTCACTTTCATCAAATTTTGTCAGTTTGGTGGGAAAGAAGTTTGGCACTTAGCGATGTGACTGTGGTATCTGGCCAGTTACCGTGGTATCTGAAAAAGTCATCTCACTTTCATCAAATTTTGTCAGTTTGGTGGGAAAGACGTTTGGCACTTAGCGATGTGACTTAACATCAGTTTTTCTTTTGGGATGACTCTGAAAAGCGCTATTCCGTCTATTGTCGTTTTTGCAGACCAACCGTAAATCAGATACCACGATAACTGCAAAAACGACTAATTGCAAATCCAGTTACCATGGTAACAGATACCATGGTATCTGCAAAAACGCAACTAATCTTACCATTGCGAGTACCATTTCCCTTGGTTGGTCCTAGACTGCAACAATTTGGCCGTATAAGAATCAAACAGAAGATGCTATAACTGTAGCCTACCCTGGAAATTTCAAACAATCAGATGACTAGAAATTTCAAACAATGAGAAACCTATAATATGCTTGCTGATATAGGGGTATACTTTATGATTGCATTCTTAGAGGATTGCTGGTCACAATGACTTGCCTCTGATATGTATTAGGTGCGTCAGGTCTGACAAATGTTCAGGTAAGGCTGGCTGAAAATTGCTGCTTCAAAGTTGAATGAGTCAATCTACTTCCAACCATACAAGAAAGCTGTCAAAACACTGGTAATGAGTACAAGTGATGGGTGCTGAAGCACAGCAGACTGCACTGTACAGTCAAATCCTAGGAACGAATACACTGTACATTCAACTCCTCTTGTCTAATGTTAGGAAAAAGATTTTGTTGGGCTTTTAGTTTGCAAAAGTTGCATAGTCCCATTTATGTAGAATTATTGGTGGTCAGAACCCTTTGACTGGGACAGGTATTATATAACACTTTTTAGATTAACATTTCTGCAGAACAAACGGATAGTAGGAAAACAATTTACCGTGGAGTTTAAAATCAAAGATGGAATTAAATGGTGAATGGATGATTGAATCAAGCTACCGCAGTATATGGAGCCTTGCTTGTGCAAGGAGCATAGCCTGCTAAACAAGGGCCTGTTTTGGTGCTTAACCTGAGATTCTTGCTACCGGTTGGAAGAACAAAAAATCACATGAAAATAAAAGATCACCTTGATTTCAACAATGGAGCACCCTAGATCAATCTTACCAGACGGTTGTAGCCTACAATAATCATTTTGGTTTCTGCAAGCATTTTATATGGGACAGAATTTTTAACTTGCTTTTTCAAAAAGATTTGAGTCTGACGGCGAAAAAAAAATTGCATGAGGGGTATCCAACCTTGAACTTATATATACCTCGAGCTTGGCCTACAAATCTTACATGCAAACTTCTGTGCAATCCAAAACAGGTTCTAGGTCATCCAGGACTTCCTTCTTCACATCTAGGACCTTGATAGGATAGAAATTTTCCTTTCAGACATTTGGGGCCAGTTTCGAGGTTGCACAAGTTCGAGGTATGATACCCCTCCTGTACGTAAATAGAAATTTCAAGATTTAAGCGGGAAAATAACTCACAATTTAAAAATTTACAATAACTTTAGAGGATGCAAGAGAATAACTGAGAGGTTTTTTCAACCGAAGACTCACCAAAAATAATCCAAATTACTACCCCAGGTAGCTAAGCTCTGCTGAAACTTGGACCGTAACCACAAGGTTGAGAGAGACCAGCGAGGTTAATAAACACACAAGTCTCCTCCAACCCTGTAATAAAGGTGCCAAGATGTGAATGCCACAACACTGTTCCATGATGAAAGACCATTTTTTTGCACACTGAAGGTTGGTATTTCATCAGACATACTTCAGTAGTCCAGCAAGCTACAACACCTGATCGATTTGCAAGACATGGCAATCGATCAATTTATTTTGCTTTTCTACACTCGTCGCCCACAGCTTTTGAAATTTCTGTGCTGGGTTAGTACAAGCTTGAAAAAGTAAATCGCCCCGGTGACGCAGGGTAACGGCAAGCGATAACAAGAAAATGGTGTATTGTTGAAGCGTGATCTATGGGACATTATAAATACTTATTTGCAAAGGATTTTACAAAAAATAAAGCATAATAGCTGTCCATTGTGCTTTAAACAATACTGTTTGACACAGGAACATATTTTACTGCAGTGGCCTAGCTTTGTTTTGGAATCAACATTATTTCATTGACTTTCTCTATGGCTTATAATCAGAGGCGTGATGCAGGGGCTGGCAACACCCCTACCTCCTGAAAGTGGATGGTCAGATTGACGCGAAGCGCCATTTTTTTTTTAAACAGTAATTTTTTTAAACAGTCGGTAAAAAGACCAGTCAGTCAATAAAAATACCTTGCCCCCCAAAAAAATTTTAGCTAGTGATGCATCTGCTGGTAATAATAGGCTTTTGGCAATCAAAAATTAGTGAGACGAGGTTTTGAAGCTACAGACTAAACAGATATTGGTCCCTTCGCGTGCCCCTTGCAAGTGTCTCGCGTACCCCCTAGGGTACCCGTACCACCAGTTGGGAACCACTGCCCTAGGTCATAGCTTGTCATAGTCAGATTACCGCTCAAAATACAGCTTGTCAACTAAGACAACATCCTACTATCCCTTGCTTTCCAAAAGCTAGTTATTTAGCGCTGAAAAAAATTACAGAACATCTTACTCTCATAGCCAACCAGCCTTTGCCCTGGGTTGCACTTTGACACAATCAGATTTCCACTGAAAATACAGCTTGTCAACTGAAACAACATCCTACAATCCCTTGCTTTCAAAAGGCTAGTTATTCAGCAATAATCACTGTCTTTGTTCTGGAATTATATCAGAAGCCTTCACGTTTGGTTTGTTATTGTTAATTTTTACTACCGCGAGCCCTTGACAGTGTTGCCACTCGAACAAAATTAATGGTACTAATCAGAACGGCAAAAAAGTACTACTTTGAAAAAAAAGTACTACTACGCTTCGCGCAACACGCGCATGTCGATCCCATACATTTCTCTTTGGCTTATCACATAGTAAAAATATTTGAGACAGGTTTCGCTTGTTCATCTTTTCTTTTTTATTAAAAAACGGTCGATTTTCTCAGCATTTACTTGGAAATCCCAGGCAAATTTATTTCTAAATTGCGCCAATCGCATATTTGAATGAGGTGAGCGTAACCAAGGGCGTCACAAGTGCATTTTCGTGTGGAGGGGGGTGAGAGAGCCAAATTTTTAACTGACCAACTGACAACTCGAGCTATGAAGTACATGACATTTGTACACGAAGTACAAACACTAAAAGGCAGCCCGAACGATGATTAGACAGCTACGGATACGTCTGCTAATCTTATTAGAGCTAGATTGACATATTGACAAGTTCAATTTCCAACTTGAGCCTGAAAGGACCTCAGCCATAAAGGGCCGGAATATAGCTCTAAAAAAATCAGCTAACGTATCCGTTTTTAACTATCAAACATGAATCGCAGTCAACTAAGCTAATAGTTTTGTCACCTCCTTTGTTTCCCTACGTTACAGAAACTAGTAGGTTATTATTTTACTCCCCGTTGTCTATTTCCCCAATCGTTACTTTTTATATTGTTTGTTCTCAGTATTCTATATGTAATCCGACCACTTTCTAGTATATGTCGATAATTTTGGTTACTTATTAATGTATGTTTGACTCTACCACCTGCAATTCGGCTAGTCCGTAACTGGTGTTGAAATAAAACTGAATTGAATTGCTTTTGCGAATACCACTTGGACTGTCTTGGAGTATATTGCCCGGCACGATCCTAGCAGCAGCTTCTAATTACTATATCCAAGTGAAATGAAACTGAGCGCAGCAGGCGAAATTTTCAAGTTCGCATTATCTTTTCCTGCAAAATTCAACTGCTTCCTATCCTGGCTCTTAATGTAGATCAAACTCCAAAATTTCAAGAATTTCCAGGAACTTTGTCACCAGAGGAAGCGAAGCCCCGGCAGCATTTCCTAGATATTGTTGACTGCCCAAGAACGTGTTACAATGGGCGCAGCACGCGATGCTTTTTTAGTCAAAATTTCCCATGCAGATTCTACTTTTAAATATTTTCCAAAGTCCAAGCCTAAAACAAGCTAAAACCCCACGTAAATGACGCGCCCTTCCATAAAATAGCGAATACCACGAAAGGCGTTGGCTACTACTATGCCTGAGATCTTGAAGTTTGCTAAAGGAATTTAAAAAGCCCTAACAGCGGATGCAAAATGTAGTGAAAAATCTAGAAGTCAGCAACGACACGAAATGATTTGGGGTTGATTGAAGAATTACTGAAAAAGTGCCATTTTAGGACAAAAAAGTACTACTTTCGCGAAAAAGTGTTAAAAAAGTACTACTTTCACAGAAAGTATTAAAAAAGTACTACTTTGATCAAAAAGTACTAAAAGTAGTACTTCCGTACTACCCGTGGCAACCCTGGCCCTTGAGTCATTTTAGTAGATCTGTGGCAGGTTTTAATTACCGCTAGATGTCATCTGAATCGCCAACAAAGTAAAAGACTATTGGCAGAAACTGAAGTGCTTGGGCCTCAACAGTAGTTATTTTATTAGAGGCGTATTCTCGCCGTTCCCCGAGGACTCCACTTGCGGAGTCCCCGCTTTTTTGTTTGTCCCGGGGACTCACTCCTCTCGCGAGTCCCCACGGACAGGGAATGCTCTGATTGACATCACCATCATCAAAAAGGACTCCCTTGCAGATTCGGAGGGGAATCAATTTTTGCTGTTGTAGGTGCTATGTAAAATTAATTAAAAAGAATCAGAATAGACAAAACCAAAAATAAAGTGGATCTAGACTCATTTTTTTAGCTGCATATTCATTTTTTGAACAAAATCCATTTTAGAAGCATTCCCCGTATTCTCGCTGTTTCTGTACGTGGAGTCGCGTGGCGTGACTCCCTCTATTCTCGCCGTTCCCTTCGATTCCCCGAGGAGTCCTCGGGGAACGGCGAGAATACGCCTTAGGTCTACAGTAGGCTTGGGTTGCTAATTTACTAAAATAAAAATTCCCTACCTCCGTCAGCGAAAAAGTACAACCTACCTACCTACCTACCTATAAAAATATGTTCGAAAATATATATATATAATTATAATAGTTAACATACCTCCATCTCGGTTAATATCGGTATAACAACCTCGACAGCCATTTAAAAATATCAACCTCGCAATGGCTGTCTCGTCGTTATTTTCCGATATCAACCTCGATGTGTGAAGTTAACCTTTAATAACTGACCGAGGGTCATAGGAGGATATGCATTACATACCTGTTCGAAAAAAGTTATTACTTATTTACACGACAAATTAGCGGTGAACCAGAGATTTTTGAGTCACCAAATGAGCATATAACAACATATATGTATAATCTGTTTCTATCATAAGACAGAGTATGCGACTAATCTTTTAGCGACTTGCTCTTGCTTCTGTATCAGCGATCTGAGTCGCCGGGCACACTTGATATCGCTATACTCATGAGTTGCGTTTTCGCTGATACCATGGTATCTGTTACCACGGTAACTGGATCTGCAATTAGTCGTGTTTGCAGTTATCGTGGTATCTGATACACGGTGCTCTGCAAAAACGACTATTGCCGAAATTGCACTTTTCGAAGTCATCCCAAAAGAAAAACAGATATCCAGTTACATCACTAAATGCTAAACTTCTTTCTCACCAATCTGACAAAATTTGATGAAAGTGAGATGACTCTCCAGATACCACGACCAGTTACCACGGTCGGGCCGTAGTATCTGAATATCTGATACCACGATAACTGGCCAGATACCACGATAATTGCAAAAACGCCTTTTAACAGTGGTATCAGATACCACGATAACTGCAAAAACGACTTTAGACCGTGGTAACAGATACCATGGTATCAGCAAAAACGCAACTATGGAAAGAAAGAGAACAGGAAGAAGAAGAAGCAATGATTAAAGTAGACATCGCATGGAGTAGGATTATAAATAATGCACATAGAAAGGTGAATGAGAGACTAGATCTAGAATTTGAAATAGGTGAGATTCTGTAGTGACTGGAGCTGAGACAGAAAACAGTGCTGAGACAGAAAATCCATAAAAATATTAGAACATTTAATGTAGTGTGTTCTGGGTGAGTGAACTTGGAAATATTTTGGAAATATGCGTTATTGAGAAGCGTATTAGTGATTTTTCTACTGAATGTCAGGAGTCATTCCATCTTTGGTCATTTCTGTTTGTTCCGAGTTCGTAGTTATCGAAGTATGTTTTTCCTTTCCGTTGTTTCTCTTTTGTTTTTCTTGTTTTTTATTCCGTCTTTCCTGGGCCTCGCCCAGTTTTGTTCAGTGACGGGTTATAAATAAAATTATGATGATGATGATGATGATGTGTAAAAATAATCAGTAGTTGCGTTTTTGCTGGTACCATGGTATCTGTTACCACGGTAACCGGATCTGCAATTAGTCGTTTTTGCAGTTACCTTGGTATCTGATACACGGTGCTCTGCAAAAACGACTATTGCCGAAATTGCACTTTTCGAAGTCATCCCAAAAGAAAAACAGATATCCAGTTACATCACTAAGTGCTAAACTTCTTTCTCACCAATCTGACAAAATTTGATGAAAGTGAGATGACTTTTCAGATACCACGGCCAGTTACCACGGTCGGGCCGTAGTATCGGAATATCTGATACCACGATAACTGGCCAGATACCACGATAACTGCAAAAACGCCTTTTGACAGTGGTATCAGATACCACGATAACTGCAAAAACGACTTTAGACCGTGGTAACAGATACCATGGTATCAGCAAAAACGCAACTATGGAAAGAAAGAGAACAGGAAGAAGAAGAAGCAATGATTAAAGTAGACATCGCATGGAGTAGGATTATAAATAATGCACATAGAAAGGTGAATGAGAGACTAGATCTAGAATTTGAAATAGGTGAGATTCTGTAGTGACTGGAGCTGAGACAGAAAACAGTGCTGAGACAGAAAACAGTGCTGAGACAGAAAATCCATAAAACTATTAGAACATTTAATGTAGTGTGTTCTGGGTGATGTTCTGTGTGAACTTGGAAATATTTTGGAAATATGCGTTATTGAGAAGCGTATTAGTGATTTTTCTACTGAATGTCAGGAGTCATTCCATCTTTGGTCATTTCTGTTTGTTCCGATTTCGTAGTTATCGAGGTATGTTTTTTCTTTCCGTTGTTTCTCTTTTGTTTTTCTTGTTTTTTACTCCGTCTTTCCTGGGCCTCGCCCAGTTTTGTTGAGTGACGGGTTATAAATAAAATGATGATGATGATGTGTAAAAACAATCAGTGTAAAGGAGTGAACTTTAAGGTGAACCATAACCTTTCGACAGGGACGTCGAAGTAGAGACGTTGGAAGTTAGTAATAAAGCTATATGTGACTAACCAACCATTTGGAATGACGCATTTCAGACTTAGAACTCAAGTTCACTGACAGTTCTGGCAAGAAGCTAGAAGCTACGTCAGACTTCACCTCGTCCCGATGAAAAATTTGTAGCCTGCGTAGTAGTATGGTAGTAGTACGAAAACGTTGCATGTAATACTATGTAATAGCAAAGAATACTGTCATTTAATGTGCCTCAGACTGGTCCAATCTTATGTAGTAGTCAGGGGCGTCCCGATACCTTCCTGATCGGGGGGTGCAACTTCAGAATTTTACCGGAATTTTTCTAGCTTTTACCGGAATTTTTCGAGGTTTTACCGAAAATTCTCGTAGTGACAATCTCTGCAGAAAGTCTAGAATACTGTCGTGTTCTGAATTCGATTACGTATTGTAAACAATAGTAGCCTAAACAAAAAAAAGGCTCGTTAACACTTAAAACAAAACAAAAATCTGACATTCAACACACCCTACACATTTATTCGACGCATTCTAACCATTTTCCATTTATCGTCAACACATCCAATTTCACACTCATCAACTAAATCTGTTTCACATGCTATTAATAGCAGACTTTCAAGACGTTGGTCAGCCATTGTTGAACGCAAGGTGGTGTTAACGAGCTTCATCTTGCTAAAAATTTGTTTCCCTTTTGCTGAGGTAACAGGGATTGTCTTAGCCAGCTTGAACGCTTTCCATACTTGTGGTAAGACGCTTTATGTTGACGAGAGACCTCGAATATATCTTCAAACTTTTTGTTTGTTTTGAGGCTCTCCCGTCGACTTTCTACATCACGTCGAAACAAGGCTAATTCGTTTTTATGGCAGTTGCAGCCTGTGGCTCAAGTGCCATATACCGTTGCAATTCCGTCTGTCGGTCGGTCCGGTTTTTTTGTCACACTTTTTCGAGTTAGGGTTCTTCCAGATGTGCTAGGACAATGAAACTTAGCAGGCATATCAGGGACCCGACCCAACTAACCTTGAATAATCAGTTACCCGATCCAGTCATCTGCGGGGGAGTGGAGGGCGAGGAAATCTGGGAAATTTAGGGCAACTGGTTACACTTTTTCGAGTTAGGGTACTTCCAGATGTGCTAGGACGATGAAACTTGGCAGGCATACCAAGGTCCCGAATAACTAACTTGGAAATAATCAGTTTTTTGATCCGATCATCTGGGGGGGGGGGGTGAAGGCGGGGGAATCTGGAATATCGAGTAGTGTGTAACCTTTGAACTGGTGATCGGATTGGTGTGAAACTTGATAACTTAATTAAGGACATATCTTTGATGTCCTATTTGGAGTCCGGACCGGATTCGGTAGCTATGGGGGAGTTGGGGGGGGGGGAGACCGGAAATCTCGAGAAACGGTTAGAATGGAGGGATCGGAGTGAAACTTGCTGGAACAAGCATCTGCCCCAAATAAATCGTTTAAACAGTTGGACTGGATCTGGGGAGTTTCACTGAATTTCGGTGATGTCAGTTTTATACTGGAGAGAACGGTATGGAACTTAGTGGGAATAACAAACAGATGCTCTGGATAATTCTTTTTCAGAACTGGATTGGCTCCGGCGACTGTGGGGGGAGTTTGAGGGGGGGGGGGGGGACTTTCGAAAAAATTGGCTTAGAAATCGCCACTTTCCGAAGCCGACTTCCGTAAAGTGCCAATCTTGACCGCAAAGTAAGAAAAATACTTTTAAGCGAAATTTGCATTTTCATGATCTCCATGAGCTCATTATCATTTTTGCCTAAAGGGTTTTGCTTACAAATGAAGCTCCAGCTCCCTTAAAGTGCGCATGTTAATTTAGGGCAGCTGGTCACACTTTTTCGAGTTAGGGTACTTCCAGATGTGCTAGGACGATGAAACTTGGCAGGCATACAAAGGTCCCGAATAAACTAACTTGGAAATAATCAGTTTTTTGATCCGATCATCTGGGGGGGGGGGTTGGAGGCGGGGGAATCTGCAAAATCGTGTAGTTTTGAAAACTTTCCAAAGCCGTTTTCCGTAAAGTGCCAATCTTGACCGCAAAGTAAGAAAAATACTTTTAAGCGAAATTTGCATTTTCATGATCTCCATGAGCTAATTATGATTTTTGCCTCAAGGGTTTTGCTTACAAATGAAGCTCCAGCTCCCTTAAAGTGCGCATGTTAACTTCAAAGTCGAAAAGTACTTTTTATCAAATGATTCATCTCAACTTATAATAGCGGATTCAACAGCTATGGTGGAGTTGGGAGGGGGTGAAAGGAAATCTCCAGAAATGGTTAGAATGGAGGAACTTCCTGGGAAGAACAAGCATTTATTCTAGATAAATCGTTCGCACAATTGGACTGGATCCGGACACTGGGGGGTGGATGTAGAGGGGGGCCTTCCGGAATTCCGGTGATGGCGTTTTTCAAGACGAAACTTGGCAGGCAGGCATATCAGGGACCCATTGAATCTGACAGAGCCCTTACCTACTACATACAGTTGCAAGTACCATATGAGCTTACAGCTCTTGTTGAACTCTTCTTGGTTCACCGGTATCACCGGAAAGGAGTCGAGAAAGCTGTCGGCGATTTTGGATTCACATTCAGCCGAATTCCGGTAGATTCTGTGGGGTAAATTCCGGTAGATTCTCTGAGCCGAATTCTGGTAGATCACGTGGGGTAAATTCCGGTAGACTCCCTCAGACAAATCCGGTTGATTCCTTGCGAAAGATTTAGCGTAGATTCCATGAGCAAAATCCGGTACTTCCCTGAGCTGAATTCTGGTAGATTTCGTGTGGTGAATTCCGATAGATTCCCTGAGACAAGTTCCGGTAGATTCCTTGTGAAAGATATCGCACAAATTCTAGTAGATTCCCTGAGCTGAATTCTGGTAGATTCCGTGGGATAAATTCAGGTAGAACCCCTCAGACAAATTCCGATAGATTCCTTGTGAAAGATTTAGCGTAGATTCCATGTGCAAAATCCGGTAGCTTCTCTGAGCCGAATTCTGGTAGATTTCGTGGGGTGAATTACGGTAGATTCCCTGAGACAAATTCCGGTAGATTCCTTGTGAAAGATGTCGCAGAATTCCGGTGGATTCCCTGAGCCGAATTTCGTCGATTCCGAGGGGTAAATTCCGGTAGATTCCCTGAGACATGTTCCGGTAGATTCCTTCTGAAAGATTTCGCGCAAATTCCGGTAGATTCCCTGAGCCGAATTTCGTAGATTCCGAGGGGTAAATTCCGGTTGATTCCCTGAGACAGTTCCGGTAGATTCCTTGTGAAAGATTTAGCGTAGATTCCATGAGCAAAATCCGGTAGGTTCCCTGAGCAATAATCCGGTAGATTCCCTAAAAATCATCAAGTTCGGGTGAATTTGACAAAATTTAACTGGTGCGGCTTCGCCGCACCAGTTAAAATTTACCGGCTTCGCCAAAATTTACCGGAATTTTTTCCACAGGCTTTCTGGGGGGGGGGTGCTGCACCCCCCCCCCACACACCCCCCCCCTCGGGACGCCCCTGCCGTAGTAGTATCCAGTAGCATCCTTTCTTGCCATAGTAACATCCAGTCTTGCTAATAGTACCATATAGAGTAGGATGCAGTAACACGGTAGCCTTGAAGTAGAAGCATGTAGTAGCATCGTTAGTACTGCATGCAACTTTTCGTACTACTTCATAGTACTATTTTGAGATAAATTTTTCATCGGGGTCAACCTCGGGCGACACACAGATTTCGACGTGGTAACAGTTTCTACACTCAGTAAGCAGATATCTCCAAATGAGTTTAGCAGTCCCGGGGCATGAACTCAAAGATAAGGTGCGCCCAGAAGCTGGACCAAGACCCCGAAGAAAGACTATAGTTGTGTTTTTGCTGATACCATGGTATCTGTTACCACGGTAACTGGATCTGCCATTAGTCGTTTTTGCAGTTATCGTGGTATCTGATACACGGTGCTCTGCAAAAACGACTATTGCCGAAACTGCACTTTTCGAAGTTATCCCAGAACAAAATTAGATATCCAGTTACATCACTAAGTGCTAAACTTCTTTCTCACCAATCTGACAAAATTTGATGAAAGTGAGATGACTCTTCAGATACCCCGACCAGTTACCACGGTCGGACCGTAGTATCTGATACCACGATAACTGGCCAGCTACCACGATAACCGCAAAAACGACTTTAGACCGTGGTATCAGATACCATGGTATCTGCAAAAACGCAACTTATATAAGTACATTTTTGCTTTTGAGTGGGAAGTTGATTTAGAGAATTGTGCAAGTGCATTCACGCTGTCGAATTTGATATCTGACGTCCCACATGTCAATCATGTAAGTTCGATCACCAATACACTCTTTTACTACGATCGTCCTCTGTCGAATTGCCTTGTGTCTTACCCCTTCGTTTCTACCTTTCAAGCTCTTCGCTCCCCTACTCGCGTTTCGCTGTAGCACAGCCCATGATCTGCGCAACCTTGGAGTTCGGTCCCCATGGCAACTTCGGATTCCCCATTAGGAATAAGGTTGATCACACCAGGCCTCGGTACTGATTCCGAAATCGGGTCTCGCTGTACTGACTTCGGACTTGCGGTAATCGGCAGGCTTTATCCCGGAGTCACAAGTATGATCAGGCCTGCCTCTTATATCGATCCCCGGACTTCTCCCTTGTAATCCAACTAAGATTGAACTTCGACTAACAAACATTCTATCATAAAAACAAAAATCAGTGCCAACCATTCGCCATCTGCCTTACGAAAACCGGAATTAAAAACTATGATTACCCACTTTATCTTAGAGATTTCTACGAGGTGATTTGATCGGAACTTTTAAAATATGCCATAATTATTATGGTTACATAGGGTCTGATGATGTCTTCACTTTCAATCACAACGGTCTCAGAGGACACAACTTGAAACTGAGTGGTAAGAAATTCCGAAAAGACATTGGAAAATGGAGCTTTAGAAACCGAATAGTAGAATATTGGAACAATTTCCCAGAAAGTGTTTTAAATGCCGAAAATATCAACCAATTAAAAGCAGGTGTCGACTACCACCTGGCTGAAATTCAATTTAGTGTGTAAAGTGTCCCGAGAAATAGAGGTGAAAGTCTTATTATCGCAATTATATTATTATTGTTATTATTATAAAATTTTATAAAACTCGAACTGACAATCATTCTATCATAAAATTTTATGATAGAATGTTTGTCAGTGAAGCTTCTAAAGTCCTTATGTTAGAAATGGTATCGGCGAACCTTGAAGCTTTCGGCTGAGTTTGCGCTGCATGACTGGCAAAACTCGGCACGGCCGAAAAGCGTTGAAAGCACATAGGAACATAACGAAACAATTGTGAAAGGCGGGGATTTCAGCCGCATTTAATTTCATAAGGGAGCTAGGGATAATGTACAAGACACAATAAGTAAGAGGGGTCCTTTAACTAAAAACAAGACTTACTTGGCATTCAGCTTTTCAAACTTGGTAATGAGCACTTTCACGTGATCGGGAGGATTCAAACCGAAGGATTTTGCGCGCTCCCAGCGATGAAGACGGGTAATACCAGAGCACGGCCCAAATCTGGAATCGAAGTCGAATTGTTTCAGAGCCGCATCTGCCTCTTCGGAGGTAATTCGAGAGGGGGAAGTCATTCGCCGACGCTTCGTTGGTGTACTGCAGGCCACTTCGCCTAAAAAGTAACATACCTGATGACGTAAGTGGTATCCTAATGAAAAATTTATCTCAAAATAGTAGTATGAAGTTGTACGGAAAAGTAGCATGCAGTACGAACTGATGCTACTACTTGCTTCTATGTCAAGGCTACCGTGTTACTGCATTCTAATGCATGCTACGATTGGCAATTCTGGATGCTACTGGATATTATATTGCTTAAGCTGGTCCAGTCTGAGGCACTTAAAATGATAGTATTCTTTACTATTACATATCAATACATGCAACTTTTTCATACAACTATCATACAAGTACGCAGGCTACAAATTTTTCATCGGGATCATACCCCCCCCCCCCCCCCATGGTCACTTAGAGCCAGAGCTGCTGCAAGTCCAGCAAATCCGAATCCGAGTCTTTGAAAAAGGCGTCTCGAGACGAGTCCAGAGTCCGAGTCCACAGCTCTGGCGGGCAGACAGTTCCGTGAAAGACGAGTCCGAGTCCTTGGAAAAGGCATCTCGAGACGAGTCCAGAGTCCGAGTCCACCAGCTCTGATTAGAGCAGCATCTCAATTTTGGTTTCTTGCCATGGTGATCATGGTCTACCACAAATGCACGCCTCGCTCGACAGCAACACGTCTTGGGAAGAAATGCGACGAGATCTTCCTCGCCAGCCTCACCCCGGTTCAGCCATCCCAGCGCTACCTCAAGTCGTTTGTCCCCAACTTCGAACTAGCCTATTGAAACAAGTGCGCTAGCGCTCAGACGTAGAGTGCTAAAGTAAAATGTTTATCACATTTTATATACAAACAGCTTTAGAACCAAGACATTTCACATCTCCAATAACCAAACATGTAACCTAATTTGTAATCATCCCATTTTAAAAGCTTCAAATGTAAACAAACCGCAAGTATAAATCCAATGAAATGCTGAAGATCTTGCACGAATAGCTTGAGTTCCAACAATGGTCTGCCAGCCAGTCCGACCCTTTAAACCTCTTTTCTATTAGCAAGGTAATAACAGGTGCAATAAAACAAATCATAGCAGCCGAATACCCCCCTTTGTCACAATTCATTAAGAACGGCATATCATCGATCATATGGCAAAACAGTCCAGTTTCCGACTGTTCATTAAAGATTAAAGCACAATGGGCACTAACTGCGCTTTAATTTTATAAAATGCTTCACACATACACATTTCTGACTTCCATTAGAGATCGCTTCAAAAATAAGCCGTTTTCTTGTTATCGCTTGTCACTGACTCTTCGGCGTATAGGTGGAGACGATTTCAGAGCATTGTATTGCAAGGCGCGAAAATTCAGAAACTCTCGGCCATTTACGAAAATCAATCGTTTTGTAGAGGTTTGTGATGAGAGTGCCCTGAATAAACCGTCTCTGTAGCTGACAGATGGCTCTAGTGTTATCTGATGAAACTTTCTGTTGTTTTTAGTACCGAAGAAAAGTTCTGTTTTCTGGATGTTAAGTCACAGAACTGCCAAAATCTACAAATATAACCGACATACTTGCAGCTGATTCCGGAGCTTACAAGGGATTCTCAGTTAACACCGTTAGTATGAGTATTTGCCAACAATACAAACAATCAGGAGCATATAATAACAACAAATGGATAAGAAAATAGAAACTCCGCTTATATTTGTCGAAGTTAGTAAATCGGAGTATGGCAGCCAACAAAAAACGCCGTAATGATTTATTAGCGTAAATGAGTTGTGTAGGAATCTGCTGATTTCTGATGTAACATTGTATTCTAGGGGGTGGTAATGCGGCATCATGATTGTTTGATCCGCCCATTGAACTTTAAACGTACGTCGCGTCGTCTTATTTGTTGCTGTTACACCGAAACCCTCATCCATAGATATATCTCCCCAAATATACAAGAGTTGGACTTGACACCTGTCATAGACGCTCATGGGAAATCTGGTCCATGAACAGGAGGGGGGAGGGGTCGGGACCCATCAAAATGCGTATTTACACCTTTTTCCTCAAGTATACCAGCTTAGAGTCCGATAACAGTCACGGGTCAAAAACTACTTTCATGGGCAATTTGGGCCCACTTGCCCATGAACGGGGAGGGTGGGGGTTGGTTCAACTCCAGATACATATCCCCAACCCCTATGATCCAAAAGCACAAAGGAATTTCATCGCCTTATCTCCAGTTATTGTCAAGCTAAAAACATTAAAAAATGGGCAATCTGGGCCCAATTGCCCTTGAACCATGTGGGGCGTGGTTTGGGACCCGCAAAAAGTAAAAAGAGACTTCAATGCCACAAACCTACCAAGTTTCAACTTGATACCTGTTGATTCCTGTCACGGGTAACGAACTTTACTCCTGGGTAATCTGGGCCCAGCTGCCCATGACCGGGGTGGGTGGGGGAGGTGCAACTTTAAAAGCAATTTCCCAGCCCTAGGATCTAGATGTACAAGGAATTCCATCGTCCTATGGCCAGTTCTTTTCTTTTCTAAACCAAGTAAACGATAAGCTAAATAAGGGCTTACATTAGGTGGAAAAATTCAAAAATATTAAATCAGACCGGCCCACGCAACGCTATTAGCCTTATCAACGACGTTACCTGCCACAGATAATCATATTACAATGACTGAAGACACAAGACTTCTTTTCCCGCCATTGACCCTACGCTAAACCTATCCCGAGAGTATTTTGCAAGATCCATCCGTCGCGCCATCTCAAGTCTCTAAGGACAATTAACATTGTACAGCGTAAAGAGCATAGGTGGCGTAAGCAAAACCGACAAACCAGCAAATCAATCACAATCTGAGAGTTTAAATAATTTATTTTGATAGATATATGGAAAAGTGAACTTCACCAAAGAAAGAATAAAGAATAGAAAGGAGAGCAGAAGTTGGACTGAGCCAGTATACTCCGTACGACGTCTTTGTCGAACCCCCCCAAAAAAACTTAGAAAGTTTGACAAGGCCAGAAGGCCGCAGTTTTGACTCTAATTGTGACGAGGCCAGAAAGCCACACTTTGTCAAAAGAAGTGATCAAATATAGAGGATACGCACGTATAGGGGCGATTGACTCGCCCAAACGTCAACCCTCAAACAACAACAACATCTGAGAGATTGGCGGAGCACTAAGACATAACTAGTAGGCTTTAAATAACTAATACGCCAAGAATTACCGACGGACTGTGTTAATATTAAATGCTGTAATGCTGAAATCTGGTGAGCCGGTATTCCATAATTCTTATTTTTGTCCGGTCTTCTGTTTTCGGTGGCTCCGAACCTTTGTAGTAATCCTCAGGCTAGGCAGGATCAGGCTGCGCTCGTCTGTAATCAGATCTGGGAAGCTGTCGCATCCCTTCACGACTCTGACGTCGCGGTTCAGCCCCACTGAAAACCCGTTCGCTTTAACACAACCGAACTAGGAGAAGGCAGCCGAATATCCACAGCTGGTGGACTCGGACTCTGGACTGGTCTCGAGACACCTTTTTCAAGGACTCGGACTCGTCTTTCACGGAGCTGTCCGTCCGCCAGAGCTCTGGACTCGGACTCTAGAATCGTCTCGAGACGCCTTTTTCAAGGACTCAGACTCGTCTTTCACGGAGCTGTCCGTCCGCCAGAGCTCTGGACTCGGACTCTGGACTCGTCTCGAGACGCCTTTTTCAAGGATCGGACTCGTCTTTCACGGAGCTGTCCGTCCGCCAGAGCTCTGGACTCGTCTCGAGACACCTTTTTCAAGGACTCGGACTCGTCTTTCACGGAGCTGTCCGTCCGCCAGAGCTCTGTACTCGGACTCTGGACTCGTCTTGAGACGCCTTTTTCAAGGACTCGGACTTGTCTCGGACTCGGATTTGCTGGACTCGCAGCAGCTCTGCGAATATCACAACCGAGAATCCTCGGATAACTTACCTGGTCGTTTCATCCGGTTCGGGTCTTTTCCGGATGTGCCAACGTACAATCCGTTCTCGCGATTCCGGGCATCGCCGCAAATTTTATCCGTCTTTTCCTCATCGATGATTCTCTCAGTTTGCTTTTTGTGCGACCCAATTTGTGCCCGTTTCACCTCCTTGAAGACCTCTCTTATACTGCCGTTGCTTTTTGGCATTTTCTTCGCTTTTATCAATCTGAAACAAAACATGAATAGAACATCAGTAACGCTCGACTGGACCCAGCAGTGGTGAAACCGAGGCGAAAGAAGACATGAAAGAACTTGCAAACTGGAAAGGATTTTCTTTAATTTATTTTCATTAATGGACATTCATTAATAACACCTTACATTTATTACGGTTGTTCACTTTGGGATAGCAATTTTTACGGTTAAACAATTTTACAATTCAAATTTTTACGCAATTTTTACAAGAAAATACAGATACAGTAAAACAAAGCTCTACGGGCAATAGGTAAGTATTGGTAAGCAGGGGCTGTTGTCGGTAAAAAAATAGACGAGTCGGCGAGAAGCGCCGCGATTTTTCGTAAAAACAGTAGATTTTTTTCTTGTAAGAATAGTCGATTTATTCTAGAAAATAGTAGTTTTTTCTAAAATCAGCCGATTTTCGTCAACACAGTCTCAATAATAGTCGTTTTTATCTGCATTGTTTTTATCGCGAGAACGCAACCCTGCCCGACCGACTGACCAACCGAAAAGTGATCGGTAGCCTATATGGCACTTAGAGCGGAGCTGCAAGTGCCATAAAAATGTAGCAGAGCGAACAAGAAGTGGAGATGTATTAAGGACTGTTCACGATTACGTTTATGGAGCAGAATCTGAAATTATACGTGATATACGCAAATAACTTCTCCCGAACAGGTTTGTAATGTTTATATTTTTATGTCCCACAGGCAGTTTTGACAATGAGTTATGTGCCCGCCGCTAGATCTGCTTCGCCCCGTGTATTGTATTGTTAGAAACAGTGCCCGGTTTACAACACACATGTTACAGTAGGCTAGGGTTGCCATTTCATTAAACAAAAATTCCCGACTAAAGTTGCAAAGAAAAAAAAGTTGCCTAAACAAAAATTCTGTTCGACAAAGTTGTAATACTAACATACCTCCATCTCAGTTGATATCGGAATAAAAAGCTCGAAGGCCATTTAAAAATATCAACAATGCTGCGCTCGGCAGACATTTCTCAATACTCTATATGACTAAGTCCAAAACACGCCAGTAAACCTCCGAAAGAACGAGAAACGTCACCCGAACGACGACTCAAATCTCGCATCGACCAATAAACGGCGTTCGTTTGGGACAGCTGTGGTGACGCTTCGGCTCTTCCACTAGTTACACGGCGATTCTCCATCTGCACATCGAGTCATTCATCAAGAGTAAGTAAGTAAGTAATTTATTTCTGACCCGCTATTTGAAAAGCAGAGTATGTAAAATAAAACACAACAAATACAATATATAATTTTTCATTCATCGTCCAGAAAAGGATTACGTAAACAAAAAATCTGCCCTGTTGTCCGCGAGTATGACCGGGTTATGACCAAACGTTAACCTCGATGTCGGAAGTTAACCTTTGATGTCTGTGGTAGAACTTTCAGCCCGTCAGACTTTCCGGGGTAACAAATCTGAGGAACGGATTCTGTTTTCTGCGTAGGAAGTTGTACGTGTGCCATTCTGATCAACCAAAGCATGTAGCATGTGACTAATCTAAGGCTGGAAGCCATGCTGACCATTCATCATATATTTCGGTTGCACTTTGAAAAGCACCTTCCAAATTTGTACAGCACCTTCTGCGCTCCTTCTATACTATTTCGTTCTGGCGTCACTCATGTTCTGCGAAAGAAGGAGATTAAAAAGATGAGATCATGTTATTTTAAATATGCAAAGCACCTGCTCCACTTGTCGAAATTATGTCATAACCATACATTGACGGAGAAATTCAAAATTCAAGACGCAAGTGTTACCCTTTTGGATGTTTCGTCATCACTTTCAAAACTCATGGACAACAAGGCCCAACCAGCACACGATGTCGTCCACTGCTTCCTGACCAAAGATTAAAAATTAAGTGTCTTTTTCTGTGTGTATATATGTGTTTTGTTTATTTTCTTTACTTTTGTCATTTACTCCGCCTTTTCAAAATGGCGGGTCATAAATAAATTACTTACTTACTTACTTCCGGCAAACCGTCCTCAATAATCCAAATTTATATTTATCCCTCGCACATCATCTTAGAGGGATAACTAGCAGATCAAGAAAAAAAACCGAAAAATCACGGTTTTCTAGTTCGTTCGTACCATGTTACGCTACCCCGTGACTGTTGATGAAGGAGAAACATTTAGAAGATATTGCGATATCATAACTGACATTCAAACGAGCTAATTTAACCGCTACAGGCTATTTACCTTTTCCGAAATAATTTAGAGCAATCCTGGAAGACTCGGAAATAAATAACCGAAGTTTACATTGGTCCAATGGTTACAACACAGACATTATCCTGACTTGTTACAAAACTGGCGAGGGTTGACCTAAAATCCCAAACTCACTCTCTTCATTGTCCCCAAGGTCATCAAAGTTCATATCCCAAACGTCGGGCGCGACAAAATAGACTCCAGGGGATAAAGGACGACTCAGATCACAAAAAAAAAAAAAAAAAAAACGAAAATGGGGTTTATATAGGCCAACGAATATACTGAAATAAAAGGCGAATATTTCGGGAGGACAACCGCCCCCCTTCTTCAGCGCAGACAGAAAATTTCGAGGAAAAATAGCCAAAATGAGGATGAAGATCAACAGCCAAGAAAACTAAAACAAGCCAGAAAACCAGCAAGAAACCGAAGATTTAAACAAAAATGGAAGAACTGAAAGCCTAAAATAAACACAGCGAGCCACTCACCAATACCTGCGAATAACAATTATGAATGAATGAATGAATGAATGAATAACTTTATTGTAAATATCGCGAGGATAAATAAAACAATATATGTTACAAAAAATAAAATGTCTGTCACTTATTAAAATTTTCCACAAAATATTGTCTGAATGACTGCCTGTATCTACTAATGTACCGACTGCGTGCTATTATTTTGACATTCTTTCATTTTTCTAGACGACTTTTTTTATGTTAATTAGTTTGACCACATTTATTATTTTGACCACATTTTATTATTTATTTTTTGTGTGTTATTGCTGTTGGACGAATACCCTGTTCACAATTTGGGTGTAAACAACTAGTCTAATCTTTTATAGGGATTAGTAGATCCCTATAAAATTATGATTGTTCTCGCTCGATACTAGCACGTGACTGGTTGGTTTCTTCGTTGATTTTTGTGATATGTCAGGCCAATGTGGTTTACGAAATTATCGACGACTCAGACGGCGTTCGTAAGGTTCGTAAATTTTTCCGCAAAGCATGATTCGTAAAGTTTGTCGTCGCTCAGACGAAAATTTCATTTCGTGTAGGAATTCATTTTTTAAAAAAAAAGGTTTCAAATTATTCAACCTTGTAATTATCATGTGTAAACCACAATAATCACCATCTCGGCCTTTTTTCAGATCCCTGATCCCACAATTTCAAATTTGTTTTAAAATATTGTTTTGGATCTCTTCTCCTATTGGTCAACCTTACGAACTTTACGAAAAAAGTTAACTAAAGCTGAACTTCTTGCCTACTTCTGTAAAGTAATTTACGCGGGTTAGCGGAGCAACATCACGAACTTAGCGAACGACTTTACTCACTTTAAAAACGCCGTTCTTATGGCTTACTCGCCGACAGCTTTTTATTAATTTGAAAACATAAGCGATAAAGAAAGTCCGCAGAAATCCATAAACAGAGACTTAAAGGACCTGTCTTACCCATAACACTAACGCAACCTACTTCCTTAATCACTCCATATATTTCCAAACCCGGAGACCCCAATTTCGTATGGTACATACGTAACATATGACGCAGAACAGACAAGTTAAAGGACTTGTCTTACCTATAATACTAATGCAACCTACTTCCATAATCACTCCATATATTTCTAAGCCCGGAGATCCCAATTTGGTACGGTACATTCTAACCCCTCTAACAAAACCACCCTGATTTTCTCACTTGTCGTGTTTAGCTACCTTCGATGTGTATCACGCTGTCAACAGTTGTCTGCGAGAAGTTTTTCCATCAGAAAAACCGGTTATGTAAATTGTTTCCCTGTTGTCGTACAAGTCAACGGATCTTTGAAAATGCTTAAAACAGCCAAAACCGTCGGTTATTTGTTGAAAGCAAAGCCTAGTCTTAAAGTATTCAAATATATTAAAATACTGAAAGTTGAAGAGTAAATAGTACGAGGGGTCCTTTAAGGCAGTGGTTCCCAACCTTTTCTGTACCGCGTACCCCTAATTAAGGTTCAAAAAAGTTGCGTGCTCCTTTTTGAAGAATCAATGTTCTACTATTCTACTAAGATCTGCAAACTGGTCAAGGGTCGGAAAGATATTAGCGCTGTTTCTCTGAACCTTCGTAAGCCAAAACTCTAATTTCTTGACGAAACAGACATTTTGGAATTCAGAGATTATGGACTTTCGCGTGCCTCGGTTGGGAACCACTGCTTCAAGGCACACATGAGCATGGGCCATTTCAGATAATAAAAATGTATTCAAGATTTTGTGTTTCACTTTGCGTTTAGGATGCGCACTCTGAGGACACTAAAACTTATTTTTTAGCCAAAACCGATGAGGCAGAAATGATTATGGGCCCTTGGTGATCACGAAAATGATACAAAACTATTTTTTTCCTTTTGCTGTTATAATGAGAGTAAATAATGCGACGGGTCCTTTAAGCCCTAAATCCGGTAACCAACTGACATCTGGTACGGCCTACTATCCAGACTTCTTTCGTAAAACCAAACCACCCTCACCCATGACCCTTGGGAGACTGGCCACACACAAAGCAAAACCTTGGATATTGCTTTCACCAAGTCCTAAGTCCCTAAATGGTATTTTCTGCCTGTTTGTCTGTGTTAATCCTGCTCGAGAACTGCTAGATCCCGGGTCACAGGGGTTATATAGGTATCGACCCAGAGCTGTAACAAACTGGATACAAGAGAGGTATCCTCTTGCAAATCGTGATACCATACATCAAACAATCTAGCATATGCGCCACCTGATTATTTTCCATGGCAAAATCACTAACAGTCTCCAAGTGATGTCAAGTGTATCTGATACTGGTGAAACTGGACATAGCAGTATTAAGAAGAAAAGGAAAGAAAGACTGAGCTTTCGACAAGGAGACGAATGGGCCGGCTAAATAAAACAAAATATGTAAAACAGCGATATGTAATCACAAATGCTAAATATGACAGTACGCAAACATGGGAGCAACGTAGCGAATTGACGAAATACTTGTACCATATCGACTAGAGGAGAACCACAAGCGTGGAATCTTAAAAGGCGTTTTTTCATAAAGAACTGAAATTTTAATCTTTTAAGGCGATGCTACTCAAACAGGTAAGATTTCATCAAATTGATAATTTTACATTTATATGAAATAATGGATACCACTTCTTAAAATTATCCCACCTGAAGCACAGTTAAACGAAAGCATTTCATACTACCACATGGTCCAAATGCAACTACACAGGCGACACATTTTACATCGGGCAGTTTGCAGTTAAGCCCTAATTGTAGCTCGTCTAGATTATCAAGACAGTTTATTAATTGCTCGTTCCACAGTAAGAATAAAGATGTTAAAAAAAACTATGCTAATTGTCTCATCGTAGTATGATACCGTCATTATCACTTTCGGTGGCAAACGAGCCCCTCAGTCTACGGTAATATCAACTCTACCGATTATCACAATACTGACACATCTATTCATTTCAGATATTTGAATGATGACAGAATGGGAGGCGTGACTTCTGACTGGATCAGACATTTAATGTCGATTAGATGTCATGAAACACGACAAAGTATTATTTTCAAAGTCAACCACAGAATTCAGAGAAAAGTCGCCACCGGCGACAAAGGCACAGGCATGGTATCTTACTTGTTTGACAAGATTCGGAGGTTTAATGTAAAATTTCTGATTCCGTTATTTTTTCAGGTTTGGGGCTCTTGCTGCACAAGACACCACAAAACAAAAATAACAAAGACAGACGCAGTTCTAAGGGCATTGGGCAATTAACAAGAGATAGAAGCTCATATGGCCCTTGTAAGTTGTGTCAGAGGATGAAAGCGGGAATTTGTCAATTCATAGGTTTACTATAATCATGTAAGCAAAACCATTGTGGCACGAATGATAACGAGCTCTTGATGATCGTATAATGTATAGTTTGGTAAAATTTAATTTTTTTTTTTTGCACTTTGCACATAAGTGGCGGGTAACCCCACTGTTTCATTACAGATAACACAAGGATGCGCGGTTTTAACAGACAACACTTGGGATGTAATCTGTTGTGATTCTGAAGCGTTACGCATGAAATCTTATGCATAACAAGCATTGCCAAAAAGAGCCAAAAACTGCCAAAAAACCATCTGCTGAATTTTCTGGTATCATGACGACAAACAAAAGTCAGCAGATGCTTTTTCGGCTCTTCGGTAATGCTTGTTATGCGTAACATCCCATGCATAACGTTTTGAAATCACAACAGATTACAGCCCAAATGTTGTGTGTTGAGTGTTGTCTCTTGAAACTGCGCATCCTTGTGTTATCGGTTATGAAACTTCTGACAGTCTATACACTGTCATACCTCAACCGTATTCGGTTAAACTTTAAGCAGGCTAGTATACAGCAGATGAGCATAAACTATTGGCACGTGATTCCAGCTGCTTTGATCAAGATAAATTGTGATAAAGATAAATTTTCAATACGCATTGAACAAGATCTAAAATAGTGCATCATGAAGAAAACGAAAGGAAAGAATTACATGCTTTTCGATGACGATGCGTTTGCGCAAGGTATAAAAACGAGAGCAAAGGACAGGACCAAAGGACAAGAAATAGAACATGACAAGAACCAGGACTTTTCGGGAGTTAAGGTTTAAGGTTTAATGGAAAAATTGCCACAATAGCAAAAGCTAAACAATAGGCAACAAGGAGAAAATAAATAAACACACAGTAATAACTAACAACATCTAAATAATAAACCATCAACACAAAACTTAAGACAAAATACAAAACAAATCAAGAACAAATCAAGAACCGAGCAGGCACAAATGAACAACAAAGGTGAAATTTTATTGGTTATTAAAATAATTAGTAACAAGGGGGGAGAATGAGTGGAGCCGACGTGCGGTACTTGATGCTGGAAACGGCTTAAGTAAATTGGAGTGTCTCGTAGGGTAAGTCGGTTCAGGGAGTTGTTCGGGAAGGAGGTGGCGGAATCTGTTTGACTGCAGAATTTTCTTACCAAAATCTGTTGTTAAATTTAGGCGTCTTTTCTTTAATGGTTCAAGCCGGAGAGTTTTAAGCGCCTGGTCATAATTAGTGTATTCGTGAGAAAGTATGATTTTAACAACCCGCGTCTGGATTGATTCAATTAAATCGTGCAATTCAGACGTAAGTACGGGGTGCCAGGCGGCACAAGCGTATTCAGTGTGGGGGATTACATATGTCTTATAACAGTAAACGAGACTTTGACGGTCAAAACCAAACTTTTTGAGCTGACATAAAGTTTTAATTGGTGCATGGGATTTTTTTAGTATCTGGTGTGTGTTATGCTTGAAATTAAGTTTATCATCAATCCAAACTCCCAGTATTTTCGCTTGGCTGACTGGGGCAAAAGTTAGACTGGAACTTGGAATCTCCCTTTTCAAAAAAGAGATTCGCATAGCCGACGACTTCTCAAGATTTATTTTTAGCTTTAACTGTTCACACTCAGTCTTCAAATTTTCTATTGCATCAGAAGCTGAGTAGTAATTTGATATTAACTGAAGCAAAACAATTGTGAGGTCGTCAGCAAATTTAAATCTGTTCTTAAAATTCGATGCAAGTCTGTTAATATGAACTAGGAAAAGAATGGGACCGAGGCGTGTTCCTTGGGGAACGCCGCATGTGATTGCGAGGGGATCAGAAACCTCACCATTTTCTCTTAAAATAACGCTTTGTGTACGGTTACTGAGGAAACTTTGTAACAACACCAGAAGGAACTGACGAACGTTACAATTAGTAAGTTCTTCCATAAGTATCGAATGGTCGGTCAGATCGAAGGCCTAGGATAAGTCAGCAATAAGCAAGTCCACGTAAGCATTATCATTCTCGAGGTGTGACAGAATGCACTCGATCAGTGAAATCAAATAGTGGACAGTACTACAACCACTCTGGAAACCAAATTGCTGAGGATCTAATGCCTTAGTGACGTCTTCCAATAACCATTTTCTAATAAACTTTTCAAATAACTTAGCAACAATTGGGGTAAGAGAAATCGGACGTAAATCTTTGATGCCCTTTGGGTGGCTCACTTTTGGAATGGGTGTCACATAAGCATATTTAAATGTTTCAGGGAACTCACAATCTACTAAACACTGGTTCAATATCGCTGAAACAGGCTCAGCTAAAAACTCGGCGTTTTCTTTATATAGCCTAGCTGGGATGTCACCAGGGTATGTAGACGTTCCGGGATCCAGCTTACGTAGTTCTTCGAATAACTGATACGGTTCTACAGTAGGGATATTACTAAGGCTAGGCTTTTCAAACTGGTCTAGACAAGGTGGGTAAGTTCTAGCTACTGTAACAAAAAACTCATTAATTTCATTTGCTGAAAGAACAGATCCTTCTTCATTCACAAGCTTGACACTCCTGGTTTTACCCGTCAACTCTCTTACTTTTTGATGGAACTTCTTACTGCTCATTGAACCTGACTTAAAATTATCGCACATTTTTTTCCCGTATTCCTTTTCAGCATTTCGGCACAAAGATACTACTAGGTTTCTGACTTTATGGCACTCTTTTATTTTCCCAGCCTTAAAAAGTTTGTTACGGAGACGAATTTTCTTTTTATTCGGCTATTCATCCACGGTCTATCGCTATTGGTATATTTTACTGTCACTTCACGAAACGAATCAATGTAAGATGAATATAATTGGGTCTGGAAGTGTTTGTGCATGTCATTAGCGTTTTCTAGCTGATAAAGCGATGACCAATTCATTCTAGCAAGCTTACGCGAAAACTCAGTGGCAGAATTTTCAGTAAGTGGGCGATGAGTAAATGACTTTCTCTCCTCACAGAGGATATTCATTTCCGACTGCCAGAGAAGGCAGTTGTGAACACTTTTACCGAGACTTGGTAGTGGCTCAGGAGTGTCATAATACTGGTGCAAATCACTGAAAATGAGGTCGAGTTGGCTAAGTTCGGTAGTTTTAAAGTTTACTAACTGCCTCATATTAAGCGACCTGCTAATCCACTGCTGGTCAAGGTCATTGAAGTCTCCAGTCAAAACAATTCCACAATAGGGGAACTTCATCTTAAATGTGTCTATACATCGCTGAAGATGTCCAATAAGATCTTTTCGATAAGTAGCCCGAGGGGGAAAATAAAGCACTCCCACAACGATCGAAGTACACTGACGTGGGAGTCGTTTGGGCTTGATGTGGACCCACAGAAGTTCTTCCCGCAGACAACCGTCGACAGCGTGTATACACATCGAAGGTAGCAAGCACGGCAAGTTAGAAAATCAGCGTGGTTTTGTTATAGGGGTTAGAACGTACCGTACGAATTGGGGTCTCCGGGTTTAGAAATATATGGACTATGGAGTGATTATGGAAGTACGTTGCATTAGTATTATAGGTAAGACAAGTCCTTTAACTTGTCCGTTTTGCGTCATATGTTACGTATTGTCCAAGGCTCAAGATTGGAGCAATCAAATTTCTAAGTGACAAATATCAAACAATTCTGGCCAACCTCATGTCTGTTTGGGTGTGGGCCTTGCTTACTTTCACATTCCCATGATGTTATTCTTATCCTCTCACGTCAGATACGGGCTATAAGAATCTGGACACAGTGTCAGGGGTCAAATCGAAGCAAGATTAAAGAACTAAATTGCAGTGTATTAATATGCCGAAGCAAAACAAATCACAAGGACTGAACTTTCACATTAGGCTATTTTCTTTTTAACAGACAAGCTTCAGTTCGATAGTACCCTACACAAGAAAAAAAAAATCTTGCAGTATTTTGCTACTGGGATTAATCCTGTCTCTACTGAGATAAGATTATCTCTAATTCGGATTAATCTTATCCCAGTAAAGATAAGATTCATCCCAGTGGCAAATACTGCAGTTAACTGTAATTCTTACTCGGAGAAACTTTTTACAGTGTACTTATCATTCCAATTTTTAGACAAATGGCAACTTTAAAGATAAGCTGGTGTTAAATGGTTAAGTCAGCTGGAACTGCTTTCGGCGGTATTTGATACTTTATTTCAGAACGAACTTTCACAGGATAAAACTGCCCAACTTGTCTTGTCTGTCAGATACATCACAGGTAACATAACAACGCAATAGTCAGCAAATGACTCGTCATACCGGGTCTTTACATTTACGGGTCTTCGAATGTTTCGTATCTTACATATGCTGATGACCTTCTTGTAATTAGGAGAAGTAAAGATAGCATCTCTAAATCTGTTACTTACTTATCTGAAGCTTTTGGTCGGATTGGTCTGTGTTTAAATGTTACAAATGTGAGTACCTTACTTTCGGCTCTTCTCCTTCACCTTCGCCTCTTGCATGCAAATCGTTTACTGTCCCTTCTATCCCATATTTTAAGTGGCTGGGCATTAATATTACTCATACTCTAAGATCTTTCCGTTCCCCGCTGATTTCCGATTCCAGGTTGAAGATTCAGGTTGGTTACTCTAGGATTGTTGGAAACAGAGGAAAATATAATCGTAAATCTTTATCTAAATTATATTCGTTTTTCGCGATCATTCAGTTTTATACCTTTCTGGTTTCTACCCTCTGTTAAAAAAGAAAGATATCTCTTCTTTGCGTGTCCAGTATTTTCGGTTTTGTAAATTCCTTCTTTTCCTCCCCCCTTGGTACCGTAATAGGAAGATAATGTATAAATTTGGGATGAATGATGTTTTCGCGAAAGTCGCCGTTTTGGGCAGAAAGCATTCTGGTATCAACGCAAGCCAACTGCCACTGTTTCCGGTCTTGAATATGTTTATTTTTCGTAGTTTCTGTTTCTCTTTTCTCTTTTTTTCTTTGTTCTTGAGTTTACTCCGCTATTTACCTTTGTTGTTATTAGTGGGTAAGAAAATAAATAAATAATAATAATAATAGCCTACACTAAAAAGTTAAACATTATAAGGAATACATTCCGTCCCCCATTAAAGTTTCTACGAATGCTGGCACAAAGCTTCCATATCGCTCGGTTTCTGCATTGACGGGGCTAAGAGCCGGAACATTTCGTGCTTCAACTCGAGGTAATCGAGGCTTTGCTCGGCAATATTGGAGATTGGCAACGAGCAAGCTAATCATCGGGATCCAACATCCTTATTGCTTGCAAGTGCAATTTAAGGTAAAACATGGGTGAGAACGCGAACTTCTTTCCTTCTTAATCCATTGGGTAGTTTACGAGGTCATAGACAGACGGACGGACAGGTTTAAGCTGTAACAGATACCCCTCACTTTCGCAGTGCAAAATGGACTACTCGTGAACAGTCTGATTCGCTTGACAGGATACAGTTTAGAGCCCTCCTTGTAATTTCCAAGTCCCCTAAAGTACCGTATATAGACCTCCTTAATACTTATAATTTAGAAACCCTGTTAAAGCGCCGTGAAAAACTTTCGTTAGTGTTTGGAACAAAAATCTTGAATACACCAGCACTACGTGATATCCTCCCACAGATTTTTCAGCGGCAAGATTAAAGCCTGAGAGAGTGGTGGCCCAGCCAATACCCATTAAACACACAACGACTCGTTACCTAAGAAGTTTTGTTCCCGCTTTCGTCAACCTTTTTAACTCGCATCATTAATTGTATATAGATTTGAATATTTGTGTTATGTTTGACAAGTCTTGGTTATATCCAAACTAGTGTAGAATTATCTTTTGTATATAATTAGTGTTAATATGGACGAGACCACCAAATCGGCTTGACTGTTGTGTCGGTTGTGAAAATAAACTGAATTGAAGTGAATTGGATACGTCAGCTGAATTTTATAAGGCCTAGAGCTATATTTCGGCCCTTCAGCACCAGCTTTAAGTTCAAGGAACTCTCACGACGAAATTCACAAAATCAGATAGCCTGCTTCAGCTAGAATCTGTATTTATTTTTCCAAAAGTTAATGAGCTTGAGCGGCTTAAGCCTGAAGTGGATCCTTGCCAAGAAGGGCCGAAATATAGCTCTAGTGTAATTCAGCTGACGTATCCGTTCTGCACTGTCAAATATGGTCCAAAGTCAGCTTGGGCTGAAGGAATATTTAACCCATCACTTTCGTTCCGATCCCCAAAAAATGAATTCAGACACAAATTATAAAACTATTTCGAGTTCGGCTATCGAGTGTAATCATATTTGGTTTCAACGAACTCTTCAAATTAGGACAGGGTTTGTCAATTAGGAAAAATTAGTAGCGCCAAGGTTATCAAGCCAAATCCCCAAAATTCGGAACAAAGTATATAAAAATCATCTAAATTACGAAATATCGAATCAAGTTCCACACCACCAAAGTATAGAATTAGGAGATGGTTTGCCAACTTTTGGAATATCAATGCCAAGGTGATCGGGTCAAAGTGTTGGCAGTGCCGATTCTGATCCGCTTTACTACTAGTGGGCATTCGAGTTACAGAACACTCTTAGACTAAGGGTCCATGATGCAATAACTGTCCTTAAAGGACACCTGAACAACGAAACCATACTTGAACACACCATGGAGAATGCATTTACAGACATCGCCACGGAGAGCATTCTTCTCTTGAGCGTGACGTTTTCAAAATAGGGATGTTCGTTTCTGGAGGTTTGCACATGCAGACTCCAAGACAAAAAGCGCAATAAATTCAAATCTTGTACAGCGCTGGCCGAGTCGTGCTGGAATTTCTTATGGATATAGGTTTGGGCTTAACTGGTTAAAAAATATTCCAGAAGAAGGGTTGATTGGAGACATCTGTTCATTTCTAAAATGTTCGGTACTGAAATAAGGACAGGCAAAATGGAGCAAAAATCATAGCTTGGAAACACTATTTCGTATTTGGATTGGGTTTTCTGCAGGCAATGTTAACGGAAGTCATACAGATAGGGATGATACTTGGTACTCTTCATTCAGGTGTTTGTAGGGCCCTCCCACTAACATGGTTTCCCACTTTCTTCCAGTAAGAATGGATAGCCTAATGATTGAATGAAGAAGAACTTTTGTCTCTTAGCCAGTGGTCAGAGCATACATCCGCGATCCTGTTCTGTAAATATATTCTATATGACCAGGGACCCATAAATTTCCTGTAATGACTCGCCATTCAGGGGGCTAGTCATTTCCTATGCTTCTATGTTGCTATGTTGCCCGAGCCTCACCTAGTTTCCAAAAATTCCGCTTGGATCGAATCGGCGTTCTTGCTCAGATAGACAAAACTGTTGGGACTATTCAGCATGCCACCAGGTACCTAAGCTAGGACAAAACATCCAGGATACTCTCCCATTACAGAGAAATATTCCTAGTTCAGCACAACAGCTGCGAAAAATTTTGTCTATCTGGATAGTCGGGAATTTTATCCCCGTGGGTATTTCTCGAACTATCTGACGCTCGGTCAAGAGCGCATCAAAAATCTCTTATTGACAAGCCCCCTGAATGGCGAGTCATTACAGGAAATTGATGGGTCCCTGATATGACTAAGTCCAAAACACGCCAGTGATCCTCAGGAAGAAGGAGTAAGCGTCCCCGTAACGACTCAAACTCAACGACTCAAATCCTGTGTCAACCAATCACGGCGATCTTTGGGAGCAGATGTGACACCACTTCTTTCTTTCTTCCGCTAGGTACCCGGCGAGGCCGGAGATTTTGCATCAGCAAGGAGAGATAGTCATCTAGAGTATAGAGGGGGTACTTGTGGTGCACTTGCACACTGGGTTACGTTCCAAAGAGTTATTACAACATAAGATGATAAAAGGAGGACCCAGCTCTTTATTCTGGAGGGTACTAGCCTCTCTGGGACGAAAGTGATAACAACACGGACAGACGTCACCAATCTGACGGGAATTTATAGTGAATAGATGGGAGTTCTGGCGGTCTGGAAAGCTCCTCTGGCGGTCTGAAAAGCTACGCTGGTTTATCCGCCCTGTGTTCTTATCGGTAGCGTGGAGGAGGCAAGGCCTTTCAATATAGTGTTTGCCTCTTATTGTTTTATTGCCTCTTATTGTTATTATTTAAGAGGGAAAAAAGTATCTCTACATACTCAGAAACAGTCCGCAAAGCAGCGGCAAATCAAAACTCGGCAGCGGCGGCTCTAAGCAAATTTATCGCCACTTGCTTAATTTTTTATAACTGCAGCCAAAACTCGCTTCGCTTTTCGAGGCTGTTCAAGCGCTCCACTAGTTTCGGAAAGTAACGTGGAAAGTGAATCCAATCCGCACATGGAAAGCGGATTCGGCAAGCCAGCGAGGAGTTGTAAAGGCTTTTTGAACTTTCCGTTTGTTCTGGCGCTCGGCGGATTCTCATTTTGCTTTTTGAAAAGCGAAACCGTGCTCCCTATAGTTATGACGCTCCCAGTAGGAAAACGCAAAATTACCAAAACAGTACCAAACGCAAATTACTAAAACTTCATACTTACATGAAATTATTATAGTTTAACATAGCCTGCTTTTATATCAAATCAACCCCTTTCCAAAGATATTTTTATTTTCCTAATTACCTATAAAATTTAAGGTGCCAAGAAATGAAAATATTACTCTTTAAGACATATAAACTACTACAATTATAATATAAGAAATTACTGAGTAAGCAGTTCTAAATCCACATAAGGTTCATTATTCTTGTGGAAAGGGGTTAATTTGATATAAAACTAGGTTAAAATATAATAATTTCATGTAAATATGAAGTTTTAGTGATTTCCGTTTGGTGAGCGAGAAGCCACCTTTCTATACTACTGCTCCCGACCATCACAAGTAAATTGTTACCATCGTAACTCTTGTGGGACGAAAATGATAAGAGGAAGGAGCTAATTTTTTATCATACCGGACGGTGGAACGTAACTGATCATAGCTCGGCGGAGCAAAACCTCGGCAAAATCCTATCATACTTTTCAAATTCTAGCGAACTTTCGTCTGTTTTTGGTGCTAGATTCTTTCTAGCGCAAAAACGATCGAAAAAACGCATGTAATTCAAATATACTCTGACTGACGCGCAGTATAAACACCAGCATGCGTCAGATAAACTGGAGACATTTTTGTTGCACGTCTCCATCCGCCCTTCATAGTGGCGACAAGCTAAAAGCTTAACGCCAAATCTAATAATAAATAAATTCCTTCCAGATTGGTTCTTTTTTTGGCCACTAGAAGCGCTAGCATGAAGTAAACAATGACACTTTACTTCCTGGTGTATGTTTATCCAGGTCTTTTCGGCTATTTTCAATTCCTCTTAGGCCTAGCTATGCTTAAAACTGATTAAAATTGCCTCTGGTTTTGCGCTCTACCCAACTCTTTTCTGTCAACTTCATTGAGTTTGTCATTTCTGGCTTCCGACTTTTCCACGGGGCTGATGCGCGACTCGGTATGAACAGATGCGCCAATCGCTTATTCTCCCTTCAGATAACTTACACCAAGATCTCACGTGTGATTGTTATTGTTTCTCTAGCGCACCTGGCGGCAATTTGTCATCGGATTTTATCGGGGGCGTATAGTGCTAGTGTAGAAAAGCGCGTATACATACATGACAGGTTGCATTTGTACCAGAGCAAAATAACACTAGGAAGTAGCGCCAAGACTTGAAAAAGTGACAAACACTCGAACAACAGCGACTAGCTCGACTAGCGATAGAGAATGTCTCTACTGAAACACAATTAGTCGTGCTGCAGCGCTTCCGATAACTCCATATCCGAACAAAGCAAAAAAAGATAACCTCCCTTGTTTCCTCGATGTGCGCAGGCCACATCTTAGATGTACTAGAAATGTTCTAAACCCGCAAGTTTGTCTCGCTTTGAATGTCCTGAGCGTAGTGGGCGGCGCTACGAGTAAGGGCCGTTTCCGGTGCATGGAAAGCATAGGTCTTGGCGCTATCCCCTAATGTTATTTTCCTCCACAGCTTAATCGCTCTGATCTGTACCCACTTGGAACATGACGTTACGGAGAGAAAAATTTGCCCCTGTATAGTACTTATGACTTTTCACTGCATAGACTCCGCGTGAAAGTAGTTCGCATAGAACACGGTCGACCTCATTTGACAACACAATTTCGGCTCGAAGTTGGCGGGAAATTCAAATTTAGCCGCAAACTAAAGTCTGAATAATAAAATAAGCTACTTTACAAAGCGTACAGAATGGTTAGGAGTATGAAATTCTATTTATTGAAATTTGCCGTACGTGCATTTATTTTAATTTGAGACATTTAAAATTACTGCCAAAAAATAAAGATAAAACAGCGTTTCAGAGCGTGTTCCATCCTACTTGCTGTAGTTACAACGCATGACGTCAAAAATTCTGGCTTTTGCCGTCAAGGCTGGAATGACTTTTCCATTTTCCAGCAGAATATCATGCCACGGCGAATCCGACCAATCACATTACAAAGATGCGTAGTTACCACGCTTACTACGCTCCATGGTAAGCAAATAGTTACTATTAGTTACTATTTCGAGAAGGTTGGAACTGTCAGCGTAGTAACTTTTCACGAGGTTGGAACGAAAATAGTAACTACTAGTTACTATTGTTAGAAGGGTGGAACACGCTCTCAGTGATTTTGCGGGTCAAGTGGGTGGCACAAACTCTACTTTCCGTGACAAACAAATATGCCGCAACACACGGCACACAAATATGTGAGAGTTGAAATACTTGGGGGGCAAATTTTCGGGGAAGGTGGATATCCACTATTCAGCTAAAGTAAAATTTAGTCGTTTGTATATATAAGAAATGTATGTAGCTGATCATACTATACTACCAAAAGTTGGTAGCCAGTTAGTTGGCTACTCCTGGTGTGCCCTATACAAACACTCTTAGTAGCCACCTAGTTGGCTAGTAAGAGTGTTTCTGGGGGGACATGTGTAGCCAGCTAACTGGCTACTGAGAGTGTTTCTGGGGGGAAATTTGTAGCCAACTAGTTGGCTACTGAGAGTGTTTCTGGGCGGAAATTTGTAGCCAACTATTGGCTACTGAGAGTGTTTCGGGGGGACATGTGTAGCCAACTAGTTGGCTACTGAGAGTGTTTCTGGGGGGACATGTGTAGCCAACTAACTGGCTGCTGAGATGTTTCTGGGGGGACATATGTAGCCAACTAACTGGCTACTGAGTGTTTCTGGGGGGACAAGTGTAGCCAACTAGTTGGCTACTAAGCTTGTTTGTATAGGGCACACCAAGAGTAGCCAACTAACTGGCTACGAACTTTTGGTAGTATAGTATGATCAGCTACATACATTTCATTTATATATAAACTGATCAATCTTAAAATAGCTGAATGGTGGTGTCCCGGGGAAGTTTGGTTGGTAGAAAAGTTCAAGGAGAAAAGTTTGTTTGGGATTAGGCAGCTTGGAAGGTTTTGCGGATAGGCTGGAAGCATGGAGTGTAGATAAGATTTATTAGAAGAGTTGATGTATGTTTTTTTTATTTGTTTCGTATTTTGTTCTGTATACGATGGCCCTCGGGCTTTAAGGCAAATATATATCATATCGTATATATCATATCATATGCCGCGGGAACTGCCTCTGGATCGGAAATTACGGAAACGTCGTTCAAGCAAAAACAGAAAAAGAAACCAAACACCAAGCATCAACGAACACGGCCCTTTTATGGCCCCACCACAGCGACCCTAATAAGCAAACGAGACACAATCAAAAGGAGATGACTTCAAGTTCAACGCACTTTAATTAAGAAACCGGATTGGTGATCTTTTTAGTCCACGGTCCGAGATCAGAACTGGTTGCCGTTCCCACTATGCACATTTACTTTTTGTATTGCCCCCGATGTATGAACGGTAATAGCAGTTATGCGAATCAAGCAAGAGCATGTACTCAGTTGAACATACCGTACATTAAAATATTATTTGCATTTGTGTTTGGTTTCGATTCTATATTTTCCGTTTTCAGCAACTATAGCTTTTTTTGTACTACTTATTTCCTTCGATACTAAGATTTAGTAGCCTATGCTAAGATATTATTTTTGCCGAACGCCGTAGAATATCTACGTGGAAGATTATAAATTTTCTGACGGAATATCCAAGAAAACAACATTTGGATTCGGATTCAATTTAACGTGTGTATTATCTAGTTTAATTTTTATTAGGTCTTAATTTTTTGTCTTGTTTATCTATTGTTTGACCAAGTGATTATTTTAAATTTTTAGTTTTGTTAATTTCCAGCTTGTTAATTTTTCCAGCTTGAGCCTGAAGAGGACCCTTGCCAAGAAGGGCCGGAATACAGCTCTAATAAAATGTAGCTGACTTTTCCGTTTTGCACCGTCAGCATGATTCGTAGTCAACTTCGGCTGAAGGAAAATCTATCACCGATGAACTTCAAATCGCCCATACATGCCGCCGACAAGTATCCATCTTAGATGGAAAGAAGAAGAAGAGAAAGGTGACTCCAAAAGCAAAGTGCAGAAGAATCTCCACCCTTTCGACGACCCAATAGAACAGCAAAAACAGCAGCCGTGTACAGAATGAATCACAGCACCAGCTTTAATTCCAACCGATTTTCAGAGAAGAAGTTCACGAAACCAGATATAGAAGGAAGAATTTTTAATTGTTTTTCCACAAGTTCATTTTCCAGCTTGAGCAGCCTGAACCTGAAGAGGACCCTTGCCAAGAAGGGACGAAATATAGCTCTAATAAAATGTAGCTGACTTATATTCAAATAATGTAGAAAACGGACACGTCAGCTACGATGGTTCATCAGCGATATTTCCGCCCTTCTTGGCAACGGTCCTCGTCAGGCTGTCAATCTTCAGGGTCAACGTCTGGGAAGGAAACAAACCTGTAATCAGATTGTACACCACAGATACAAGCGCATAGAGGTACCACAAATCCGACAGGGAAATTCCACTATTTGAAAACTGATTGTTCAAGCGGAGCAACGAAGTAACTCATTTTCATCGGGTCTCCAAGTCTCTTTAAGTGAATGAGTGATGGGTAACTAGACTGTCCCATCTCAGCCCTTTTCGGTTAAACTTTAAGCAAAAGGCGTGGCTGAATGTCTTATTTACAGTATCAAGATACTGTAAATTACCCCTTGGTTCCTCGTCAGTTTTAGTAATACTGAACTGTCATCGAACTGTCAATCGTGCTGCAAAAACAGCGGCCGTGTCAAAAATTAAATCTCAGGACTAGTTTTTTCCCTATAGTGGTATTTGAAAGTAATTTGCCCGAATAAGATATTTATAGTCGGTAGAAGCTTCAGTTATTTATTACAGGTTTGTTTCCTTCCCCGACGTTGACCCTGAAGATTGACAGCCTGACGAGGACCCTTGCCAAGAATGGCCGAAATATCGCTGATAAGCATCGTAGCTGGCGTATCCGTTGTATACATCATTTGAACATATGTTTCAAAGTAAGCTTGGGCTCAACGAATATTTAAATACAGAACTAGTAACCAAATTTAAAGTCAAAGACCCAATGACGACGCTTCGGAAGAATACCACAATCTTTTCCTCTTCTTCAAACAATAATAATTTTATCCAGTACTTTTTTATCGTTTGGCTGAATATTTTGAATTGCCACACTTTCGTGTAAATTGGTAATAATCTACGTTCTGTTATAACGAATCAAATCTCAGCAATCTACAAAATAACTGAACCGATAACAGCGGTTGGACAGATTATACACAGTTTTAAAGAAGTCAAATCGGTTGAATTCTAGCGTTCGCAAATGTCTTGAATGTTAACGAAATTCCGCATTCAAAACTGGACTTGACTTTTTAATCCTAATCAGACCTTCACCTTTTGCTTCACAAATACCACCCTATGTTGTGATCCCTGGCCAAGACAACACAAGACTTTGGTGACCAATTGGCTAATATTCTCATCCTAAGTAGCTACTACTTTCAATTTACTCAAATAATGCAATTTCAATTTACTCAAATAATGCAATGGTGAGGCAGAAGAAAAAAATGCCCGCGTTTACCTTCCGTACGTCCGTGGAGTGACAGAAAATTGTCTAAAAGCTTGAAAAAATCCAACATCGAAGTCTTTCACAAAACCCAAAATACTTTGCTGTCCTACCCAAACTCCGGAATTTTATACTATTTGAATAAATGTTTTAAAGTCAGCTTGGGCTCAAGGAATATTTACTAATTTCAAACAAGAAAGTTAATACGTGTGAGAAGATATTCAAAATAGAAGATATTCAAATTCAGTGTGGACCTGGAGGTGCACTATGAGGAATTAGCGGTAAGTAAAAATAAAACACATTCTTCAATTGTTCTTTCTTTGTTTTAGTTTAATACTGAACAGACTCGTTTATTTGTTCATTATTTTGGTATTAACCCCTACGTAACTGGCCATGGAGCTTTGTAGGGGTCGAACTTATTTTCTTCATTTATTTTTGCATTTAATAAAACTGAAATGAACTGAGATTAAATTATTAAGGATGAAGTGGTTACAAGTTGTTATCCAAAACTTAAATACTTTTAATTTACCAATCGTTCACTAATGATTGATTTTAATTATGGAAGGATTCTGAGACCCCGACGTCGCCGATCGGAGAGACTGGGGAACAGAGGTCGCGTTCCGGCACTTAAAGATCGTTAACAAATTGTTAACAGTTGTTAACTTTTTGCGTTCCACGTTTCTGACTTCGAAATTTAAGCTGCGCCCACCTACAATTTCCGTTCCAAAGCTTAACGATTGTTTACTATTTTGTAAGGATGGTCGGTGGGCATCGTTACAAAATAGTTAACAATTGTAGAACTAGGAAAAGTTAACGATCGTTAAAGCTGCAGTTAGCTCCGCCCCGAAGTAAAGTTAACGATTGTTAACAACTGTTAAGTTTGTGGAACGCAACCAGAGAGACACGACATAAACAAAGGGATCAAAGATTGCAATAGCCGGAAGGACGAGGATGTTTTTGCAGTTTTGTCGCTGTATGACAGCTTGCATATATCAACGTTCCGTCACCAATTACTTACTAATCATCCATTATGTTCACGAAAGGAATCTGAGATCCTGACTTAGCCCAACAGCAGGACGGACAGACACATGAGAAGGAAAATGAAGGAAAAATATGACATCTTGCATATCATCAAAGCAAACTTCTCGAAGTTTTAAGTGAATATATTCTGAGTTTTAAAGTTTAACTGAAAAGGGCTGAGAAAGGACAATCCAGTTACCCGTCACTCGTTCACTTAAAGAGGCGTGAAAACCGGAAAAAAATGTGTCACTTCGTTGCTCCACTGTTCACGAATCATCGATTTTCATATAGTGGAATTTCCCTGTCGGAACTGTGGTACCTCCATTCGCTTGTTCTTGTGTTGTATGGCTAACGCAAAAAGATTTACGAGAAAACTGTTCTTACAGTGAGCAATGATCGCCTAGTTCACCGCTAGCCACTAAAAACCCGTGTTTATGTTGAGATTAAAATTTTCCGCGTAATAGTAGATTTTGCGTTGTTAAGACGACTGTATATGATGTGTGTAATCAGAAAAAACCCGAAGGCCATATACACAAACACATTACATAAATAAACGTACGCAAACTTAAACAAGTAAATGGATCTCCTAACAAAATTCAAGTTTTAATGCACTATCAATGTATCGCCCTACTTTACAGATTACCTGCGCAGAAGTACTTAATAAGATACCAGGGAGGGCAACACTAATTCCCCGAAACGTATCCTCCCTCAAACCTGAAAGCGTATGGCACCTAGTAAAAAATGGTCTAAACCATCATCTTCGATCTCGCAAAAAGGGCAAGGTCGCCTGCTTCCTGGGTTCTTCCATTTATCAAACATATTTTTTCTTCCCCGAAGTGGTAGACAATTTGCCCTCAACTGTATCCAGTATGTAAGATAATGTGATGGGAGGTTTAACTTAAAATAAAACTCTGACTCGTACACTCTTTTTATCTCCCGATAATATTGAAGGGTTTCTGACGTCCTAACTACGCTATGCCACTTCTGTTTTTCCTGGTCTTCTAGGATACTTACTATCAGGCGTAGCGTTTCTTGGTGTCCACTGGCAGGGCCTAACCCGCCGTTCCAAGCATAAGACATTCCCACTTGGTCATTGGCCCACTGGTCTTCTGAACGTCATACTGAAGCAAATAGTGAAAAATAAAAGAATCCCTTTACACAATCCAAATAATGCAGCATATTCAATCAAATGATACAAAAATAAGTTGGCATTTCAGTTAAACTTTAAGTTTATAATTGTTATTTTATTATGTGTGAAAATGGGATTTTTTTCTTTGTTGTCTTGTTTTGTTTCTTTCCTTTATACTTCGTGATTATTTTGGCGGGTGATAAGCGAATAAAAAATATACCCCGAAACAGAAAGCAGATTTGGTTAGTAGTAGTTAGTAGTTAGTAAGTAGAGGCAACGGAACTCCATCTCCAAGTCCAAGCTACAGCACCAAAACCAACCACCATTAATCATCTCTGTTAAATCACATACGACCAAAGAAGTGGCAAAACTACGCGGGTCATCCAAACTGGGAATACCAAAGAAATTGGGAAATCCGCTATTTCACGAGAATTACCGTACAAAGCAAATAAAAAAGTACAACATCACCCTCCCGTTACCAATTTCCGTGACGTCACAATGACACGTGCTATGACCCCAAGATCACTAACGAACCCTTCACTTAGAACCAGTAGTATCTCGCTAAAGCCCGAGGGCCAAGATCACGCCGCGACCTTCGACTCTGACTAAGAAGCGACTGTTCCCAAATCGTCTTAGTTAGTTACTGTTACTCTATACTGTTTATACTGGGATAGAAAAACGACAAGGACCGAAATAAACAGGGATATTCAAAAAGCTATGTAAGGATCTCTTACAACAGCAATTGCTGTTACAATTTGTATATAGCCTATATGTATTTTGTTTGTAACCCGCCAAATACACAAGGTGGCAGCGCAGTAAAGAGAACAACGAAAAACAACACAAAATAAATGACATAAGAAACACACTAAATTTAGATGTAATTTCTAACTGGGCCTAATGAATTCATGAAAAACATCCATGTACTTGATGACCAGGATGACGAGATGTACATATTAGTGACGCTGTTAAAATTCAGTTTTAATTATGGTACCGGTAAAAACTTTGATCTGTTAAATATTCCTTCAACCCAAGCTGACTGCGAATCATATTTGATGGTGGAAAACGGATACGTCAGCTGAATTTTATTGGAGCTATATTTCGGCCCTTCTTGGCAAGGGTCCTCGTCAGGCTCAAAACCGGTCAAGTTGGAAAGAAGAACTTGTGGGAAACAGAAAAAAAGTTCGTCTTTCCAACTTGACCAACTGACGTATCCGTTTTCCACCATCAAATTTGATCTGTTTCAATTAAAATATACGTTAATCAGAAAAATGGAAAGAACACTGTACGAAGAAGAATACTGTTACTCTATACTATTTAAACTGCGAATGAAAACGACGAAGATAGAAAGAGACAGGGATATTCAAAGAGCTATGTAAGGATCTCTTAAAACGGTAATCGCTGTTAAATTTTTTATTTTTGATTTAATTCAAATTTATGTTAAATTTTGAAAAAATGGAAAGAACACAAATGGTTTTGAATTTTGAGAGTTGCAAGTCTGACTGCTCTGTACATCACCTGTATTTTATTCTAGCAATATTTCGGTCCTTCTTGGCACAGGTCTTCTTCAGGCTCACGCTCGAAAAATGAAAGGTTCACAGATTTCATTTTTCTAGCTTAATCCTTAAACAGAATCCTTGCCAAGAAGGGCCAAAATATCGCTAGAATCGAAGTCAACTGACGGTATCCATTTACCGAAGTCAATATGATTCGCAATCAGCTTGGGCTGGAGGAATATTTACAAAATGTATAAGGTTTAGATATAAAACAGATGTTGAAATGTTACATATTCAGATGTTAAAATTTAACATTGAATTTATGTTTTCATTAAAATATTTGTTATACGATATTTTTTTCACAGTTGTTCGGGTGGGGCTGAAACTGGTAAGGTCTAAATATTAAGGATTCTTGTTGTGTATAGTTAATTGTCTGTTATTTAAGTCATAGGCTAGGTGGATAATTGTAGGCTGTTGTGTTTAGTTATAAATTTATTAGATACAAACAGTCTTAATAAATTGCAGCACAAGTCCTTAGGACTTTCTTTTTGCTGCAATAGAATATTAGTCATGTTATTTTATTTATTTTCAATGTTTTGGTTAAAAATAAAAACCTACCTACCTACCTTTAAAAAAAGTGGATAGAAAACAATTGGTCTTGACTTCTTAAATTAGTAAGGCTTGGATATAGTTGTTCAAGGAAAATTTGAGATTGCTTAGAAATAACAGGCGACTTCAAATAGGAACATCACCGAATGAAGCAGGAGTCGTAGCTCAAAAAGTAAGACATGAGAATCAATATAAAAAAAAGCTACGAGGGATTACACCAGTTGCCGTAGTTCTCACCAGAAAAACAGTAGTCTCAGAAAGGATAGCATCGATACAAAACTGAACCGCCATTGGCAGCATATCAGTCAACATGGTAGTATTTGGTTACTACTGCATAAACTCTGTAGGCCTGACACTTCGTCAGATTGATAGCAAAAGCCAGCAGAACATGGCCCGGGGTAAAGCCAAGACTATCCGAACGATTTCTTTGCTCATCGGCCTATTCCTTAGAACACGCCTGCAACTCTTAAACGACCCGTCATAGCTACACAATTAACCACTCCATTCTCTTAATCAGTCGACCCATTCTTACTTCCGAGATTTCGCTTTGAATCCTATCCCCGTTTTAGCATCACCTATTTGCGCTGTTAGGCTTTTTCGAGGCGTATCAGGATTAAGCTGTTATTGTCTCGGTAAAGCTCGTCAGTCAGAAAGACTCGTTAAGGACACGCCGTACTTGTGATAGTAACTCATTCTACTTCAGTAGTATTTCCACCCGTTCTCGTCCCAAGATTCTGCACTTCGTAAGTGTATTATATCAACCTCTATTAGCATTATACCGATTATCACGCTTGCCACGTATGTTCTCTTTACTTGACGTATCAAGCTCTCAATCATTATTTCCGAGAAGTTATTGGTCCAAAGACTGGTTATGCAAATTTCGCCAAGGTCGTCTTCCAAGGCAAGAGACATGGAAAGAGACTAAAAAACAGCCGAAGCCTTCTGTAATTATCCGTAAGCGTAGCTAAGTTTGAAGTATTCAACTATCTCAGAAAATCTTAACAGAAACACTATGCAGTGCGAGGTGCCCTTTAAACATTTTTTGCCGCGTTTGCCATAGGAGCCAACGTACCTGAAGGAAGGCTAAACACAGTCCAAACCGTGTATAATGCGCTGAAAGCAGAGTGGTTTTCAAAGTGGCAAATCATCTTAAAATATTGAAACAGTAACAGTCTTCTTTTTTTCTCTCTATCGTCCTTACTCCACTTTCTTTTGTTGGAAAACATTCTGTGGGTTACAAATATACTGTGTTATAGGCTAAAAAACTCCCAAGTTAGGCCTATGTTAGAATTGATTTGGTTAGAACAGGTCACAAAAACATTCAAAATTTATTTAGAGAGAGACAAGCCCAAAACCTTTGAGTCGTAAAGAAACAAATTTACCGAGGACCCGAGGGCCAGCGATCGGCATGGGGTCTGATCGCTTGCCTGGTTACGACTAAAAACAAATCAAAATAAATATAAGACTGATTTGTCTGAATGAAGGAATTTTACTGACCCACTGCACTACACGAGAACTAGTGGAGTATAATAAAATAAACTGAAAAACAAAACACAAAGTACATGAGCAAAAACAGATACACTTGACTTACCTAATCAAACGTTAATCATTTCTCGCCGCACAGACGGTTGATCCGGTTGCAAGAACCGTTGATGCGAGCACGGAGATCTTCCATTGCGGTGAGAGGTTCAGCAACTTCAAATCTATTAACTAAATAGGTTTTTCGAGTCCATAGTGGCAATTTTAGCAAAAATTTAAACTCTTTGATTCATGTGGGCCGAGAAGGTGGGAGAAACCATAGTTTTTCGACGGGTCGGATTTTTACGAACACACTGTTACCTTTGTTTTCTTCAAAATCTTCACGGTAGCCAACGTTATCCGCAAGTTACTTGAACACAATTCACTCTTGAAAGCAAGGTGGCCATTGCTAATTAACTATTCACTGATCTCTCGGCGGAGGCCAACAGTGTTACAAAAACGTTCGAGAAGATCGAGTGGCGTGTAATGAGGATTAAAACAACTCAGTATATCACCATGTAGACGTTTCGATATGTCGGAAGAAGAAATCATTGGTCAGTTTGACAATTTTTGGTCTCGCAAGCTGAATATTATATAGCCCAGTTTCATAATCTTCAAGAAATCAATATAGCAAATTTATTATAACTTACGGCGTTCGTTTACTGTGATCTAGTTTACATCCTTCCTTCTTTGGACTTACGGGAATTAACAAGAAAAGAACAGAAAACAAAATACTAAAAGAAATCGATAATGCAAATAATTAGTCTGATTTTTCTACACATTTTCCATATGCCTGGTACAATAAAAATATTTTGTTAGATCCATAGTCGAACTGTGATCCCAGCCTCCCCATGTCGGGCGCTTCCAACCCGCGCCACTAGATGACCAAGTGGTCGGATCGAGTTGTGGCTTCATCTTGAGTCTTGGGTGGGGGTGGGGTCCTAGACCTTGCAAGTGCTAGAATGCTTATGATACAACTCCTTTAAGGTAGCGAAAGAACACTGAACGGATGTGTTTGATTTCAAAACAGGTAAACATTTTCCAGAAGGGGGTAAGGTAAAGGACTTGGACATATCTTGACATAAAAACATCTGAGGTGAATGCCTTCTGCAAATCGCAAGAAAGACAAAGATTTTGCTGGGAACAGCATTGTCCTTGAAGCAGTCATAGGAGTGTAGGAAGAAATATTAGAAGTTTAGGAGCAACTTAACCTTTATGATTCTTAGAAGTGGCCCGACCTTTCTTATTCTTTAGACACCATTTAAGTTAATCAACATTAATCAAAATTCATTTACTTGGAGAGGAAGGGTGGGATAGATAAAAACGAGACGGTCTAAACTAAAAGCAATATTCTTTACAACTAGCCGTTTGGCTAAATCCAGTCTTCTTGTGTTCTGTCACTAGTTTGTATTGCCTATTTAATAGGCTAGCCTTCTTAAAAAGCATAGCAAAAAAAGGGAGAAAGGATACTATAAATAGGCTATATAAACTGTGTAAAGATTTATTCAAACAATGTTTACAACGGATCCGTCAGCTAAAAATCTTCATCAGCGATATTTCGGCCCTTCTTGGCAAGAGTCCTCGTCAGGCTGTCAATCCTCTGGGTCCACATCGGGGAAGGAAACAAACCTGTAAACCTGTTGATTACAGGTCGGGGAAGGAAACAAACCTGTAAACCTGTTGATTACAGGTCGGGGAATCAACAGGTTTACAGGTTTGTTTCCTTCCCCGACTTGGACCTAGAGGATTGACAGCCTGACGAGGACTCTTGCCAAGAAGGGCCGAAATATCGCTGATGAAGAATCGTAGCTGACGTATCCGTTGTAAACATTGTTTGAATAAATGTTTCCAAGTCAGCTTGGGCCCAAAGAATATTTACTGTGTAAAGATTTATCCCACACTTTACTAATACCAAGTCAGTCCTTCCTGTAGCATGTGAAGAACTGGTCAATTAATAAATGCATCATCTGGGTTTGCAAAAACGTAAATTAGCCTAAACTTCTAAAAAGGAGATTCTTGCACTTCAGGTAGTCTTGTCTGAAACAGTAAGCATGTTTCACTCATCCCATATCTGTCAAGAATTCCAAAAAACTAGCAGGATGCTGGTTTAGATAGTGATGATTTACCTCAACGAGAAATAAAACAAGATGGTAGGGCTTTACCTTGCGGAACAGTAGGTCATGAAAAATATATATCGAGTGCAGCGAGGTTGATATTTTGGTGGGGTCATAGGATGATACACATTGCATACCTTGAGAAACATATGACGTAATCAAACACATTTGGAGTCAGTCACAACGGGTTTTGATTGAATAAAAAGATTTATCTATCTACGTAAGAGGAGACTGCCTCACAGACAAGTAGAAAAAAATTGGCTTAGTAGTAAAAATTGGATGATATAAGTTTAATATCAGAGCCAGAAAGACTAACCGAGAGTGCCATAATTACGCTAATATCTCAAAATGAGCGCAGATGATCAACAACAAATACAGTAGAGTATGAGATGTTAATAAAATGCACAAAACTGAACAAGCCAACAATTCACATGGTGCACCCTATACATGGTAACCCTAAAGAGAGGACCCTTGCCAAGAAGGGCCGAAATATAGCTCCAATAAAATTCAGCTGACGTATCCGTTTTACACCATCAAATTATACCCATAGGAATCAGTGTTTTCTAATCACGAATTTGGATACCTATGCCTAGCAACAGGTTAGAGAGTTCATACTGATCTAAAAAAGCTAAAGTTTAGGAGAACCATATTCCAATGACCAAAGGCTCAGTAATTGCAAGTTATTTATTTAGTAGCATATAGGAGGGGTCAGAGGCGTTACTAGCCAAAATGTTTGGGGGGGGGGGGCAAGGCGTTTACCAACTGGCTGGTAATTTTTACCGACTGTTTTTGCAGAAAAAACTAGTTTCCAAGAAAAACTGACTGATTTTCAGAAAAACTGACTGTTTTGAAAAAACAAGCAACTGATTTTCAGAAAAAAAAACTGTTTTTATGAAAAAAATCAACTGTTTTGACGAAAAATTGTGGTGCTTCGCAAGGGCTCAGTTATTTTTACCGACTGGCCGACAACATTGCCCCCCCCCCCCAGTTGTGATGCCCCTGGGAGGGGTTACTCTACCTCGATTGTTGCCACGGAAATTTTAAAATGAAATTTACATGCTGTCCTGACAGTCAAGAGGCAAAATATGACTTTTTCAATAGTCATGCATCCAAAAATATTCAAAGTCTGTGCCTTATCTTTGTTTTGAAGCTGCTCTGAAAAGGGATTTTCTGGCTTGTGATTTTGCTAACTCTACCTTTCTCATCATTTTGTAAGTCAATCCAGGTAAGGTTAGAACAAAGCGATCTTGTTTGAAAAGAAAAATATGTTTAACTAGAAATACTGAAGCAATATTTATTTGTCTAATACGTAAACCATATGTAAACCATCCAATTAGCTTCAATCTACAGTAGTATATTTGTCATATTTGTTGGTTCCTTTTTAAGCGAGAAAAATTAAAGCCGAACAAAGTAATGGTGTCCTCTTTTTTCATTTGCATTTGCAGCTTCCAACAGCAACATTACTAAGTCTATAGTGAAGAACTGCAGCAAATTTGCATTAATTTCAGATTCAGGATCAAACTGGGTCATTCAAACACACAAAAGAGAACAGGAGAACATTCAAAATACACAGAATTAAAATTAAAAGAATTACTTAGCATTCTTAATGGCAACAAAGCTCTAATACTATCTGCTTCTAGCAGATTCTTACCTTTACTTATTGTGTTTCTGATTCCTTTCTTTAATAAGGCCCAGCGTTTTACTTTCAAGTTGGAATTCCCGCCACAAAGCCCAAGCATAGAGTAATAGTAGTCGCGTTTTTGCAATCGCTTGGAACGAAAGTTGCCGTTTTTGCGATCGACTGTCGACTGGAGGTGCAGTCGATCCGTTTTTTGTCGCTTGACTGGACATCGACTGGGAACAAAGTCAACAGTCGATCCGATGCACCTTTCTCTTGGAGGTCCAGTCAAACTTGGTGCCAAATTTTGAAAATTGAAACATGTGGACCCAAAAACGCATAATTTACACCTGAGTAAGCGCCAGTAGCTGCAGCAGTTTCAAAGACTGCCGAGGGAAGAGTTGTGGGGATGGAAGGGGAGAAGTCTTTTTTAGACCGTTTTTCGAAGGCTTGTTCTCACTTTCCTATCAAGCGACAAAAAACGATCAACTGGATGAACCCGGGAACAAGATCCAATCGCCAGTCGATGTGCAAAAAACGCGACTAATGTTTGCAAAGAGTTACCAATAGATACAGGAGCAAGAAGACGGTAAATCCTAGTGCTCTACATTTTGGGACAGGAAACCAGAGGGATTATTATAGAAAAAAAACATGAATTATGTTTAATTCCAGGTTTGGAAGATCGCGGGACTGCATGGTGGCAACAGACGATTAAATACTTCAAAAAAACTGTGCTTACTTTTGTGAAGTGCTGAGAACAGAGACTGGGATTGCTGCTTTGGTTATTTCATTGTGAAAATGAAGCAAATTGTGATTCTACTTCTTTCCGCTAGCCTGTGTCTTGCAGATAAGGTAAAAAAAAAAAATATACTTTATTTATCCGAAACGTATGCTTTGTCTCTCACATCTACATCGAACTCCGTAGCTACTTTCAGGTTGGTCCACACTGGCCGCTATCGATCCTTACAGACCATGTTTATGGAGCGTGTACGAAAGCTTTCAGTACTGTAAATGCTGCATTTAATGCTGCATTTTTATTTTTTTTTTCGTCCGAAAGCTCTTACCTTATATGCAGCATTAAATGCAGCATTTACATCACTAAAAGCTTTCGGACACGTTCTTTATTTCTTCTCTGACACTTCTAATTCCGAAATTTAGCCTTAATCACCAGCTCCCCAGTTTCTTCTTGAAAATTCAGCGTAAAATTTAGCATCTTCGCTGAATTTTTCGATGAATTTTATGCTGAATTAATGCTGCATTAACTGAGCGAAAATTTAAGTCCGAAAGCGAAATGCTGCATAAAATGCTGAATTAATTCAGCATTTTCGTTCGTTTCCGAGCTTTCGGACACGCTCATGGTATTTACTTGGGAAGGTCGAATTTGGCTGAAACTTCTTCAGAGTTCAGAAATCTTGGTTGTTGGGGATCCCAAAACGTAAGTGGAGGAAAATTTATGACTTAGTAAAAGTTGTCCGTTCAGCAGGATAAAAAATTTCGAAGGGAATGAGATATTTTCATGAAACTTGGTGCGAGAGTTCTTTGGGTCAAGGGAAAAGTCGAGTTCGTACATATGCCACAAAACCGGAAAATTTGTCAAAAGTAAAAATTCAATCTGAAGTTGACTCGAGACATGCTAAATCCGAATTTTAAAATTTATTTCTCGCCGGACAAGTAGATCGCCCGGAACCCGACCAAAACCGGAAAATTTGTTAAAAGTAAAAAGATATTCGATTTACGGGTAAGAAAACCTGAGAAATCCGTGTATAGCAATCGTTTTCACCGGACGTATAGTTCGCCCGGAATCCGGCTGAAACCGGAAAATTTGTTAAAAGTAGAAGTTTTATCTGAAGTTGATTAGAGGTTCGATGTAGGGATAACGAGACATGCTGAATTCGTTCTGGGCTTTAGTTTTTTTGCCAGACAAGTAGTTCGCCCAGAATCCGGAATTTTGGCAGAAGTGAGGCAGGAATGGCGGCCCAGCCACATGCTGAAGCCCTCTAGACTCATCAGGGGTACAATAGGTTATGAATGAATATATTTAATGAATGAATATATTTAATAGCCAACTGGCCGTACAAAATACATGATGGTTACAATACACTTTACATCACTCAATATTAATCTTTATTTAACTATACACTCTTTAAAAACTGGCATATTTTAAGTATCTTAGCTTTGTTTCTTGTTTCACAAACATCGGGGAACTTGATAGTATACCAATTAAAAAAATAGCTCCTGGGGTCTGAGAGTTGCTCGTTTTCAACCATAAAATGGCCCTCGTCCTCTGTATTAAAGCACAGGGGGCACTGTCGCTTACTATTTGGAATCTGTTCCAATATTATTGTGTATATATATATATATTGTGGTAATTATATACATATATATTGTGGGATCTTTTGGATCTTGGGATCTTTGAAATTTAATGAACTCTGAACAGACAAAAGCCAGCTACCAGTCACCCAAAGTAGCTAACGAGGACAGACTCAAAGAATGTGTGTTTTAGCCAAAAGCGGAACTGTTGACTAACGTTCAAATTTTAGCTGAAAAACCGGCTTAATTTTGAGTAATTTAATTGAATACACTGAATTATTTAGTTTCTACAAAAGGGATTTTTTTCTTTTTTCACTATCTGCTCTAGTCATGATGTTCAGAATATCTGCGGCCGTCCCCACAGCGTAAATTCTATTATTCGTGAATAGCCGAACAACGAAGTAGCGCATTTTCAGCGAGTCTTCATGGCTATTTAAGTGAATAAGTGATGGGTAACTAGATTGTCCTATCCCAGCCCTTTTCGCTTAAACTTTCACGGAAGCCAATTCACAATAGTTGCGTTTTTTTTTGTATCGAAGTTTGAAGTTACCTTCGAACCCAAAGGTCTCTGTTTAAATACCTTTTTTGGTCGCCGGTTCCAGTTTCTTTATCCTTCAGACTCTGACCGTTGAACTTCGTGAGCTAGCAAGTTCGAAGTTTCCTTGAAACGTTGAACAAACGGCGACCGGGCAAGGATCGCCAGAGTCGTAAAAACACTAATTAAGCAAACGGTGAACTTCGACGGCGTTTGTAAACGGAAATTAAGCAATCGGCTAAGCCAACGGCGAACAAAACTGGGTAAGAACTCAGACTTCACCAGCCGGATTTTCTGGACTATCATCACAGAGTGATTTTCCTGTACGAAACGGATGAAAATGTCAAAAATCCGAAAGGAAATTCCAGTTTCTGGCCGCTCGAACTTTGTCTAACCCTCCCAAACCAAATAGTCTTGCAGCCAGAGCAAAATAACACTAGATAGTAGCGCCAAGACTTGACAGAATTGACACACACTGAAATCGTAGCGACAGCACCACTAGCGACAGAGAACGTCCCTACTTAAACTCATTCAGCCGGTCACCCGCGCTGGCTCCGATAACATCATAATCTGAACATAGCAGAACAATGATCATTGTTTCCTTCGTGTGTGCAGACCGCACCTTTGCTTTACTAGAAATTTCTAAACCCGCAAGTTTGTCTCGCTTTAAATGCCGCAAGCGTAGCGGGCGGCGCTACGAACATGGCTCGTTTGCAAAGCATGGAAAGCATAGGTCCTGGCGCTACTCCTTAGTGTTATTTTGCTCTGCTTGCAGCGGTGTCTGCCACGTCATAGCTACTATGTTTCAAATCCTAAGCGTGTAATCTTTGAATAAACCTTAGGGTAGGGTCATCAAACCCCATTCCGGCATACCGACAGCTCATCTTTCTCTTTATACTTCGGTAAACACTTCTGGTAATTCCATACACGATCATCCGCTGTCAAGGCTTGAAATCTCTTAAATCGTGGAAAAGCTACGGTACCGCCAAACTGTTTCTTGCATGATGTCCAGCTCTCGCGTGACACTTTGTCAGCGAAGGTCACTTACTCGTTAGGTGAGAAAGATCTGGCTGCGACCAATGCGATTGGGATGGTAGGTTAGGTAATTGCACTCTCGCTCTGAGGTTTTCGTCCAGAGCACGTATCCGGCTTGTAGTGTTGTGCGATATTTGGATTTTTCGATATATCGATATTTTCACTTTCGATAGTCGATATATCGATACCAATATTTCTTTCCCATGTCTTTCTCTCGGGTTCCGGCTACCCCCCCCCCGGTACCCCCCCCCCCCCCCCCCCCCCCGAAGAATCCCCAAATCCTTTACATTTAATACGAATCCAAAAAGGATCTTAGTCTAAGTCAAGTGGACTTCTGGTACAAAGATCGTGTCAATAGTCTAAGTCAAGTGGACTTCTGGTACAAAGATCGTGCAAATGTTCGCCCAGACTAAAATGGATCAAACTATTCCAGAAATTTAAATTGATGTCTATTGTTTCTAAGCTGATTGGTGATAATAGTTATTATAGGTTTCTTTGTGATTTAGTGGCTGTTTCTCTGTTTTCCACTTGGCCGTTTCAGGCACTGCCACCCTTACCCCCCCCCCCCTTACCCATTGGCGTCTCTATTTTAAAGTTTAACCTCAACGCTCCATGCCTTGGTATTGGAGATGTTTCTATTGTCTATGATGGTCTACTAAGGTTGCTCTTTTACTCAGTTACGCCAAGTTAGCTGTTACGCCAGGTTACGCTCAGATTGCTATTCCCAACAACCAGAAATCTGGCTATTCTCTAGAATTCTAACAGCTTGAAGTTTTTGCCCACTGCCAAGCCACCCGAAAATGCCCAACCAATTCTGGTACAATAATAAAAACTAACGGCACCTAACTGCAGCTTCCTCGCCAAGCCGGTGAAAGAATTGGGAAAGGATTTGTTGGGGGGATCGTTACACTGAGTGGCACGGGTTTTGATTTGATCTTTCACTTTTAACAACTCACTGACAACAGCTTAAGGTGAATTCGTGTGTTCGTTTACTTCAGCAACTATTCTGTCACCATCAGCCTTCACCTTCGCTCTACAATCCCTTCTCTTGTTTATCTTTGTACTGCCTGCGCTTAACGCATTCAAAACTAAGAAAACATCCAGCCAGCACTTCTGCTTCATATACACATACCCTTTGTGCACGCACAAGCTTATTCTTACACTGGTTACTGGCTACTGCGTCCAGTTATCTAGTTATCCTATTCTTATATCAGTAGGCACATGATCTAATCTGGGTACCCAGCTAATCCCTTGTACTATCCGTGGCGTAGGGATTATTTGGGACTAGGAGATTCTTTTGGGATTGTCTTTTGCCGGGGGGGGGGGGGGGGGGGGGGGGGTGGGTACCGGTTTTTTTTTTGTTGGGGGGGGGGTGGTACCGGGGGGGGGGGGTTTCGCCGGGGGGGGGGAGGTCTCGCCTAGACCCCTTTCTCCCACGTATCCCACAGATTCGCCAAAATAAAAAAAATAAAAATTGTCGTTAAGCAGCATATTGCATCATCTCCAACTAAGGATACAGCAACAGAAAGATCACGAGAGAATTTTTGGTGCTCCTGATTATTAGTTGTTTTATAAAACAAAGTAGCCACCTTCAGGAGAACATTTTTGCCACTTTGGGTGTTAAGCATCCGCTCATCCAGGCAGCGACATCGCGCTGAGTTTTGAGTTGTTTGATTTTGTGTTGTTGTTGTTTTGTAATTTACGTTCCTTTTCTTTTTTCTTAATTTACTCCACTTCTTTTCTCGTATAGTGGGTCACAAATAAATTATTATTATTATTATTATTATCGATTCCACATAATTCCACATGAGAGCTAAGTATGTTATAAAAGGCAGAGTAATCAAGAGGGGTCCTTTAAAGCTCCAAGGGATATGCAACCCCTACCCCTAGTAAGCGCAATGCTTCTTTCCGACATGACTTTATACACTCAGTGGGAAGAAAGGGAGGACCTAATTTAATGGAAACATGCGACTATCTCCTACGGGGCTGAATAACATTTCCGACCTTGAAGTCGTTTCTTAGAAATGCTTCAACGGAAACAAAACTTACACGCTGGGAATATCACAAGTGCTTCAGCAAATCCCTTAAAGGACCCCTCGCACTATTTACTGTTCAACTTTCAGTAGTTTAATATATTTGAATACTTTAAAACTAGGCTGTGCTTTAAACAAATAACCCACCCTTTTGTCTGTTTTAAGCCTTTTCCGAGACCCGTTGACTTGTAGCGAAAACAGGGAAACAATTTACATAACCGGTTTTTCTCGTGGAAAAACTTATCGCAGACAACCGTCGACAGCGCCATACACATCGAATGTAGCAAAACACGGCAAGTGAGAAAATCAGCGTGGTTTTCTTAGAGGGGTTAGAATGTACCGTACGAAATTGGGGTCTTCGGGTTTAGAAATATATGGAGTGGTTATGGAAGTAGATTGCGTTAGCATTATAGGTAAGACAGGTCCTTTAAAGTTCAATCGAAAAGTGCTGGGACAGGACAATCTAGTTACCCGTCACTTATTCACAAAAATTGTCTTGAAGACCCGCTGAAAATGCGTTACTTCGCTACTCCGCTTTTCACGAATAATCGATTTTGAAATAGTGGAATTTCCGTGTGATTTGTGGTAACTCCATGCGCTTGTATTTTTGTTGCATGACTTACCAGGAAGATTTATATTTTTGGGGGGTTCAGGCACTAAGCAATCGTCACCCATCTCACCACTGCCAACTGAAAAGCCGCGTTTGTGTTGAGATTAAAATTTCACGCGTCATTGTAGAATTTTCGTTGTGGGGACGGCCGCATTTATCTGAACGCATAACTAGAGTAGGTAGTGGAAAATAAAAAAAATTCCTCTGCAGAATCCAAATAATTCAGTGTATCCAATTAAATGACACAAAAATAAGTTGGCTTTTCAGTTAAACTTTAAAGACCTTTCTGTCCCTAATCGTCCAATAAAGTCTCCTTTCCGAGGTTTCGACCTCCATACTATATTTGTATCCGCCCAATGTCACTACACTGATTCTTGCATCTTCCGTGTCTGGCTGTTTCGGGGCGATCAGGCTCTGACTTGCTGTTTCCGAGGAGATCACTGGTCATGCAGAAATACCAGTTATGGAAGTTTTACAATGTTTCACATCAAAACCAAGGGGGGCGAGCGAGGCTTATAACAGCCTAGAGCGGTTTGTGACCATCGAGAAAACCAGTAGCGGTTTTAACGAATAGCATGTGTTACAATACTGGAACAGAAGCTGTGACTTGTGTCTTAACGGGAGGGGAGCAAGCTTGTCTGAACTACTCCTACTCGGCTTAGTAGTCTAAACTGAAATAGAAAATTCCGTGACAATATCAGAAAGTCTTAACAAAGCTTCCGTTTTTACTGCAAAACCTCCAGACGAAAATGAAGAACGGAACCATTGCGGTTTTCGGGTACGTAGTGCATGAAGCTCGAACTCAGAGACTGAAAAGTCACAGGTTAATTCACGACTAGATCTCTTCTCTTGTAATTAGCACGTTTTCGGCTTGAAATCATCGGCACTAAGGTATATTCATTATTTTTGCCACCACACCTTCCGGAAATGCTCCGAATTATTTAGAGCAGATCTGAAGGTCAAAATCTTGTTACTGTTTTGTTCATCTTAGGGCGTTTTTTTTTTATCGCCGATGAAATTTCACCAGTAGACGAAGCGAGTTTGCCGATTCGTCCTTATTTACTGTTTTCGATAGCCGATAGCCTTTGGCGTTCGCCGTTGTTTTTGGGTGCGCAAAAATGGGATTTTGTTTTGCTGGCAGTGTACTTCTGTTATAACATAAACTACACATTGGACTTCAAAGAGGCTGTTCTCATAACGCAGAACATAAAGAACATAATCCTCGTTTCCCTCCATTTTTGAAAGAAACGCCAAATCGTCAAACGAAATCCCAACGTCTACGGCAAACGGCGAGTCCTTGGCCGATCGGCGATGGACAGGAATTCAGATGATAGACGTTAGCCGATCAGAACAAAAACAGAAATTAAGACATACAGCTACGGCAATGGGCTTCCAGCGAACGTCAAAAACGACAAAAAGTCGGACGGCTACGCTATGGCCGAACTAATCGGCGATCAAAAACGCTACTCTTATTTCCTGCCCCGTCAATTCTCTTTCACCGCGTAGAAGAAAAAAGGGGCTGCCCACTCTTAATTTTAGTGTACAGCCCGGTGCAAGGCCGGTGTCGGCCTAGACCACCCGCACCGGTTGCCACGTGTTAGAATATCAAAAGCAGCATATTTAGAAGCATTTGAGAAAGGAATCGACTAATTTCCGGTCGGCACCGCTGATTTTAGCCAGTGACGAGAAAGGGTGTACAGCACGTGCCGGGGAGTGGGCAACCCATCAAGAACGAATGAATGAAGAAGTGTTTATTCAGCCCAAGCTGTTTAACTGTAATAATCATATCAGTATCGTAAGCCCCGATGGCCATGTACGGTGTAAATCAACAAATAATGTAGATAACCAGAGAATAAGAAACAGTGCTTTTCCACTCAAGTGCTCTAATGCGCAAACTTACGCAGATAATGAATCTTGCTGGCGTATAAGTGTCCACACAGAAAAGCCGCGTTTGTACCCAGATTCACATTTACCGCGTCATAGTAGAATTTTGCGTTGTGAGGACGGCCGTAGATACTCTGAACGTCATAGTGGAGCAATAGCGAAAACTAAAATAAAATCCCATAACATAATCCAAATAATGCTGTGTATTCAGTTAAACCACACACAAATAGGTAGGCTTTTCAGTTAAGCTTTAAATTTGAACATCCGGTTTTCAACAGAAACTATAGGATGATTAATATATAATGCGTAGCACATCCAAAAATCAGGGATTTGTAGTAGTATGGTGAGTAGTGGTGAGATGTGATTGTCACTACTTATTCATTTTGCAGCTGACTGGTCGAAATCTTAGCAAAATCCCAAAAACCTCTTTCACGTGCAATGGCAGAGGCAATGGCTACTTTGCAGACATCGAAGCTGACTGTCAAGTAAGTTTTGTTACTTTATCTTTTCAGGTTCAGGATTTTTACTTACAAATTAACAACAAAAAGAGAAGCCATTGAAATTAAGAACAAGAGCTAGAAGCATCATATGGCACTTGCAAAGTTGGGTCAGATGATGACTGTGGGGACAAATCGTGAGTTTATTGTAATCCTTTGTAGGCGAAACCCCTGAGGCATGAATGTTCATAGGCCCTTGGGGATATCATGAAAATGTACCCTTTGCTCAAAAGTATTTTTTGTACTTTGCCATTAAGATGAGTACTTTAAGCAATTCGTTTGTAAGCACAAATCTTGAGGCAAAGATGATCATGAACCCTTGTAGATCATGAAATGTGTTTATTTCCCCATTTTTTTCACTTTGTGTTTCAGATAAGCACTTTAAGAGGACTTTGAACTCATTTGTAAGAAAAACCCTTGAAGCAGAAATGAGAAACACAAGAGGCATGTAATCTTCATAATTGTCAAGTTTCATTAAGATCTCATCACCGGTTCGAAAGTTGTGCATGTCTTAAGATTCCTGATTTCTCCTTTCTCCACCCCACCCCCCTGGATGGTCGTATCTAGGACTGATTACTTTAAAGCCAATCTTGTCGCGTCTCTAATGCGCCAGCTAAGTTTCATCGTCCTAGCACATCATCAAGTGTCTTAACTCGCTATCACCGGAATTCCGGAACGCTCTCCCCAACTCCCCAAGTGCCTGGATACGGTCCAGTTCTGTAAACGATGTATCTAGGGCTCGTGCATGTCCTTCCCACCAAGTTTTATCCCGACCAATCCACTCTGAGCGTGTCAGAAGTCTTTCACCCCTCCCCCCCCCCCAACTCTCCAGAGTCACCGGATCAGATCTGGACATGAGATGGGACTTCTCGACATGAGGTCTTTCCAGACATCAAGTATCATAAAGATCTGATCTCCCGTTCAAAAGTTACGTTTACCTCAAGATTCCGGATTCCCCTCCCTCCACTCCCCCCACGATGGTTGGGTCGGGGGAAAGACTATTCTTAAGTCAATCTAGTCGGATTCCTGATACGCCTGCCAAGTTTGATCATCCTAGCACAGATGGAAGTACTTTGTCCCGGGATCACAAGAATTCCGGAACCGCCTTCCGACTCCCCCTACAGTGCAAGGGTCCGGTCCTGTTAACTGGGTATCTAGGGCTTGGGCTTGTTCTTCCCACCAAGTTTAATCCGACCCCTCCACTCTGAGCTTGTCGCACACGATTTCCGCTTCCCCCAAAGTGACGGGATCCGGTTCGGAATTGAAATGGTTCGGACTTCCAAATATCAAGTTTACTTAAGATCGAGGGGTTGCTCACTCGCTGGGCACCACTGTACACCCTCACTGGGCACCGCTGGGCACCGGCACCGCTGGGCACCGGCTGGGCACCGCTGGGCACCGGCTGGGCACCGCTGGGCACCGGCTGGGCACCACTGTACAACCATTTTGGGAGTGAGCAACCCCTCGATTAAGATCCAATCTCCCGTGCAAAATTTATGTCTACCTGAAGTTTCCGGATTCCCCCTCCCTCCACTCCCCCCACGATGGTCGGATTGGGGAAGTGACTATTTCCAAGTTAGTTTGGTCGGGTCCCTGACATGCCTAACAAGTTTCATCGTCCTAGCACATCTGGAAGTACCCTAACTCGCGATCACCGGACCGAGCGACCGACCGCCCGATGGAAAAGGTTTCGGTATATGGCACTTGGCCGGAAGATAATTGTCAAAAATACATTCAGGTATAAACCGAGACACAGTTGAGCACTCGCTACCAGAAACACGGAACGGCATCATCGTTGAAAGGAAATTCAGACCCTATGCTCTCCACTACAACAAAACCAAAGTCAACCCAAAATGCGGAAAAGTCTCTACTCTATCAACGACCCAATCGAGCAGAAAAAACAGCAGCCTTGTCCAGAATGAAATCACAGCACCAACTTTAACTTCGAGCAATTCTCCCAAAGAAATTCACCGAATCAGATATTTAAGGCTATGCCAGAATATTTAGTTGTTTTTTCAAGTTCATTTTCCAACTTAAGCCGCTTGAGCCGGAAGAGGACCCTTGCCAAGAAGGGTCGAAATATAGAATAATAGAAATAATAGAATAAAATTCAGCTGACGTATCCGTTATGCCCTGTCAAATTTCGGCCCTTCTTGGCTATAGGGTCTTCTTTTGGTCGAAGCTAAAAACACGAACTTTCGGTCGGAAAGTGCATATTTTCTACAGATGTTTCTTGAGATTTTTCGACAGTGTATACGGATGGAATGAAGAATGGATGATGAGACTGTGGATGATTGAGGGCTTTTTGTCTTTCAGGAAACTGGGGCGCTTTATAAGGTTGGCAATAAAGTACTTCAATGTTCCTACTGCATGATGTTCTTATCTTTTTATTGCCACGGCCCTTGTCTTTTCGAACAAAGAAATATCATATCATATCGTTTACTATGACACCTTAGCAGTCGTTAATTTATTACTTTTCCAGCTGGTTCAAATTTGTATATAAACTGTAAAAAGTCTCTCCTTTGTCGGACTTTAGTAGTTGTGTTTCACCGATTTCGAACATTCTTATTCGTAATTCGGAGAATCTAAATCCGAATTCGGAGATTTATAATCTGATGCAGGATTAAAACGCTAGAATGCAAAATATACTGCAGTATTTTGCATTCTAGCCTTTTAGTCGTGCATCGGATTATAACTCTCCGAATTCGGATTTTAATTCTCCAAATTACGAATAAAAATGTCCGAAATCGGTGACGAACAACTACTAAAGTCCATTTTTTAGAGTGTAACCAATAAATGGGATGCCTTTAGCCGCTACTGTTTAATGAAAAACTAGCGCGTGAAACGCCAAATCATCAGACAAATTTAAGTCATGGCTTCCTTGACTCTTCCATGATAGGACGTAATTATAAGATACGGTCTAAATGAAAACGCAAGTTCGTTTAAAAAACATACACACAGTTCAGAATGTTATTCGATTTAAAACAGTTGTGTCAAGTCGTGACTACCTTGACTTTGTTCCATGTAGGAAGTAATTAGAAGATACATTCTGAAATCTGAAAAAACTTTCATGTCACATGCTGTTCAGAATAAACAATTTTTATCAAATCATGGCTTCGGCTTTGCTCTATATGTGGATGTGTGGGAGAGAAAACAGTATTTCCCACATGATGCGTGAGTGGGGGGTTCCCAAAATCAAAGACCTTATTGCCCTCTCTCGCAATGCCCACGATTCACAATGCCCATTATTCAGAATGCCGACGATCAAAATGGTTCAAAATGCCTACAATTTATGCTCACAGGAAGGCTAAAATCGCCATAGTTCAAATGCCAACGGCTCAAACTGTCTACAGAGGACCTCAACCTGGGACAACCGTACCGTGTTCTTCAAAACTGTGCTAACTGAAAAAATTTTGAAACCATTCCACCATTGGAAAGAACATAGCTGATTTGGTATTCTGTTAAATTGTGCTAAGTATTGGATACAAATGAGCACCATGTGACGACCCAGGGTCACCAAGTACGGTAACACCACTGGACGTCACTGCGAGGTGTCTAGCCTAGCTGGCGTACTAGACGCCGTCCCGTTAGAGACTACAATAACACATAGTCTAAGCCTACATACCTTACAAACTAAGGGGTAAAGAAAGAATACCTTTTATTGGCTTTAATCAATCACAATAAAAATAAAGCTCCTCAGATACTTTATACTGAATTAACAATGTCTCTTCCAGAAGACCGAACTAACAGTCTCCTTTACTTAAACATTCTATTATTCATAATAACTATTATCTGGTTAACTTTTCTAATACAATTCACTTTCCTTATTTTTATGCATAATTTAACTATTATTTAAAGTTGACCATTTAATAATTATTATTCACTTTATTACATTTTCCCATATCTTACGAATACATTCACGGCTTGTGATACTTCACAATAAATCCGTGACACACCATCTAACAGGTAGATTGCACTGTAAACAGATAAAAAAAACCTTGCAATATTTGCTTCTGGGATTAATATTATCTTTATTGCGATAAGACTACCCCTAATTCGGATTAATCTTATCCCAATATAGATAAGATTAATCCCAGAAGCAAATACTGCATCCTTATTCGGAGAAACTTTTTACAGTGTAGTTAGGACTTTCTGAGTTCCTACTTTCTTCATGCAGATGGCATACACAAAACTGGGCCCAAAATTATGAAAATGTAGTTGGTACAGTTTTGAAGAACATGGTACAACTGACAAAGAGATTACATGTAACAGGATTACCACGGTAAAGGTATTGAAAGGAATCATTTTATTGTTTGTTGACCAAATCAGAAATACTAAGAGTACTAAGTACTAAGAAATGTCATATGAAATTGTTTCAACACAGAAAGCGAAACTAAGTGATTCAGACCTTACAACATAAAGGTAAAATTGTTCTTAATTAAAAATGACAGTTTTAAGATCGCTATTTGCGATTCAGTTTGTTTTTGTCCGAATTCGGCACAGCAAAGTAAGTAATTTATTTGTATCCCGCCATGTCGGAAAAGCGGAGTGAATGAAAGAAAATAAAGAAAAGACATAAAGACAAAGAAAAAGACACTAATTTTCAATCTTCGGCCAGGAAGCAGTGGAGAAGGTTGTGCGCTGGTTGTCAATAATCTTTTATAGCCGACGAAGAAAAGTGTTATAGTAAAGTATAAGTGTTATAGTATTATATTATAATCGATGTTATAAGTATAAGTGTTATAGTATTATATTATAATCGAGTGTTATATTAATGCTATAGATACTATGATCGAGATTATACCAGTTCAACACACGAGTATCGCCATTCTTACACTCGGTCTACTCTTTCCGTTTCTCACGCATTACTAATTCCAGTTGACTACAGACTGAACACCTAGAATAATTCAATCGTTGGCATTCTGAGGCGTATGTATTTTTTATTCGTAGGCATTATTAGTCGTGGGCATTGTGATCGCGGGCATTTTTAGTGTTAGCCGTGTGAGGTTAAGGAATTGCGCATGCGCTTTGTTGACCATAGTAAATGATCAAAACACAAGAAAACAAATTAGAATTTTCTTTATTATCAGAATAAAATAACAAAAGGAAAACCTGGGTGGATCATATTTAACTGCTTTAAACAGATAGGCAACGTCAGCTGAGTTACTATTGTTAGAAGGCTGGAACACGCTCTCAATCTTCTTTATTATTTTCAGGCTTACCATCTCTGCGATGGTGGAGGTCGACAGTACACCTACTTATGTCCAAACCAAACGTTGTTCAACCAACGCATGCTGATCTGCGATCACTGGTACCAGGTACGCTTTTAGTAAATTTTAGTTTATTGTAATCATCACCGGCCAGCAAGGGCATTAAGCCTTCAGCAACGAAAACAATAATAAACACTAAACTCGACCCGGCAAAAAATAACTGGACCCCTTATGGCTCTTGCTTTTTTTCTCTGTTTTCACATCTCCAGTGGCGGTGTATGTGGTCGTCTAACCTATGAAATCTGCCATTTATAATAATGATAATAATTTAGTGAGGCCCGCTATACAACAAATGAAAGAGCGGAGTAGTAGAAAGAAAGAAAAATGAATTACACACAAAGAAAATGAAACGCTATATAAACTTTATCAAACTTATAGAGACGTTAGGCGAGTCAACGGCGAGAACCACTCCAAAAAGGTGTTCTGCCTGTTTGTAATATTTTGTCCGAATTTGCTTTTTCTCGGAAATGTTGAATGAATGAATCAAATTATTTATATTTATTTAATCAAATTATTTGAATTATTCGCTTTTCCTCGATGATAACCGAGACTTTGCTAGACGATAACTTTTGTTTTGTCTTGGGACGTCAGCGAAAATGCGGCGCTAGAATAAATTTCTCTCATATTTCTCAGCCATCCCGATGAAATTTTTTCGATAATTAGTCGTATGGAGTTATAGGAAAAAGTAGCATGCAGTAACTGTTGCCACTGCAAGCTACTACTAGCAAACTGGATGCTACTACAGCAAGATTGAATGCTATCGGATACTACTACTTAAGATTATTCCAGTCGGAGGCATGTTATATCAAAGTATTCCATACTGCTACATATCAATACATGCAACTTTTGAACAGCTATCGTACAACTACACAGTCAAAGAATTTTTCATCGGGATACCATGAGCCAAGTATGAGTATTGTTTTTAAACAAAATTTCCCGACCGTTTCATCGTGAAGAAGCCATGTCTGGTAAAAGCTGTGCTTTAAAGGACCCGTCGTACCTATAATACCAGTACCTATAAGCCAGGACAGTATCATGAAGACAAACAAAAAAGTCAGCAGATGCGTTTTTTTTAGTCTTCCTGTCAATGCTTTCTATGCATGACATTTAATGCATAATGTTTTCAAAATCACAGCAGATTACATCCCAAGGGTTGTCTGTCGAAACTGCACATCCTTGTGTTATCTGTTGTGAAACTTCTGACGATGAGTATGTCAATGCTTTCTATGCATGACATTTAATGCATAATGTTTTCAAAATCACAGCAGATTACATCCCAAGGGTTGTCTGTCGAAACTGCGCATCCTTGTGTTATCTGTTGCGAAACTTCTTACAATGCACTGAGACTTGCGCTTTAAACTATCTTGTCTTTATGATATCTTGACTAATACTCATCGTTTATAAATATTACGTAAAAGTTATACAAGAGTCTTTTACCTAGACAGACACTCGACCTATACAATAAGCCGAAGGTCCTGGGTTCAAATCCCGGCAAAATGTTCGCCATACAGAATCGTCAGTCCGTTTAATTGTTAAAACTTCTCCTGGTCCAACCAAAACAGGTTATATTTGTACAAGCGGGACATCAATTTAACTTATCGACCGCAGATCAGCAATCCGCAAAAACATATACCGGAAAAGGGATTGCAGGTCTTGTCGCAACAGAGGATTACCTTGATGTCCTCACCGAGGGCCAATAATTATAAGAACCGGTCTGGTTTTAACGACACAGAAATAGATTATTTCGGTCTGGCTTACGTGTTTGGCAAGCATTGACCTTATCTGGGATCTACAGAGGCTCTTCTGCGTAAACCTAATGTAGTTGCGACTTTTATCATTTCAATTCTCTTTAACCTAATTACTATAGTACTTTTTGACCCATGCGTTGCTTCATTTATTGTTGACAATTCCAGTCCAGTGTTATTTCAAATTTTAAAGTATTCTCGGGAAAAATAAAGCAGATTGAATTAAATTGTAGCTGACCCAACTAACACAGTGACACGAGTAAATTATATATGGGCAACTCCATCGCTACCTACGTAACGTTTTGTACGCTTAGAAAGGCTGTAGCATCATCGATTCTCAACTTCGAGGACTCGTTTTTACTCTATGTCAAAGGTCAAGTTTTCTTCTTTCTTATGTAAAGTGTTCCAGCGATTTGAACAGTTTGTGTGCACGGCTCCAAAAACCACGCGTTTCCAACGTAACAAAAAACGGAAGTAACTTTTTGGTAGTCTGTACAGTCTCAATTTCTAGCGAATCTGCAAGGTCTGGTGAACTGATTTTTTTTCGTGAGTTAACAACCGTCTTCGGACTGTTACGGCAGAAATTCGGAACGACTGAGCCCTATGCTTCGTTTCTGATTTTTATTTTTCCTCTGTTACTGACGCAACAGATTTTCGTTACCAACGTAACTCGTACGAATTCTCACCAGCATCTTCAGCAAAACGATTTTAATCTGTAAAAGAAAAGTGAAAGATGATTTAAAACCGACAATTATTTTTAATAATTGTCTGACGAACGGGTGCTATTACCACCGGCAAGAATGGGTGGGGGGGGGGAGATGGTATCCTTTTAACTATATTTCGTCTCGTATAAAAAATAATGTCATTCTTTCCGGGCCATCGCCATCTACCCTGCGACAAAAGGCGCACATTGCATCGATTTAACATATGCACCTTCTTTCTCTAAGCTTTGGATCATCCCAGGGAAGTACTGAGTAGGGAAGTACAATAAAGTTTGTTCTGGCCTATTGTCCTATTCTCTCTAGACAAAAACTCCTTGGGCCCAAGCGACTGGGATTTAGAGGTCCTGAAGTTTGACAGTCTGATGAGGACCCTTGCCAAGAAGGGCTGAAATATCGCTGCCAAACCGTCGAAGCTGGCGTATCCGTTTTATGCATTGTTTGAATATATTGTCTCTAGATATTCCTTGTCGTAATCCAGAAATTTTCAAGTCATTTGTCTGCAATGCCAAAAAAAATCACTGATATGCACAGAGGCGTACTTAGCCGAAATGTTTGGAGGGGGGGGTGCAAGATATTCACCGACTGACTGATCCCCCCAGAGATGACGCCCCCGTCCTCCAATCAACTGATATGTAATAACTGCCTATTAAGGGCACAGGGTAGTTGATACTACGATTTACACCTTGCCAGATTTGCTGACATTTCAAGTGGGCTGTCAAGAATGTCAAGAAATGAAGTGACATTTCAGTGGGCTGTTACGTCAGTAACGCAAATTTTGTTGCGTTTGTAGCATGTTTTATTGGCTTCTGGTATGAAATTGAATTTTTATTTTTATTTACTGGAATAACGACTAAAATTGCTATTTACTCACGTTTTTACACATTCTTAACTTGCTTGGACTCAGCTGTAGACAAACGACATGCCACTTTTTCGTTACAAACGTAACACTAGATGGCTTACCGTGCAGAACTGATAAAATCCAATCCGTCAAGGATAGCGACTTCGAATGAACTCAATTTCGTTCAGTACTAGCCTGCCTTTAAGTATGGTAAATTAAGAGGAATAGGGACTATGCCCTGGTAGGTTCTCATAGGCTCAAAAATGATCGTAAAATGTGGCAATCCGTGAAACTGATCAGCTTAAGATTTGGACAGCTGAAAAAAATAGAAAGGATGCTCCAATTTTCATACTTGGAACAGATTCTTGAAGCCCATGGTATGTTCTATAAGAAAAACCTAAAAATGTTCCACCAGCTTTTATTTGAAAATTTATCCCTCGGTAGACCAAATCATGGAGTTGCCCATATGGTATATGTATTATCTTCTTTCGATCAAGTTTTTATTAAACCAAAACTGTGTTTACATTGTATAGAACAGTATGTAAATTAATACTACGTATTTACACGTCGGTGTATTTCTGTTGACATTTCATATGCTATTTTTCTTAACGAAAATAAAATGAAAATAAAATGAATTGCTCATCGCTTTCGCCGTTGGATTTTGCTTATTTTTCTTTCCGCTATTCACACGTTGGTTCTGGTGGGTTGTCGACAAAACGTCCCACTTCAAAACGTCCCCTGGCGAAACATCCCCGTGACAAAACGTCCCCATGACAAAACGTCCCCGTGGCGAAACGTCCCCGGCTATAGATTTTTTTTTTTCGCTGAGGGATAGCTCGGCCTATGGGATTACTGACTGCGTCATCAGTTCAGACAGAAAATGTTCTTGGAATATAAACTTTTGAAAACCACGATGGGTTGACCACTTCAGCATTTAACCGATATTCAAAAAACAAATCAAAGTGTTGCTCCCGCTATAGCCATTTCTTGAAGAAAGCGCAAAGATGTAGCAGTTCGTAAGTTTTCGTTTTATCTTTTATTTAATTGGTTTATTTGTGCGTTAGTTTACGCTGCGATATAACTCATTGATCTCGCTTTTGTTCGATATTTAATTTGGTGACATTCATTATCAAAGGAACAAACCCGTCTAATCTAGATTTACTATGTCTCTCTATCTCACTAATCGTTCCATCTGCTTTCGTTTCGTCGCTTCCCATGTCATTTTTATCTAGCATGACGGCACTACGATTATTTTTTTTATATTTTCCTTGCTTGACTCTCTTTGAGCCACAGCGGGCTTTCCCTTTTTATTGGTGCTCCTCAGACTGTGCATGTTGCTTCAAACAACCTAGAACTGATCAGTTAAGAGTCAGTTGCAAGGCATATTACACTCCATATTTTAACTGAAAACAATACATTTATGGAGCAACCGGTCCTATGTCCGAACTTTCCTGCTTATAATGAGCGTGTCCGAAAGCTCGGAAACGAACGAAAATGCTGAATTAATTCAGCATTTTATGCAGCATTTCGCTTTCGGACTTAAATTTTCGCTCAGTTAATGCCGCATTAATTCAGCATAAAATTCATCGAAAAATTCAGCGAAGATGCTAAATTTTACGCTAAATTTTCAAGAAGAAACTGGGGAGCTGACGATTAAGGCTAAATTTCGGAATTAGAAGTGTCAGAGAAGAAATAAAGAACGTGTCCGAAAGCTTTTAGTGCTGTAAATGCTGCATTTAATGCTGCATATAAGGTAAGAGCTTTCGGACGAAAATAAGAATAAAAATGCAGCATTAAATGCAGCATTTACAGTCCTGAAAGCTTTCGGACACGCTCAATGAATGTTCCCAGAACTGTAATGCACACTCTGAAGTTGTTTTACCTCGATCATGCACCTAAGATCGGGGCGAACTTAAAAGTCTATGCTTGGGGACGTTTTGCCGTGGGGACGCTTTGTCATGGGGACGTTTTGACATGGGGACGTTTTGTCATGGGGAAGTTTTGCCGTCGGGACGTTTTGTCATGCGGACGTTTTGACATGGGGACGTTTTGTCACGGGAACATCTTGAAACGGGGCGTTTTGTCACGGGGACGTTTCGCCGGAAACGTTTCGCAAGGACACGTTTTGTCATGGGGACGTTTCGTCGGTAAGCCGGTCTGGTTTTTCACTTTATTTTCTGAATTCTGAAATATCGACTAAGATCATTTTAAAGGTTACCAGAATAGGGCCAAGATACGACAGTCTGATTTCCCATCATATTTTTACTTAATTAGGGTAGAAGAACCGACAAAAACGCGTAACTTCGTTACTTTGTTATCCACGATTCTTGAATTTTTGCTGACTTAATTTCTCGTCCGTAACTGTTGTACCTCTATACGGACGTAGCTCTATGTTTGAAATGTTTAGCAACTACAGCGGCAGCCAGTTGTCGTAATTCATGGCGGATTTGCATTCTTCAAGCCAGGAAGATGAAAGTAACATGGGAATCGAAAGTGACCAGGAACCACGGAACAGAGGGCTATCTTCAGATGTGATTCTGCAATCTGGAATCGAACATTTCAAAATCTTCGCTTTGTTAGCCACTGAAACACACGCTTTTGCAGACATTCAAATTTTCCGCGACTCGCCGTAAAGTTAAGGGCGATTCTGGCAATCTCTTGGATTCGCTTTCCGAAAAGCAAAGCTAGAATCCGCCGAGCGCAAGAACACGCAAAAATTCGCTGAGCCTCAGTTGCACCTTTACAACTTCTCGCTGACTTGCCGAAATCACTTTCCACTCGCGAAGTGGATTCGCTTTCCAAGTGCTGGCGGAAACTAGCGGAGCGCGAGAACAGCTTTGGAAAGCGAAGCGAATTTTAGCCGAAGTCGCAAGAACAGCTGGCGCATAAGCTCGCGGAGCTTTCCAGACCGCCAGAATCGCCCTTTATTTGTCGTGCAACCAGCGGAGATTCCAAACGTCACTACTAGACTACGCGACGTAAAAAACAAAAATCCCTCACATGAGTCAAAATAATTCATTGTCTTCAAATCAAACATATAAAAATAAACTGGCTTTTCCTTTAAACTTCAATGAATCGAATTTTCTTTGCAGCCCGTCTTGACACAGATGGGGTATAGTAGACAATTAAAAAAGAAAGAAACAACACTACAACAACAACAAAAATAATTAAGCTCCATGGGTGATCACAGTTATGCTTCATTCTGCTGACGATTCCAGAACAGGCGCAGAGGTATCAGCTGTACGGAACTTTTCTACGAGGGGGCTGTTTCTTGTCCGGAGGGGGGGGGGGGCAAGTAGGCTACTTGGAAAACCGAAATAAATGGTACGAGTTTGTAAAAAAAAATTGTTACTGAAGATGGCCCAAAACGAGGAAAGGTACAAAACATTTTCAATTCAAATTCATTATATGCTCCAAATATTCTTTTACAACGAATAGCATAGGACGTCAACGAAAATAATAACCCTTTTTGATTTATCATTGACTTATGGCGGTTACATTTAAACGATACGTATAAATATAAATAAACATCTATAAATAAATATAAATAAAAAGTAATCAATTCATAAAAATATTAAACTAATCGGTAACTATTTATCTACAGTTATAAAATGACAATATGTACAATTAGCCTAGGTCAACAATACCTCAAAATATTTACAGTTAGAAGTCATTGTGAAACATAGGGAAGAGCAGTACCGTTGTAGCAGCAGGCAAAGATTTTTTCGGTTAAATCACAATTTTCGAAAGCAAAACGGGCATGTTTTCGCAATTTTATGCGGGTTTCCACACTGGTATTTTCTTTTTTACTTGAAAATGCGTCAGAAACTTTGAAGTCCGTCTTCACATTTTTAGAATGTCAATTATTTCGTATATTTAAGGATCAAGTCTCTTGTTTTCTTTTATCTTTTTTTATTCGCCCGAATAGGATCCGAAAATTGCCGGCACTCGTCTGATTTTTATTTTTTCGTGAATGTTTTAATTATAAATCAAAATAATGTTCTTATTTATTTTTCTTATTTTTAATATTCAGTGGGAAATGCGAACGCCCACTTTGCAAATGTTTTGAACACGGACATGAGGCCAGTCAGACCGGATTACGTGTGAAAGGAGAAGTTTTTTTGTTTTGACTTTTAGCTGAGCGTAATTTAAAGAGTGGCGGACCTTGGAATATTATAACATAAACGGTAATTTCTGAGGGATGTACATAAGTTTAATGTTCCGATGATAATATGTCTACTGTACTCAAATATAACTGCCGACAGTCCAGACTGATTGGTCTCGTACTGACGAAACTGACATCTTATGACATCTTATGAAAAATGAAGTTCCACTGTATCTACTATATCACCCTTTTCTTTTTTTTTAACGTTTAATTTTTGATCTTGTACATTGACTCCATTATTGAAAGCTCAGTGTACTTTTTCCTTTCATTTGTCTTGTACTGCGCTATCTCCCTCTTCTTACGTGCGTAAATAAAATTCATCATCGTCATCACTACCTGAGTGTCCACTTACACCGTCCTACATGCTGTCCTGAGAAAAGCCCGCCTGAAGGGCTGCCCAGGTTCCTTACACTGACAGGAAGAGAATGTAGCTTTTAAAAGGAGAAGGACGCAATAACAAGTGGTATAACGATTGGTGTCTTCATCAGTTGTGTTTAGATCTCATCACTTGTCATTGCGGGGGGACTGAGGCCGTCCATTTGTGGCCTGCGTCTTGGCCAAAGTTTCTGCCCCGCACTGTAAAAACAAATCATGGAGTATTTCCTAGTGGGATTACTCTTGTCTCTACTAAAAATAAGATTCTCTCTAATTCGGATTAATCTTATCCCAGTAGAGATAACGTTAATCCCAGTACCAAATACTGCAGTTAACTTTAGTCCTTACTCGGAGAAAATTTTTACAGTGCACTGAACAACAATAATAATAATAATGGAAAATGCAGATAGTACACTGTCAGAAGTTTCATAACAGATTGCGCATAACACTTTCAAGAATAACACCTTTTCACTTAGAAATAAAGTGTTATGACCAATTAAAGTATTTGATTCATGTGGGCCGAGAAGGTGGGAGACATCATCATTATGCGATGGGTCGGATTTTTACGAACACAGTTACCTTTGTTTTCCCCAACATTCCTCACGGTAGCCAACGTTATCCACAAATTACTTGAACACAATTCACTCCTGAACGCCAATCCACCATTGCTAATTAACTATTCATTGATCTCCTGACGCTCGTTAAAAGATTACTAGAACCTTCGAGAAGATCGAGTGGCTTGTAAGAGAATTAAAACAACTAAGTATATCCCCCTGTGGACGTTTAGATATGTCGGAAGAAGAAATCATCAGCCAGTTTGACATTTTTTTGGTATAGGAGGCTGAATCCTATTTAGCTCAGTTGCAGGATCTTCAAGAAATCACTATAACGAATTTAGTATAATTTACGGCGTTTGTTTGTTGTGATCTAGTTTACATCCTTAATTCTTTGGGCTCACAGGAATTAACAAGAAAAAACTAAAAAGAAAATACTTAAAGAAATCGATCATACAAATAATTAGTTAGATTTTTCTACAAATTTCCATATGCCTGCTACAATAAAAAGGTTCTGTTAGATCCATAGTCAAACTACGATCTCAGCCTCCCCATGTCGGGCGCTTCCGACCCGCGCCGCTAGATGACCCAGCGGTCGGAACGAGTCGTGGCTTCATCTCGGATCTTCGGTGGGGGGGTTCTAGACGCTTGCTAGAATGCTTATGATATAACTGCTTTAAGTTTACACTATTTCGTGCCTAGTCTCCAACAACATCTTCAATTGGTAAAAATAGCAACGGGAACGAAAGAAACATAACATATAACATCCCAAAGTGTTATCTGTTGAAACCGCGCATCCTGCTGTTGTCGTTATGTAACTCCGGACAGTGTAGTATTTTTACCTACTGAAGGTGTTGTTGGAGATCTGGGCACGAAATAGTATAAACTTAATTGGTCGTAACACATTTTTTCTAAATGAAAAGGTGTTATTCTTGAAAGTGTTGTGCGCAATCTGTTATGAAACTTCTGACAGTGTAGTTTGACTCTTTATTCCGTACATTACATGCCGAATAAGTTTTACCCGCTTTCGGATTAAATAGAGTCTTTTTCTATTTGCCTTGTCTATAGCTTTTTAAAATTGATAGCCATCTTTTGGGCTGATTGCGCACTGGGAGTTACTCCTTCCGTTTAACCTTTGTTTGACTATGCTCTAATTAAGCAACTCATTCGGGAAGAAATAATAGGCAATTATTATGGATGTGGATCATGGTCAAGAATGATCACTTCCTAGTGTACATGAGCAAGTTTTTTTTATTCGAAGCTAATAATCCCGACGGGAGATAGGCCTCGTTTGTGCTGTTTGACAAGTCGATGTTCCGGTTCAGAACAGCCATGCGGTTTAGCCCCAAAATAAATTTCAAGGGCTCATCAATCTCGCACCATCATCATCAACGTCTGATGTTAATTTGCTACGACCTTATCATTTTGGATAGATAAAAAAAAAATTCATATATAAATCTAAATTATTAGCATAATATTTGATAGTGCAAAACGGACACGTCAGCTGAATTTTATTAGAGCTATATTTCCCGTAAGTTCATATTTCCAACTTGAGCGGCTTTGAGCCTGAAGATTACCCTTGTCAAGAAGGGCCGAATTATAGCTCTAATAAAATTCAGCTGACGTATCCGTTTTTGCACTATCAAATATGATTCGCAGTCAGCTTGGGCTGAAGGAATATTTAATAATATAAATTAAGAAAAGTGTATACTGTATGAAAATGTTTAGATACAGAAGAATGAGATATTGTATATATTATATTTATAAAGCAGTTTATTGGCAAATGAAGAATGAGATATAGGAAATTAAACGGAAATACTGAAAACACAAAGAAATTTTACGAGTCGTGTAAAGCTGTTGTTTACCAACATCTGAACGCCAACACCATCAAGAAGAAGAAGAAAAAGAACATTGTGTGTGTTGTATGAAATTGTTTAGATACAGAAGAATGAGTGAGATATTGTATATATTAGGCTGTATTTATAAAGCACTTTATTGACAAATCAAAAATGAGATACGGGAAATCAAATTGAAATACTGAAAACATCAAGAAATTGTCCGTTTAAGGCTGTTATTTACAATCAATCAATCAATCAATTTATTTAATTCGTGATATTACACATCACATAATAGAATTACACTAAACTATTCTTTAATAAATATCTACAATCATTTTATCCATTCGGTGGCTCGGGGCAATAGCACAGTCAACGGAAAAGTCGGTAGAAATGGCCGGAACGGCATTCTGCATTCTCACGAATTGCCTTTAAAAGTGGATTTTCGGAAACTTCTAACCTTGCAACAAAACTAACTATCGCTTTCCGTCTCATAACATCAAAACATTCAGTTTCATTTTCTGAAAACATTTGACTAGCAGAGTAACGTCGATTGTACGTAAGGAGATGACGGAATGCATTGTTAAAACAAACTTTTAGTTTACGCATCGTCGTCTCAAGATAGTTATCAAAAAGTGGGAGACAGTATAGTTGCGTGCAATACGTCTTAAATAAAAGAATTCTCACCGATACGGTACAAAATTTAAAATTACGAATTAAGTGTTCGCACGCGCGCAAAGACCCCGATACTGACTCGAAATTGCTGAATCGTCACACAGGTCATCGTCTAAAAAATAACCTAAGTACTTCACTTTGTGCACTCTCTTTAAAACAAAATCACCAAGTCGAATGGCCGGAAATATCAGGGATTTAAAATGTTTCGGGATAAAAATCATGTAATTGCACTTTGCAGAATTGAAAATAATGTCATGCGTCGCTGCATAATTCGCGCAAATCTTCAACAGGAGATTTAACGCGTTCGCCGACGGCGCCAATAGGACCATGTCGTCAGCGTAAGCGATCGAGTTAAAAAACACACCAGAGACATTACAGACAACACGGCTCTCCATTAATTGTTTACAAAGGTCATCTATAAAAACATTAAATGAAGGAGGTGAAATAATTCCCCCTTGTTTAATTCCGTTAGCAGCATGAGAAGGAGTGGACAGTTTTGACCCCCACTTCACACGAAACTCCTGTTGAACATACCAATTTGAAAGGAAATCAACCAGCAGCTTCGGCATACCCCTTGTTCTTAACTTTTCAAACAACAATTCGTGGTTAACACGGTCAAAAGCTTTTCGTCTATCTAAAAAACAAGTGAAAACAGGACTTCCAAGACCCAGATAATAACAAACAGTTTGCTTAAATGAAAAAATACAAAAATTAGTACCATGCTTCTGTTTAAAACCAAACTGATTAAAAGATGTCTTTAAAAAATCAATATAATGTTTCAACAGCAAATGCTCGAGCAGCTTCGAAAAAACTGTTGTAATAGCAATGGGGCCGTAATTATCGATACTTGTGGGTGTACTTAGCGTGCTCGGCAGACAGACCGTCATCGACGGCTGCTTTGTTCGCTTTCAGTTCTTTCGTAATCACTTCATCAATTTCATTTCATTACTGGTAATTCTATTAACTTCGCAATCGCAGTCAATAGCACAGCTAGGCGAATGCGAATCACTGGGTTACCACATGTTTACCAACATGTGAACGCCAACATCATCAAGAAGAAGAAGATTATCGTTCCGGCACTTTCGGAATACCAAAACAGAAGATACACCCGATGGTCTTCCAAAATGAAAAAAAAAACAAAAAACTTTCAAGCTTCTCACGTCTTAATGTCTTTCAGAGTTGTGGACGTGGGCTTACCTTAAAGCTTCAGGATTACGTTGCACGACATGCAAAACTCAGCTCGTCCGAAAAAGCGCTAAAACGTCGTAGGTACAGAACGAAACAAAAGTGGGGATTTCAGTAGCTTATAATAAGGGAGCTAGGGATAATGCAAAAGGCAGAAAAAGCAAGGGATGTCCTTTAAAGCGAAAAGGAGTAGCTCTTCGACCGGCTTGTTATGGATATGCATACATGAGTAACTGGCGGATTTTCCAAGAACCATATCAATCGAGCGTCATGGGAGCTACGACCGTGGCATTTGGCATATCTGTCCACGTGGGTCAGTCAAAACGCCCAAATCTTAGTGGGGGGTCAAATATAAAGTACTTCTGGGTTGGCACCCTATGAAGATCACAGGGAGACCTGCCATGGGGACAAGCTAAGACATTCAATAGTTCCAAGGACACTTGGGTTGGATCTGATCTATTACTCTGAATGGTATACAAATTTCGGTGCTATTTATAAGTTCTTGTCATGTGGAAATAAGCTGTAAATTAGTAAGTAGCAGTGGGCGAACCTCTACGGCAGGTGTCCACAGACACTAATCTAGTAAATGGTAATGTTTGGAAAAAGTATAGCTGAAGTCAGAATTATCTCTTTTTCTTATGTCTCAAAACGCTGCTTTATCTCCAGCCTATTTAGCAGGGTCACGACGTATGGGGGGGGGCGAGGGGGGGGGGGCAGTGGGCGCGAAGCGCCAAATTTTCTTGAAAACAGTCGAATTTTCCTTGAAAACAGTCGGTTCTTCTTCAAAACAGTCGGTGTTTCGCTAAAATAGTCGATTTTTTCTTAAAAACTGTCGGTTTCACTGAAAGTCAGTCGATTTTTCGTCAAAACAGTATTTTTTCCTAACGAACAGTCGGATTTTCTGCAAAAGCATTCGGAAAAAATAGTCAACTAGTTGGTAAATACCTTGCCCCCCCCCCCCCTAAAAAAAAATTGTGGCTAGTTACTCCTCTGCTATTTAGTACAATGATTAATTACCGAACTTTCACGCTGTAGTAGCATTTCCCCGCTCGAGTCTTGGCTCCAACCGACCGAAAAAGAAGTGTCCGATCCAATGTAATACAGGGATTTTACGCTGTCAGAAGTTTCATAACAGATTGCGTATAACACTTTCAAGAATAACACCTTTTCACTTAGTGTTATGACCAATTAAGTTTATACTATTTCGTGACTAGATCTCCAACAACACCTTAAATAGTTAAAAATACTACACTGTCAGAAGTTACATAACGACAACAGAAGGATGCGCGGTTTCAACAGATAACACTTTGGGATGTTATCTGTTATGTTTCTTTCGTTCCCATTAGTATTTTTACCAATTGAAGGTGTTGTTGGAGATCTAGGCACGAAATAGTGTAAACTTATTTGGTCATAACACTTTATTTCTAAGTGAAAAGGTGTTATTCTTGAAAGTTTTATGCGCAATCTGTTATGAAACTTCTGACAGTGCAGTCTTCGCCAGAATCCTTGAACGTTTTTACTATTGAAATTTGGAAACAGATTAATTTTGCAAATAGCTAGTCAACTGAGACAACTAGGTTCAGATATAACTCTATAAGCCATATCTCTTTTGACGATACTGATTGATACTTCCTGTTTTACTTCTTCCCAATTTCCGGTTTCGGCCGAATTCCGAGCGAACTACTTGTCCAGCAAGAAAAGAAAGTTCAGAAACGAATTCAGCGTATCTCCTTATCCCTATACAGAACATCTGCAGTGGTTCCCAACCTTTCCCGTATCGCGTACCCCTAATCAACGGTCGAAAAGGTTGCGTACCCAACACAACGTGAAAAAAGATATATCGTAAATGAGATACATATATATACAAACAAATGAGGCACGTGCGGCTGCTTTGTATCTAAATTTTGTCAAATCTCGGCTCGACGTCAGTAATGGCAATATTTATTTCAGTCAGCCTATTTCTGTGCTTGGATTTTGATGTCTTTCGTGCTTTTATCAAGCTGCATCGCAAACGTTTAACCATGAACAGCTTATAATCGGTGGCGCTACGTACGGGTTGGGAACAACCCTCCTACCAAAGTGGTCGGCATAGACGGTTATTTTTTGGAAAAATTCGGTAACAGTGACCAACCAGTCAGTAAAAATACCGTGTCCCTTCTACTGGTATAATACTAGACTTTCGGCAATCAAAAACGAGTGAGGTAAGTTTTGAAGCTACAGACTAAACCGATTTAGTTACCTTCGCGTACCCCTTGAAAGGGTCTCCCGTACCCCTTTGGGTACGCGTACCACCGGTTGGAAACCCCTGATCTAATCAACTTCCAACAAAACTTTAACTTATAACGAATTTTCCGGTTTCCGCCGGATTCCGAACGAACTATATAACCGAGTAATAAATGAGTGTCATATACGGATTCAACGTCTCTTCTTACTCCAAAATCTGTGATCTATGCAACTTAAAGTAAAACTTTTGCTTTTAACAGATTTTCCGGTTTCGTTCCGGATCCGGGCGAATAGTTGTTCGGGTAGAAAACGATTTTCACATACGTGTTCAGCATTTCTTGTCCCTAAATCGAACATCTAATCAACTTCAAATAATACTTTTGTTAAACTTTCCGGTTTTCGCCGGATTCCGGACGAACTACTTGTCCGGCGAGAAAATGGTTTTCATCATCGTATTCAGCATTTCTTCTTACGCCATAATCGACTATCACATTAGCTGTTTATAAATATTTTGTTTGCCCCTTAATTTGAACCCCCTCCTCCATCCCTAAATGTAGGGCTACAGAGCCCATCTACGAACTCGACCTTACTCTTGACCCAAAGAACCCTCACACCAAGTTTCCTCAGAATATCTCATTCCCTTCGAGAGTTATCGTGCTCACAGACTGACGGACGGACAACTTTTGCGATGTCATAGGCAGGTCATAGGTACCCCTCCACTTACGTTTTGGGATCCCAAAAAGCGAGGAAAACGAGTCTGAAAGTTTTCTAAACACCCTAGTTGACAGATCCAAATTTCTAGCAACGATATTGAACAATTGCGGAACTAGATCGACATAGCCATCAGCTTTAGGAAAGTCTAAGCACTCGCCAGCTTCAGAAAAGTCAAAGGCTCGCGCCCTAATGCTTAATTTCCAATATTCTAAAATAGTTGAATACTTAGAACCAATTCTGCATTCAACAAATTACCCACGGCTTTGGCTGTTTAAAGCCATTCTCAAGGACCGTTGACTTTAAGAAAAACACGAAACAAAAAAACAGACAAGCAGTGTTTCTGACGAGTGAGATTCTCGTAATTCGATGAAAATTTGCAGTACGTGTTGTTGTATGATAGTTGAACCAAAAAGTTGCATGGATTTATACTTAATAGTACATGATGCAATCATTTAATTTGCCTCAGACATGGCCGATCTTAAGCAGTAGTATCCAGCAGCATCCTGTCTTGCTATAGTAGCATGCAGTGTTAACAGTTGTTACTGCATGCTATTAAAACTTACAACTCCAGACAACTAATCTCGAAAATTTTCATCGGGAAACAATCGTCGGGAGCATGATACGTATAAAAAACTATTGTGGTACCGTTAGGTGGCTACAACGTACCGTATGAAATTCTAAAGAGAGTGATTACTTACGTACGTTGCTTTGTCATGACAGTACGATGGGTCCTTTAAGGAACAATCTAAATCTTGAATACTTTGATCAGAGCTTAAGCCAAAACTCCAAAGTAGCATACATCTACTGTGTATTTTATAAGTAGTGAACTGAAAGACAAAACTGCTCCTCAGCCGGGATTTGAACCCAGGACCCTCTGCTTACAAGGCAGGCGCTTTACCATTGAGCTACCGAGGGGCTTGCGAACAGAGGTCGCAAACCACTACAATAGTCTTGTAGAAGACGACCATAGGAATAGTGATCCCGCCCAAAGGCAAATTCATCTAACCAGTTCACATCCCCATGTCACGGCCTGGTATGTCTACGTGGCTCCGACAATGGAGTCCTAGACTTCAAAATCCGATTCGAAAAATTTTTTTCTGGTTTATTGGTCACGGTAGAAGTCCCTTGTGTAAAATGCCATCTATGTATTATCTACTGTGTAATTTGAGCAAAGGAAAGAAGAAAAGAGTAACAGAAAGAATTCAAACACTAGTCATTATTGTCCTCTGACCCAGGACGAGGGCAAGCCTTTGAGGGTATAACGGCAACCTTCTGACCACATGGAGCTTAGCCTCTTCAAATAATCTCTTGAATGGTGGACGAATATTTGTATTGCCCAAGAAAATGGATTGGCTCTCCGAATTTCATGGGATCGACTAAAACCAGGAAGGGAAGGGAACGCGAGAAAAGCAGGAAGGCATACTAAAACCAGGAAGGGCATACTAAAACGAGGAAGGCTGTCGCCAGAATTCGCCAGAAACCATCCCTTCCTCGTTTTAATATCCTGTAGTATCCGTCGTTTTAGTATCCGTCTGAACTAGAATGAAAAGGTGGATTACAATTTTAATAGTTACTGAACCCTGAACCACTGAACCCATGTCAGGATACTAAAACGAGGAAGGGATGGTGAACTTTGAGTTTGAAAAGTTGCCGACCCCTTGAAGAATACTAAACAGAGGAAGGGAACGGTGCAGCGTTCCATTTTTTCGGAGCCTTGAATTCCTTCCTCGTTTTAGTATGCCCTTCCTCGTTTTAGTATGCCTTCCTGCTTTTCTCGCGTTCCCTTCCCTTCCTGGTTTTAGTCGATCCCGAATTTCATATTTCCTGTCTTGTGAATTCTTCTTTTATACTTGCCAATTTGGTACACAAATAGCAAAATTATAAGTAGTTAAGCAACTAATATAACAACAAGCCAAGAGTTTTATCCGCACAACGATCTATCTATTTCCTCTTTTATTCAAACAATGTTTACAACGGGTACGTCAGCTACGATTCTTCATCAGCGATATTTCGGCCCTTTTTGGCAAGGGTCCTCGTCAGGCTGTCAATCCTCTGGTTCAACTTCGGGGAAGGAAACAAACCTGTAATCAAGGTTTATCACTTGTCCTTTCCTTCCGGCCAAGTTGGATAATTGTCTGCATGTTTGGGCTGTGCAAGTTCCGTACTTCGTAGATAAATATTCTTTGAGCCCAAGCTGACTTTGAAACATTTATTCAAACAATGTCTCGAAACAATCATCGAAGTCAAATTAATTTTTTCATCAAACTCTGGTTCTCTTTTCTCTTTTAGTCTAATTTACTCAACTACTACTATTTTACAGAAGTAGCAATACAAAGACTCATCCACCATTCAATAACAAAAACTCCAAAAAACCTAAGTAAGTAAGTAAGTATTTATTTCTGACCCGCCATTTGAAAAGCGGAGTATGCGGTGTCACAACTACAAAATCAAAGTTTTTGAAGACAATTTACCAAGGAGCTACTGGTCTGGTTCCCATTACAGCTCCGGGATGAAACTGTCATTATCAATAACAAGTAAATCCCATGTCATCAACTACGTGACTGGATATGCGTTACAATAACAGGTTTGTTAGGTATTAGCGACTAAACGAATCTGTCATCGGTGGAATTGATTGACTTTATGCCCTGCGAGTCAAGGCCCTGACCAGATCATCGACAGAAAAATCTCATAAATCGCTTCTTCTCAATGATGACAACACAATAGAATTTTGCGGTCTGCAAGTCACGATACTAGTGAGAAAATTCGCATCAAAATTATGACCTTTGCATGTTGACGCGAGTTACGATTAATTTTTTTTCATTGCGGTCAGTTAACCAGTATGCGCACGTCCTGGTATCTTCGTCAACAAATTTCGGTTCAAAGGCTAATTCGGTAATTTATTCCAACACAAATCAGGGATACAACAGAACAATCAGCCTATCCGACGAATACGGAAAGCGAGCAAAAGGCTCTCGCCGTTTCCCGAGGACTCCTCGGGGAATCGAAGGGAACGGCGAGAATAGAGGGAGTCACTCGATGCGGACTCGGCGTACAGAAACAGCGAGAACACGGTGAATACTTCCAAAATGGATTTCGTTCAAAAAAAAAAATGCAGTTGACGAAACTAGTCTGGATCCACTTTATTTTTAGTTTTTTCTGATTGTTTTAATTCATTTCACATTGCACCAACACTTGTCTGGATCCACTTTATTTTTAGTTTTGTTTATTCTGATTGTTTTTAATTAATTTTACATTGCACCAACACTAGTAAAAAGTGATTCCCCTCCGAATCTGAAAGGGAGTCCTTTTTATGGCACTTGCAGCCTCTGGCTCAAGTGCCATATACCGATCACAATTCCGTCTGTCGGTCTGTCGGTCTGTCGGTCGGTCCGAGTTTTTTTGTCCCACATATCCGAGTTAGGGTACTTCCAGATGTGCTAGGACAATGAAACTTGGCAGGCATATCAGGGACCCGACCAAACTAACCTGGAAATAATCAGTTTCCCGATCCGACCATATGGGGGGGAGTGCGGGGCGCTGGAAACTTGCAAATTTAGGGCATTTTGTCACTTTTTTCTGAGTTAGGGTACTTCTAGATGAGCTAGGACAATGAAACTTGGCAGGAATATCAGGGACCCGACCAAACGAACCTGGAAATAATCAGTTTCCCGATCCGACCATATGCGGGGGAGTGGGGGCGCTCGAAACTTGAAAATTTAGGGCATTTTGTCACACTTTTTCGAGTTAGGGTACTTCCAGATGAGCTAGGACAATGAAACTTGGCAGGAATATCAGGGACCTGACCAAAGTAACCTGGAAATAATAAGTTTCCCGATCCGACCATATGCGGGGGAGTTGGGGCGCTGGAAACTTGAAAATTTAGGGCATTTTGTCACACTTTTTCGAGTGAGGGTACTTCCAGATGAGCTAGGACAATGAAACTTGGCAGGAATATCACGGACCCGACCAAACTAACCTGGAAATAATCAGTTTCCCGATCCGACCATATGGGGGGGAGTGCGGGGTGCTGGAAACTTGAAAATTTAGGGCATTTTGTCACACTTTTTCGAGTTAGGGTACTTCCAGTTGTGCTAGGACCATGAAACTTGGCAGGCATATCAGAGACCCGACCAAACAAAATTAGGAATAATCAGTTTTCTGATCCGACCATTTTGGGGGGGGGGTGGAGGGCAGGGGAATCCGGGAAACTGAGAAGTGTGTAACTTTCGAACGGATGATCGGATTGTAATGAAACTTCATAACTGAAGAGAATATATATCTGTAATGTCCCGTTTAAAGTCTTGACCGGATTTGGTAGCCAGGGGGGAGTTGGGGGGGGGGGGGAGACCGGAAATTTCAAGAAACGGTTAGAATGGAGGGATCGGAGTGAAACTTGCTGGGAAGAACAAGCATCTGCTCTAGATAAGTCCTTTAGACCATTGTACTGGATCCGGACACTTATGGGGGGGGGGGGGGGCCCGGAATTCCGGTGATGGTGGTTTTTTGGATTTTCACGATGAAACTTGGCAGGCATATCAGGGACCCAATCAAACTGACTTCAAAATAAAAATATTGTTGATCAGATAATGGTGGGGGAGTGGAGGGAGGGGAATCCGCAGGGGAATCCGGGAAATTGAGAAGTGTGTAACTTTCGAACGGATGATCGGATTGTAATGAAACTTCATAACTGAACAGAATATATATCTGTAATGTCCCGTTTAAAGTCTTGACCGGATTCGGTAGCCAGGGGGGAGTTGGGGGGGAGGGAGACCGGAAATTTCAAGAAACGGTTAGAATGGAGGGATCGGAGTGAAACTTGCTGGGAAGAACAAGCATCTGCTCTAGATAAGTCCTTTAGGCCATTGTACTTGATCCGGACACTTATGGGGGGGGGGTCCCGGAATTCCGGTGATGGTGGTTTTGGGGACTTTCACGATGAAACTTGGCAGGCATATCAGGGACCCAATCAAACTGACTTCAAAATAAAAATTTTGTCGATCAGATAATGGTGGGGGGAGTGGAGGGAGGGGAATCCGAAATTTTCAGTCATGCGTAATTTTAGAATGGTTGATCGGATTCGAGTGAAATTTAAGAATTCAACAGAGGACATTTCTCCGATGATTTTTTTCATATCCGGACCGGATCCGGCAACTATTGGGGGGGGGGAAATACGTGCCCCGTTTAGAATGGAGGGATCGGGATGGAACTTTGTGGGAAGAACAAACATATGCTCTAGGTAAGTCATTTGCTTAATCGGATTGGCTACGTGCACCGCGGGGGAGCTGGGTGGGGTGGGGGGGGGGGTGGACCGGAAATCTCGAGAAACGGTTAGAATGATGGTATCGGAGTGAAACTTGCTGGGAAGAACAAACATCTGGTCCATATAAATCTTTTACATAATTTGACTGGATCCGGACACTTGAGGGGGGGGGGGGGGAGGAGGGGTATCCCGGAATTCCGTTTTTGGGGGATTTTCACGACGAAACTTGGAAGGCATATCAGGGACCCGGTCAAACTGACTTGGAATAAAAAAAAAATCCTCGATATGATAATCTTGGGGGGGGGGAGTTGAGGGAGGGGAATCCGGAATATTGAGTCATGCGTAAATTTGGAACGGGTGATCGGATTCGAGTGAAATTTAATAATTAAACAGAGGACATTTTCTCTTGTGACCTTTTTCATTTCCGGACCGAATCCGGCAATTATCGGGGGGAGGGCGGAAAATACTTGACCCGCTTAGACTGGTGTGATCTGGATCGAACTTCGTGGGAATGACAAACTGATGCTCTGGATTAATCATTTACAGAACAGGATTGGCTCCGGTTATTGTGGGTGGAGTTGGAGGAGGGGGAGGGGGGTCTGGGATTCCGGTGATCGCGCGTTAAGGTACTTCCAGATGTGCTAGGACGATGAAACTTCGCTGGAATATTGGAGACTCAACAACATTTGATTAGAAATTGCTACTTCCCAAATCCGATTATTCCTTAAAGTACCAATCTTGACCGCAAAGTAAAAAAAATACTTTTAAGCACTATATGCATTTTCGTGATGCCCATCAGCCCATTAGCAGTTTTGCCTCAAGGGTTTTGCTTACAAATGAAGTTCCAGCTCCCTTATAGCGCGCATCTCAACCGCAAAGTCGAAACTTACTCTTGATCAATCAAATCATCTTGACACATGCAAGTGCCATATGAGCTTACAGCTCTTGTTAATGATGGTGATGGTAACGGGAGCATTCCCCGGCCGTGGAGACTCGCGAGAATACGGGCAATGAGTCCCCGGGGCAAACAAAAACGCGGGGACTCCTCAAGAGGAGTCCTCGGGGAACGGCGAGAATACGCCTAAAGAATCTAAAATTCTGAGGTGTAGTATTTGTTACTTTAAGAATGAAATTACTGAGCCGCTGGAAACATTATTCTGGCCATTTCTTGGTTGCATCATCACATTACCTTCTAATCATAACCGACCAAATATGATGCGAGACCCCGTTTTTGTGGTGGTTTGAAACCTTTCAGATCTCAGTTCTGATTAAACTTTGCTCTAAGCCGTGATCAAACTATTCAAAATGAGTCAAAAAAACTTTTCTAACTACTTCAGGCTCAGAATAATCACTAAACGCCAGCATTTCAATCTTAAGGTTTGAACATCCCATACCTCACAATATTAAATAATATGTTTATACCGATGATGGCGTAGAAATATCCGTGATCTTGGGATAGGCCGCAACGTCTTGCTGACCGTTGGAAATATGTTGACGACTTGACTGTTTTGGATGTTTGCCGTAAGAATTTGAAGAGTTCTGCAAAAGTTATAACTGATGAAATATGCGATGAAGCGGCAGCAGATTGTATGTTCGTGAATATGGACAAATCGGTTGTCGTAACTTTTTCTTTTTTAAAACGCCAACCTCAGTTTTTCCCACCATCCCAAATCCAACTAGCTAATGAAATTAAACTTCTTGGTGTTCACTTAACGACAGATCTAAAGTGGAAAAAACAAACAGATTCGATGCTGAAACGAGGGAACATGGCCATCCGTTCCCTTAAGCTACTTTCTCGTTTTGGCGTTCGAACTGAACATCTCCTTAAAATTTATTTTTCGTTTATCCGTAAACGGATCCGTTCCGGAGTTGAAGTGAGGCTTCTGCGACGTGAGGTCTTTCCAAATTTCAAGTTTCATAAGGATCCGATCACCCGACCGAAAGTTATACGTATGATTGCGGATTCCCCCACTGCCCCATGATGGTCGAATCGGAGAAACGACTGTTCTTAAGTAAAAATGGTCGAATCCCTGATATGCCTGCCAAGTTTCATCGTCCTAGCACATCAGGAAGCACCTTGACTCTGGATCACCGGAATTTTGGAGCCCTCCCTCCAACTTCTCCCAGTGCCCGGATCCGGTCCGATCTTGTCAACTATGTATCTAGGGCTTGTGCTTGTTCTTCCCACCAAGTTTCATCCCGATCCGTCAATTCTGAACGCGTAACACGATTTCCAGTTCCCCTCTTTAACCCCCCCCCCCCAAAGTCACCAGATCCATCCCGGACTTGAAGGGTGGCATCTGAGACACGACGTCTTTCGAAATACAAATTTTCATCAAGATCCTATCCCCTTTCAAAAGTTAGACATACGTCAATGTACCGGATTCCCCGTTCCTTCCACTCCCCCACGATGGTTAGATCGAGGAAGTGACTATTTCCAAGTTAGTTTGTTCGGGTCCCTAACAGCCTGCCATATTTCATAGCCCTAGAACATCTGGAAGTACTCTAACTCGCCTCACCAGACTAACCGTCAGACGGACGAAAGTGATCGGTGTAATAATAATAAGTGTATTTAAAAGCCCAGAGGTCATATCCATAACAAAACAATAAGACACATTACAAAAGAAAACAACAACAATATTTTCCTACGGCTATGAAGCCTCACTACTAAGCTTAGTCGCTCTTAGCTTCAGCGCTCGGTCGGTATATTCGCACATCTTTGTTATAACCCTTTCTGAAGTGCTATTCAAGATATCCGGAAGAAGCAAAACAATCCCCTTAAAAAAAGATCCCCTTAACTCCGAAAGCTCCTGGCATCGATTGAGAAAGTGGTCCAAGTTTTCCTCTTCCCCAGCTTTGCAAAGTTGGCAATTATACCTGACATTTGGACCAGTCCTATCCATATCAAAAACTCTAAATCTACCAAACAGGGGGAGGGAATTAGCTCTGGCCTGGAACTTCAAAAAATTTTGAGGTATGGCACTGGGCCGGAAGGCAAGTGCCATAAAAAGCGAAATATACATTTTTAGGAGAAATGAAGAACCGGATCTGCAAACATATCAAACAATAGTTGCGTTTTTGATCGAAGTTTGTTCGCCGTTGGCTTAGCCTGTTACTGAATTTCCGTTTTCAAACGACGTCCGAGTTCACCGTTTGCTTAATTAGTCTTTGCATTACTCCGGCGATCCTTGCCTGGTCGCCGTTTCGTCAACGTTCAAACTTGTTAGCTCACGAAGTTCGACGGTCGGAGTTTGAAGGACAAAGAAACTGAGACCGGCGACGACCAAAAACGGTATTTAACAAGAGACCTTTGCTTTGAATTTGAAGGTGCACTGTAAAATGTTTCTCCGAATAAGGATTAAAGTGAACTGCAGTATTTGCTACTGTGATTTATCTTATCTCTAGTGACATAAGATTAATCCGAATTAGAGATAAGACTATCTTTTTAGAGACAAGATTAATCCCAGTAGCAAATACTGCAAGATTTTGTTTTACATGTAATTTCAAACTTTGATCAAAAACGCAGCAAATGGCTAGAAATGGCCAGCTACGATACTCATCTGTGATATTTCGGCCCTTCTTGGCAAGGGTCCTCGTCAGGCTGTCCCTACAGAAGAAAAGAAACTGCAATAAACAAATGAAGCTTCTACCAACTAGAGATATCCTATTTCTGGCGGTTCCTTTACTGTTTGCGGCGACTTATCAGTATCGTATTGTTTCTGAGGGGATGCCCATTAGAACAAATGCCCGGTGCCAGGTCGGTCCTGGGAAAAGGTGTAGACCAGTTACCGGGTAGTGGATAACCCCTCAATTCTCATTTACTAAGTAAGTAAGTAAGTAATTTATTTGTAACCCGCCATTTCGAAAAAGGGGAATAAATGAACGAAAAGAAATAAACACATAAAAACACAGAAAAAGAAACTGAAGGCGTATTCTCGCCGTTCCCCAAGGACTCATCGGGGAATCGAAGGGAACGGCGAGAATAGAGGCAGTCACTCCACGCGGACTCCGCGTACAGAAACAGCGAGAATACGGGGAATGCTTATAAAATGGATTTTGTTCGAAAAATGAATATGCAGCTGAAAAAATTAGTCTAGATCCACTTTATTTTTGGTTTTGTTTATTCTGATTATTTTTAATTAATTTTACATAGCACCTACAACAGCAAAAATTGATTCCCCTCCGAATTTGAAAGGGAGTCCTTTTTTATGATGGTGATGAGAATCGGAGCATTCCCCGTCCGTGGGGACTCGCGAGAACACGGGGAGTGAGTCCCCGGGACAAACAAAAATGCGGGGACTCCTCAAGTGGAGTCCTCGGGGAACGGCGAGAATACGCCTTAATTTTCGATCTTCGGCCAGGAAGCAGTGGAGAAGGTCGTGCGCTGGTTGGGCTCTGTTGTCAGTGATTTTTGATAGCGACGATTTTTTATTACTGTGGATTTAAACTTTACTTTTTGAAACTTTGTTTATTTGAAAGCAGGTCAATTATTCTTCTACCTACACTCTGACGAGGGCCCTTGCCAAGAAGGGCCAAAATATCACAACAGATGTCAGCTAACCTGGCTGGGGCGGGGCCTACGCGCGGGCGCGGATTCCTGTGCGGATTCGTGTCCTGCACGTCCCGATGAAAAATTTATCTCAAAATAGTACTACCAGGGACCCATAAATTTCCTGTGATGACTCGCCATTCAGGGGGCTTGTCAATAAGAGATTTCTGACGCACTCTTGACCGAGCGTCAGATAGTTCGAGAAATACCCACGGGGATAAAATACCTGACTATCCAGATAGACACAATTTTTCGCAGCTGTTGTGCTGAACTAGGAATATTTCTCTGTAATGGAAGAGTATCCTGGATCTTTTGTCCTAGCTTAGGTACCTGGTGGCATGCTGAATAGTCCCAACAAATTTTGTCTATCTGAGCAAGAACGCCGATTCGACCCAAGCGGAATTTTTGGAAACTAGATGAGGCTCGGGCAACATAGCAACATAGAAGCATAGGAAATGACAAGTCCCCTGAATGGCGAGTGATTACAGGAAATTTATGGGTCCCTGGTACTACGAAGTAGTACGAAAAAGTAGCATGCAGTACTAACGATGCTACTATACATGCTTCTACTCCAAGGCTACCGTGTTACTGCATACTACTATATGCTACTATTAGCAGACTGGATGCTACTATGGCAAGGCAGGATGCTACTACATACTACTACATAAGATTGGACCAGTCCGAGGCACAGTAAATGATAGTATTCTTTGCTATTACATAGTATTACATGCAACTTTTTCGTACTACTACCATGGTCCTACGCAGGCTACAAATTTTTCATCGGGTAGTTGTATGGTAGTTGTACGAAAAAGTTGCATATAATACCATGTAGTAGCAGAGAATACTATCATTTAATGTGCCTCTGGCTGGTCCAAACTTATGTAGTAGTATCCAGTAGCATCCTGTCTTGCCATAGTAGCATCCAGTCTTGCTAATAGTAGCATGCAGCAGTATAATACAGATGGCACTTTAGACAAGGGACTTGTACCGTGACCGATAAGGTACCATATATATTATCAATTTCCGTGACATGGGGATGTTGACTGGTAGATGAATTTGCCTTCGGGCGGGATCACTGTTCCTGTGGCCGGCTTCTACCAGACTATTGTAGTGGTTTGCGAACTCTATTCACAAGACCCTCGGTAGCTCAGTGGTATAGTGACTGCCTTGCAAGCAGAGGGTCCTGGGTTCAAATCCCGGATGAGGAGCATTTTTGTCTATCAGTTCACTACTTATAAAATGCAGCAGTATGCAGTAACGCGGCAGCCTTGAAGTATAAGCAAGTAGTAGCATCAGTTAGTACTACATGCTACTTTCTTTTACAACTTCGTACTTCTATTTGAGATAAATTTTTCATCGGGATGATAGTAGAATTAGAAGAATAAAACTTTAATTAAAAAATTATGGCTTATCATAGCCAACTGCCAAAGTCGATATTTTTTCGTCAGGTACATACTTTGTTAGCAAATAAACACATTACACAATCAGCAAAAAGAAAACACACTATAAGTCAAGTTAAGTCAAAAAGGGCCACAAAACTAGGCACAGAGCTCTTTTTATAGCGGTCTGTTTTAGCAAAAGCAGGTGTCAACTTTGGAACCATCACAGCCGCTTCTCTCGGAAGGCGTATTCGTTCGGGAGCATATGGGGGAGGCAAGAGACGGCTGTGGAGAGGATGTTTTAGAAGCTTTTTACCAAAATTTAGGGAAAGGTTTGCCTTCTTTTAGCCAAAGTTTGAAGATTAAATTCTTTCAGGGGGTAAGAATATGGAAGCTTCGGTCCACCATAAATTATCGGCATCAGGCGGATTCGGGTTGCGTTCCACCAACTTAACGATTGTTAACAATCGTTAACTTTACTTCGGGGCGGAGCTTAACTGCAGCTTTAACGATCGTTAACTGTTCCCAGTTCTACAATTGCTAACTATTCTGTAACGATGCGTTACAAAATAGTTAGCAATCGTTAAGCTCTGGAACGGAAATTGTAGATGGGCGGAGCTTAAATTTCGAAATCAGAAACGTGGAACGCAAAAAGTTAACAACTGTTAACAATTTGTTAACGATCGTTTAGTTACGGAACGCAACCTCGGTTTCGAGGTGCTCCGGCATCGAGGGCTGGACTCCCGACCCCTTAGCGCTATCGACCATCATCCTCATGTAGCATTTACACGGACAAGAAATCCCGTCAAGTAGAAAGGAATTCCGGTCGACTTGAAAGGACTCCGTTCGTCAAGACGACTAGAAAAAAAGTCTAGCGGGACAAGAATTCCTTTCATGATGAAAGGAATTCCGGTCTGAAAGGAATCTCGTCGGCGGCGCTGGTAAAAAGACTTAAAAAATTCTAGCTGGCTTTTGATAGCAGCTGTCATCAGTACTCATGTCATAAATGCCATCAAAACATTTTTTTGTTGGCTGGTGAATTTATTTTCGTCAGATTTTCTCGTTTGAAGAACTATTTTTTCCCTCTGCGTGAACAGAATCTTGTCACCCAGACCGTACTCTGTTCAAGTTTTCCTGTACTTGTAAATGCTGCTTCAGTCAGCTTGGGCTGAAGGAATACTAAAGACAACATTCTCTTTCAAACAAAGAGACCAAGGTCGCCTGACATAAACCCGATGCAGTAGTAAACAAAGATACACAATTTGATATATAATAAAGTCAACGCACGAAACTAATGTTGTGAATCACCAGCAGATGGGGCAACCGTCCCTCAAACCAACCGACACCAGGGAAAGACTTATATTAAAACTCATCCAACAAATCCCAACCGGCGCACTCGGTGAACTGACGGCCGGACACCGTAAGACAAAACAGCAGACAAATCATTTTAAGATTACAATGAATCTTCTTAATTATTTACCGTCCCTTTAAGAGCGACATTTCAATTTGATATGCAAATTTGGCAAATTCCTTATAAGAAGTGACAAACATAGGGCCATACTCAGTGTTTCCACTTCTGTTTTTGAAAAATCCCAAATTCAGGTGGAAAAATCCCTAAAACTCCCTTTTTCTTCAGAGAATAATCCCTTGATAAATTCCTCTCCTGCGTCTGCAATATCCTATAATACGCCCGCCTGTGTATGTGTCGGGGGGGGGGGGGGGTGACGACCTCCAAATATGTGTCTGGATAATGCCCGTTAAGGCTCAAGAATTCTACCGGTTATAAACAATAGACTTGAAATTGTACAAATTTCAAGAAATAAAGATCAAGCATGCACTCATTTCAGCATTCGCTGGTTAAAACCAAGCTTCAGTAGTAGCTTTTGACGACTGAACGCAAGAGAATTTACAACTGAGCGCCGCAGGCTAAAATTTTCAAATCCGCTTTTTTTTCTTATAAGGAGACAAGCGAACGAAACGTGCTACATACGTGCCCCTACAGTTATTGTGAAGTTGACGGATTTTTCTTGAGACTGAAAAATTCCAAAAATCTCCATTCTAATACTGAAAATCCCAAAATATCTCAATTATCCCTGTAAAATCCCTTATCCCTCTTTAGAAAAAAAAATCCCGAGGAAGGCCTGGAAATCCCCCAAAAAGGGATAAATCCCTCGAAGTGGAAACTGGCCATGCTACCACCAGTCATGTCGAATCGACTAGATACTAGGTCTAAAAACAAAGAAAAACTGGTACGTCCTACCACAAGAACAAATCGGTTTTTAAACACGTTCGTTCCGTATTACACATGGGCCTCACCATGGGAAAGAGTCCACAGTCTCAACGTCCCTACTGAAGACTACTGCGGACGGATCGAAAATCCCCAATCTAAGATCTAAAAATAAGTTGCCTGTTCAATTAAACTTTAACAAGAGCTGTACTTTATGTTCTTAATCTGTGTCGCCTTTTAGTTTCTAATCCCAAACGCCATTTAGTTGAATTCTCTTCTTGACTATGACAGCTTGTGTAAAAATAAATGATTCTCACAACAAAAAGTAAAAATACAAATTGCTTTCAAATTCTTAATGTAATCGAGATTCCTGAATCTAAGCAGGGAGCGTGTTCCACCCTTCTAACAATAGTTACTATTTCCGTTCCATCATCACGAAAAGTTACTACGCTGACCGTTCCAACCTTCTCGAAATAGTAACTAATAGTTACTATTTGCTTACCATGCTCGGGAGCATAGTACGCGTAGTAACTACGCATCTCTGCTGCATCTCTGTAACGTGATTGGTCGGATTCCTCCGTGGCATGATATCCTGCTGGAAAATAAAAAAAAAATCGTTCCAGCCTTGACGGCAAAAAGCCCGAATTCGTGACGTCATGCGTAGTAACTACGGCAAGTAGGTTGGAACACGCTCAGGGTCTCCAGTGGCAATCTTATCGTAAGGTTTCCCTACCACCATTTTTAGGATTTTTAACCAATGAGCGCACGCCGGGTCTGGACGAGCATGGTTACGACGGACTTGCTGTTGCCAGTGGAGTTTTTCCTTTATTTAAAAGCTTAGCCGCTAAACCTCTTCTTCTTCCTGTAGGTGGAATGCAGCATATCAGCCGATTTCTACAGCAAAAACAGCCTGATCGGAAATCAAGAGAAGAATTTCCTGAATGAAGAAGAAAATTCGAACCCCTCCAAAAGAGGTAAATTTTGTTATGTCCCTGAAGAAACATATTAGTTGCGTTTTTGCAGATACCATGGTATCTGATACCACGGTCTAAAGTCGTTTTTGTGGTTATTGTGGTATCTGATACCAGGCTTAAAAGGCGTTTTTGCAGTTATCGTGGTATCTGGCCAGTTATCGTGGTATCTAATATTCAGATACCACGGTCCGACCGTGGTAACTGACCGTAGTATCCGAAAAAGTCATCTCACTTTTCATCAGTTTTTATGGCACTTGCAGCCTCTGGCTCAAGTGCCATATACCGATCACAATTCCGTCTGTCGGTCTGTCCGAGTTTTTTGTCCCACATATCCGAGTTAGGGTACTTCCAGATGTGCTAGGACAATGAAACTTGGCAGGCATATCAGGGACCCGACCAAACTAACCTGGAAATAATCAGTTTCCCGATCCGACCATATGGGGGGGGGGGGGAGTGCGGGGCGCTGGAAACTTGAAAATTTAGGGCATTTTGTCACACTTTTTCGAGTTAGGGTACTTCCAGTTGTGCTAGGACCATGAAACTTGGCAGGCATATCAGGGACCCGACCAAACGAACCTGGAAATAATCAGTTTCCCGATCCGACCATATGCGGGGGAGTGGGGGCGCTCGAAACTTGAAAATTTAGGGCATTTTGTCACACTTTTTCGAGTTAGGGTACTTCCAGTTGTGCTAGGACCATGAAACTTGGCAGGCATATCAGAGACCCGACCAAACAAAATTAGGAATAATCAGTTTTCTGATCCGACCATTTTGGGGGGGGGGGGTGGAGGGCAGGGGAATCCGGGAAACTGAGAAGTGTGTAACTTTCGAACGGATGATGGGATTGTAATGAAACTTCATAACTGAAGAGAATATATATCTGTAATGTCCCGTTTAAAGTCTTGACCGGATTCGGTAGCCAGGGGGGAGTTGGGGGGGGGGGAGACCGGAAATTTCAAGAAACGGTTAGAATGGAGGGATCGGAGTGAAACTTGCTGGGAAGAACAAGCATCTGCTCTAGATAAGTCCTTTAGACCATTGTACTGAATCCGGACACTTATGGGGGGGGGGGTCCCGGAATTCCGGTGATGGTGGTTTTGGGGATTTTCACGATGAAACTTGGCAGGCATATCAGGGACCCAATCAAACTGACTTCAAAATAAAAATTTTGTCGATCAGATAATGGTGGGGGGAGTGGAGGGAGGGGAATCCGAAATTTTCAGTCATGCGTAATTTTGGAATGGTTGATCGGATTCGAGTGAAATTTAAGAATTCAACAGAGGACATTTCTCCGATGATTTTTTTCATATCCGGACCGGATCCGGCAACTATTGGGGGGGGGGAATACGTGACCCGTTTAAAATAGAGGGATCGGGATGGAACTTTGTGGGAAGAACAAACAGATGCTCTAGGTAAGTCATTTTCTGAATCGGATTGGCTACGTGCACCGCGGGGGAGCTGGGGGGGTGGGGGGGGGGTGGACCGGAAATCTCGAGAAACGGTTAGAATGATGGTATCGGAGTGAAACTTGCTGGGAAGAACAAACATCTAGTCCATGTAAATCTTTTACATAATTTGACTGGATCCGGACACTTGAAGGGGGGGGGGAGGAGGGGGTATCCCGGAATTCCGTTTTTTGGGGGATTTTCACGACGAAACTTGGAAGGCATATCAGGGACCCGGTCAAACTGACTTGGAATAAAAAAAAAATCCTCGATATGATAATCTTGGGGGGGGGGGGAGTTGAGGGAGGGGAATCCGGAATATTGAGTCATGCGTAACTTTGGAACGGGTGATCGGATTCGAGTGAAATTTAATAATTAAACAGAGGACATTTTTCTCTTGTGACCTTTTTCATTTCCGGACCGAATCCGGCAATTATTGGGGGGAGGGCGGAAAATACTTGACCCGCTTAGACTGGTGTGATCTGGATCGAACTTGGTGGGAATGACAAACAGATGCTCTGGATTAATCATTTACAGAACCGGATTGGCTCCGGTTATTGTGGGTGGAGTTGGAGGAGGGGGAGGGGGGTCTGGGATTCCGGTGGTCGCGTGTTAAGGTACTTCCAGATGTGCTAAGACGATGAAACTTCGCTGGAATATTGGAGACTCAACAACATTTGCTTAGAAATTGCTACTTCCCAAATCCGATTATTCCTTAAAGTACCAATCTTGACCGCAAAGTAAAAAAAATACTTTTAAGCAATATATGCATTTTCGTGATGCCCATCAGCCCATTAGCAGTTTTGCCTAAAGGGTTTTGCTTACAAATGAAGTTCCAGCTCCCTTAGAGCGCGCATCTCAACCGCAAAGTCGAAACTTACTTTTGATCAATCAAATCATCTTGACACATGCAAGTGCCATATGAGCTTACAGCTCTTGTTGTCAAATTGGTGGGAAAGAAGTTTGGCACTTAGTGATGTGACTGAATATCAGTTTTTCTTTTGGGATGACTTAGAAAAGCGCAACTTCGGTAATTATCGTTTTTGCTGAGCAACCGTATATCAGATACCACGGTAACTGCAACAAGTGCCATAAAAACGACTAATTGCAGATCCACTTACCGTGGTAACAGATACCATGGTATCTGCAAAAACGCAACTTTTATTCTCGACTGAGAACGAAATTAATCAGAAAATAATTTTAATGATTGAAACTCGCTTTCAGATGCCATTCGTTTTCAATCAATCAATCAATTTATTACACATCACATAATAAAATTACAATAACACAGGACTTACTAAATATATACAATCATTTCATTCATTCGGTGGCTCGGGGCAATAGCACAGTCGACGGAAAAGGCGTCAAAAATGGCCGGAACGGCATTCTGCATTCTCACGGATTGCTTTTAAAAGTTTATTATTATTATTTATTATTTTTTAATTATTACTAAGTCCGATTTCACTAAAGCCTGGGTAATCACTAAAGCCTTTGAACCAACTTCTTTTAGAGACGCCGAGGACCTTATCACCGCTGCCCCTAGCCAGCTACACTCTCGACGTACACCAGTTTTGCCAGTTCGAATCCCCTCAGAGGACGCGGCGATTAAGAATAAAATTTCAGATTTTTCTTCCGGTTTTTTTCTCTTCTTTTTGTTTTGTTCTGCTCGTCTATTCTGGAAAACTACGCTGTACAAAGTCTCTCCTACATCGGACTTTAGTGGTTGCACATCACCGAATTCGGTGATTTTTGCTCCGAATTCGGAGAGTTCAAATCCGAATCCGAAGTGTGCAAATCCGATACAGGATTAAAATGCTAGAATGCAAAAATACTGCGGATTAAGTTATCCTACACCGTAAAAAAAATCTTGCAGTATTTGGTGCTGGGATTACTCTTGTCTCTAAAAAAGATAATCTTATCTCTAATTAGTGCAGTTAAGTTTAATCCTTACTCGGAGAAACTTTTTACAGTGTAATCTGCAGTATTTTGCATTCTGGCGTTTGAATCCTGTATAGGATATGAACTCTCCGAATTCGGACAAAAATCACTGAATTCGGTGATGTGCAACCACTAAAGCCCGATGTAGGAGAGACTTTTTACGATATAGAAGGCGCTTTAGACAAGGGACTTGTACCGTGACCAATCCCATAAACAATTTTTCGAATATAATTTAGAAGTCTAGGACTCCCTTGTCGGAGCCACGTAGACAAACCAGGACCCACAATATTATATTATAAATGTATTATAAATTTACGTGACATGGGGATGTGAACTGGTTGGATGAATTTGCCTTCGGGCGGGATCACTGTTCCTATGGCCGGCTTCTACCAGACTATTGTAGTGGTTTGCGAACTCTGTTCACAAGCCCCTCGGTAGCTCAGTGGTAGAGTAACTGCCTTGTAAGCAGAGGGTCCTGGGTTCAAATCCCGGCTGAGGAGTATTTTTGTCTATCAGTTCACTACTTATAAATGACTTTTTACGGTGTAGGAGAAACGATTGCCGTCTTTTGGTCCCTTGTTAATGCGCTATTTTGTAGTTTCAGGCGGACAATCCTTTCCGGAGCACCTGGCCTCCCAGAATATCGCCGCCTCCCAAATCAGTGGAAATACAAATTTCGGACAACATAAACTATCACCTAAACCAGTCAATCCAACCTTTTTCAACCTGGTTTTAAGCACAACTCCCTTAACTACAGACTTTACCGAAGTTAGGGATAGTGTGATACACGAGACGTCGACCGTGAGTTCGCTTGAGGCGGTGGAACTGCACACGAACGGTGACGAACTAACGACCATTGTTCAAGAGGAACGAATTACCCTGAGTAAACTAATTAGCCCCAACAAAGTGCCACAAACTAATAAAGTACCGCAAATAAACACCTCGCAGACAAATGAACAGAAACGTGACAATGCTGGAGGTAGCCAAAAACCTCACGCGCCAAATTCAAATATCGTACCAAGTAGGTTTGTAGAAGACAACATTAAAGCCGTTCATAAAAACTTGCCGACAGTTTCAAATATTCTGCCGAACAATTCACATGGCAATGCTGCTTTGATTACCGATTTGCCATCCGTGCTCAGCGTTGCCGACGACTCTGATGAGAGTGACGAGGTTATCGAAGGCCCAAAAAGTCTATTCGATATAGAAATACCGGAGCTAGAAGGCTTAAAACCGGGCACACTGGAGTTTGAGCTCGTATCGCTAGCGCATTCTACTGACGACGCTGTAACAACTCTTGGCTTTACGCCAGAAGATACAGATGTCTCTACCGGTCAAGCTGGAGGAAGAATAACTGCCGACGAAACGACAACGGGGCATGATGCCCACCACGACCACGCACATACAGACGGACAAGCGCAAACCCTAGAGAGGGAGTTTGTTGAGTTGCTCGATATGCGGCGGATCTTTTTCATACCTGCGGACGATCATACAATGCCGCCAATCGACGAAAACGTCATAAATGTGCAACTCAACAATATTAAAGAAGGACCGACAATGAAGTTTAAAGAGAAGAGTTTCTTCGAAAAATTAGTGCAAAAATCCGGCCGTGTGTTGGACCCGAACCCGAATTGCCCGCAATGCCACCCGAACTTTTTGCAACCTGGACAGTGTATCCCCTGTGTAATTATTAGATAGACGGGGCGTGAGGACTCGAAGTTTCTGAAGCTTATGGTGCGAACAAACGATCAGGTTATGGCGGTGACGGACTAGAATTCCTGTCAGGACAGCTCCTTGAGCGGGATTTGAACTCGCAACCTTCGGCTCCCCGTGCCGACGTTCTAGTTAAATGAGCTATCAAGGGCCTGTCCGGACTTTCGGCACCATCATCGCTCCGTACGGATAGGTGAAAACGTAGAAAATCCACTGAAAATCTGTTCGTCTGTCGGCGCAATTAAAGAGGTTAAAAAATCAAAACCGGTGATCTTTACCTTTTATGTTTCAGACTCTTTCACTCTGTTAGTTCGTGTAAATATTCGATGTAATTGACCTTTTACAAAGTTCAGTGCTGAACTGGAATACGTGGAATTGTATTGTAGTAAGCCTAGGACTTTCTGCGGATGCACAGAATCGAAACCGGTGATTGCGACGTTTTAAGCATATATCTTTCCTGACAGGCTGAAAATGTAATTATTTGCCCTGGTATAGTAGTGCCGACTTTCACTGCGTAGACTCTGCGTCCAGGGGCGTCGCAAGTGCATTTTCGGTTCGAGCTTTAACTTATGGAACAGAAACGATTACGTACGAAGAGTAACAATAAAGGGCAGCATGAAAGACGATAAGCCAACTATTAGGCGGCGTTTTGGCGAAGCCCACATAGAAAGTATGTTGCCGGGCATGACTGCAGTAACAGCTTCTATCTATTATATCCAATAGAAGATTAAATCGAGCGTCGCAGGCGAAAATTTTCGAAATCCATTTTTTCTGTAGGCTAAAATTTAATTGCTTCTCTTACAAATTCTATCATTTACCGTTGATTAAATACCGAGAATCGAAGAAGTTCCAGAAACCGGATGGAGCGACGTTCCGGCAGCAGCAGCAACTGTAGTCTAGTCAATATACTACCCATAATCACATAAAGTGAGTGCCGCACGCGAAATTTTTTTTTGCTTTTTCCTGCCAAATTTAATTTCCATCCAACTTCTAGCTTTTAATGTTTCGATATCTCAATCCTAAAACTGGCTTAAAACCCCCTTCAAATGACGCGCCCTTCCACAAAATAGAGAATATTACGAAAAGTGCTAGAGGCGGAATTCTCGAAATATTTACGATTATATATTCTTTTTGGGATCCAAAATAAAAGCAAGGACTATCGACAATATCATAGATCATCCCTTTTGTCTGCGACCAGTGCTTCACTCGACCTTTTCTGAGTTAACTTCCGAACCCTGGCAATTATAACGATTAAATTGCCGAATCCCAGTTATTATACCGAATAAATTTAGACCGATAGCATGTTCGGGATTCTGTATAACTACCGTATTCCGGTTATTATCCCGAATTTTTTGGTATTGAAAGACTACCGAACAATATTCATATTGGCTATACTTTCGTCGAAACTGGAACAAAGACAGGATTCATGGTTAACTTCCTAATCCTGGAAACTATACTGAATAAATTACCGAATCCCAATCATGATACCGAATATTTATGAACCAATAGCTTCTTCGGGATTCTGTGTAACTACGGAATCTCCATAAATATACCGAATAGTTCCGGCATAGAAAAATTACCCCCCCCCCCCTTGCGACGCCCCTGTCTGCGTCACATAGTAGGCTAGTCCGCAAAAAAGTACGGCCGAACTTCACTTCACATAATATGACGGGGCAAACTAGAAACAGGGTGGTCATTCAGTAGTGTCTGTCAAATGCAGCTCGGCCGCGCTGTTTGCGGACTATTATGTCACGTCTACGCTATGAAGTGAAAAGTCGTAACAACTCTGCCCGGCAAACTTTATCTTTGTTATGCTATTCTTGATTCAGCGTATTCAACTTGTCAAGTGAAGATATCTGTTGCAGTGATACATGTGTTAAGTTTCAGACCCTGCCAATCTGTTTGTTTTCGTAGATATTCGATGTAAAAAGATGCAAAACCAAGCTTCCTCGTACCCGGAGAATTCTATTGTACATAACAAATCATAAGCCTTCTGAAAATCCTCGTAATTATGATCAAGAATGGGAAGTTCAACCAGATTTTGAAAAATAAATCAGGGATGAAGAAGTCTACAGATTTTGGGGTCATGTCCGGAAAAAAGCTACAAGCTGGTGTTGGGATTGTGCACAACTTCCCATGTAAAATATACAGGGTGTACAGGTGTGGTGTACTTTTTACAATGTATCAAGCGTTCAATTAGAACCCAGAATCGCAAAGCAGGTATGGCGAAGGAGAGCGGGGCGACTTTCCCGATATAAATGTAGATATTTCAGTTTCGGTTGATATTGTAATTTCCTATATTGTAATAAACAGCAAAAACAAGCGGAAGGTTGTGCTCCCATGTAAATAGCGCAACAACAGACGTACAATTCACAAAAAGTCTAATAAAATAGGTTTTTATTATACTGTGGGGAAGGCGAAAAGATCTGGCCGAAACTCAGGCCAAAACTGGCCCATTAGTTACGTTTTTGCAGATACCATGGTATCTTGATACCATGGTCAAAAGGCGTTTTCACAGTTATTGTGGTATCTGGCCAGTTACCGTAGTATCAGAACAAGACCAAAGGTGTCGATGGGATCCCAAAAATTCAACATTTGATCCAGACAATTGGGTCTTGTCTACGCCAGATCCAGTCTTCGCCAGACTTCTTGAACATTTTTACTATTAAAATTCAGAAAGAGATTAAGGCCAAAAAGCTAATGATCTGAGAAAACCAAGTTCAGATATGGATTCTGCATGTTTGTGTTTAGCCCTATAAGTCATATCTGTTTGGACGAAAACTTCCTGCCTTACTTCTGCGAATTTCCCAGTTTCGGCCGAATCCCGGAACTACCTGTCCGGCAAAACAAACAAGAGCTGTAAGCTCATATGGCACTTGCATGTGTCAAGATGATTTGATTGATCAAGAGTAAGTTTCGACTTTGCGGTTGAGATGCGCGCTATAAGGGAGCTGGAACTTCATTTGTAAGCAAAACCCTTGAGGCAAAACTGCTAATGGGCTGATGGGCATCACGAAAATGCATATATTGCTTAAAAGTATTTTTTTTTACTTTGCGGTCAAGATTGGTACTTTAAGGAATAATCGGATTTGGGAAGTAGCAATTTCTAAGCAAATGTTGTTGAGTCTCCAATATTCCAGCGAAGTTTCATCGTCCTAGCACATCTGGAAGTACCTTAACGCGCGATCACCGGAATCCCAGACCCCCCTCCCCCTCCTCCAACTCCACCCACAATAACCGGAGCCAATCCTGTTCTGTAAATGATTAATCCAGAGCATCTGTTTGTCATTCCCACGAAGTTCGATCCAGATCACACCAGTCTAAGCGGGTCAAGTATTTTCCGCCCTCCCCCCGATAATTGTCGGATTCGGTCCGGAAATGAAAAAGGTCACAAGAGAAAAATGTCCTCTGTTTAATTATTAAATTTCACTCGAATCCGATCACCCGTTCCAAAGTTACGCATGACTCAATATTCCGGATTCCCCTCCCTCAACTCCCCCCCCCCCCAAGATTATCATATCGAGGATTTTTTTTTTATTCCAAGTCAGTTTGACCGGGTCCCTGATATGCCTTCCAAGTTTCGTCGTGAAAATCCCCCAAAAACGGAATTCCGGGATACCCCTCCTCCCCCCCCCCTCAAGTGTCCGGATCAAGTCAAGTTATGTAAAAGATTTATATGGACCAGATGTTTGTTCTTCCCAGCAAGTTTCACTCCGATACCATCATTGTAACCGTTTCTCGAGATTTCCGGTCCACCCCCCACCCCACCCCACCCAGCTCCCCCGCGGTGCACGTAGCCAATCCGATTCAGCAAATGACTTACCTAGAGCATCTGTTTGTTCTTCCCACAAAGTTCCATCCCGATCCCTCCATTCTAAACGGGGCACGTATTTCCCCCCCCCCCCCCAATAGTTGCCGGATCCGGTCCGGATATGAAAAAAATCATCGGAGAAATGTCCTCTGTTGAATTCTTAAATTTCACTCGAATCCGATCAACCATTCTAAAATTACGCATGACTGAAAATTTCGGATTCCCCTCCCTCCACTCCCCCCACCATTATCTGATCGACAAAATTTTTATTTTGAAGTCAGTTTGATTGGGTCCCTGATATGCCTGCCAAGTTTCATCGTGAAAGTCCCCAAAACCACCATCACCGGAATTCCGGGACCCCCCCCCCCCCCATAAGTGTCCGGATCAAGTACAATGGCCTAAAGGACTTATCTAGAGCAGATGCTTGTTCTTCCCAGCAAGTTTCACTCCGATCCCTCCATTCTAACCGTTTCTTGAAATTTCCGTTCTCCCCCCCCCCAACTCCCCCCTGGCTACCGAATCCGGTCAAGACTTTAAACGGGACATTACAGATATATATTCTGTTCAGTTATGAAGTTTCATTACAATCCGATCATCCGTTCGAAAGTTACACACTTCTCAATTTCCCGGATTCCCCTGCGGATTCCCCTCCCTCCACTCCCCCACCATTATCTGATCAACAATATTTTTATTTTGAAGTCAGTTTGATTGGGTCCCTGATATGCCTGCCAAGTTCCATCGTGAAAATCCAAAAAACCACCATCACCGGAATTCCGGCCCCCCCCCCATAAGTGTCCGGATCCAGTACAATGGTCTAAAGGACTTATCTAGAGCAGATGCTTGTTCTTCCCAGCAAGTTTCACTCCGATCCCTCCATTCTAACCGTTTCTTGGAATTTCCGGTCTCCCCCCCCCCAACTCCCCCCTGGCTACCGAATCCGGTCAAGACTTTAAACGGGACATTACAGATATATATTCTCTTCAGTTATGAAGTTTCATTACAATCCGATCATCCGTTCGAAAGTTACACACTTCTCAGTTTCCCGGATTCCCCTGCCCTCCACCCCCCCCCCCCCAAAATGGTCGGATCAGAAAACTGATTATTCCTAATTTTGTTTGGTCGGGTCTCTGATATGCCTGCCAAGTTTCATGGTCCTAGCACAACTGGAAGTACCCTAACTCGAAAAAGTGTGACAAAATGCCCTAAATTTTCAAGTTTCCAGCGCCCCGCACTCCCCCCCATATGGTCGGATCGGGAAACTGATTATTTCCAGGTTAGTGTGGTCGGGTCCGTGATATTCCTGCCAAGTTTCATTGTCCTAGCTCATCTGGAAGTACCCTCACTCGAAAAAGTGTGACAAAATGCCCTAAATTTTCAAGTTTCCAGCGCCCCAACTCCCCCGCATATGGTCGGATCGGGAAACTTATAATTTCCAGGTTACTTTGGTCAGGTCCCTGATATTCCTGCCAAGTTTCATTGTCCTAGCTCATCTGGAAGTACCCTAACTCGAAAAAGTGTGACAAAATGCCCTAAATTTTCAAGTTTCGAGCGCCCCCACTCCCCCGCATATGGTCGGATCGGGAAACCGATTATTTCCAGGTTCGTTTGGTCGGGTCCCTGATATTCCTGCCAAGTTTCATTGTCCTAGCTCATCTAGAAGTACCCTAACTCAGAAAAAAGTGACAAAATGCCCTAAATTTGCAAGTTTCCAGCGCCCCGCACTCCCCCCCATATGGTCGGATCGGGAAACTGATTATTTCCAGGTTAGTTTGGTCGGGTCCCTGATATGCCTGCCAAGTTTCATTGTCCTAGCACATCTGGAAGTACCCTAACTCGGATATGTGGGACAAAAAAACTCGGACCGACCGACAGACCGACAGACCGACAGACCGACAGACGGAATTGTGATCGGTATATGGCACTTGAGCCAGAGGCTGCAAGTGCCATAAAAAGAAGCTAAAATCGAACTCAGCGTATATTCTTCCCCTATATCGAACACCTAATCAACTTCAAATTAAAATTTAACTTACAACAAATTTTCCGATTCCAGTCGGATTCCGGGCGAACTATATGTCCGGGTACAAAATGACTACCATACACGGATTCAGCATCTCTTCTTACCCCTAAATCGGATATCTAATCAACTACGAAGACTTTTAACAATTTTCCGGTTTGGGCCGGATTCCGGGCGAACTACTTGCCCGGCGAGAAAATGATTTTCACCATCGTGTTCAGCATGTTTTACTACCCCTAAACCGAACATATAATTAACTTACTTTTAACAGATTTTCCGGTTTTGGCCGGATTCCGGGTTAACTACTTGTCCGGCGAGAAAATGGTTTTCACCATCGTGTTCAGCATGTCTTCTTACCCCTAAATTGAACATCCAATCAACTTCAACTAAAACTTTTACTTTTAACAAACTTTCCGGTTTTGGCCGGATTCCGGGCGAACTACTTGTCCGGCGAGAAAATGGTTTCTCGACTGTCCGACTGTCCCATTAGCTGTTTAAAAATAATTTGCTTACCCCTTAATTTAAACCCCCTCCCCACCCCTAAATATAGGGCTACAAAGCCCATCTACGAACTCGGCCTTACTCTTGACCCAAACTATCCTCACACCAAGTTTCATCAAAATATCTCTTTCCCTTCGAGAGTTATCGTGCTTACAGACGGACGGACGGACAACTTTTGCGATGTCATAGGTATCCCTCCACTTACGTTTTGGGATCCCAAAAAGTGGTCTCACTTTGATCATCACCAACACAAGAGCCTAATTTTTGACGGTGCAAAACGACAAGTTCATTTTCCAGCTTGAGCGACTTGAGACTGAAGAGGACCCTTGCCAAGAAGGGCCAACATATCGCTCTAATAAAATGTAGTTAACTTATCCGTTTTGCACCGTCAAATCTGAAGAGGACCCTTGCCAAGAAGGGCCGAAATATAGCTCTAATAAAATGTAGCTGACTATCCATTTTGCACCGTCAAATCTGAAGAGGACCCTTGCCAAGAAGGGCCGAAATATAGCTCTAATAAACTGTAGCTGATTTATCCGTTTTGCACCGTCAAATATGGTTCGCACTCAGCTTGGGCTGAAGGAATATCTAACAAGAGCCTAAGTTAAGTGGGTCCGCCACTGGCCGTCCTTACCGTAATCGCCCGGACCCGACGTGCTCTCATTGGCTGAAAGCCGCCAACATGGCCGCTTACGACAAGCTACGATCGCTTCCGACAGCTTACGACTGCCAGTGGAAGACCTACTTTAGTGTCAAATTGGTGGAAAAGAAGAAGGCACTCGTGATGCGAGTCGATATCAGTTTTTATGGCACTTGCAGCCTCTGGCTCAAGTGCCATATACCGATCACAATTCCGTCTGTCGGTCTGTCGGTCGGTCCGAGTTTTTTTGTCCCACATATCCGAGTTAGGGTACTTCCAGATGTGCTAGGACAATGAAACTTGGCAGGCATATCAGGGACCCGACCAAACTAACCTGGAAATAATCAGTTTCCCGATCCGACTATATGGGGGGGAGTGCGGGGCGCTGGAAACTTGCAAATTTAGGGCATTTTGTCACTTTTTTTCTGAGTTAGGGTACTTATAGATGAGCTAGGACAATGAAACTTGGCAGGAATATCAGGGACCCGACCAAACGAACCTGGAAATAATCAGTTTCCCGATCCGACCATATGCGGGGGAGTGGGGGCGCTCGAAACTTGAAAATTTAGGGCATTTTGTCACACTTTTTCGAGTTAGGGTACTTCCAGATGAGCTAGGACAATGAAACTTGGCAGGAATATCAGGGACCTGACCAAAGTAACCTGGAAATAATAAGTTTCCCGATCCGACCATATGCGGGGGAGTTGGGGCGCTGGAAACTTGAAAATTTAGGGCATTTTGTCACACTTTTTCGAGTGAGGGTACTTCCAGATGAGCTAGGACAATGAAACTTGGCAGGAATATCACGGACCCGACCAAACTAACCTGGAAATAATCAGTTTCCCGATCCGACCATATGGAGGGGAGTGCGGGGCGCTGGAAACTTGAAAATTTAGGGCATTTTGTCACACTTTTTCGAGTTAGGGTACTTCCAGTTGTGCTAGGACCATGAAACTTGGCAGGCATATCAGAGACCCGACCAAACAAAATTAGGAATAATCAGTTTTCTGATCCGACCATTTTGGGGGGGGGTGGAGGGCAGGGGAATCCGGGAAACTGAGAAGTGTGTAACTTTCGAACGGATGATCGGATTGTAATGAAACTTCATAACTGAAGAGAATATATATCTGTAATGTCCCGTTTAAAGTCTTGACCGGATTCGGTAGCCAGGGGGGAGTTGGGGGGGGGGGGGAGACCGGAAATTTCAAGAAACGGTTAGAATGGAGGGATCGGAGTGAAACTTGCTGGGAAGAACAAGCATCTGCTCTAGATAAGTCCTTTAGACCATTGTACTGGATCCGGACACTTATGGGGGGGGGGGGGGGGCCCGGAATTCCGGTGATGGTGGTTTTTTGGATTTTCACGATGAAACTTGGCAGGCATATCAGGGACCCAATCAAACTGACTTCAAAATAAAAATATTGTTGATCAGATAATGGTGGGGGAGTGGAGGGAGGGGAATCCGCAGGGGAATCCGGGAAATTGAGAAGTGTGTAACTTTCGAACGGATGATCGGATTGTAATGAAACTTCATAACTGAACAGAATATATATCTGTAATGTCCCGTTTAAAGTCTTGACCGGATTCGGTAGCCAGGGGGGAGTTGGGGGGGGGAGACCGGAAATTTCAAGAAACGGTTAGAATGGAGGGATCGGAGTGAAACTTGCTGGGAAGAACAAGCATCTGCTCTAGATAAGTCCTTTAGGCCATTGTACTTGATCCGGACACTTATGGGGGGGGGGGTCCCGAAATTCCGGTGATGGTGGTTTTGGGGACTTTCACGATGAAACTTGGCAGGCATATCAGGGACCCAATCAAACTGACTTCAAAATAAAAATTTTGTCGATCAGATAATGGTGGGGGGAGTGGAGGGAGGGGAATCCGAAATTTTCAGTCATGCGTAATTTTAGAATGGTTGATCAGATTCGAGTGAAATTTAAGAATTCAACAGAGGACATTTCTCCGATGATTTTTTTCATATCCGGACCGGATCCGGCAACTATTGGGGGGGGGGGGGGAATACGTGCCCCGTTTAGAATGGAGGGATCGGGATGGAACTTTTTGGGAAGAACAAACAGATGCTCTAGGTAAGTCATTTGCTGAATCGGATTGGCTACGTGCACCGTGGGGGAGCTGGGTGGGGTGGGGGGGTGGACCGGAAATCTGGAGAAACGGTTAGAATGATGGTATCGGAGTGAAACTTGCTGGGAAGAACAAACATCTGGTCCATATAAATCTTTTACATAATTTGGCTGGATCCGGACACTTTAGGGGGGGGGGAGGGGTATCCCGGAATTCCGTTTTTGGGGGATTTTCACGACGAAACTTGGAAGGCATATCAGGGACCCGGTCAAACTGACTTGGAATAAAAAAAAAATCCTCGATATGAAAATCTTGGGGGGGGGGGGGGAGTTGAGGGAGGGGAATCCGGAATATTGAGTCATGCGTAACTTTGGAACGGGTGATCGGATTCGAGTGAAATTTAATAATTAAACAGAGGACATTTTTCTCTTGTGACCTTTTTCATTTCCGGACCGAATCCGGCAATTATCGGGGGGAGGGCGGAAAATACTTGACCCGCTTAGACTGGTGTGATCTGGATCGAACTTCGTGGGAATGACAAACAGATGCTCTGGATTAATCATTTACAGAACAGGATTGGCTCCGGTTATTGTGGGTGGAGTTGGAGGAGGGGGAGGGGGGTCTGGGATTCCGGTGATCGCGCGTTAAGGTACTTCCAGATGTGCTAGGACGATGAAACTTCGCTGGAATATTGGAGACTCAACAACATTTGCTTAGAAATTGCTACTTCCCAAATCCGATTATTCCTTAAAGTACCAATCTTGACCGCAAAGTAAAAAAAATACTTTTAAGCAATATATGGATTTTCGTGATGCCCATCAGCCCATTAGCAGTTTTGCCTCAAGGGTTTTGCTTACAAATGAAGTTCCAGCTCCCTTATAGCGCACATCTCAACCGCAAAGTCGAAACTTACTCTTGATCAATCAAATCATCTTGACACATGCAAGTGCCATATGAGCTTACAGCTCTTGTTCTTTTGGGAGGACTTCTAAAAGCGCAAATTGGGCAATTGTCGTTTTCGCGAAACTGGACCCGAGTTTTGTCGTTTTGCAGTTACCGTGGTATCAGATACCATGGCATCTGCAGAAGCGCAACTACTGTCTCAACACTCTATGTGACTAAGTCAAAACACGCCAGTGATCCTAGAGAAGAACGAGAAAACGTAGCACTAACGACTCAAACTCAACAACTCAATCCTGGGTTAACCAATCACGGCGATGTTTGGGAGCTGCTGTGATTCCGCTTCCGGCTCTTCCGCTAGGTATAGGACGATTTTGCATCGGCAACAAGAGTTAGTCATCAAGAGTATCCCCAAGAAAACAACTGACGGCAAGCAATCAGTCTATACACAATTCATGAAATCGACCCAGACAAAATTAAACAGGTTTCGACCCGATTTCCGGTTAGTTCCTTCGTCGGAACGACCGGAATTTCGGCCTCGGCTCTACCCGGCTTGTTAGCTCATCTGGAGGATCAAGAAGTAAGTCACTACGAATACAAAGAAGCTCTAGGAATTTTCCTTGAGATCGAAATAGCCGCTGACGGGGCTACCTTCGAATTACAGAAGGGTCGATGGAAGAGAAAGAAACGAAAATCACGGTACAGAGGTGGAATCACCACATGATATGGAATAAATACAAGAGGTTATGAACCAAAAAGCGACAAGCTTCTAGCTTACCGTTTGTCTGAAATAATAAAAAAATGAAAATTAGATCTGGCGAGCGGAACGACGGTGGGGGGGGGGGGGGGATTACAATTTTCCACGAATTAAAAGAGTAGGTTTTTCAGTTACACTTGACAATAAACATCAAAAGCAGAGTATACCGTAATGCAAAAAAATCGTTCCATGACGATGGGGGTGGAACCTCTTGTCTAAGTCTTTAACGAATAAAACTGTTGATATTCCCTTTTGGGTTGATCTTGTAATTCTGTATTGCAATAAACAGCAAAACGATTATAAGGTGGTAAGCAGATTGTTCCGTTTTCCAAGGGACTTACATGGCACCGCTCTTGTTTCTTATGCTGTATATTTCATGCCGGATATTTTGAATCCGGCAAATTTGTCGACGATTTTACGGAAAGTTCAATTCGACTTGGATCTGCAGGCGCTCCCTGGGCCCTTCTTTAGAAAACCAAATTCCCAACAACACCGTTCTTCCTTTGCTATTATCTCAGCCCTAGCTAGGCTATTCCAACGATATTCCGACCCTTCTATAATATAGCATGATATGGATCCGTGCCAAGAGGGTTCGAAATACTGATGGAATAGCTTTCAAGTTTCATTTCATTTTCATTTCTTCATTAAAAGTCTGGAACATGACTCGATCCGACAAGCTGATTTTGAGTCACCACATCACAAATACGGTAGACTATACTAAAAATGACAGAATGTTCCGCTTTTTTGCTTCCGAGGAGCAAATTGGTCAGAAATACCGGTTGTGCTACTTTTGCGTAATACTCGTGAAAATTATGGAGCCGAGCGAGGGTAAAAATAGCCGGGACGGGTTGTAATCTTTGAGAAACCCAGCAGAATTCCTAAGGAGTATGTTAGAATATTGGAATATAGACAGTATCTTGTGATTTAAGATCACAGTTTAAAAACGTTGATGACACGATGCAGCAGATGCACAGGATAGGAGAGCTCGGGTTGACCCGGACACTAATTTTTCTTTTGTCGCTAGGCCGCCATTTTTGGTGGATTACTCCGTTTTTTGTTGTCAAACGCGTAGAATGTCCGAGAGAATAGCTGGTGTTTTTTTCAGATTTTTTCTACATCAGGTTTTTAAGCGAACATTTTTTTTTCAGTTTTTCAATTTGTTTAAACCAAACCCATATTCATGGGGCAGGCCCCGGGTTGGTTCGGACATTATTTTCAATATACTATTTTACTCAACATTGTTTAAATGTGTAATGAAAGGGGAAAAGATAATAACTGCAGCTCAGAAGTTAACATAAAACTGAAGAAAAATGTTTTAAGATCAGCGGATATTGTAGAAGCCGAGGTTGCATTAAAATGAAAATATTTTATTTGCTCTTTCAGTTCCCCCAGCGATTCCAGGGGCTGACAACTTCCAACTTCTGTTCGATTCTATAGAAAGATGATTTTAGTCCCACTCTTGCATAGAAAGAATACCTTCCGTTCCTTTTCTTGTTCGACTTTTCCACAGAAGAAACACCTTTCGTTAGACTTTTTGCCAAACGGAACTTCATAAGGACGAAATCGTATTTCTTAGTTACCTTAAATTCCTTAAACCCATTTTTTTTTCAACTTTATTATAGCCAATCCTACTAGATTATTTGCTTCAGTTGTGGCCGTCTCTTTATAGTGTTCATTTGTTTCTATTTTGATAACTAATTCTGTTAACACGATAACAATTCTGGTAATATCTTTTTGTATTTTTCTAACTCAGTTTCGGGTTTTGCAGCAAAGACTGACTGAGCGAAACCCTTCAAAACTGTCCGAACCAACCCAACCCTGACTGAAATAACAAAATGGCGTACCAGAGGAAAACCAAGTAATCTATCTCGAAAAAACTAAGCAGGCTGTAAACCCCGATCACTAAGCTATACATTACCATGTAATTGCCTTCCAGTCACCACTAATCTTCGGGGAGCAGCTTTCTAACTTACCATGCGCAATTTTTTTCGTCTTTTTTTGAAAACGATGAAAGCAAGGACCATGAAACTTTGGTACAAAGTTTGGTCATTAAAAGGCAGATGTTGAGTATTTTTTTCAGATTTTAGCGACGATTTTTAATATTTGCTTCGCGGGTGTCCAGACCAAACCCGTCTCCGACCCAACCCCGAGCTCCCCTACAGAGTGCAACATATTAGTGGCAAAATTCGAAGGTATCAAAACCAGAAGTGTTTTCATGCTAGGTTTGAAACGTTAGCGCCTCAAATTATTTTGTTTCGTACCAACAGTGTCTGTACAAAAGCCGAGAGTAGGGTTGTACAGAAAACTGAGGACGAGTTATCCTTTGTTGGCATGCCTAGCAGAGAGACCAGGACACAGAGATTCGGAGTCTCTCGGTAGTTTTAAAATAGCAAAAAAAATGTTTTTATTTATTTATTGTACTTTAGCTTAGAAGCAAGACTTGGACTAAGAAATTTTTATATAGCAAGGAAATTTACAAATATTCCTTGAGCCTAAGCTGACTTTGAAAAACAGCGGCCGTGTCAAAAATTAAATCTCAGGACTAGTTTTTTCCCTACAGTGGTATTTGGAAGTAATTTGCCCGAATAAGATATTTATAGTCGGTAGAAGCTTCAGTTATTTATTACAGATTTGTTTCCTTCCCCGACGCTGGACCTGAAGATTGACAGCCTGACGAGGACCCTTGCCAAGAAGGGCCGCAATATCGCTGATGAAGCATCGTAGCTGACGTATCCGTTGTATACATTAACTGACAAGTAGCAGCTCTACCTTTTTACACAATATAATTCGCCCTTCGGCCCCTTTTAAGGTCAGAGCCCACAGGCAGCTGGCTAGTTTGTCTAGAAGAAAGTTCACAACCGCAAGCAAAAAACAAATTTCCCTCATAGCCAGAAAACAGACTTCGTCGACCAAAATCAGTCGCACTTCTTGTGTGATCCCGATGGAAAATTTATCTCAAAAGATTAGTATGAAGTTGTACGAAAAAGTAGCATGCAGTTCTAACTGATGCTACTACATGCTTCTACTTCAAGGCTTCCGTGTTACTGCATTCTACTGCATGCTACTATTAGCAAGATGGATGCTACTATAGCAAGACAGGATGCTATTGGATACTACTGCTTAAGACTGGCTCAGTCTGAGGTACATAAAATGATAGTATTCTTTACTATTACATATCAATTACATGCAACTTTTTCGTACAACTATCATACAACTACGCAGGCTACAAATTTTTCATCGGGATGCGAGGTTAATAAGGGCAAATACACGCCCAAATTTACCAGAGACCGTTGAAAACAGGGAGAGAAATTACTGATTTATCAGAAGGCATGCAATATCGCAGTTTGGCTGCTTAAGGAACGGTCGCAAAGCTTTGTTAAGGGGTTGGTAGATTAGTCTGTTAATACTGATGTACTTCCCACCTCAATGCACAACTGTACAGAAAGATGGAGCAATTAAATACAAAAATGTAATTATTATTTCTTGCGTCACTTGTGATATCACGCAATTCCAATGTTTACCTTCTCATTAACAAGCGCCATCAACAGTCCACCGATTTTAGGTTTTCCTTTCACAGTTATTTTCATGCTTTTGCTTTCTAGCCAAATCTTATCTCCCATGGGGATTATTTTCGCAATTAAACCCGCCTCTTGAGTCGTTTGTGATTGGTTCAGTCGAAGGTACGGAGAAACCAATCAGAGACAACGTTCTTTGGCGATATTAGTCAAGATTGAACCTAATAGGTACACTGTAAAAGTTTCTCCGAGTGAGGATTAAAGTTAACTGCAGCATTTGCTACTGGGATTAATCTTATCTCTACTGGGCTAAGATTAATCCGAATTAGAGATTATCCTATCTCAATAGAGACAAGATTAATCCCAGTAGCAAATCCTGCAAGATTTTATTTTTACAGTGTAGTATACTCTCACAGTCGAGCAAAATCGTAAATACACTGTAAACAAAAAATCTTGCAGCTACTGGGATTAATCTTGTCTCTAATTAGATAAGATTATCTCTAATCCGGATTAATCTTATCCCAGTAGAGATATTAATCCCAGTAGCAAATGCTGCAGTTAACTTTAATCCTTACTCGGAGAAAATTGTTACAGTGTAGTAGTTGATCTGTTTTTTTCTTCCCGGGAACCCGGGAAAAAGATCACTTAAAGTTCAACTGAAGAGCTTATCGTTCAATTTTCCCATCAAGGGGATGCAGTTGCTGCATCCACACTGTCAGAAGTTTCATAACAGATTGCGCATAACACTTTCAAGAATAACACCTTTTCATATTTTACGGTGCAAAACGGATAAGTCAGCTACATTTTATTCGAGCAATATTTCGGCCCTTCTTGGCAAGGGTCCTCTTCAGGCTCAAGCCGCTCAAGCTGGAAAATAAAGTTGTGGAAAAACAGTTTAAGATTCTTCCTTAAATATCTGATTTGGAAAACTTCTTCTCTGAAAGCTGGTTGGGGTTAAAGCTGGTGCTGTGATTTTATTCTGGACTCGGCGACTGTTTTTGTTGTTCGATTGGATCGTCGAAAGGGTAGAGATTCTTTTGCATTTTGGTTTTAGAGTCACCTGTTTCTTCTTCTTAAAATCACAGCACCAGCTTTAACCCCAACCAACTTTCAGAGAAGAAGTTCTCAAAAGCAATTTAAGGAAGAATCTTAAACTGTTTTTCCACAACTTTATTTTCCAGCTTGAGCGGCTTGAGCCTGAAGAGGACCCTTGCCAAGAAGGGCCGAAATATTGCTCGAATAAAATGTAGCTGACTTATCCGTTTTGCACCGTCAAATATGATTCGCAGTCAGCTTGGGCCGTAGAAACATCTAATACCTTTTCACTTAGAAATAAAGTGTTATGACCAATTAAGTTTACACTATTTCGTGCCTAGATCTCCAACAACCCCTTCAATTGGTAAAAATACTAACGGGAACGAAAGAAACATAACATATAACATCCCAAAGTGTTATCTGTTGAAACCGCGCATCCTGCTGTTGTCGTTATGTAACTTCTGCCACTGTAGTATTTTTACCTGTGGAAGGTGTTGTTGGAGATCTGGGCACGAAATAGTATTAACTTAATTGGCCATAACACTTTATTTCTAAGTGAAAAGGTGTTATTCTTGAAAGTGTTATGCGCAATCTGTTATGAAACTTCTGACAGTGTGGATGCAGCAACTGCATCCCCTTGGTGGGAAAATGGAACGATAAGCTCTTCAGTTGAACTTTAAGTGATTTTTCGCAACTAAAACGAAAACCAGTTTGAAACTTAGATCGTAACCTCTAACTCCGCTCCAGAGCCACCGGTTGATCAATTATAAAATATATTATGGACTACACTGTAAAAAGTTTCTCCGAGTAAGGATTAAAGTTAACTGCAGTATTTGTTACTGGGATTAATATCTCTACTGAGACAAGATTAATCCGAATTAAAGACAAGATTAATCCCAATAGCAAATAGTGCAAGATTTTTTTTTTTTTACAGTGTAATAAAGAATATTGTAAATTACCTATCCTTTGAAAGCGATTATGGCAGGAGAACGAGTCTTATTTATAAACTTAAAATGTAATGCACTAACCGACACTTGAAGGGAGATCCGCTCGCTAGCTCTTCTGTACTTCTGTCTGAACTCGTATCCCATGCATATTCTTAATCTCTTCTTTTAGTGTCTGAACGAGAAAACAATTCATAATATTAATAATAATACGAAGCAAGAGAAAAGGCTTTCGCCTCTAAATAACTCTAGGAAACTTTGAGTAGTCGAACTGATCAGAGTTAAAATCCCATCAATAATGCATTTGAAACAATTGTTCGATTCAGCATTAACCGCATTTTCGGTAAAGCTGTTCCAAGGATCATAATTCTGTTACCAAAACCCCACTTAAAACACGCCCTTGTGGAATCTTGATTGTGCAAACCCCCCATGATGGCGGTTCATGCTGAATCTTACTAAATCTGTCACTTCAAAACTGTCTTAACTTCCATTGACTAATTTGAATGTTTCAATCAGGTCTCCTCTAAAAAATCTGTATGCAATGGAGGGAAGGCACAACTTGGCTAATCTCACTTGGTAGGGAAGGTCGCGCAGCCTGGTACGAACTTCGTAGCTCTTTGTTGAAGTTTTTCATGATCCCCATCTGCTCGTGGGAGCAGATGATTGGTCACGGCTACCAAGAACAAATAATCAGATAGAACCTCCGTCTCCCTATCTCTGTAACATGACCATGCGAAAGTCGATTTTTCCCCGTACCCTGCCCGATGCAAACGAGCGGAGGTTAGGACCTACGCGGCACATCCCGTTTGTTTACCTCTACAAATAGCTATATCGCTGTGAAGCGCGTAGAAGAAACCTTCAAAGTCAAAGCCGATTGGTTCTCTGGATGCGCTCCACCCGATGAAAAATTCTTTGACGGTGTAGTTGTATGGTAGTTGTACGAAAAAGTTGCATGTATTGATATGTAGTAGCATGGAATGGTTTGATTTAACCTGCCTCCGACTGGGTTAATCTTAAGTAGTAGTATCCAATAGCATCCAATCTTGATGAAGTAGCATCCAGTTTGATTGTAGTAGCAAGCAGTGGCAACAGTTACTACTGCATGCTACTTTTTCGTACAACTCCATACGACTAATTCTCGAAATTTTTTCATCGGGCAAAGCGGGTCGGTGTGCCTCCTACACTTATTGCTCTGCTGTAAGCAACGGCGAAGACGGAAGTACACGGATATCACCTCAAAGACAGAGCAAGTACATCTAGCTCCGCTCGGTTTTGTCGGGGTATTCATAGTCGCTGCATGGGACCAAAGACGGAGGTTCTATCTGATTATTCGTTCTTGCGGGTTTAATATCACGAATTGAATAAATTGTTTGATTGATTGATTGAATGACAACCAATACTTTTCTCAATGAACTGCCGCCCGAAATCAACCTCAAAGGAACCAAGCGACTGTGTGATCTCATCTACTGCGAGTACCTGATGCTATAATCTACATAAGCCTACATGTTTAAGAATCTAATGATTCAGATAGTTCATGAAAAACGTTCTGTGAGAATTGCTGGGACGAAACTATTTAAAAACTGACTACAAAAGGACGAAGTATAGAGCAAAAACTTAATGCCAACGTTCCTTTCAGATCGAGATCGAGAAATGAACGATGACAGGCAAGGAGGTAAGGTAAGTACCAGTTTACCGAAAAAATTGCATGCATGCGTCAGACAGGCCAGTAACAACTTGGTTCTCATTTTGAGGTTGAACAGAATATAATACTATTTATCGATACCCGGTCATCAAAAGGTCGTATCTCCATTTTTGAGGCAAATTGAGTTAACCCAGCGGTTAGATACGTCCCTCATTAAATCCGACGACAAATTGCCGCCAGAAGCGCCAGAGGAACAATAATAATCACACGTGAGATCTTGGTATAAGTTATCTGAAGGGTGAATAAGCGATCAGGCTTTTGCACTGAACTGAAGTCGAAAGCCAGAAATGACAAACTTGATGACGGTTGACAGTTCAGTGTTGGGTAAAGCAAAAATAGAGGAAGAGGCATCTTAAAGGACACCTGAATGAAGAGTACCAAGTATCATCCCTATCTGTATGACTTCCGTTAACATTGCCTGCAGAAAACCCAATCCAAATACGAAATAGTGTTTCCAAGCTACGATTTTTGCTCCATTTTGTATCTGTCCTTATTTCAGTACCGAACAATTTTAGAAATGAACAAATGTCTCCAATCAACCCTTCTTCTGGAATATTTTTTTTACCAGTTAAGCCCAAACGTATATCTAGAAGAAATTCGAATACGATCCGGCCAGCGCTGTACAAGATTTGAATGAATTGCGCTTTTTGTCTTGGAGTCTGCATGTGCAAACCTCCAGAAACGAACATCCCTATTTTGAAAACGTCACGCTCAGGAGAAGAATGCTCGCCGTGGCCATGTCTGTAAATGCATTCTCCATGGTGTGTTCAAATATGGTTTCACTGTTCAGGTGTCCTTTAAACAGCTTTAAACATGGCTTGGCCTAAGAGGAATTGAAAATAGCAAAACAAACCTGGATAAACGTACACCAAGAAGTAACTTGTCATTGTTTTCTTTGCGATAGCGCACCTAGCGGCCAGAAAAGAACTAATCTGAGAGGAATTATATGAGGGGAGTATTCTTCGGTCAAAACTACACCTCTCCATGTTCTTGTCAACAACCAACGACGATTGAAGGGCCATCTAGAGTCTCTTATCAAAAAGATGTATCATGAGGGAGGTCGTGTCATCTGATCAAAATTTGTGTCTCAAGTAAAACTGATAAACAGGGAGATACGATCTTTTGAATAACCGAGTATCCTTATGTAGCTACGGATGGCCCATACAGTCAGTCTTTAAGCCGCTTTCACACTGACGCGTTGGGCCTTTCACACTGAGCAACGCAACGCAGAGCTTACGCAGGCAAATAAAACGCAACGCAAGAATAGTACTTGCGTATGCATCAGATTTTTTCAGTGAAGAATGGAAGTTTTTGTAGAAAAGCTGGGAGAAAACCTATTAATGGTGAAGAAAAACTTACTACAATGATGAAAGAAACGAAAGTTCAGCAGAAGAAGCCGAGAAAGGAAAGCGTAAATACTCATCCAGCGTGAGAGCTTCTCTCGCAGGTGCGAAAAATACGCTACGCAACCTGTATGTAACCAGTAGCGTTTATAAGGAGGGGCGACAGGGGCGATCGCCCCCCCCCCGAAATTCTTGAAAAAAGCGTTTTTTAATTGGAAAAACGTGTGCGAAATACGGGCGGCAGGGGCGATCTTCATCCGAAATTCTCAGAAGGGGTTTTTTACGGGAAAAACGTACGCGAAAATACAAATTGAGAAGCTAAATCGAAATTATTTACAGTATGGTTCAGTAATTGATCTTGGAAACAGTTTTTAAGTCGCAGTGTTCATGATTACAAGATTAAAAGGTGTATTTTGCACCTAGAGGTATTTTTAGTGTTAAAAACGGTTAAAATATGCAAAAAACGCCGAAAAATATTTGGCCTTCCGGCCGAAAAGGGGGTGGCCTTCGGAAGCATATTTTCACTGAGCTGTCACCCCTCCCGAAAATAATCGGAATATACGCTACTGTATGCAACGCAAGATAAACGCATACGGAACGCATCGCAACGTCGCGTCAACGTGAACGCGGCTTTAACCTACAATACGGAAAATAACATAGTTCACTCTTTGTAACAGGGTTGTCATTTCGTGAAAACCTGGGGGCAGTGTCGTCGCAAAAAGGTCAAAGTTTGGCACACATCACTTTGTTCCTCGCTATCTTCATGATTTTCCATGATTAGATGCCCCCCCCCCCCCCCCCACAAATGGCGCCTCTGCTTCCAAAACAACAACCTATTTAGATCTTCCGTCACATATTATCCGAACAATGTTAGTTCTGTAGTTTATAGGCGTCAAAACACCAGGGAAGAGCTCACTATCTCTAATCTTGCCTAGGTTGGAGATAGTGAGGAATCCATCCTTCCCCAAATGTTTCAGAATGTCTTCCTAGGTAGCGTCTGAAAACAGCATACAAACCTACCTCTTTTACGAGTTTGTGTTGTTTAACAACAGGCAGTCCATTAAAGTCTTTGGAAGACACGAAAACGGCGTACATAGCACCACATCCTCCTGAAGAGAAATATAGCAGTAAGGTAAGGGTTGTTGCTGTTGTTGTTTGAAGGTTGACGTCACGTGAGCTTCAGCCCAAACACGTACGTTCCAGTGGGTTTATATACTTTTAAATAGCCTTCAATACTTTTAAACCAATATGTTGGTTCACTTTTGGTTAACTTTTGCCTATAGGCTACGTCAATACTTTAAAAGGGAGGGTTTTCCTTTTCAAGACGTCGTCTGAATCTGGGTAAGCGTTCCTCACTGTATCTTCGTCTCTTCTTTGGGTAATTCCGAATCTAACTTTCACTCGTCAATCTATAACGCATAAACTTCCATTAATAATAATATGATAATAATTTTATTTTTCACCCATCAAAAAGCACATGGCATAGACGCATAGAAGAAGGAAACACTATAACAAGAGGAGACCAGACAAACATAGAGACTAGGACAACATTATCCTATCTACACAACTATCCTATTGTAGAAGAATGCTCTCCCATTGATGCTTAATGTTATTGTTGAAATTCTGTATAAGTTGTCCAACTGCTGTAATTAACACATAAACTCATCCCTTTTCGTCATAGAAATACTTCTCTGGGGTCGTCTTAAAATTACATACTAAAATACATAATAAAGAATGATCAAACAACTATTTACACTTTTCCCATCTTAAACTACAAAATCTTATACAACTTTGTAATTTTTATTAAATTATCCAAATAAATCACAGACAATTTCTGGCCCATGCAGGGGCACTTGAATGGCCTAGATGGACCTTACTGAAAAAGCACCAAATTCTTCTTATCACATTTACTTTTAAAATCATTCGCCAAGGTAAGGGTAGATCGTCTTGCCGTCCTACCTAGGCCCATTTAGATCGCGTAGTCTCTTGCCTCGAAATTGTAGATGTGCAAGTTTTCAATGTGTTGGGACAAAGGCAGTCGCCTGAATTTTATTTGTTTAACAGAAACTTGACGACCACTGAGAAGTCTATGGCCAGTATCGTATGGTCAGCCCTGCCGACCAAAAGCGCCAATACTTCGAAAAAAATCGGAAATCAGCTGCTAGAAATACCCCCGAGCTGCCTCGTCAGAGAGATTTCTCAAGTCCTTGTACTTTGTGAAAAATTACAATTCGACTACTTGATTGATTGACTTCTAATTGTATATAAATATAATGAGCTTGATTCGTAAGTGAATTGATTTGCAAGTGTATTACGGTATGCCTTGTTCTTGTATTGACAATTCTATGTTATACTTTTAAAGGAACAGAAAACTTGACTCAAACTTGACTCGGAGAGCTAGCTGACATATGAAGAATGTACCCTGAGTCGATATTGAGAGTAGCCTAATACAAATTCTTGTTACGACCATTGCAGTTTCCGGGCAGTTTCCGAGAATTCGACTTCTGAGTTAGTAGAAAAAAAGCAAAAGGTTTGTGTGCCGGGAGTAGGAATCGAACGCACGACCTCTTGTCTACTATCCCGATGTGTTAGTCAACACGGCCAAAGGCGAACTTTTTACAGTGCACAAGTGCATAATTATAGTGTATAAGGGGCAAGGGCCTGCCAGCTAGCTTTGGGAACACTAAGGAGGGGGTTCGAGATAACAAAGAAGGGGGGTCCTGTCGACAATAAGTAAATGTATCTTTATCTAAGCCCCCCAGGTCGGTTTGATGGCCGAAAGCTGCGTAGTCAAGTTTTCTGTGCCTTTAAGAGATATTTGGAAATATATGACTGATTGATTGACTGATAATTAATAATTCCTTCAGTGCAAGCCGACTGAAAATCATATCTGATGGGTAAGGGTACAAGTCGGCTGATATTTTATTTGAGCAATATCATTGCCCTTCTTGGCAAGGGTCCCCTTCTGACTGCAATTCTACTATCTTCATAAGGTCTATGGTTTTCTCCATGAGGCTCTGCAATACTCTATATGACTAAGTCCAAAACACGCCAGTGATCCTCGGGACGAACGAGAAAAAGTAGAACTAACGACTCAAACTCAACAAGTCAATCCTGTGTTAACCAATCACGGCGATGTTTGGGAGCAGCTGTGATAACGCTTCCGGCTTCCAAATTTAAATCCATTTTTTTTCTGTTTCATCTGTACATGGGAAGTACCTGCTCTTATTTCCTGTGCAAGCTTTTGTCAGGGAAGTATCAGAAAAAGACTGACAAGCTGTTAAACTATTTTCGTAGAAGCAGACTATTCGGCTGTTCTCTGAACATCCCCCTCGTAAGTCTTTATTTTGTCAAAAATCACACTGCTCTCCGCTTAAAGCCAACTAGAATCTTCTGAAGTCTGGAAAGAATCAACAGAACAGTGAGTAGGATAACAGTGATAGGATGACTGATGTTTGACATAGGCTATATCAAAACGTGGGTATACCCAAACGTTTTGGCATATCCTATCCAAAAAACAGAGATTTGTGGTAGTCTGACCTAACTAGACGCATACAGCTGATCAATAGACATAGGCTACAATGAAAAGCAAAAAATCTGATAAAGTGAATAAATAATAGTATGTGTTATTTTTTACCTGATATGTCTTTGACTTCTACCTCTGAAGGCGGAGGGAACCTTCCTGTCAGAATCATCATCAATTTATCTTCATTTTCAGATGTGGCATATCGCCTAGTCACACCATTCCTTAAAGGAAGTTTACCAAGGGTTCTCTGGAAAGTTTAATGTCACAATCAGTCAGTTACCACCTCAGATAGAGCAAGCACTTCAGATAGAACACAATTTGAAATGAATATCTATATGCACAATGCACAGATTATGAATATCTAGTCTAGCCTGTTTATTCAGTAACATCAGTGACTGCTGACAGTCAGGGCTCAAGGTCAAACCGAAGTCGCTATAGCCGGAATGCACTTGGAGGCAAATTTGTAATGCATTTTGCAAACCCTACATCCTGTACTGTTATGGTGTGTACCACATTCTTCAGAAAACATTAAAGTTTTGGAGACATTCTTCTTTAACCAATCTACAATTTTAATGTATCTCCCTCATTCATGTCATAGCCGTAAGTTATCTTCATAAGTTTGGTGTGCAAGATTCAGTCACTGGAGAGGACATTGGTGTATCTACTAAAAACATCTACTAATAAACCTTCTTGTCAGAATCATCCTCAATTTATCTTCACATTTAGACGTGGCGTATCACCTAGTCACACCATTCCTTAAAAAAAGGTTTAATTTCATTCATCTACCTCGTTTTCTACACAATGTTAGTCACGATTTTTACAGGCCCAGTTAGTAAAATAGTCTAAATTGTTGTGCTTTCTATTGATTTTTACTTGTGTTGTTTTTCCTTTTTTCCCTTTACTCCACTGTTGCCTTGTGCATTTGGTGGGTCATAAATTAAATATATAATAAATAGGCTACAGTGCCTCAATGGCAGGGCATTGGTGGCAATCCTTTGCAGATCGACAATTTGCATGTTGGACCTTACTTACCATAGTCAGAGGCGTTACTAGCCAAAATGTTTGGGGGGAGGGGGGGGGGGTCAATGTATTTACCGACTGGTTGGTCATTTTTACCGACTGCTTTTGCAGATAAAAACGACTATTATTGAGAAAAACAACTATGTTGACGAAAAATTGGCTGATTTAATGGAAAACCACAATTTCTAAGAAAATATCTACTATTTTTAAGTGAAACCAACTGTTCTTAAAAAACTGACTGTTTACAAGAAAAAAGTGACTGTTTTTACTAAAAATAGAGGCGCTTCGCGCCGACTTGGCTATTTTTTACCGACTGGCCGACAACATTCAGGGGGGGGGGGGGTGTGTCCCCCCCTAGTTGTAATGCCCCTGACCCAGTCAACCACGAACCCCTGATTTTTGGACACCCTTTGCCAAACTCTGGATATGTCTAGCGTTTGGCATACCCTATGCCTAACGCTGGATACACTATTCCAGGTGCTGGATACTGTAACCCAGTAAAATACTGATGATTTGAGTGAAGCTAAAAATTCGACCAATCAGAACTCCTTTATATTGAGGTAGGTCAGGGTTAGGTTACCAACAGGTCTCAGCGTTTGGCATAGGGTATCCAGCGTTGGGCATAGGCTATGCCAAACGCTAGATTTACCCAGCGTTTGGCATAGGGTATCCAAAATTCAGAGATTTGTGGTTATGATAAAGAATTAAGCTGTGTAGTGGTGTAATGTGTAGGGGTTCAGTTAAGATAGTAGCGTGCGGCGTGTTTATGTGTAGCGGGCGAGCATGATAATGTTGGCGACTGGTTTGTGGTGCGAATACACCGTTATGCACCGAGTCTGTTCGATATGTTTATAGCGTGGTTAGGTGCGAATACACCGAGTCTTCTCGAATACACCGAGTCTCTTCGAAGGCGATACTCAGTTCGTAGGTCAATAACTAAGCAGAGGTTTTATTCACTTACATCGAATCAGGATACAGCACTGCACTAGAAGGTTAAATGAACTGAGGCTATGCCCCAGCTTGACTGGAACTGGAACTGGAAAACCCGTCCTTTTATCTGGTCTGTAACCTCGCTTACAGTGCAACAACCAATAGGAGAAAAGCGAGGGCGTTAGAGCTAGTCCAAAATTAGAGAGAGAGTTGAGGATAGAGCTTGTTTTAGTAAGTTTTGATCAAGATATTTGGGTTCTCCTAAATGTATCCTCACATGGCAGACTGCCCTGACCATAGTTACTACGCATGACATCGCAGATCCTGACTTCTTGGCTTCAAGACTGGACTGAATTTTTCCATTTTCGGCCAGACATTGTGACGTGGGCGGACAAATCATGTCACAGACAGTGAGCGTGTTCCATCCTACTTACCGTAGTTACCACGCATGACGTTACAAATTCTGCCTTTTTGTCGTCAAGGCTGGAACGATTTTTCTATTTTCCAGTGGAATATCATGCCACAGGTGAATCCGACCAATCACGTGACAGAGATTCGTGGTTACCACGCTTACCATGCTCCCGAGCGTGGTAAGCAAACAGTTACTATTAGTTACTATTTCGAGAAGGCTGGAACGGTCAGCGTAGTAACTTTTCGTGAGGTTGGAACGGATTTAGTAACTAATAATTACTATTGGTACGAGGGTAGAACACGCTCAGTATAGCTACCAAGCTAACTGTGCTCCCACACTCCTGAGCATGGTAAGCAAATAGTTACTATTTCGAGAAGGTTGGAGCCAGGTTGGAACGATCAGCAGGGGCGTCGCAAGGGGGGGGGCAGGGTGCGGGGACCCCCCCTCCCCCACCTTTTTGAGATTCGGTAAAATTTTCGGCCGGAGGCCCAAAATTTAACTAAAATTGTTCGGTATTTTTTCGATAGGCTAGCAGAACTGTTCGATCTATTTACGGGAATTCGGTAGTTATACAGAATCCTAAATAGGCTATCTGTACAAATCTCTTCGGTATAATGATCGGGATTCGGTATAATTGCCAGTATTCGGTAGTTATCACGAATTTCGTGAGAGAATTTACTGAAATCATTTGGTAATTTTTCCGAACTATTCGGTATATTTATGGAGATTCCGTAGTTACACAGAATCCCGAATAAGCTATTGGTTAAAACTTATTCGGTATCATGATTGGGATTTGGTAGTTTATTTAGTATAATTTCCAGGATTAGGAAGTTAACCACGAATCCTGACTTTGTTCCAGTTTCGTTGAAGGTATACCGAATATGAATATTGTTCGGTAGTCTTTCGATACCAAAACAATTCGGTATAATAACCGGGATACGGTAGTTATACCGAATCCCGAACATGCGATCGGTCAAAACTTATTCGGTATAATAACTGGGATTCGGTAATTTATTTGTTATAATTGCCAGGATTCGGAAGTTACTACGAACCTCGAAACTCAGAAGAGGTCGAGTGAAGCACTGGTCGCACACATAAGGGATGATCTATGATATCATCGATAGCCCTTACTTTTATTTTGGATCCCAAAAAGAATATCTAATCATCAATATTTTGAAAATTCTGCCTGCAGCACTTTTCGTAATATTCTCTATTCTGTGGAAGGGCGCGTCATTTGCCGCGGTTTTTAAGCCAGTTTTAGGATTGAGATTTTGAAACATTAAAAGCTACAATTTGGATGGAAAATAAATTTGGCAGGAAAAAGCAAAAAAAAATCTCGCCTGCGGCCCTCCTTTTATGTGATTATGGGTAGTATTGACTAGACTATAGTTGCTGCTGCTGCCGGAACGTCGCTCTAGAGTCCCGGTATTTAATCAACAGTAAATGATAAAATTTGTAAGAGAAGCATGAAATTTTAGCCAACAGAAAAAAAATGGATTTTGAAAATTTTCGCCTGCGGCGCTCGATTTAATTTTCTATTGGCTATAATAGATAGAAGCTGTTAATGCAATCATGCAATATATTCGCCATGTGGGCTTCCCCAGAACGCCGCGTAATAATTGGCTTATCGTCTTTCATGCTGCCCTTTATTATTACTCTTCCTACGTAATCGTTTCTGTTCCATGATTTAAAGCTCGAATTCTTAGATCTAGGATTCGGTAAAGTTTTTGAAAGATTCGGTAAAATTTTGGCTCTGCAACCCCCCCCCCACCAAAAATGCACTTGCGATGCCCCTGACGATCAGCATGGTAACTTGTCACGAGCTTGGAAAAAAACTGTAACTAGCAGTTAGTATTGTTAAAAGGGTGGAACATGCTCAGTGTGGTTGTATGTGTAAATGTTTTGTTTGTTGTGGGATACCACTTTTTAGGCTGTGTCTATATCATTATTACTATACAGTAGACATATCCTTCTTTGAACAGTTACAGTAGAGGTATGCTTATGTGAACACTTTTTGACAGTGGACTTTGCCATTTTCAGGCACTTGCTGTGTCTAAAGCTAACTACCAGTTAGCCAAAGTAGGTTATAAAGGGCATCTGAAAACACCTGTATAGGTATTTTGGATCTTCATTCTACCATTTAGCCCAAAACTACACTGTTCACATTAAATTAACTGTTCACATAAGCATACCTCTACTGTATGGTACTTCAGTTAAGTAACTGTTCAAACCAGAGGCGTCACTAGCCAAAATGTTTGGGGGGGGACGAGGAATTTACCGACTGTTTCTTCAGAAAAAACTACTGTTTTCAACACAAAAAATTACAGTTTTGAAAAAAAATCGACTGATTTTCAGAAAAATCCACTGATTTTCAGAAAAACCAACTGTTTTGACGAAAAATCAACCAATTTTCAGAAAAACCGACTGTGAAGTACCTCTACTGTATGGTACTTCAGTTAAGTAATTGTTCAAACCAGAGGCGTCACTAGCCAAAATGTTTGGGGGGGGACGAGGAATTTACCGACTGTTTCTTCAGAAAAAACGACTGTTTTCACACAAAAAATTACAGTTTTGAAAAAAAATCGGCTGATTTTCAGAAAAACCGACTGTTTTGACGAAAAATCGACCAATTTTCAGAAAAAACGACTGTTTTTGTGAAAGAAATCAACTGTTTTGACGAAAAATCGCGGCGCTTCGCGCTACTCGGTTATTTTTTACCGACTGGCCGACAGCATTGGGGGGGGGCATCCCCCCCCCTCCCCCCCCCAGTCGTGACGCCCCTGGTTCAAACTGTCAAAGAAGCAGTTAACTTAAATCATCTTCTTAACTTATGCTGGGTTTACACACTGCATAAATCCAAGCGTATTTTGAAACGAGCATATTTTATGCACATTTTGAGCTTGAAAAGATTTCTAGCAATACAGACGTATTTAGATACAAAACGGACCAATTTCTCAAATACATCTGTCTTGCTAGAAATCTTTTCAAGCTCAAACATGCATAAAATACACTAAGATTTCAAAATACGCTTGGGTTTTATATGCAGTGTGTAAATGGACCATTAGGCCTATACAGCATTTCAGCATACAGCCTCAGCATACACATTTCTAGCCAACAGTCCTATACTAGAGAGAAACTTGTCAGTTCCACCCATTCAAGATGAGAAATACCAAAGGAAGAGCAAAAGGGCAACAGGACTACAAGTAAAGTAAAAGGCAACCTTTATTACACAACTTACCAAAGCAAAAGTCATATTTTCTACGATTTGAAAACTACGCTCTTGCCGGGGTTGCTAAGCCAAGGCTCATGAAATCAGAGGTTGCCACACGATAAAAATAAAATTCGCTACTGGGGTCCGAGAAACCTTCCAACTCATATTCAGGGCGTCATTTGGGGCGGGCGTGGCTGCCCCCCCCCCCTCCTTGGCCTTCTAAAGAAGCCCGGAGCTACAGAAAATTAGCCAGAAAAATTTGTTTCTCATCAGAACTGTGACACCTGGTTGCGCCATATCAGTGGACCAAGTGTCACTCATGAAAACTGACCCCTTTTTAATCCGAGACAATGACCCATTGTTCGAGGTTTGAGCCTGGTGTGTCTGGTTTCTGATTATGAAGAGACATTATCTTTGTAACAAGGCTTCGAGTGTCACTTTATGATTTCTTCATGGATAGCTGAGGGCCCCCTTTGAAATTCAGCTGGGGCACCACCCCGAAGGAGCGCAAAATATAAGAGTAGTACGAGGAGAGGGTCACTGAACACACAGAGCTTTTTCCACTTATTCCTTGTTCCGAGGACTCCTCGGGGAATCGAAGGGAACGGCGAGAATAGAGGGAGTCACTCCGAGCGGACTCGCGTACGGAAAACAATGGGGACACAGGAAATGCTTCCAAAATGGATTTCGTTCCAAAAAAAAGTATTTAGTTGACGAAATTAGTCTGATCCACTTTATTTTTGGTTTTGTTTATTCTGATTGTTTTGATGAATTTTACATTGCACCAACACCAGCAAAAACTGTTTCCCCTCTGAATCTGAAAGGGAGTTCTTTTTATGACGATGACGGTAATTGGAGCATTCCCCGTCCGTGGGGATCCGCGAGAATATGGGAATACGAGGAATACCCCGGGACAAACGAAAACGCGGGGGCTCGTCAAGTGGAGTCCTCAGGGAAGGGCGAAAATACGCCTCATGTTTAACGTGGGGTGCAGCAAAGGCTCCTCTGTTTCCGTTTTGTATCGGATGGTCATTTTATTTGGAAAGGGTCGAGCTGAAGCACCGTCATGTACCAGTTTTCAGTCAAATGTCACACAATAGCTGGCCCCTTACTTTCATTTGTGACCCAAAAACGCACTCTGATCATGAGAAATTCCAAAATTTTCGCATGCAGCGCCTTTTGCAGTAGCCTACGCTCTGTTTACTTTGAGGTTTGGGTCCATAATTTCGGGCATCAGCCATTTTCAAAACCTAAAACTTGTTCGGGAAGTGGTAATTTTTTAGAAAACATGCAGGCTAAAAAAAAAATCGCCTGCGGCGCTTGTTCCCATTTTGTTGCTTGATAGTCATTAGAAGCTGCTGTGATAGCATCGCTCTCCAACGAGTTCCTCTTATCAGGTATGACCTTTGCCTTTCACGAACTGGTTTCTTGAAATTCGTTTAGTTTTCACGATGTGGTACAGTACGTTTTGTGTCTATTGTTTCTAAACCGTTTAACTCTTCTGCCGTATTGGGATATCACCCCCCTCCCCCCTTCAAACCATCCCTACGTAACGGAGCCCTGGACGCCGCCACTGCCCCTCCTTAGTTTCCAGCGAAATGACGCCTCTGCTCATTTTATAATTACATGTCATGGTCAAGTATACCGTTACCGTAAGAAAATTCGCATATAAGGCGTATTCTCGCCGTTCCCCGAGGAGTGGAATCGAAGGGAAACGGCGAGAATAGAGGGAGTTACTCCACGCGGACTCCGCGTACAGAAACAGCAAGAATACGGGGAATGCTTCTAAAATAGATTTTGTTCGAAAAATGAATATGCAGCTGAAAAAATTAGTCTAGATTCACTTTATTTTTGGTTTTGTTTATTCTGATTCTTTTTAATTAATTTTACATAGCACCTACATCAGCAAAAATTGATTCCCCTCCGAATTTGAAAGGGAGTCCTTTTTGATGATGGTGATGATAATCGGAGCATTCCCCGTCCATGGGGACTCGCGAGAATACGGGGAGTGAGTCCCCGGGACAAAACACGCGGGGACTCCTCAAGTGGAGTTCTCGGGGAACGGCGAGAATACGCCTATAGAGACAACCCGCGTTGCCGTTTGCCGATTAGTTGGCTACGAGAGAAATCTCACATACGGCGCGCGGTCGCTAGTCGGCTAGAGGCGTATTCTCGCCGTTTCCCGAGGACTCCTCGGAGAATCGAAGGGAACGGCGAGAATAGAGGGAGGCACTCCACGCGGACTCCGCGTACGGAAAAGAACGAGAACACAGGGAATGCTTCCAAAATGAATTTTCTTCTGTAAAAAAAAATTTACATTGCACAAACACCAGCAAAAATTGATTCCCCTCTGAATCTGAAAGGGAGTCCTTTTCGACGATAGTGATGATAATCGCAGCATTCCGTGGGGATTCGCGAGAGTACGAGGAGTGAATCCCCGGGACAAACAAAAACGTGGGGACTCCTCAAGTGGGGTCCTCGGGGTACTGGATTTCTGACAGGTATGTTTTGAGGTATCCCCCTCCCCCCCGCCCAAGCTTTTCAAACCACCCCTGTGTAACGGAGCCCTGGACGCCGTCACTGCCCCCCCCCCTTAGTTTTCAGCAAAATGACGCCTCTGCGCATAATAAGTTATTATGCTTACAGCTCATGGTCAAGTATACCATTAATGAATACAAGTTTAGAGAAATTGACTCCTGACTGAATTAAACTGTAAATATAAGATTTGAGTAATTGTAAATATATTTTTGATTTCGATTTAGTTAATTTATTTATAATTGTCAATACTTTTTGCCTAGTCTCAAGTTTGCGTGTTGTGAGATTTTTACCATTGTCTTCTTTGTGACGCGTCCAAACTATCTTATGATGATACTGGCAAGAAATAAATTGATTGATTACCGTTAGAAAATTCGTAAAACACGCGTTGCCGTTTGCCGATTAGTTGGCTACGAGAGAAATCTCACATACGGCGCACGGTCACTAGTCGACTAGATATGAAGGGGTAAAAAATTCAGATTTGTTCAAAAGTTTTTACCTTTTATAAATATTTAAAATTTTGAAAGATTTTTATCAGTTAAGATACAAAATTTGTCAGTGTTTAGGATCATTTAATTTTTCAGTGTTTGAGTTTTTTTGGAAAATTTTCCCTATTCATAACTAGAGGCCTGTTCTTGCTGTCCCCGGAGACTTCCTTTGAGCAGTCCCCATGTTTTTCTTTGACAGCTATACACATTTTCTTATTGTAGCGAACCAGCTGGATAGACCTCTCCGCTCCTATTCGAATTCTCTTACTGGAGCGAACCAAGGCATAAGGCGTATTCTCGCCGTTCCACGGGAAAACAAGGAGAACGGCGATAATACAGAGGGTCAATCCACGCAGACTCCGCGGACGAAAAACAACGAGAACATGGGGAATGCTTCCAAAATTGATTTTGTTCGAAAAAAAAAAATTCAGGTGACGGAATTCTCTGGATACGCTTTATTTTTGGTTTTGTTTATTCTGATTCTTTTTACTTAATTTTATATTGTTATTACTTACAAACAAAAAATCGTAATCACAATGAAAAAGATGACCTTTTCTCAAAATCAGTTTTAAACCATAACCAAACTTAATACTTCATTTGACTAAATTCCAGTCCAACCCTCAGGGAGAAACGTCCCCCGAACGATGACCCAAATCCTTTGTCAAACAATAACCGGCGTTCGTTGTGGACAGCAGTAGTGACGCTTCCGGAGTAGGGTTGGTTGGGACTTCTCCGTTCCTATTCGAATTTTCTTACTGGAGCGAACTAAGGCATAATTGCGCATAATAAACCGTCTCTAACATGTTTTTTTTTGTAAAACAAGAACGTCAGAACTCCCAAAATCGATTCCCCTCCGAATTTGAAAGGGAGTCCTTTTTGATGATGTTGATGATAATCGGAGCACTCCCCGTCCATGGGGACTCGCGAGAATACGGGGAGTGAGTCCCTGAGACAAACAAAAATGCGGGGAGTCCTCAAAAGGAGTCCTCGGGGAACGGCGAGAATACGCCGACGGTATTCTCGTCGTTCCTTGGGGACTTATTCGGGAATCCAGGGGAACGGCGAGACAGATGAGGTCACACAGCGCGGACTCACTCAGCGGTTCTTGGAAAACAGATGTGAGGGGTGGTTAAAAAGAATGCTATGTTTTATTTGTAGAAATACGAAGTTGAAAATGATAAACAAATCAGAAAAACAAAAGGGAAAATAAGGCAGACTATAACATTTACAGACTAATTCCATCACAAAATAAAGAAAATCTAAAAGATTTCACGCTGTCGCAGTATTGGATTCAATATACATGTCACCCGGAAACAAAAGGAGCGCAAGTGTAATTTTGGAAAGCGAAGCGAGCTTTGACGACGTTGCAAGAACAGCCGGCGCAGAACAGCCCTTTTGCGGGAGCGCCTGATATCTACAAGTCTGGAAAGTGAAGACTGGGGAAAGTTTTCGCGTGACTGGCTACTGAGCTCGACAGAAGATGCCATTCAAGCAAACACATGACAACTAGACATGGGCACTGTTGCTGTTTCTATTTTTTTCCTCCTGTTTTCTGTTTCAGGGAACCAAAAATAAACAGAACAGCTGTTTTGCAGCCAACTGTTTTCGTTCTAGTGTGTCTGTTTTTTTTTGTTTTACCTGTTTCAGCCACATCTCTTTTTGGGGGCAACCCACCTTATCAGTACTACAACTAATCTTTTAATTCAAGATTTCCATCATTTCGAAATGCCACAGTCCAAAAGAGGCAAATTTGTCAACCTTACCAGTGCCCACGCGAAATGTTGATGCGATGACGGCTATGAAAAATACTGAGCAAGAATCAAGCAATAGTAGGAACAACAGCAACAAATTTAATATTTCTTCTTATTTATTCGAAATCGTGAACAAATGGGAGCTTCAGATACCGTAAATATTTATTCAGCCCAAGCTGACGGCGAATCACATTTGACTGAGCTAAATGGATAATACGTAGTCAGCTAAGTCTTAAGGCGGCTTCACATTGCCACTTAAGAACTAAAGTTAAGTAGTAAAAGTTACGTTAAGTTAAGTATGCCTTTAACTTTGAGTGTAAGAAGTTGAAAAATTTTCAACTTTGAAAAATACTAAAGTGAAGTGAGATTTCTTACGTTAAGTGCGACTTTAGACGCATAAAGTACACTTAAGAGGCCTAAATACTCCAGTGTGAAAGGGGTTTTAAGTCAGTGTGAAGCCGCCTTTAGACTACTGCTGCAGCATTCCAGCCCTTCGTGGCAGCAGCCGCCTTCGGCTCCAATCTGAACAATTGCGCAAGCGCTCAAACGTGATGTGTAAAAGTAAAACGTACACCATATATGAACTGAAGGAAATTAGGAATCTCCGGGCCCATAAAGAAATATTTAGGTCTAAGGTAGTTGGGGTAATGCATTACGGGTCTGAAGTATGGGGTTATGAGAAAATAGATAAAATAGAAGTTTTGCAGTTAGGGTATTTTAAAAGGTGGTTAGGGGTTAGTAAATTTACAAATAGTGTAGTGATTAAGGGTGAGTTAGGTCTAACATCGTTGAGAAATGTAAGATTAGTGAATATGGTTAGACTTTGGGAAAAGATTGTTAGTTTGCCACGTGTTAGAATAATAAAATCAGCATACTTAGAAGCGTTGAAAGATGATTCGTTTAATTCGTGGCCTTATTTGGTAAAAAAGATATTGGATGATTGTGGAATTGGTGAAATGTGGAATAATGGAGTAGGAAATGAGGAAGGAGTTAGCAAGCTAGTACAGGAAATACTTAAGAGCCAGGAAATACAGGTTTGGCACGTCCAAAAGGATCAATCCGAATCCCTGAGGCTTTATGCCACGGTAAGAGAGACATGGGGTGAGAGTATAATGTTTAAAGCGGGTCTTAAGCGGGAGGAACTAAGAATAATTATTGAAATGTTGGCGGACACCCTGCCAATTGGTGCTAGAAGACGTTATATTGGTAATTTTAGGCAGAAATCCGGTCCTTACTTCTGTCCGATGTGTGGATGCGAGAATGAGAGTTTGGTTCACATGGTTTGCGAGTGCATGGAGCTGAGTGGATGGAGGAAAGAACAGTACGGTGTGAGTGAGTTTGATGAAGAATGGTTAATTAGAGTTGTTGGGAATTAATGTTTTACTACGATTAAGAGATTGGGGCGATTCCTGAGGACAGCGATGGAACATAGAAGCAGATTTTTGGATTAGGGAAATAACAAAGAAATACTGGAAATGGTTATTAGAGAAGAGAAAGATTAAGATTAAGGAGGAGCTTTTTCTCTTTTTTGTGTTTTTATTTTGTTTTGTGCGTTTTCCTCTAGTATGTGATATTTTTTGTGACTTCTTGTTGCCATGGCCCTCGGGCTGCTTAGCAATTAATAAATCTATCTATCTATCTATTGTGTACGAACAGCCTAATAACCATTCGCCCTTGACTTTTAGTTCATTGGTCAATATGGGCCCAGTTGCCAGCGTTTGGATGGGGGGGGGGGTATCACCGAAAGATAGATCTAGACCCCAATGATAACACGTATTCCGAATCTCACCTCGACACCAGTCATGGTTAGCAAGTTTGCGCAGTTGGCCCATTCCACTTGCCCCTGAACCGGAAGGGTGGGTGGGGTGGGGGAGGGGGGGGGGTCTAAAGACCCATCTGGACAATGATATTCACGCATTCCAAATTTCACCTTAGTACCAGTCATGTTTAGCAAGTTTGGGAATTTGGTCACGTAATTTACTCTGGGCAATCCGGACCCAGTTGCACATAATTCGCAAAACGGTGGTAGGCCTTTTAAAATTTAACTGAAAGCAAACTAATTTTTGTGTCATTTTAATTGAACATACTGAATTATTCGGATTCTGCAAACGGAATTTTTTATTTTCCACTATCTGCTCTAGTTATGACGTTCAAAATATGTGCGGCCGTCCCCACAACGCAAATTCTACTATGACTCGGGAAATTTTAATCTAAACACAAACGCGGCTTCTCAGTGGGCAGTGGTGAGATTGGCGAAGATTGCTTAGTGCCGAAACAAAAAAAAATCATAAATCTTTCTCGTAAGGCGTAGCCTACAATAAAAATATAAGCGCATCGAGGTACCACAAATCACACTGAAATTCCAATATTTGAAAATCAATTATTCATGAACAGCGGAACAACGAAGTAACGTATTTTCAGCGTCTCTTCAAGCTAATTTAAGTGAATAAGTGATGGGTAACTAGACTGTCCTATCCCAGCCCTTTTCGGTTAAACTTCAAAGGAAACATTAGTCACTGGGGGAATTGTGACCAATTGCCCTTGCAGAGAGTGTATAGAATCCCCAAAAGGCACAACTAGACCCCAAGGCCCAGAAGTACACCAAGTTTCAAATCAGAATCTGTCATGGTTCACGAGATAAGAATGATAAAATAAAACGGTGAAAACACGAGAACGGAAAACCGGCTATCGCGACCGCAAGAGTGGAGTGTTCATAAATGAACTTTCCACTAAACGTCAACGTCAGGGAAGGAGCCTGACGTCGACCCAGAGGATTGACAGCCTGACGAGGACCCTTGCCAAGAAGGGCCGAAATATCGCTGATGAATAATCGTAGCTGACGTATCCGTTGTAAACATTGTTTGAATAAACGTGGTATCCAGTCAGTTACCTTGGTAACTGATATTCAGATACGACGGTCGGGACCGAGGTACTAATCATGGTATCTGAAAAATTCCTTTAACTTTCAGTATCACCAACACAAGAGCCTGGGTGTTCGTCAAAAGGGTGGGAAAGAAGTTTAGCACTTGTGATGTTAGTGGAATTTAGTATTTCTTTTGGGATTAATTCCAAAAGGGCAAATTCCGCAATTGTCGTTTCAGCAAAGCAACCGTGGTATCAGATACCACGGATGCAACTGCAAAAACGACAAAATGCAAATCCAGCTACCAGGGTATCAGATACCATGGTATCTCGAAACGCAGGTATTGACACGAAAACACCCGCCATGATGACGGGATGAAAAACCCAGCGGAGCCATCTTCGCGAAATTGTCTCCCAGTCTATGGCTCATTCCCCCTCCAGTCTCCCCAGATTTTTTCGGAAAAAGATGTGTTTTCTGGGCGCAATTTTGCATTTTCAACAAATTCAGGATCAAAGCTGGTTTTGTATTTCTGGACGACACTCCCACTCCCAGGTTCCCACTATTTGAAAACAACTGGAATTCACTGACAATAACTTCTTTCCTTACTATGTAATAAAGGTAGTCTTGTTCATTCCCTAGCTTCCTACACTGTAAAAAGTTTCTCCGAATAAGGACGCAGTATTTGCTGCTGGGATTAATCTTATCTCTATTGGGATAAAATTAATCCGAATGTGGGAAAATCTTATCTCAATAAAGACAAGATTAATCCCAGTAGCAAATACTGCAAGATTTTTTTTACAGTGTTTACACCGTAAAAAGTCTCCCATTATCGGACTTTAGTAGTTGTGCATCACCGATCTCGGACATCTAATCCTAATTCGGAGAAAAAAAAAATCCGAATTCGGAGAGTTATAATCCAATGCAGTGTTTGTGGAAATTGTCACCGATTTCGGACAAATGTGTTCCTAATTCGGCACAGCTACTATAGTCCGATAAAGCGGAGACCTTTTACAGTGTAGACTACATACCAGTTTTGGCCTCTAAAACAATAACGGTAAATTCTCTCATGTCTTAAAACTGCATTGTCTTTAAAAAAAAAAAATAGGAAAAGAAACATACACATGACGTTCAGGTAAGGCACCTTTGAAATGCGATTTCGAGGTTTTGCACAACTGTTCACTTCTTTTTGGTAACTTTTGAAAAAACAGTTCTACGCATCGAAGATCCAGGAATGAAACTGCGCTCTGATGCTCCAGGAGAGTTGGGAATGATATCCTCATCGGAATCAGCTGATTGGCTACAAAAGACACTGATGTTAAAAATACAAATCGAGTAGCTACAGAGCGCGTTCGACCCTACTTACCGTAGTAACTACGCATGACGTCAAGGATACATCCCTCATAAAATTCGATGACGAATTGCTACCAGACGCACTAGAGGAACAACAACAATCACACGTGAGATCTTGGTATAAGTTATCTGAAAGGTGAATAAGCGATTAGCTTTCGGTTCATATCGAGTCACGTATTAGCCCCGCGGAAAAGTCAGCCAGCACTCATAACTGAAGTCGGACGCCAGAAATGACAAACTTGATGACGCTTGACAGACCAGAGTTGAGACATCTTAAACAGTTTTAAAAATGGCTTGAAGATAACAAACCTGCATAAACTTGCACCAAGAAGTAACGTGTTATTGTTTTCTTTACGACAGCGCACCTAGCGGCCAAAAAGAACTAATCTGACAGGAATTTTATGACGGGCGTATTCTCGGTTCTTGGCGTCAAGGCTGGAACGATTTTTTATATTTTCTGCCACATACCGTGCCAGGGGCTAGTCGCGCCAATAGCAGAGATCGTAGCTACCACGCTAAGTACGCTCCCGAGCGTGGTAATAGTTACTATTTCGAGAAGGTTGGAATCGTCGGCGTAGTAATTTTTCACGAGGTTGAAACGAAAATAGTAATTATCGTTGGAAGGGTGGAACACGCTCACAATTTGTATTCCAATATTCGAACACGCGTGACTCTTTCTAATTTCTGCCGTGTTTAAAAAAAATTAAAAACCCATCACGGCTGTTCCTCGCGCAGCCCTCTTGGTTCTGAACGACAACCACGGAGAAGTTCACATAATCGGTATTTCCGATCACTCAGCTCCTCGCAGGCGATCCGTGGCTGCTCGATGTGGTTCAAAATGCGCCAAACACGGCAAGTGCAAGAATCAGTCTAGCGCCGTTGGGCTGGATAAACATTACAACGGAAGTTCAGAATCAAAATGGATATAACGACCACTTAACATCGACCTCTAGTAAAGCTGAAAGCTTAACGCTAAACTATAGATGTTCCTACGGCCCAAGCTGACTGCGAATCATATTTGACGGTGCAAAACGGATAAGTCAGCTACATTTTATTCGAGCTATATTTCGGCCCTTCTTGGCAAGGGTCCTTTTCAGGCTCAAGCCGCTCAAGCTGGAAAATTAACTTCATTTTAACTTTAATTTTAATTTTTTTGCCAAAACTTTTGATTTTTTTCATTAAAACAGTCGATTTTTCGTCAAAACAGTCGTTTTTTTCTGAAAATCAGTCGATTTTTTCGAAACTGTAGTTTTTTTCTTGAAAATAGTCGTTTTTTCTGCAAAAAAAGTTAATTTTCCAGCTTGAGCGGCTTGAGCCTGAAAAGGACCCTTGCCAAGAAGGGCCGAAATATAGCTCGAATAAAATGTAGCTGACTTATCCGTTTTGCACCGTCAAATATTAACGCTAAACGTACATAAACGTAAATAAATAAAACTTTATCAGCATAAAAGTTGTTCACGGAGTTTTTTAGGACATTAATTACATCACTCGTCCCTATTTGGATGTTAGGACACTCCAACGATTAAATATTCCTTCAGCGCAAGCAGTGGCGCCATTTGGGGGGGGGGGGATGGCAAAACAGGCTGATTTTTTGTTTGCCTGCGGCGCTCAGTTTCAAGATAATTTGCTGTTTGTTAGATGTTTTAAGATGTTAACCCCATATCCGAACTTAAAAGATTTCATGAGTCAAGATCTACTTCTCGAGATCGCGACAAATCCAGATAGGGTTTCGATCGAAACCCTCAGAGAGTCTGAAGTCGCTTGTTCTGTCATATTGATAGGCCTCAAACTCCAGGTCACAGCATGCTCCAGTGATCATTTTTATTTGTGAAGGATCTTTGAACAATGCGTGATTCTTGCATATGCTCATTATGGTATATTTAAAACTGCGATAACCTCGAAAGGGTTAATTTTACCCTAAAAAGCAATTAAATTTTACGTCTCGGCAAAAAAAAATCTAGGATGTTGGAAAATGGATGTTTGGCCCCCCACCCCCCTGATACTGAAATGGCGCCACTGAGCGCAAGCTGACCGCGAATCATGTTTGACAGTGCAAAACGGATAAGTCAGCTACATTTTATTAGAGCTATATCTAGGCCTTTTCTTTGCAAGGGTCCTCTTCATACTCAAGCTGGAAAATGGACTTGTGGAAAAACAACTTTCGTCAAACGTCAACTTAAAAACATGCCCAACAGTCAACTTGAAAACATGCCCAAGCTGGCGAATAGTAATGGAGGAGATGCATAAAGCGACACGTTCTCAATCCGGCCTCGATTAACATCATTGTCTTATTTTGCTTTGGAAAAAGAAGAACGGTTTTTAATAGAGTATTTTCGCGAGAGAATTTTCGCGCGGATTTGTGTCCATAGTGGACCCCTGCCACAAGATTCTGAAACACGCAGAGTACCAACAACCATCTCCTCTGATTGGCACTAATTGCGTTTTTCTAGATACCATGGTATCTGATACCACTGTCTAAAGTCGTTTTTGCAGTTATCGTGTATCTGATACCACGGTCAAAAAGGGTTTTTTCAGTTATCGTGGTATCTGATATTCACACTGTCAGAAGTTTCATAACAGACTGCGCATAACACTTTCAAGAATAACATCTTTTCACTTAGAAAAAAAGTGTTATGACCAATTAAGTCGCCACTATTTCGTGCCCAGATCTCCAACAACACCTTCAATAGGTAGAAATACTACACTGTCAGAAGTTACATAACGACAACAGCAGGATGCGCGGTTTCAACAGATAACAGTTTGGGATGTTATATGTTATGTTTCTTTCTTTCCCGTTAGTATTTTTACCAATTGAAGGTGTTGTTGGAGATCTAGGCACGAAATAGTGTAAACTTAATTGGTCATAACACTTTATTTCTACGTGAAAAGGTGTTATTCTTGAAAGTGTTATGCGCAATCTGTTATGAAACTTCTGACAGTGCAGATACCACGGTCCGACCGTGGTAACTGATCGTAGTATCTTAAAAAAATCATCTCATCTTCATAATTTTTTGTCAAATTGGTGGGAAAGAAGTTTGGCACTTAGTGATGTTACTGAAGATCAGTTCTTCTTTTGTGATGACTTCGAAAAGCGCAATTTCGACAATTGTCGTTTTTGCAGAGCAACCGTATTTCAGATACCACGGTAAATGCAAAAACGACTAATTGCAGATCCAGTTACCGTGGTAGCAGATACCATGGTATCTGCAAAAACGAAACTACTATAATGGCAATCGTTGAAGCTTAAAGCACACGGGACATTTTTCTCTTACCTCGACCCGTTCCCGCCATTGGTGGCTATCCTTGTTCGTGTGAGAGTGGCTTGTTTCAATCCAGGCTGGAGTCTAGAACCAAAAGATACATTCAGTATTTAAAGGACCTGTCTTACCTATAATACTAATGCAACCTACTTCCATGATCACTCCATATATTTCTAAGCCCGGAGACCCCAACTTCGTACGGTACATTCTAACATCTGTCACAAAACCACGCTGGTTTTCTCACTTGCCTTGTTTTGCTACCTTCGATGTATCACGCTGTCGACGGTTGTCTGCGAGAAATTTTTCCATCAGAAAAAATGGTGATGTAAATTGTTTTCTCGTTTTCGCTACAAGTCAACGGGGATCGGAAAAGGCTTAAAACAGCCAAAACCGTGGGTCATTAGTTTTAAAGTATTCAAATATTTTAAATACTGTAAGTTGAAGAGTAAATAGTGCGAAGTGTCCTTTAAGAGTGGCGTATCATCTACAAGGACAACCCTCTCCTCTGATTGGAACTATACTAGTAGCGTTTTGCAGATACCATGGTAACTGGATCTGCCATTAGTCATTTTCGCAGTTACCGTGGTATCCGATACCGCGGTTGCTCGGCAAAAACGACAATTGCCGAAATTGCTCTTTTCGAAGTCGTCTCAAAGGAAAACTGATTTCCAGTCACATCACTAAAGGCGCATTCTCGCTCTTCGCCGAGGACTCCACTTGAGGAGTCAGCGCGTTTTTGTTTGTCCCGGGGACTCACTCCCCGTATTCTCGCGAGTTCCCACGGACGGGGAATGCTCCGATTATCATCACCGTCATCAAAAAGGACTCCCTTTCAGATTCGGAGGGGAATCAATTTTTGCTGGTGCTGGTGCACTGTAAAATTAATTAAAAATAATCAGAATAAAGAAAACCAAAAATAAAGTGGAATTTCGTCAACTGCATATTTTTTTTTTCGAACAAAATCCATTTTAGAAGCATTCCCCGTGTTCTCGTTGTTTCCCTAGGCGGAGTCCGCGTGGAGTGACTCCCTCTATTCTCGCCGTTCCCTTCGATCCCCCGAGGAGCCCTGGGGGAAGGGCGAGAATAGGCCTTAACTTCTTTCCCAGCAATTTGACAAAATCCTAAACTCTATTGTTGGTGATGATGAAAGTGAGACGACTTTTCCAGAAACCACGTTCGGACCGTGGTATCTGAATATTAGATACCATGAGTATGGAATTCATTGCCTGAAACTGTTAGTGTCCGAAGATAGGAAAGTTTTTAAAAGAGCTCTAAAAAGATTTATGTTATCTAGCAAGTATATTTAATGACAAACGATTGGCTTTTAGCCATACAATCAGTTGGGAAAATACGATTTGCAGTTTCTTTTTGACATCCTCTTCCGACTGTTCTGCATGTGTTGATTCGGTATCAGAGGCACGACAAAAACATTCAGAATTCGATTTCTTCAGTGCTTTGCCCGACAAATATTCGCAGGATTTCAGTTATTGCGTATAAAAAGAACCCGATGTGCAGACGAGTCGACCGACGCCTAACAACTGTATACACAATTTTATTTCTTCTGTGTTTGCCGGCGCTTCGTGCTGACAAACAAGTGAAGTTTGTCACTGAATCTGTCTGATTCAGTTGATTCATTTTTGTTTGTGCTCGGAGGAAGATCAGACCTATGTCGCAAACCTTTTTTTGTTTTTTTATTTTTTCTTTGGTCATATGTCTGTTGTCGTAAATTCTCGTGTTGTCCTTAAATTTTAGCGTTGATGTGTGATAGTTGTTCGTTTGTTTTTTCTTTACAATGTCTTAGGCTAGAATTGTATTAAGCATTTTTACAAACCCACCAGAATTAGTGAAGCGTCGTTTTTTATGCCACTGGCATGTCTGAAGCTTTTGAGAAACACCAGGTTTATTTATATTTGCCATTAAAATTGTACCTTACCTTACGAGGACTGGCCAGATACCACGATAACCACAAAAACGCCTTTTGACCGTGGTATCGGATACCACGGTAACTGAAAACGAATTTACACCGTGGTATCAGATACCATGGTATCTGCAAAAACACTAGTAATGGCAATCGCTGCAGCTTAAAGCACACAGGACATATTAATCAGAGGTGGTGGACTCGGACTCTGGACTCGTCTCGAGACACCTTTTTCTGTGACTCGGACTCGTCTCGTCCCGAGATCCGGCCGAGTCACCCAAGTCCAAGAGACGTCTCGGACAGCAAATTCAAAATAGAATTGACGTCTCCGGGGACCAATTCAAGATATTTGCCAAGGGATGGTTATGTCGTAACCTTTGCAAGTAGGATTAAGTCAAGTAATACCTTGGAGTTCTAAGGTTTCATATCAGGAACCGGAGGTAACAAAGTTGTAAAGGCTTTTGACAAAAACGAAACATATTGTTGGACTCGGGGCGTGACTCGGTCTCGAGACACCTTTTTCGCGGACTCGGTCTCGTCTGGTGTCGAACGATTTTTTTCGTGGACTCGGACTCGTCTTGACTCGTGAGCGTCACTTCGGTCTCGGTCTTGATCACAGCGGACTCGCAGCACCTCTGATATTAATATCCTTCAGTTGATTCATGCTTGGCATTTAACTTCTCTTCACACGAAACCCGCTAGTTGAAAACGAAACTGATTTTATAATAAACAACGTTTATTACGATCGGTGTGATGGTTTTATTGTGGTTCAGTGGTGCAGGTCAGTAACTAAATCATTTCTACTCTATTCATAAGAAATTCATAAAATCATCATTTAAGTAATAAATATTATTTTACTCATATTACGCATCCTTCTGTTGTCCTTTCTGAACTTCTGACAGTGCAATTAGACGTAATTTAGCCAATGAACATTGTAAGCCGTCATTTATCAATGTAAAAACAAACCTTGGTGATTTTTTTGCGGGTTCGCCTTTCTTGCCCTCCACTTTTGAGCCATCCTCTCGTACAGCTTGACGGACATCTGGACTGCTTTCCGTTTCCGAAGACGTGGCAACGCGCGGGCGCCTCATAAAACTGAGTGGCAACTCTGCAGCTCTGGTTGTAGGAAGGGTTTTTCGTGGGGATGCTAAAAAAATTAGAGTTGCTTTACCTCATGTTCTTTTTGCTGCAACAATCGTAGAAAATTTTCGAATTTGCGACATATCTGCTGTTACAAGTCTTTGATTCATGTGGGCCGAGAAGGTGGGAGACACCATCATTTTTCGATGGGTCTGATTTTACGTTACCAACGTTATCCAGAAAATACTTGAACACAATTCACCCATGAACGTCAATCCGCCATTGCTACTTAACTATTCATTGATCTCCTGACGCTTGTCAAAGATTACTAGACGCTTCGAGAAGGCATGTAAGAGGATTACAAGAACTAAGTACATCACCATGTAGACGTTTAGATGTCGAAAGAAGAAATCATCGGCCAGTTTGACATTTTTAGGTCTCGGAAGCTGAATATTATTTGGCTCAGTTTCAGAATCTTCAAGAAATCACTATAACGAATTTAGTATAATTTACGGCGTTTGTTTACTGTCATCTAGTTTACATCCTTAATTCTTTGGATTTACGGGAATTAACAAGAAAAAACAGAAAACAAAATACTTAAAGAAATCGATCATACAAATAATTACTCTACTTTTTCTACACATTTTCCATATGCCTGCTACAATAACAAGACCAAACTTTTCGATGGGATCCCATAAATTCAATATCTGATCCAGACAACTGGGTCGTGTCTTAGCCAGATCCAGTCATCGCCAGAATCCTTGAACATTCTTACAATTAAAATTCAGAAACAGATTAAGGCCAAATAGCTAATCATCTGAGAAAACCAAGTTCAGATATGGATGCAGCATGTGTGTTTACCCGTATAAGTCATATCTGTTTTGACGAAAAGTTCATGCCACTTCTGCCAATTTGCCGGTCTCGGCCGAACTCTAGAACTACTTGTCCGGCGAAAAAAGAAAGCTAAAAAACGAACTCAGGGTATCTCTTTTCCCCAACAATGAACATCTAATCAACTTCAAATAAAAATTTAACTTATAACAAATTTTCCGACTCCAGCCGGATTCCAGTCGAACTATATGTCCGGGTAAAATATGATTGTCACACACGGATTCAGCGTCTCTTCTTACCCCTAAATCGGTTATCTAATCAGCTAGAAATAAAACCAACTTCTAAAAATTTTCCGGTTTTGGCCGGATTCCGGGCGAACTACATGTCCGGGAAGAAAATTGTTTTCACATAAAAGTTCAGCATGTCTTCTTGCCCTAAATCGGACATCTGATCAACTCCAAATAAAACTTTTAATTTTAACAAACTTTCCGGTTTGGGCCGGATTCCGGATGAACTACTTGTCCGTCGAGAAAATGGTGTTGACCATCGTCTTCAGCATGTCTTCCTACCCCATAATCGACTATCACATTAGCTGTTTCAAAATATTTTGTTTGCCCCTTAATTTGAACCCCCTCCCCCACCCCTAAATGTAGCGCTACAAAGCCCATTTACGAACTCGACTGGTCCGCCGACCCATCGAATCTTCACACCAAGTTTCATCAAAATATCTCATTCCCTTCGAGAGTTATCGTGCTTACAGATGGACGGACGGACAGACGGACAACTTTTGCGAAGTCATAGGTATCCCTCAACTTACGTTTTGGGATCCCAAAAACGTTTTGTTAGATCCAAAGTCAAACTATGATTCCATACTCCCCATGTGGGGCGCTTCTGACCAGCGCCGCTAGATGACCCAGCGGTAGGATCGAGCCGTGGCTTCATCTTGGGTCTTGGGTGGGGGGTTCTAGACGTTGCTAGTGCTAGAATGCTTATGATATAACTCCTTTAAAATATCATATTTCAAATTTTCCAAATTTCTCCTTGGGTTTCCCATTTCTTTCAGTAATTCGCAGTTGGTTTCCAGTTTTAAAGTAAAAGACCCAGTTTTATTTTTGAGGAAAACGATGACCAACTTTTATAAAAAAGATTCGGTAGCCCTCCAAACCCACAACCTGTACCCATTTTTTAACAAGTGAATAATATAGTGCGTGAATAAGTATAACTTAGTTGTCGAAATCGTGTGTATCTTTTATAATATTTGTGTGTCACTGAATGGACCAGATGGTTTAGGCATAGTTTTGTTTTATAAATTATTTTGTACTCCTCAGTTCTGAGGGAAATAAATAAATAAATAAATAAATAAAGGCTCAGCGAAAAAAGACAACCCCGTAATCTCCACTATTAAAAATACTGCAGAAGTTTAAAGGGCATGAAAATTCAGGAGAAATTTACGGGTCATTTAGTCCGGTTAAAGGAAATCTCGCACTACTTAAAGGACCTGTCTTACCTATAATATCAACGCAACCTACTTCCATAATCACTCCGTATATTTCTAAACCCAGAGACCCCAATTTCGTACTGTACATTCTACCCCCTCTGACAAAACCACGCTGATTTTCTCACTTGCCGTGTTTTGCTACCTTCGATGTGTATCACGCTGTCGACGGTTGTCTGCGAGAAGTTTTTCCATTAAAAAAAACGGTTATGTAAATTGTTTCCCTGTTTTCGCTACAAGTCAACGGGTCTCGGGAAAGGCTTAAAACAGCAAAAACCGTGGGATATTTTTTGAAAGCACAGCCTGGTTTTAAAGTATTCAAATATTTTAAAATACTGTAAGTTGAACAGTAAATTGTGCGAGGGGTCCTTTAAAGCCAGGCTTCAACGTTTCCCAGATGTCCGAGGCTTCCACGTAGTGAAGCCAACTCTTCCAGATTTTACATACAGATACGGACTTGAGAAAAGTCCTGTGAATTACCGAATTCGTTAACGAATGAAACCAAATAAAAACGTTAAATACCGAATTTACGAAGGGACGCACCGAATGCGGTGAAACTGATGCAGCTGAACAGAAGTTTGGTGAATTAGCAAATTCGATAAAGAATGGGATCCAATAAAGACGTTAAACCACCCAATTTAGAAAAATGGAGACAAAAGATTTTATACAACGGCCAACTCTCCAACTCTTCCGGATTTTCATGATAATGATGAGATGCTGATTTTGCTATTCTTCAACATTTCCTGGATGTCGACTTCGCACTTCAAATATCTCTTACATCTCAGTCACAACTGTCAATCACTTTCCCTTTTCTTCCTACATTTGCATATTTGTTGTCTCTCGAACGGGTTGCTTCTATTCTATAGCACCTTCCAGACATCCGGAATCTGGGATGTTCAACACCCCGGACTTCCAGACGTTTTTGACCTGGCTTCAACTTCCAGATCCGTCTGGACGAAAAGGGCTGTCTGGAATCGGGAAGAAAGATCTGGGAGGCCTGGCTTTCAATGCTTATGTTGTAATAATAATTATAATTATCTTTATTCTTTCCCTTTATCACAATGCAATAACATGGATATCGTCAAAAAAAGAGAAAAAATTGCTAATGCTCCAATTTGCTAGATTAGTTGATTACTTCAGAACCCGGCTCTTCTTTTCAGAAAACTACCAACGCCTTTCGAAGTTTTAAGCCCTTCTCCAGGCCCATTGACTGCTAGCAAAACCAAGGAAAAATTTACACAACCGTTTTTTCTGATGATTGAGCTTCAAATATATAACTTTCGAAAACATCGCACGAATGGAAAATAGCGAAATAAGGCAAGTGTGAAAATCAGTGAGGTGTCGTCAGGGGACTGACGACACCTCACTGATTTTCCTATGTACCGTTTGCCTATGTACCATTTCCTATGTACCGTATGAAATTCGGGTTTCCCAAAATCAGGACGGAGCGATTGCGGAACTACAGGCTGCATTCGCGTTGTAGGTACGACTTCTCCTTTGAGGAAAAATATAAGAGATTTTGATTAAAGGGTATTCTCGCCGTTCCCCGAGGACTCCTCGGGGAATCGAAGGGAACGGCGAGAATAGAGGGAGTCACTCCACGCGGACTCCGCGTACGGAAAACAACGAGAACAAGGGGAATGCTTCCGAAATGGATTTTGTTCTAAAAATAAATATGCAGTTGACGAATTTAGTCCGGATCCACTTTATTTTTGGTTTTGTATATTGTTTTTAATTAATTTTACGTTGCACCAACACCAGCAAAAATTGATTCCCCTCTGAATCTGAATGGGAGTCCTTCTTGATGATGGTGATGATAATCGGAGCATTCCCCGTCTGTGGGGACTCGCGAGCATACGGGGAGTGAGTCCCGGGACAAACAAAAACGCAGGGACTCCTCAAGTGGAGTCCTCGGGGAACGGCGAGAATACGCCTTAAGAGATTAAAAAATATAAACATTTACTTATTATTATTATTCTCTATCTAAATTCCTATAAAAACCTTGCTTACTTATTAACTATTTCCAAAGCATGTAAATGTGCTACCACGACTAATTATGTGTCATGTAAAGGGGATCTTCTTAGTTATTCAGCTCAATTTTGTTCACCTTAATCGCGCTAAACATCAAAGCGAGCGATTTTTTTTTGCCAAAAAGAAAGTTTTGTCAAAGCCCCCCCCCCCCGAAATCGAACTCTCACGGTACCTACACAGAAAATTCGTGATTAAATTTCGACAAAATAAAATTTTGGTCACAAAGTCAAAATATGCTCCCTAAGAAAAATGTCCGGTCAGATTTACCGTTCCTATCGAAAGGCAACTTGTGACCGACGAGGTCAACGGGACAGAAATACTCTTTCAAAAAGCAACGATAATGTGTTGTCCCCAGATTGTCCATCTATTCCCCCCTCCCCTCCCGTCTTCCGTGCGTCGGTCCGACCTTTATTTCTGGTCATATCTTGTAAGTATATGAGTTACTTTGTTTCGGGTCTGTATATTTCGTAAATATTTTTTTCCTCTTCTAGCTTTAGGCTATTTGGATATTCAACTTGACTGATTGATAGAACATAGAATAGAATAGTAATTTATTCGCTCACACTTTCACGGTTACAAAACCACAATTGGTGAGTACTGTCATGCACAAATTTATCAGTATAACATACATTTAAAAGTAAATACAAATTGTCAAAGGCTATTTAAAATTTCAACGATCTTTGGTATAAAACTGTTTTGGTAACGGCTGTGTTTGGCCGCTAGTGGTTGGAATACTGGGATCTTCGTAGAGACCGCTCGCTCTTGCCTTTCCCTCACATTGTTGTATGGGGGAGGGAGAAACTCATTGCAGATGGGGTGCGTATTAAATTTTTGACCTATCTCGAGGCATAGGTTCATTCACAGCCTGTCGACGTTGCCTACACTGATTTGGGATGTGTCCTACACAGAAAACCTATAAGTTGGAGGGGGGGGGGGGGGTTAAACGACCGTAACGCCCTCTGTCAAGGAGGTACGACACTTCCAAACCAGTTGCGTTTTTGCAGATACCATGGTATCTGTTACCACTGTAACTGAATCTGCAATTAGTCGTTTTTGCAGTAACCGTGGTATCTGATATACTGTTGCTCTGCAAAAACGACAATTGCGGAAATTGCCCTTTTCGAAGTCATCCGAAAAGAAAAACTGATATTCAGTTACATCACTAAGTGCCAAACTTCTTTCCACCAATTTGACTAAACTTGATGAAAGTGAGATGACTTTTTCAGATACCACGACCAGTTACTACGGTCGGACCGTGGTATCTGAATATCTGATACCACGATAACTTGCCAAATACCACGATAACTGCAAAAACGCCTTTTGACCGTGGTACCAGATACCACGATAATTGCAAAAACGACTTTACATCGTGGTATCAGATACCATAGTATCTGTTAAAACACAACTCATATCAAACTCACCCTTTCCTTCAGATTGTTGGCTCTTCTTTCCAGATCGTTCAGACGATATTTCCTTGACGACAGCGCTTGCTATTGGCAGTTTCAGAACGTTCTTTTCCGAAGCAGGGGAACTGAAACTGCTATTCGCTGACGAGTTTCTGATCGCTAAACGCCGTTCTCGTGGTGACAACATGCTTCGAATGGATCGCCGAAGCTCCCCAGGAGATGGCTGCACAGTGACAAAGACGCTTGCTGTTGGGCGCTGTCTCACGGCGCTTCTTGCAGGAGTTACAACTGGGCTACCGTCGCCGCCATCTGTTGCAGCTAGAGATACGCGTTTCTTCTCGCTAGAACGCGCTTGGTAGGTTCGCGCTGGAGGAGTTCGCGATTCCTCTTCACTCCATAAAGAACTGTTCCTAGTTGAGGTTCGTGTGCGGACAGGTTCCTTCTCAGTATTTGAGTGCTGCAAAATCGAACGTTTGGACGAGTCGTGGCGGCTCAAAACGACCACCGGAGACGTGAGGGGGCTATCCACAAACGGTGCGACGCCGGAAATCCGGCTCCCGTGGTTGGTTCTTACCGGACTGGGGGTCACCCCGGCACTGAGGTTGACTCTGACAAACCGACTCTTCTTAGCGGTGCTCAGGTTCGTTTTTCGGGACTGCGGCTCCCCAAGCGCCGAAGATCCTCCTTTCGGGTCAGCTACAATCTTGGAAAGGACCGACACTGGAATCCTTTTGACGATAACTTTTGCGGAATGGATTTCGTCCGAATCCGTTCGGGAGAAGACCTCATTCGAACTTTCCGTCTCTATGAGTTGACGTCGAGAGCGGGTCGGTTTTTGGGCGGTCTGGGTTTTAGCCGTTGCTTTTCGGGCGGTTTGCTTTTCGGCTGGAGTATCATCAGGTTCGGCTAGCGAGGAATCATCATCAGGGGTTTGAACAATCTGACGCCTAGCTCGAGTAACCTTTTGGGCGGTTTCCTTTTCGGCTGGAATATCATCAGGTTCGGCTTGCGAGGAATCATCATCAGGGGTTTCAACAATCTGACGCCTAGCTCGAGTAACCTTTTGGGCGGTTTGAATTTTGACCGTCTGCTTTCGGGCGGTTTGCTGTCCAACCTGAATGCCGTCAGAAATGGGGCTTTCCTCGATAAGTTGTCGTCTCGATCTCGTGCTTCTTAATATGGTCGCTTTTTGGGCGGTTTTAGGGGCGGCAGATTTAGGCGTTTTCGGATAGGCACGAGCGGAGGGCTCATCTAACGCGGTGACTTGAACTCGTTTCTTCGCAGTCGTGGGAGGGATAGCGGAAGCTCCTGGAACTCGCTTTTTCCGGGCAGATTTCCGGCTTTCCGGATTTCCGGCTAGTGGCTCAGAAACCTCCGATTCCGCGCTATCTAGACCGTTCAGCGGCTTCGTCTTCGATCTAGACTGTGTGGTGTTTTTTCCGGCCGAATTGCGCTGGATATTAACCTCGATTTCGGAATCATCTTCCGTCGTGTCCCCCTGGGTGACGATTAGTTCCGAATCCGATGTACTTTCGGCGTCTCGTTCATCTGGTTTACGACCAGCTTGCTTCCGGTTATTGTGCCTTCCGGAAACCGGTATGCTTTCTTCGGAATTTTCTGGCACATTTGATTTTCCGGTCCGGATCCGGTTTCCTCTTTTCAACACACCACTTCCTTCATCAATTTCCGACATAACATCCTCCATCGTGTCATCTCCTCGATTTTCTGCGGGCTGATTAGTTTGTCTTGTCCGTGGTTCGCTGTCTTCGTTACTCCGGTTTTCCGCGGCCACTGAGAGCTCCGATTCCGAGGGTATATCGACGTCTGAGAAGGTGCGATGGGGTTCCGCAAGTGAACTGCGGTTATTCGGTCGGACGAGCAAATGAGCTTCCTAAAATAAATAATTACGTTAGTTAACTGTTGGGCTAAATATCCGTTACTTATCTAATTGTCCGTGACCGAAGAGAAGCGGCCAATAGTTGCGTTTTTGCAGATACCTGTATCTGCAATTCTTCATTTTTGCAGTTACCGTGGTATCTAATATACGGTTGCTCTGCAAAAACGACAATTGCCGAAATTGCCCTTTTCGTCGTCCGAAAAGAAAAACTGATATTCAGTCACATCACTAAGTGCCAAACTTCTTTCCACCAATTTGACAAAAACTGATGAAAGTGAGATGACTTTTTCAGATACCACGATCAGTTACCACGGTCGAACCGTGGTATCTGAATATCAGATACCACGATAACTGTCCAGATACCACGATAACTACAAAAATGCCTTTTGACAGTGGTACCAGATACCACAATAACTGCAAAAACGACTTTAGACCGTGGTATCAGATACCATGGCATCTGCAAACGCAACTAATCGTGAGACAGATCTTTCGAGACAAAAACTGATGAAGTTTTCACAGCGGAATACTAGAAGAAATATAATTTCTAGGGTTGAGGCAGGGTTTCGAAGAGTCGAAAGCTTTGGTAAAGAAGAAGCAAAAGATTTTATCATGCCTTAGCAGAACCTTCCAGAATCTTAGAGCGTGTTCCACCCTTCTAACAATAGTGACTATTAGTTACTTTTTTCGTTCCACCCTCGAGAAAAGTTACTACGCTGACCGATCCAACCTTCTCGAAATACTAACTATTTACTTAGAACGCCCGAGAGCGTTACAAGTTGTGGTAACTACGATCTCTGTGACGTGATTGGCCTGATTAGTCCGAGGAAGGATATTTTACCGAAAACAGAAAAATGAGTTCCAGCCTTGACGCCAAAAGCCAGGTTCCTCGACGTAACGCGTAGTAACTATGGTAGGTAGGGTGGAACAAGCTCTTAGCTTTCCATAGGTTACATGTGCAAGGAACTTCCAGGCTGAGAAGCTATATGAATCAAAAGGTTGGGTGAAGAGAGGGTTACCTTGGGTATGAATCGGTTCTCGATTGCCACGAGGTTTAATTGTCTTCTATTTATCTATAATATTGAATATTTTGTTTATATATATAGTTGTTTATGTATGTATTGCATTTTTTTTCCTTTTCTTTTTTGTTCCCAATATAACTATGCGAAGTGATTAAACTATTGAGTCCTGATACAAACAAATCTGTATAGATTTTCACGTGGCAGATCTGCTATGATACTGAATTTGTTTTTGTGAAATTCCATTATATATTAAATCTTTGTCTCTCTTGTCTCTCTAAATGTGACAGGAATCTGAGTACAGCGTGAGTATGACTTTTCCAAAGCCGTGCCTGTTCCCAGATAATACTTGGAGGGGGGATTAGCTGCTGTTTCACGTCACGTCTGGACGGGCTCTTGCCCTTTTGGTCATTACGTCTCATTTTGTGGACATACAATTATCTTTCACCTATGCAGTATCTTATGAGAGAGGTAATTAGACACTAAATCAAGCACCCCATAAGCGTCACTGGTTGAGAAGCCATCTCCAAAATGTGATTTAAAAAATGGTTGTCATGTACAGATTCAGCATCTTTTCTTGCTCCTAAATCGGACATCTAATCAACTACAAATACAACTTTCGCTTTTTACAAATTTTCCGGTCGGGCCGGATTCCGAGCTAACTATTTGTCCGAGTACAAAATAACTTTCACATAAGTGTTCAGCATGCCTTCTTACCCCTAAATCGAACATCTAATCAACCTCAAATAAACTTTTACTTTTAACAAACTGTCCGGTCCGGGCCGGATTCCGGACCAACCACTTGTCCGGCGAAAAAATGGTTTTCATATTCGTCTTCACAATGTCTCCTTACCCCTTAATCGACTATCTCATTAGCATTGCAGTTTAAAAATATTTTGATTCTCCCTTAATTTAAACCCCCTCCTCCACCCCTAAATGTAGGGATACAGAGCACATCTACGAACTCGACCTTCCCCTTGACTCAAAAGATCCTCCCACCAACTTTGATCAAAATATCTCATTCCCTTCGAGAGTTACCGTGCTTACAGACGGACGGACGGACAACTTTGGCGATGTCATAGGTATCCCTCCAATTACGTTTTAGGATCCCCAAAAACGACAGTTTTGGCAAAAACCGACTGTTTTCATGAAAAAAATCAACTGCATTGACGAAAAATCGCGGCGCTTCGCGCTATTTCGGTTTTGTTTTACCGACTGGCCGACAATATTGGGGGGGGGGGGCTCCTCCCCCCCATACGTGACGCCCCTGCTCATACCTCTTCCTCATCACCAAATACAGGCTGATGTCGACTCATTAGCTGGCGCCGTCTGAAACCCGACGAGTCCAGACTTTCGACTGTTTCGTTGCTCATGCTTCTGACAACAGGATGGTGATTTGGGGTTGATGACGTCTCCTCGCAGGACGGAAATGCTTCTTGGCGAGACTCCAACTTCTGGTCAAACTTCTCCAGAAGCTTGAGGGACGGACGGTCGCGAACCACCTGATCGGACAATAATAACGTTTGTTTATTTTTGAATCAAGGGTTTCGCTTAGAAATGACTTTCTAGCACCCTTAAAGTGTGCATCTTGACCTAAAAGTAAAACAAAAATACTTTTGACCAAACAAGCCCCTAAAGGGCCCAAGATCATTTTCCAGTGCCTGAAAAAAGAAACGTGCCCCTCCCTCATCGTACAGAACTAACTAAAGGGGCTTCCACATCGATAACGCAAGACTCTTGTGTTGCAGTCGCGGACCATCCGCGTTGCGAATGGGCTGTGCGCGGTGAAAAACACCGCGAGGGATCGTCCCTCGTGCGTTTCGTTCGAATGACAGGTAATGGCTAATCTTAGTGAAGGTGGAAGCCGTGTAAGGTGAGGCTTCACCTTCCAGATTCCAGACTTCGTGACGGGCGGCCAGCCCAATAACGTCTGGTAGTCTGGGGTGTTGGACACCGCAGATTCCGAACGTCTGGAGGGTACCATAGAGGTACCACGATAATAAAAAGGCCATACAAGATTCAATACATGACCCCCCCCCCCCCCCTGGATACGGTCTTGACACATACTAGGCTAAACTTTCTTTCCTGAGTCTAAACGCTTTAATAATATATTTACATATTTGCATTTGGGGTTCGTAGACTTTAGGATTCTGGGAAGCGATACCAACCCACCCCCAAAAAAATTTAACTCTCAAATGCGAAAGCGCTTGGCACTCTCCCAATCGGCCCATCACTAGACTAAGAACTGAAAACAAAAATCGGCTTCAAATTACCCCGCCCCTAGTAAATTCGTCTGACCGATATTTATCATCATTCGTACCTTATTTTATTTCTCATTTTAACTCTTGATATTTTATTTTATTATTTACCATTTTAATTCTTGTCGTGTGACATGTATTATATTATGTAGGTCTACTCATTATTATCATATACTGTATATATTGTACGTCACTGCTTTGACATGTGTTACGTCATGAGGATCCTCTGCTAGCCATATTATGTTGTGCTATTATGGAAATAAAGAATATATTATATAAGCTTCAGGTTCGGAATAGTAATATATTCCGAATCCAAACCGCATGAACCCGTCCTTGGTTGTTAAGTATCGGAGGGTAGAGTCCGCATTTAAACGAAACGCGGATCCGGCTTAACCAGGACGGTCCGCATGAAAGTAATAACCTAAAGGTATATCTCGTTATCCGATTTGGGATTGGATTTGGGTTGGAGGAATAATGAGAGAAGGGGAAACAGTAGGTGGTTCCAGATCGGGCAGAATATCTGTATGTTTCTCGCTGGCAAGGACTGATCGCAAAAGCTGACAGTACAACAATAGGTAGGAATGGTAGGTCATCACTAGCAGCATCGAACATAAAATAAAATATCGTAGCCTATATGTCATGATTATCATCACGATGACAAGCACAGATGGGCGAATCCGACCATAAAAGGATTCGAATTCGAATCCAAATCCAGGGCTAGGCCCGAATCCGGGATCGAATCCGACCTTAACAAAAAATAGATCGTGTACATAGGTTATAGTTTTAAAAATCAGAGGTGACAAAAAAGTACTCAAGGCAAATGAGAAGGTATTTCAGGGTACTCATGTGTGGGTATCATGGTATGGGTTTCCTCTCGGCAATCAGGAATGACATTGGGCCTCGTTTCGGGGAAGTCGGGAAAATGGAAACTGGAAGGATGAAGATTAGATACTCGAGCGGATTCGAAAGATCCGAGGTTTCGAATCCAGCCTGAAAAGCAGAAGATTCGAATCCGGCCAAAAGAACGAATCCTGGATTCGAATCCGAATCCGGGTTCGGATTCGCGCATCTCTGATTACAGTTCAACGTATTTAGATTGGGAAAAAATACAAAAAATCCAAACTTACATCTACGGATCTTCGAACGAGTGTACGTAAATCATCGACGAATATCCGGTTGGGAAGAGCGGGTTGGAGAGAGCACAGGAGCTTCATCAGGATCTTTGAGTGGGGCGCGTCGGGGTTGCGAAGAATCTCTTGGCAAAAACTCAGCGCCAAACTGTCGTGGACATTACTATCATCCTGCACAACAAAAAGGTAATTATTTTTCAGTCATCTAACTTAAGCTGTATTCTCGCCGTTCCTCGAGGACTCCACTTGAGGAGTCCCCGCGTTTTTGTTTGTCCCGGGGACTCACTCCCCGTATTCTCGCGAGTCCCCACGGACGGGGAATGCTCCAATTATAATCACCATCGTCAAAAAGGACTCCCTTTCAGATTTGGAGGGGGGTTGGTGTTGGTGCAATGCAAAATTAACTAAAAACAATCAGAATAAGCAAAACCAAAAATAAAGTGGATCCAGACTTAATTCGTCAACTGCATATTTTTTTTAGAACAAAATTCATTTTGGAAGCATTCCCCGTGTTCTCGCTGTTTCTGTACGCGGAGTCGACATCGAGTGACTCCCTTTATTCTTGCCGTCCCTTTCGATTCCCCGAGGAGTCCTCGGGGAACGGCGAGAATACGCCTTTACTTTGCTTAAAGGACCTTTCTTAGAAAACATAATGTTTTTTTTTGTAGAGTAAACAATTGTGTGGAGCATTTTGGTACATGGTTTCACCCTCTTATTCCTTACTTCAGTTTTTTTTCTTTTTTTGTGCTGCTTAACAGAACATCCTCGCAAGCAGTGCTTCTGATGTGCTATTTATGAGACCCTCGATTGTTTTGTTAATAAAACTGTTCTACTTACAGGGAAACAATTTACATAACCGTTTTTTTTATCGAAAAACATCTCGCAGACAACCGTCGACAGCATGATACACATCGAAGCAGGGACCCATAAATTTCCTGTAATGACTCGCCATTCAGGGGGCTAGTCATTTCCTATGCTTCTATGTTGCTATGTTGCCCGAGCCTCACCTAGTTTCCAAAAATTCCGCTTGGATCGAATCGGCGTTCTTGCTCAGATAGACAAAATTGTTGGGACTATTCAGCATGCCACCAGGTACCTAAGCTAGGACAAAACATCCAGGATACTCTTCCATTACAGAGAAATATTCCTAGTTCATCACAATAGCTGCGAAAAATTTTGTCTATCTGGATAGTCGGGTATTTTATCCCCGTGGGTATTTCTCGAACTATCTGACGCTCGGTCAAGAGCGCATCAGAAATCTCTTATTGACAAGCCCCCTGAATGGCGAGTCATTACAGGAAATTGATGGGTCCCTGATCGAAGGTAGTAAAACACGGCAAGTGAGAAAATCAGCGTGGTTTCAAGCGAACAAGGGTTCAAACAGTGAATACGACGGATACGTCAGCTACGACACTTTGGTAGCGATATTTCGAGGGTTGAAATATCGCTGCCACAACATCGTAGCTGACCTTTCGTTTTATCCATTGTTTGATTCTATGTTTCCCAGCCAGCTTGGACTCGAGGAATATTTTCGTACCATGGTATCTGATATCACGGTCTAAAGTCGTTTTCGCAGTTACCCGCGGTATCTGATGCCACAGTCAAGAGGTGTTTATGCAGTTACTTTGGTATCTGATATCACGGTCTAAAGTCGTTTTCGCAGTTACCCGCGGTATCTGATGCCACAGTCAAGAGGTGTTTATGCAGTTACTTTGGTGTCTGAAAAAACTCATCTCACTTCATGATCACCAACACAAGAGCCTAGGATTTTGTCAAACTGGATTGGAATAAAGTTTGGCACTTGTGATGTGAGTTCAAGTTCAAGTTCAAGTTTTTTTTTTTCAACATTCAAAAATAAATAAATAAAAAGCAACACTTTCGCGCTGGAGAAAAAACCTATGAGGGTTTGCATTCGCGCGAAAGTCCACATAACTACTTACCTATGTAAAGAAAAAAATAAAAAATAAATCCAATCTCTCTCAGTCATCAATACTCAACTCCCCCTCCCCCCATTCTTCCCTCCCAACCTCACCTTACCCCCCTTACCTCCCTAGCCCACCCTTCCTCCTGAGTATTTCCATTGGCCGACTTCTAAAAGTGCAAATTCGGCAATTGTCGTTTTTGAAAGTCAACTGTAGTATCAGATACCATGATAACTGCGAAAACGACAAAATGCACATCAAGTTAAAGTTGTATCAGATACCATGGTATCTGCAAAAACGCAGCTGTTGCCACCAACACAAGAGCCTAGGATTTTGTCAACTTGGGGGGAAAGAAGTTTGGCACTTGTGATGTTAGTATTCCTTTGGCTGACTTCTAAAAGTGCAAATTCGGTAATTGTCGTTTTTGCAAAGCAACTGTAGTATCAGATACCAGGATAACTGCAAAAACGACAAAATGTAAATCAAGTTAAAATGGTATCAGATACCATGGTATCTGCAAAAACGCAACTATTGTTTAGTATATGTACGTTTCAACGAGTTTCCCCTATTTGGGTTGTCCACTATTTATGTACCTGTAGTAAGCTAATTTCGTAAACCACATTGGCCTGACATATCACCAAAAATCAACGAAGAAACCAACGAAAATGGAGTTTGTATAGGCCAACGAATGTACTAAAATAAAAGGCGAACATTTCCGGAGGAGAACCGCCTCCCTTCTTCAGCGCAGACAGAAAATTTCGAGGAAAAAATGCCAAAACGAGCATGAAGATCAACAACCAAGAGAACCAAAACAAAGCAGAAAAAACAAGAAACCGAAGATTAAAACAAAATTGGAAGAATTGAAAGCCTAAAATAAAGACAGCGAGCCACTCACCAATACCTGTGAATAACAATTATGACCGTTCTCGCTCGATACTAGCGAGTGACTGCCATTCGTTGGCCAAAAAAACACATTTTCGTTGGTTTCTTCGTTGATTATTTGTGGTACCTGTACTACTATTCATCCAGGCCATTCAAATCAAGTTTAAATGAAATGGTAGCTTACCTCAGCAGGCGGATTAAGCAGAACAAAATCCGACGTAAAGAGGACGAATTTCTTCAAAACCTCCCCCAGGTCAATCATAGCTATCGGCGAGTGTATCGGGGCGTTGATAATCGTTTTCAAAGTTGGCTTAAAGGCGCCAACGAAGAGTTCCTGATTGGCTCGTGTTATGGCGGGGAAAGCACTGAAGAAAACACCTAAAATTAAGTCGTCTGAACAGAAGAAGTAGAACGGCAGATCCTCTCTGCCATTTGTGATTTTGTGTCCCGTACAAGACTGTTGTCTTACATGTGATTTTAGAATCACTCCTTTGATGATTTTTTGTGGTTATCTGCCAAAATATTTACAAATCCGTTTAGTTTGTTGGCGCAGAGGGCTAACGCCGCGCGTCTTTACCTTGCCAAGCCAAGCCAAAGTTTGTAGCGCCTTCAGCACCGACCTGTCAAATTGTGAAATGGCCAGCACTATTTTTTGTTTGTAAAAAGATATTTATGGATAGCCTGTAATTGTATTTGGAAAATATTTTATTCCTCTTCTAGCGTTAAGCTATTTGGTAATAAATTTGATTGAAAAGTGGAGACATTGCCTTTCTGACTGAAAATTGCTCTTACGTACTCGCTCCACACCGAGTCCACTACGGAGGTTACGTCAGCGTAAAGGGCTTACGTCGTTCTCAGTAACGTTCATCTTTAAAGTCTAACTGAACAGGGATGAGATGAGACAACGTAATTACCTATCACTTATTCACTTAAAGAGGCTTGAAGACCCGATGAAAATCGTTACTTCTTTGTTCCACTATTGACGAACGGTTTTCATATAGTGGAATTTCCCTGTTGGACCTGTGGTGCCTTTATATGCTTGTACCTGTGTTGTATACTGGACGAAAACGTTAGACGAAAAATAAGTTTCACACAGTTAGCTACCTTCCGCGAGCTGATCACTGACCACTGAAAAGCCGCGTTTATAGCGAAATTCAAATTTTCTACGTCACTGTAGAATTTTGCGTTGTGAGGACGACCGTAGATATTCTGAACATCATAATAGAGCAAATAGAGTACAATAAGAAAATTCCTTAACTCATGCCAAAGAATGTAGTGTGTTCAGTTAAATGATACAAAAATAACTTGGCTTTTCAGTTAAACTTTAAAGGACCCGTCATGTCGGTAATCACGATGCAACCAGCTTCCGTAACTGCATTCATTAATCCTTAAGCCCTGAGACATAAATTTCATATGCTGTAAGCCCGCTTACGATCCCTCACTATTCTTAGCACACGCCAAGAATCACGATTTTCCATGCGCATTATGCTCCGAACGAGCATTCGCGTATCATGCTACTGATGAGCAAAACCGGATATCTGAACTTTGCCGAATTTTTGCAAGACGTGAATGGATCTGGGAAAAGGACTTAAAACAGCCGAAGCCATGTATTATTTGTTAAAACCAGAGCCTACTTTAAAAAATAAATAGCTTGTTTTTTAGTGCGGATACAGTGTAATATAATAATGTTTGTAAGAGAGCCTTTAATATTATTGTCAGGGTGTCAGACATCCTTTTTACTTTTCCAAAGTAAACACTTCAGTTTCAAAATATTAGACACTACAATACCACTTGAAAGATGGTTTGACATTGGCCCTAGTACGAGATAGTTGAATGCCGAACCTGGAACAATGTATGCCGAACGTGGACAGGGGTGGGATAGGTTTGGCACTTCTGACGAACTTCAGGAAAACTACAATTGCTCACAGCAGGATAGAAATCGGAAGGATTTTTTTTTCAAAGCTATAGGCAGAACGTGAGCAAACAACACTGGGTCGCTAAAAGTGTGCCCTGCAAAAATGCTAAAATGCTTTATATAACTGTTTATTTTTGTGTTTTTTTACTGAAAGTATTGTTTTCAATTTATTTTTTGGAGGTCAGCTTCTACTTTTCAATATTGAAGGAAAAGTGCTCGATGAACTCAGTTTTTGAGGAAAAGTACTCGATAACCATCTGCGGAGGCTGATACGAGGTCGTAACAGCCTCCACAAAACTAATTGTGAAATGAAATGATGGTTTAATCCGTAATATCTTTAAATACATAAAAATAGCTCTGGATATGTCAATACAAGTAGAGAAACTTCAAGCACTATCAATCAACTCGACAGGTTAATGTTACTTATCTGATAACATTAAAATTTCATAAATAAGCTACATTAATAAACACAAGTCAGGTCAAAATTACACACCTTATCTCGTATAAAATTTATAAATAAAACAATCAAGTTCGTAAATAAACTACATCAATAAACAACAACAAGTCACAATTGCATACCGCAGCTAGGAACAGTTAGACTGTTTAATAAAGTATGGTACAAAAGACTTTAGGTAACGCTCGGATGAGTGTATTGGAGGAGGAATTAGTTGCTTCTTCTGATTTATTGTGAGATTTTCGGTCATTCTTGTGTTTCGGCAACTTCTTTTTTCGGAGAACTCGGGCAAAATGTCACGATGTAATTCGAACGCTAATGTATAGTGTTCAGTTTTTACTCAGTCAGAGAGTCTCAGTTTGTAATTGTCGATTTCTTGTGTGTTTCATATGAAAGTGTTACGTTTTGCTTTTGTTTTTTTTCGTTTTTGTACTCCGTCCATTTTCTGTTTGAAATGACGGGTGATAAATAAATAAATAAATAAATAATCATAATCGGTCATAATATAACTTCCTGTGGGACATAGGAAGATGTGCATTGCAAAAAGTTATAACTAATTATTGAAAATTATTCGTCGGGATACGCTTGTCCCTTAGTTGTATGTTCGAGGAAAAAGATTTACGAAAAAAAGTGTTCAAGCAGTGCGCCCTCTGTCGCGGGCTGATCACTGGCCACTGAAAAGCCGCGTTTGTATTGTGATTCAAATTTTCCGCGTCATAGTAGAAATTTGCGTTGTGGAGACGGCCGTAGATACTAGTTGCGTTTTTTGCCAAAAGAGCTAAAAGCCTCTCTCCCAAGTCCTCTCTCTTTTCTTCTAATCTGACCGTTTTGGGCGAGAGAGGAGTCAGGCGCCGTTTTCCTGAGCAGATATGTCAACTCACCTTGGAGTTGCCAATCTCCTTTGTCCGTAGAAAGGACAAAGACCTTGGTCCAAAAACGGTCAAAAGAGCAATGAGGAGTAAGCGCTTGATGCAAAAAATGGGAAAATGAACCAAGGCCTTGGTAGATAGGTGACAAAAAACGCGACTACACTGTAAAAAGTTTCTCCAAGTAAGGATTAAAGTTAACTGTAGTATTTGCTACTGGGATTAAACTTATCTCTACTGGGATAAGGTTAATCCGAATTAGATATAATCTTAACTCATTAGAGACAAGATTAATCCCAGAAGCAAATACTGCAAGATTTTTTTTTGTGTATTCTGAGCGTCACTACAGCAGATGGTGGAAAATAAAAAATATCCCTTAGCAGAATCCAAATAATTCGGTGTATTCAATTAAATGGCTCAAAAATAAGTCTGCTTTTCAGTTGAACGTTATGCAGCTTTGGGGGGATCGACTAAAAAGAGGCATGGCATGGCACGACATCGTGTATGTGGATCTGTAAAGTCTGTCTTTGTTTAGGCCCTACTTTGAATTTCTAGTGCCCTTAGAAAAGGTTTCTTCCTTTAGAATATGTGTTTTCTTTATTGGCCACACTTTGGGTCCAGGCTTGACGGACTAATGTGTCCTGTTCATAGGAGGCACAAGTACTAAAAAGAGGCCCGAAAACTAAAAGGGCCCTTTCAGGCTTCAGAGTGAGGGGAGACAATGTTCGAACGTACTATCCTTTTAGGATCTAGAGTTACGAACTCTCACTTACTCGTCTACTTTTACTACTTGCAAATCTCTTTTTATTACTCGTGCCTCCTGCGCCATGTCGTGCCTCTTTTTAGTCGATCCCGCTTTTGGGGGACTATTCTCCCCTTGTAGCCGAATACTGTGCTCTTCGGCAGGAAATGCTCAAATTCAAAGAATGCTAAAAAAAAATCAAAGAAAAACAAGACCAAAGGTTTTGATGGGATCCCAAAAATCTAATAATTGATCCAGACAATTGGGTCTTGTCTTCGCCAGATTCAGTCTTCACCAGACTAATCATCAGAGAAAACCGTGTTCAGATAAACCTCTATAAGCCATATCTATTTTGACGATACTGACCGAAACTTCCTGCTTTACATCTGCCAAATTTCCAGAGCGAACTACTAGTCCAGCAACAAAAGAACAAAATTCAGAAACGAATCCAGCGGATCTCTTTATCCCTATAAAGAACATCTAATCAACTTTAAATAAAACTTTGATTTAAAAAAATTCCGGTTACAACCGGATTCCGGACTAACTATATGTACGGGAAAAAAATGATTGCCATTTACAGACTCAGAGTCTCTTCTTACCCCTAAATCTGTCATCTAATCAACTTCAGATATAACGTTCGCTTTAAGCAAACTTTCCGGTTTTGGCCGGATTCCTGGGGGACTAGTTGTCCGGTGACAAAATGGTTTTCATCATCTTGTTCAGCATGTCTTTTTACCCTTAAATCGAACATTTAATCAACTTCAAAATGAAACTTTTACTTTTAACCAACTTTCCGGTTTTCGCCGGATTCCGGCCGAACTACTTGTCCGGCAAGAAAATGGTTTTCACCATCGTGTTCAGCATGTCTCCTTATCCCTAAACCAAACATTTAATCAACTTCAAATGAAAGTTTTACTTTTAACCAACTTTCCGTTTTTGCCGGGTTCCGGACGAACTACTTGTCCGACAAGAAACTGGTTTTCACCATCGTTCAGCATGTGTTATTACCCCATAATCGACTATCACATTAGCTGTTTAAAAATATTTTGTTTGTCCTTTAATTTGAACCCCCTCCCCACCCTCAAATATAGGGCTACACAGCCCATCTTCCAACTTGACCTGTACTTTGACTCAAAGAATCCTCCCACCAGGTTTCATCAAAATATCTCAATCCCTTCGAGAGTTATCGTGCGGACAAACGGACAGACCGACCGACAACTTTTGCGATGTCATAGGTATCCCTCCACTTACGTTTTGGGATCCCAAAAAAGGATTAAAATTCAAAGAATGCTCAAATTGGGGAGTTATGTATGGAGGGGGGGGGGGCACTTACCTAATATATGCCTTGCTTCATCGCCAGCGGTTAGAGGGTGGTACCACTGTAAAAGTAGGCGAGACAAGAGGGCGGAGCTTTGGATTCGACCAACCATGAGCAACTTGCAAAGTCCTTCGGTGGCGAGTGTCTGCATTTCCATGGACTAAAAAAATAGCAACATATAAACATAAACGACAACGAAAGAATAGAGGAAGGTATAACAGAAAAGCTCTTGGTAGTTTATATCATAGTTTTTGTTCTCCCTCTGTCTGCAACCTTTCCGGAACTTTTGGTATTCTGAGACGAAAAGATTTAAAATGTATCAGGACTTATTATTTCAAATAATAATAAGTCCCTCCTCGACGTTATTGGAATTCCCGTATAACTGAAACTTTTTTGCCCTCTGACCCTTGTGCAGAGTTATCTTCAATTGCCCAGAACCTTCACGTTTCTGCCCTTGGTCGTTTCTCTGCATTCCATCTAGGAAGAAGATTTTTTGGAACCGATTAGTCCCTTTTCTTTTTCTTTTTTTTTGATCCTGTGCATTGACTACATTATTGAAGGCTCAGTGTTTTTTTTCCTTTTATTTGTCTGTACTGCTCTATTTTCCTCTTCTTAGGTGCGTAAATAAAATTTATCATCATCATCATATTCATTATTAGAGAGGATCACTGTCTTACCCACTTTTAACCACGGCGCCGTTTTCAAAGATTTTGCATCGAAGCTCCGCCCCGGAGAGCGGGAGGTCTGGAAAGGGTCGAAAAGCGCCAATAAGAATGGATCATTTCATGGGGCAAAAGTTGGTATTTTCGAAAAGCGATATTTCTTAGCCACTTTATCGTGAAAAGGTAATTTCTAATAAGAGTTCTGCTTTAAAGCTTGTATGCGAATAGATAAGATAAGGAAAACACCGAGAGTAAAGCAGAGGCATTTATTCTAGATTTCTAGCAAATATTTCAGAAATAGAAGTTAAAGCACACCTATAATAAGACGACAAATAAAGTAGAAATCTGCACATAATTTTCGGAACCAGGGTTGTTACGTCATGTTGACATTAAGTACAATTAAGCTCGCAGTCGACATATTTTTGATGCGAAATAACAACACAGTTGAGGTAACGTGAACAGCCACGATAACAGAAGAAACTAATTAGCCTGTTGTGGGAAATCGGAAATTCTTTACAGGTAGGCCAATTTAGCAGAGGTTCCGAAAACACCTTCCAATCAAAATTACCGACTTGGTTGGGAAATGCTCATGGTTCATCACAATACGATCTTGCTGATCCACTTCAACAAATAGGGGAGTCACGCTAGGGCTGAAATTAATACTTTTCTTTTTGTAGCAATGGTGAAATTCGTTTGTTATTACAGCTAGTACACTTTTTTTCTATCTTTGACATTCCTTTCAAGACAAAAATGGGTCACATGAAACAAATGAATTCACCATTATCACCGTAATTCAATATTCCTTTGTCATCAGAGCTGGTCCGCATTTTTTTGGCATTTCTTTTTTTCTATTTTCTATTTTTATACTATTTTTATAGGATATTCAAGACGATATCCTTGGAGTCAAGTCTAGTCCTTGGAACAGCATTAACCGAAGAAGCGGTTCACGCTGAATCGGTGAATAGTTTCAAATGATTTACAGACAATTTTTGTTTACTCTATGGTCAATTTGACTACTCAAAATATATTACGTAAAGGCGGAAGGCTCCAATTTACTCATGCCGTTTCCAGCATCAAGTACCGCACGTCAGCTCCACTCATTCTCCCCCCTTGTTACTAATTATTTTAATAACCAATAAAATTTCACCTTTGTTGTTCATTTGTGCCTGTTCGGTTCTTGATTTGTTCTTGATTTGTTTTGTATTTTGTCTTAAGTTTTGTGTTGATGGTTTATTATTTAGATGTTGTTAGTTATTACTGTGTGTTTATTTATTTTCTCCTTGTTGCCTATTGTTTAGCTTTTGCTATTGTGGCAATTTTTCCATTAAACCTTAAACCTTAAACTATTTTCTGATTCAAAATAGTCTCTGTAGAGGCCATACCCTAATTTTTTGGGCACTATATTGTTATTATACTATTGTTGACTTAACATGAAGGGGACTAACCTCATTGTCAAGGACTCTGGTCAATATGACTACTCCCAATATATTATGTAAAGGCGAAACTATTTTAGGATTCAAAATATTCTCTGTAGTGGCCAATGCCTAACTTTTATGGCATTATATTATTATTGTTGTTTTTAATGTACTATTATTAACATAACATGAAGGGGACTAACCTCATTGTCAAGGAGACCAATAAGAAAGCTTGAAACATCCGGGGACTTTTTGCCGCTAAGTTGAGGGAGAACGTCTAGACCATCTTCTTCATTTAAGGCAAAAAGTTCCAGACCGTAAAGTCCAACGAGATCAAACAGAACTCGGACTGACGTCATTCGAATGGCAGCAAACGGATCCACTTGGGCAGCCTAGAATATTGAAAATTACATAAATAGCATCATAGGAGAATTCTCAGCCATCTGTCAGAACCAGACAACGACAACAGTTCTTCTCATGTCGAGTTGTCAACACATGGAACAGTCTGACCAACGACACGGTATCAGGAATTCTTAAGACATCTTTCCGAACCCGACAACGACAACACAGTTCCATGTGTTGACAACTCGACGTGAGAAGAACTGTTGTCGTTGTGTCAACGTTGTCGTGTCGAGTTGTCAACACATGGAACAGTCTGACCAACGACGCGGTATCAGGAATTCTTAAGCCATCTGTCCGAACGTGACAACGACAACAGTTCTTCTCATGTCGAGTTGTCAACATATGGAGCAGTCTGACCACTGACACGGTATCAGGAATTCTTAAGACATCTTTCCGAACCCGACAACGACAACACAGTTCCATGTGTTGACAGTTCGAGTTGTCAAAACATGGAACAGTCTGACCAACGACACGGTATCAGGAATTCTCAAGCCATCTGTCCGAACGTGACAACGACAACAGTTCTTCTCATGTCGAGTTGTCAGCACATGGAACAGTCGGACCAACGACACGAGGTATCAGGAATTCTTAAGCCATCTTTCTGAACCCAACAACGACAACAGTTCTTCTCATGTCGAGTTGTCAACACAAGGAACAATCTGACCAACGACACGGTATCAGCACCAAAGGAGGAAGCCTTCAAAAAGTCGCTAGATGAAGAGTGGAATAGTGTGCCCTCGAAGTACAGTAGAGGTATGCTTATGTGAACGGTTGTTGACAGTGGACTTTGCCGTTCTCATGCACTTGCTGTGTTTAAAGCTAACTACCAGTTAGCCAAACTAGGTAATCAAGGGCATCTAAAAATACCTATCTAGGTATTTTGCATCTTCATTCTACCATTTAGCTCAAAACTGTGCTGTTCACATTAAAGTAACTGTTAACATAAGCATACCTCTACTGTACTACTGGGATGCATCTGATGCCTAAGAAATCATCACATCATCAATGACGGAGCACTTCAACAGATCAAGACTGCTCCGAAGGGCGAATTAAGGTAATTAAGGTAAGAACTTTCAAAGCACATCTCTTACTGAAAGGATCTTCTCACAGTGAAATGGCTCAGAAATATCGTTTTCCGATAATACCATTACTTTTCCACATGAAATCAGCGATTTTCTTGTTGGCGATTGTCAACTATATCTAGCCTTCCTGCTCTCAGACCTGGCGGGTAGGACGCAAAATATTTGAAAACAGAACGTGCCGTGGAAGAAAAATTTGACAGACTACCAGCATGAATAAAGCAGAGAATAGACTAGATGGTCTACCATGTTTTTAAAATGAAAAACAATATATATAAACCTTTCATGTCCTTGTGCGTGACAGAGTTTTTTGGCGAACGATGACTCTTGCTGCAAGTTTGCGTTGCGACTGACGGAACTCTGCTCGGCCGACAAAGCACTAAAATGTCGCATGAACTGAATTAAGTCATATTTCTCCGTTCGTGTAATACAGCTCTCGTAACTATTGCTCGCGTATCAGCTTTCACTGCCTTTGTGGAAAAAATGGACTGATGAACTGGTGGTTCGTTGATTTTGTTATGTATGTGGTTATGCATAATATGTAGTGATAATATGTATTTTTTCCCTATGTATATGGCTACGGCTGAAGTAAATAAATAAATAAATTGACGCAAACAATTGAGCTCTCAAAGATAAAGGAGGACTTCAACCAATAGTCAACCGATCAGAGAAAGAAAAAGTCTAAGAGGGTCAGTGGATCCCAATGACCATATTCTAAAAGAAGAAGAAGTTTTTCCCAACACAATTTTATCCATCTTTGTAGTTTCCGTTTTGATCACTATTCAGTACGATTACTCCCAATGTCTCAAGAGTTATTTAGAAGCAAAAGCCTTTTCTTTTCGGTTATAAGCTAATATAATAAAGATACTATTATTTTTTTTGACGGTGCAAATGGATACGTCAGCTACATTTCATTAGAGCTATACTTCGGCTTTTCCTGGCAAGGGTCCTCTTCAGGCTCAAGCCGCTCAAGCTGGAAAATGAACTTGTGGAAAAACAACTAAAGATTCTTCCTTTAATTTCTGATACTGTGAATTTCTTCTCTGAAAATTGCTTGCTTTTAAGTATAATATACTATAAATATTCCTTGAGCCCAAGCTGACTTTGAAACATTTATTCAAATAATGAATGAATGAATGAATTTATTCCCAATAAAGCCCAAGGGCCATGGCGGGAAACATAACACAATAACAAAAACAAGATATCATAAACTCCAACAACAAACCAAAAAATCAACTTCCATAAAAATAGTTCACGGTGGGCCATAGCTAGCTTCAGGAATCTACCCAGCCTTCGGATCTCACCAAAACACTTACTTCCCATACTTGAAACCAAATCCCTTTCCTCCCAATCCTCCCGACCCAACACTTCCTTTCTTAATTCTTTCAACTCCTCACAATAACATATCAAATGTACCGCATCCTCTCCTTCAGTACCACACATTGGACAAAAATAAGGACCAGTACTTTTCCTATCTCTACCAATATAATTTCTCCGCATCCCCACCGGAAGAGCATCCGCCCTAAGACTCACCATCCACTTCAATTCTGCCCCCCCCCCAATCCCAACTTAAAATATATTTCTTCTCCCCATGTCTCTTTGGCCATGCCATACAACTTCAGAGATTGGTGCTCTGATACACCCCCATGCCAACTCTGAATCTCTTGATCTCTTAGCCTTTCTTTCACTAACTTAGCTACCTTACCTAGGGGGTAACCTGGTCCCACTCCATCACACCACAGACCCGCAGACCCGGGGATGTATTCAACGGATACGTCAGCTACGATGCTTCATCAGCGATATTTCGGCCTTTCTTGGCAAAGGTCGTCGCTGAATAATATACTATTCTATAATACACTATTCGTCACACCTGGCAAGGGTCCTCTTCAGGCTCAAGCCACTCAAGCTGGAAACTGAACTTCAAAAGCTTGAGCGGCTTAAGCCAGAAGAGGACCCTTACCAAGGAGGGCCGAAATATATCTCTATTAAAATGTAGCTGAAGTATCCGTTTTGCACCGTCAAATATGATTCGCAGTCAGCTTGGGCTGAAGGAATATTTATACTGTTATTATTATTATTATTAGTTACGTTTTTGCAGATACCATGGTCAAAACGCGTTTTTGCAGTTGCCGTGTTATCAGGCAAGATACCGTGGTATCTGATATTCAGATACCACGGTAACTGCGAAAACGACTTTCGACCGTGGTCTCAGATTACCATGGTAGCTGCAAAAATGACTAATTGCAGAAGAAGAATTGAAAAAGAATGGATACTCGCCGAGCAAGGAGTATCTCAAGGGCAGCTAAGAAAGCTCAGCTAATGAACCTGCCCGCTCATAGCAGTGAACGCTATTTGAACTCATTTGTGCCTTATTTTATCGGCAATTTTAATGTGAATTAACCAAATTGTAATTTGACAATCCCGTGCATTTGTCAGAATTTTGGGAATAAATGAACTGTAATTGTAATCCAGTACCGTGGTAACAGGATCTGCAATTAGTCGATTTTGCAGTAACTGTCATATCTGATATACGGTTGCTCTGCAAAAACGACGGCAAAACTTCTTTCCCACCAAATTGACTAAAACTGATGAAAGTGAGATGTTTTTTTTAGATACCACGACCAGTTACCACGGTCGGACCGTGGTATCTGAATATCTGATACCACGATAACTGGCCAGATACCACGATAACTGCAAAAACGCCTTTTTCACCGTGGTATCAGATACCACGATCACTGCAAAAACGACTTTAGACCATGGTATCTGCAAAACCGCAACTATTATAAACACCAACCTCTGTGAGTAGCAGACAGTGATTCTGCGCTGTTCCTTTATCCAGGGTACAGCATATTCCCACGTCCTTTATGGCCGCGTGCCGAACCTCTGGATCTTCGTGAGATACGCATCCGAGAATAAAGTTATCCAGCAAAGTTCTGATTCCAGGGGACAGATTCTTGATCTGTGGGGACTGAAGAAGCTCTGAAACGATGTCCAAGCTTTTGGAGAGACTCTGAGGGTCGCGTCGTTCTTCGCGGACCTAAAAATAAGGATACAGAGTTTAACTTTACCCAAGCCAACAGTAAAAAAGAAGTTTATCCCAGCTAAGAACACAGGTTTCAAGTATGCGAAGCACCTGCTTTATTTGCCAATGTTATACCACAGCCACATGCTAATGGAGCGTTTCCAAGTTAAAGATGCAAGCGTCACGCATTTGGAAATTTCGTCGGCTCTGCCAAAAATCATGGACAACAGGGCCCAGCTAGCATATGACACTCTGCATTCTTTTCTTACCGATGAATGAAAAATTATATATTGTATTTGTTGTGTTATATTAAATTCTTTTATTTTATTTTACAATCTCCGCTTTTCAAATGGCGGGTCCAAAATAAATTACTTACTTCCTTATACTTACTTACTTACATGTCGTGTTCCACCCTACTTTTGTTCCTAACTTTTAAAACACTTTAACCTCAAAACACAGCAGGAGCGCAGAAAAGAGCTAAGCACTGACTTCGGTTCAATCAAGAACAAATCGGGGAAGAATTGAGAACTCACATAACCTTGATGTCAGCATCCTGGATCTTTTTTCGTCCGACATTATTTATCGGGGGTGGGGCCTGGGTGGAGCTTCGCGTGTTGCCTCTTGCAGTATTGAGTGTTACCTCCAGAGCAAAAGTGATGAAGCAGTCAGAAAAGGAGGAAAGTTCAAATAGAGCTGAATCTGAGGATTACACAAATGGAAACGACTTTTCAATCTCGGGTCAGATTTGCAATATGAAGCTCAGGTTATCACGACCCTTCACAAAGACGGTGAAGCCCAAGGGAATGTGGCGTTTGGCGACTCAGGGGAGCAATTAAGCAACTTGAAGGTTGAAGCATAGACCTAACAGGGTAGCAGTGTTCTAACGCCACCGCGGTTTTCCGCCACCATATGTTTTCCGCCACCTTTTAATTCAGGTAGGGCAGGTAGCCTGTGCAGGTAGTTTAAGATTTAAATCTTTAAATGTGAAAAGGGTGTTTACCGCCACCCAGGAAATCTTACGTCCCCAAGAGGACTGGTTCCTCTAGTCTAGAGGGTAGGGTTAAATCTTGTCAGGCCTAATATTCTGATGGGGTGTCGAGCGCCAACCGGATTAAGTATCACAGCGATTAAGGGCTCTCGGCCAAACCTGCTCCAAAACGTCGCAAAGTCTACAGAGAACTGGAGGAGAGGCTACTGAAAGTTAAAATTACGTGTCAAGAAGGAAAGTCTTCAATAGAAGCCCTTCTTCGGGCGATTTTCACCTTTTGAAATTTGAATAGTTTGGGGGCCTTGAGTAGTTGAAGTTGTACAGTTTCTTTAGTTGGACTTAAAGAAATAATTATTTGAAACGTTAAGCTCTGACTTCGTATTAGCTAGGATTAACGTAGAGTTGGCGTTGGTGGTGGTAAACCCCTCTTCGCATTTAACGATTTAGATATCGGATTACGTGAACCAGCTACCTGCACTAATGAGTTGGCGGAAAATATACGGTGGCGGTGGACCTACCAAAATATTTGACCCTTTCGTCTGACCCAACTAATCCTCTTGATGATGCAAGATTCCCTGGGTGGCGGAAAACATACAGTGGCGCTAAAGCACGGTGGCGTTAGAACACCCACTTCAAACTTCACCTAACAGACATGCATTTAGTTTAGATTCAACAGGGTTGGTGTGAACATTGTAATTTTATTTTGGTCTTCTCAGGACTGTAAAGAATCGCTTCTAGAGGAGGTATTAAGCTTGGACAATTTATGGTATTTAGTTGTCGAAATGAACTCAATGAGTTATTATGTTTTGTTTTTAAGTTGTACTCTCTAGGCTAAACACAATTTATTTCATATCATTTTCTCGTGTAGTTGCGAAAAACAGTAGGCTGTTAAGTATTTCCTAATCTTAAATTCGTGATTGCTGATTGTAAGATATCTTTCAAGACGTCTCAATTTGTGATAACAACTTGTTATTCTTGGTCAAAAATGTGTATCATTATCTCGGATAGTTGCACTATCCATCTGCCTAAAGTTGTCATTGTCTATGCTATTAACAGTCCGCTTTTTCATCATCATTTTTTACATTATCATGTTTTTACATCATTCAAATTCGAATTTTGGGCACAGCTGGCGAACTATACTCAAAGAATTGTTATGTTTTGTTTTTAAGTTGTCCTCTGTACACAAAATTTAGTTCATAACATTTCTCGGATAGTTGCGAAAAACAGTTGGCTTGAAGTATTTCCTATTTTTAAATTAATAATTGATTACTGAAATTGATGATTGTACGGTATCATTCAAACCGTCTACATTTGAGATAACAACTTACTATTTTCGGTCAAAATGTATATCATTATCTCGGGTAGTTGACTAAATGTTTCATTATCTATCCTGTTAAAAGTTCTTTTTTCATCACTATGAACCTGCCAGCCATAGATATTACTTGAATGTTTTTGTGTGAAAAAAAAGTAATTTTTTCTTCCCACTTCTAAAGAGACGGATATTCTAACTGACTTTCTAAGCCTAGAGTAAAAATATTTGGAAGCATATCCCTTCCTTCTTTAAACTTATAGTGTTCAGTCCAGATCGATCCTTTTCTGCCTTTATTTTTTTCACCCTTGAATGCAGAATCGTCTCTATCATCTCACTGTACTTTAGCCCTTTATCTCGTCTTCTAAACTAGTGGTAGCTGCGATTTGTTGGAGGGAGAAGGTCAAAATGTCGGCCTCTTTCTGTTTAATTTTAATTCGGCGCACTTTCTTGACGCGAAGAACGGCGATCAGAAGAAATAGCCCCAATAATTACTCTGTGGTCGGGACAGGCGCCGAATAGACTCCTTCCCGGTTACTTGGGAGCCAGGAAAAACAAGACGAAAGGTGTCGATGGGATCCCAAAATCTAATATTTGATCCGACAATTGGGTCTTGTCTTCGCCAGGCTAATCATCAGAGAAAACCAAGGTCAGATATACCTCTATAAGCCATATCTATTTTGACGATACTGACCGAAACTTCCTGCTTTACTTCTGCCAAATTTAAGGTTTCGCCCGAATTCCGAGCGAATTGCTAGTCCAGCAAAAAAAAAAAATCAGAAACGAATCCCTCGGATCTCTTTATCCCTATAAAGAACATCTAATCAACTTTAATAAAACTTTGACTAACAAAAAAAAAATTCCGGTTACAACCGGATTCCGGACTAATTATATGTCCGGGTAAAAAATGATTGTCATATACAGACTCAGCGTCTATTCTTACCCCTTCTAATCAACTTCAGATAAAACTTTCGCTTTTAACGAACTTTCCGGTTTTAGCCGGATTCCTGGCGAACTAGTTGTCGGGCGAGAAAATGGTTTTCACCATCGTGTTTAGCATGCCTCCTTACCACTAAATCGAACATTTAAAATGCAACTTTTACTTTTACCCAACTTTCCGGTTTTTGCCGGATTCCGGACGAACTACTTGTCCGACAAGAAAATGGATTTCACCATCGTCCTCAGCATGTCTTCTTACCCCATAATCGACTATCATATTAGCTGTTTAAAAATATTTTGTTTGTCCCGTAATTTGAAACTCCTCCCCCACCCTCAAATATAGGGCTACAGAGCCCATCTTCGAACTTGACCTGTACTTTGACCCAAAGAATCCTCCCACCAAGTTTCATCAAAATATCTCAAACCCCTCGAGAGCTATCGTGCGGACAGACGGACAACTTTTGCAATGTCATAGGTATCCCTCCACTTACGTTTTGGGATCCCAAAAAGACGTCGGATGATTCAAGTCTTCTTCCCTTATTTATTCTTGGTTCAATCACGGTATCTCATCCTCTCCACTCCCAAATCCTTCCTTCCCCCTACCAAAATGTTAGAAATCGACCAGAAAGAGCGGTAAGTTCTAGGGTACCAAAGCTCTGTCCTGTATCTACAAAACACGCTAGATATGCGAAAAGTTCTATTCCAGACCAGAGTTCGTGAAATTTTTTAAAGAAGCGTGACAGATTTTTAAGTGTACTGACATTATACACATATATTGTAGTTTCTTCTGTTTTTTGACAAAAACGCAAATTTGGTTTATAACCACGAAAGTCGATTACAATAAGCTTTCTATCTATCTATCTACGTAACTGTGCATGACGTCACGGCTTCTGGCTTCTCGGCGTCAAGGCTGGAACGCATTTTTCTACTTTAGTTACCACTTATAAATATTCCTTCAGTCCAAGCTGACTGCGTATCATATTTGATAGTGCAAAACGGATACGTCAGCTGAATTTTGTTAGAGCTATATTTCGGCCCTTCTTGGCAATGGTCCTCTTCAGGCTCAAAGCCGCTCAATTGGAAAAACGAACTTGTGGGAAAAACAAAGTTTTTTCTTTTCACAGTCGAGCGGCTTTGAGCCTGAAGAGGACCCTTGCCAAGAAGGGCCGACATATAGCTCTAACAAAATTCAGCTGATGTATCCTTTTTGCACTATCAAATATCAGTTACCACTTGCTACTATTTCGAGAAGGTTGGAACGGTCGGCGCAGTAACTTTTCACGAGGTCAGAACCAAAATAGTAACTGATAGTTGTAATGTAATTACAATGTAATGGAGTGTATTTTAATTACACTAAATGATGAAGGATTGGAAATGATTACGTTATCGGAAGTAAGTGTTTTCAAGATTTGAAGAGGCTGGTAAGGTTCCCAAAGGTAGCTTTAGCCCACAGAGAGAATTTCCTTTAGTTTAGTTCCATTATTTCGTTTAAGTGTTCTCTTTTTTGTTACCATTTTTGCCATGGCCTCAGGCTTTTTGTGCAAAAAATTATATTCTAAATTCTATTGTAACAAAGGTGGAGGACGCCCACAGTTGATTCCCCGGCGATAAGTGGAATAACTTCGAGCCAGTCTGGCGCCAATTCTGAAAGTTTAGTTCTTTCGGAATAATCAATACTTGCGATTTTGCAGATACCACGGTATAACCTCGGGTTTGCAGTCACCGTGGTATCTGAAAAAGTCTTCTCAGTTTAATCATCACCAACAAAAGGGCCTAGTTTTTGTCATATTGGTAGGGACGAAGTTTGACATTCTAATGATGTGAGTGGACATAAATATTTCTTTTGGGAGAACTTCTAAATACGTGAATTCGGCAATTGCCGTTTTCGCAGAGCAACCGTGGTATCAGATACCATGGCGACTGCAAAACCGACAAAATGCAGGGTCAATTACCATTGTATCTGCAGAACCTCAACTGATACTACGCCATAAGGGACTACGTCGAAAGACAGCCATTTCTACTTCCCACCTCAGATGTTCTTAAAGGACCCCTCGCACTATTTACTCTTCGACTTACAGTATTTTTAAATATTTGAATACTTTAAAACTAGGCTGTGCTTTCAACAAATAACACACGGTTTTGGCTGTTTTAAGACTTTTCCCAGACCCGCTGACTTGTAGCGAAAACAGGGAAACAATTTACATAACCGGTTTTTCTGATGGAAAAACTTCTCGCAGAAAACCGTCAACAGCGTGATACACATCGAAGGTAGCAAAACACGGCAAATGAGAAAATCAGCGTGGTTTTGTTAGAGGGGTTAGAATGTACTGTACGAAATTGGGGTCTCCGGGTTTAGAAATATATGGAGTGATTATGGAAGTAGGTTGCGTTAGCATTATAGGTAAGACAGGTCCTTTAACAGTTTAGAAAGACGACCAAATTTTTTCCGGACGGATTTTCTGCAATTTCATGACAGTGGAACTGACGGTGGTGCCTAAAATCCTGGCAGGAATTCCAGTCCGGGATCGTCCGACTCGAAGAGTGGAACTGCTACATCTTGCCCTAAGGCCCCCATTTCGGGACATTATACCGGACTAGCGCCGATGCGAGAAGAATCAACGGCAACACATCTTGGGAAGAAATGCGAAGAGAAGCTCTTTCTCGCTAACCCCCCGGTTCTGTCATACCAGCCCTACCTCACGTCGTTTATCCCCTACTTCATCAGAAAATACAAAGAAAAGTGCTAAAATCTGAAACTTCTTAGACTATTTTTACGTTTTTAAAGTTCAAGTTCTCGAATACTTGGGACTTTGTAATAAATCTGTTCTACATATAAGAAAAGAACAACTATTTCCCCAATAAATAAATATACCGCACGAATTGCTGCGGCGCTAACACAATTAACTTCGAGCAAGTATGGCGACACATTTCAAGATTTGCGCTCTCATTCTTGTTAAATCGAAGTGCAAATACAGTCATTCTAGTTTTGGCACCTGAGATGGTTCTTGGAAGATTTCCTGGTACGCCTTGAAATATTTCGAACTTGTTCTAGCTTATTTTACATTCCCACACACATTTAACTACAAACACAATGCAAGTTATCAACTTTTACAAATAATACTTCTGCAATTTTGGATTGAACAAAGAAATACATATTTGATCCATCATATCTATAAAATAGCTTTGAAAGTGTCGATGTTCAAATAAAGTCAGTCAAATAATAGATAAAATACACCAATCAACAAAGACAGGTCAAAATAGGTATCAAATATAGGTATCTTACTTCCTACTTTAATCAAACCATGAACAAATAAACCAATAGAACCTCCATCTTTGGTCCCAAGCAGCTACTACAAAATACCCCGACAAAACAGAGCTGAGCTAGAGGTATTTGCTGAGCTTTGAGTTGCTGCCCGTTTACTTTCCTCTTCGCCATTGCGCATATCAGAGGAATTAGTGCAGGAGGCGCGCTGACCCGCTCTGCAGCGCGTCCAAACAACCAATCTGCTTTTACTTTGGGCACTTCTCCTTCCCGGCTTTACTGCGATCTAGCTTATTTAATCATGTTCGTACTTTTTGTGGCTACTCCTCCATCCCTCGGTGACTTTAATTTTCATCTATTTTTTCCCACTTTTCAACTATTTACGTCACTTAACTTTTAAGAATAAAGCCCATATTACATTTACTGTTCTTCCCTCTAATAACTAAATATAAAATATCAACTTATTTATCATTCAAAACTCTATCATTTACTTAAGTCTCGTATCATTTTCATAAATCTCTATCATTCAAATTCCTACTAAAAAAAAATTAAAAAAATTAACACCTACTTTTTCGCCCAATCATCATTCACACATACCCATCGTACACATACCCAGCTGTTTGTAGAGGTAACGAATAGTGATGTACCACGTAGCTCCTACCCTACGCTCGTTTGCATCGGGCAAGGTACAGGGATTAGTTCAACTCCGCATGGTCGTATTACAGAGACAGGGAGACAGAGGTTCTGGTGCTTATTTGTTCTTGCTAAACTTATAGTTTACCTGCTGGGATTGCTGTTCTGGTATTTCCGTCAGTTTCTCCATCTCGATTTTGGTGTCTTTCATTTGTACTTTAAGCCTTTGAGCTTCGGCGAAATCTTCGGTTTTGATGGCTGTCTCGAGGTCATCCTGGAGCACGTTCAGACGAACTTTAAGCCGGGCGAGTTGAAGTTCTTTTTCCCGACTAAACACAATTTCCTGGGGTGACGGCTCAACGTCCATCTAAAGTAGAAGTTTTTTATTATACAATTTCAGTTCAATTCAATTTATTTATTAACAAAAAACAAACCATACCCTGTAAACTAACTACACCCTAAGTGAGAAATGCCCGTAACGGATGACAGTATTCATTCATTATTTAGTCAGAAAACAAGGAAAAAGAAAACGACGAGAAAAAAAAGAAGAAGAAAAAGGGAAAAGAAAACAAACGTAAATTAATC